>CM019071.1:111158243-111841224 GCA_009667805.1 Leptobrachium leishanense | reverse complement strand
TACGCATGCAATGTAAGTGAAAACGCACTTCAAGCAGAAATTATCTGACAATATAAATGTCCTCTACTGATGATGAATAAAGCCATTTTATTAAAAAAAAACAGTTTATTAACCCTTTCGCTGCTGAGGCGTTTCCCGCCTCTGTGCTGAGCTCATTTTTACCTGTTTCGCTCATCTTGTTTAAATGTGTTTTGAAGGCTTATTTTAGTAAATGACCCAGACATATTATATATCGTTCTTTCCGTCAGACTCGGCAGATTCATAATATGTCATTATTATATGTATATGTCATGTCCTGTCTGTATATTATAACAAAAAATGCAATAAAATATGAATTTTCAATAATTTACAACGTGTAAAGTGGCTTTTTTTTCACATTTTAACATGCGAGCAATTGAGGTTATATTTTGTATGGGGTGCTCTTGTTAAAAAAATTAGAAATGGGGTCTCGTTACATTTTTTTTTTGGGGGAAATTACGCAATTTTTAACAAACGCACCGCATACAAAAATCGTTAGTGCAGCATCATTGTTCACATTATAATTGAAATGGGAACAATATTGCTGCATGAACAAACCAAAAAAAAGAAAAAAAACTTGTTTTTTTTTTTTTTAACCCTTTCACCGCTGAAGACGTGTGGGACACGTCCTCATTGATGCACGTTACATGCTGAGGACGTGCCCCACACGTCATCAGCTGTGCGGGACCCCCGGCGGAGATACTCACCTCTCTGTCCGGGGTCCCGCGGTGTTCTGACTTCAGCGTCCTCAGACGCTGAAGTCAAGCTCCTCCCGGCGTAAATGACGTCATCGCGCTTGGCTCGATGACGTCATTTCCAGGCGACCCCCCGGCAATGCCGGGAGATAGCCTGGAAGGGAGGGGGGATCCGTTCAGATCCCTCTCCCTCCCGATCGGAAAGGAGCAGTGCCAAAAGCCAGGCACCGCTTAAAAGGGGAGAGTCTCCCCTTTTAAGCCGTGCCTGGCTTTAACCCCTCAAGCGCCGGGTTGCACTTCAGCGCCTTGCGGCGCTGAAGTGCAGCCTAGCTCCGGTGGGGGCCGCCATTTTGGATGGCGGCTCCACCCCCGGGTCTCCCCTCGCTGCCTGATGTCATCATGCATAGCGTGATGACGTCAGATAGCCGGGGAACACCTAGCTGCCAGGGGATTTCCCAAGGAAATCCCCTGGTGGAGATATGGGGTTCTTGTGAACCCCGATATCTCCAGAACCGTGAGCATGGCCTTTCGAATGATACCCAACATGACTAGGTACAAAGTAAAAAAAATAAATAAAAAAAATTATAATAAAAATAAATAAATTTAAAAAAAAAAAAAAAAACATGTTTTTTTTGTGTGTTGTTTTTATTAATGCAGCAATATTGTTCACATTTCAATTATAATGTGAACAATGATGCTGCACTAATGATTTTTTTCTATGGGGTGCGTTTGCTAAAAATCACGTAAATCCCCCCACAAAATGTAACAAGTCCCCATTTCAAATTTTTGTACAAGCGCACCCCATAGAAAACATAACCGTAAATGCTCATGTAATAAAATGTGAAAAAAAACACTTTACACACTGCAGATGATTAAAAACTAAATTTTTATTGTATTTTTTGTTACAATATACAGACAGGACTTGACGTATACATATAAAAATGATATATTATGAATCTGCGGAGTCTGCCGGAAAGAACGATATATAATATGTCTGGGTCATTTATTAAAATATGGCTTCAAATCGCGTTTAAACATGATAAGCGAAAGCGGTAAAAATGAGCTCAGCACACAGCGGTGAAATGCCTCAGCAGTGAAGGGGTTAAAATATTTTTTATTTTTTTAAAAAAACTTTTTTTATGGTCATATTTGGTATCGTTGGAAAGGCCATGCTCAGGCCGATCCAACAGTACCAAACATTAACCCCTAGCTGCCACGGATCAGGAGATAGGGGGTTTCAATGAACCACCTATCTCCACCATTGGTGGCAGTTAGGGGTTAACTCCAGGACTGGCGTCATCGTGCTATGCACGATGACGGCAGTCCTCAGGGAGCATTCCCGGAAGCTTGGCCGACATCCAAGATGTCGGCCAGCTCTGGGAGAGGATCACGATTTGGCTCTTTTTGGTGCCGAATCGTGATCCGGTACCCAAGGGGTTAATGGCATGCACGGTTTGGAAGGGCAGGCTGCGCCCTTCCAAACCGTGCCTGCCTTAACCCTCTGACAGCCGGCGATCGGGAGGGAGAGAGGTCTGAAGGTCCTCCCCCCCCTTCCTTTCAGGCGCCTCCTCCGCACACACGGGGGGGGGCGCCTGAATTAGATGTCATCGCGCCGCCGCAATGACATCTATCGTGCCGGCGGCGGTCCCGGGTGCTGGGCTGACATCGAGGATGTCAGCCCGCACCGGAGGGCACAGTGATGGGCCGGAACCCAGCCGATCGCTGGCCACAAAGGGAGGACATGCTCAGCGCGACCCCCGCACGAAACCCTACCTGCGCAGCGAAAGGGTTAACTCTGGGTCCTATTATAATGCTAACGTGCACTCTCTCCCATTTAACATATTTATTCTAAGGTAAGCACTTTACTAGCACCTAGCATTGGAAAGAAGCACAGCGCAAAGTGACACTTGTGGCAGTGCTGCTAGCTGCAGCAGGTTTCAGCTCCTGGTATCCATAGGAATCTATGGAGCCTGTGTGCCCCTGCCACGAGCACGCACCCATATAGTCGCTCAGAAGATGAGGATAAATCGCGGAGGGAGACTACTTGTTACCAATCTCACTCTGCTTCCAGTGAAATGAAGTGGCAGATCACAATGCCTTCTTCACCATGGGATGAGAGGTAAATAAGAGATTTTTTGGCGTGGTCAGTTTGTTGTGTTAAGTGATTTTGAACACCAGCTTTTGTGAGTCAGTATTTCTGTGAAAATTACTGTCTCCAGACAAGAATACTGAGTGACCTTGGAATACCTCGTTCTATTCTGTAGAACAAATTAACGCCTACTGTACGAGTTAAAGGAAACGTTTATTTACAGTAGGGAAGTCCTATACTTGAGACGCAAGCACAGCTTGCACCAAGAGTGCAATAGCAATTCCCACTGATAGTATAATTCCTCTAGACGTTTTATCATCGCCAACCTTGGAATAGGGTCCTCTGTGTTTTCAGACAATTAATATTAACTGAATAATTAGCGTGTACGTCTATGTTCACATATAATACAAATCATATATTTTAGTTCTATGGTTTTTGAGCCCTAGAGAAAAAAAAAAACAATTGTTTCCGGCAACATTGTTATGCATTTAGTCAATAAAGCAGTTTTTTGCGGAATTACATTTTCTGATTAAAATCTGTGGCTCGAGGAACCAATAGTAGGCTCCATGCAAGGCTAGCTAGGTTGCTTTCCACAAGTTTTACTCTGCATATCCTACGAACAAATTAACCATCTTTGCTGATAGCACAGAGAGAAAACACATTTGAAAGCTGGAACATTTAAAATTATGTAGATTAGATAGAATTAATAGTAAAATGTGGCTAGGAGGAAAGGTGGGAGCTGAATATGAATTTAGACTATGTAAATAATCAGCTGTATATATTTCCAAATGTTCTTTACAGCAGATGTCCGGCGGGTAGGCAGCAGCGGACGAAGGGTTTGTGTTGGGTTTTCGGCAGCAGTCGACGTGTTTGCGGCAGGTTGGCGGCGACATTCCCTGCACTTCGGGGACCCCACGATGAATGGTGAATTCACCGCAGGGTGGGGAACAACAAAGCACCGAAATGTCGGTGACATTTCGGTGCTCTGTGAATAACCCCTTATGTTGGGTCAAGTCTGGTGAAACTACAGTGAATTCACAATATATGGAACTGTCATAGTAGTATACGCACATTTCACCATTCTTCTTTAGTGTAGTTCTCACTGTAGGTTGCTTGGGTTTCCATTGTAGCTTGTCCTAGTAATTTAGCATAGATTTCACTGTAGTTGCCACTGTTGCTTGAATTCAAGTTGTCTAGCATGGTTTTCAATGTAGTTTGTATTGGAGGTCTATGCAGACTACATTAAAATCACTAACTTATAGCCAATGGTGCTTCAAATGGTAACTGGAGAATAGCCACAATTTATGCTTTTTACAGAAGAATAAGGGTGGCACCGATGTTCAGCAATGTTCACCTGTACTATTATTTGTGGCAATTTGGCCACTCTGTTAGATCATCCTCCTCCGGATAGTCACAAATCACAGTAGTTGCAGCAATGGTACTGCAGATACTCGAGTATACGGCTATATTTTGGTGACAAAAATTTACCATAAAATTGGAGTGGTCGCGTTACATTCGAGACCTCTGCATTGCGTGTAAAAAAAACAAACAAAAAAAACACATTGCCTTGCTCTGGTATCCAAGTCTCACGGAAGTTTCAGTAGAGTCCCTGATGCTTGCAAACACTGCAGGGACTCCCGGATTCAGGAGAAGTGGGATCCATCACGGCCAGAGGGCACGCTCGGTTCAAGCCAATCATTCACCTCGCTCGCCTCCGTCTGCCATATAATCGCTAGTAAAGAAGGATGGCCGGCGGCTTCATACTTGGTAACAACTGCAATCATTCTAGAGTAGAGCACCCTGGCCTGAAGGGGAGCCTGACCTGGAAGGATTTTAATTGTTTACCGGTACAATAAAATTTTACTCCTCGCATCATATTCGAGTCTTGAGTATGCTCTCATTTTCATAAAAAAATCTCTATCCATCGCGTTATATTTGGGTCGCGCTATACTTGAGTATCTATGAATTTTTATCTCTGCTTTCAACAATACCGGCTGGGTGAAGTAGAGATAACATCACTGCTCTGTAACTGGAGACTGTGGAGACACAGGTTAGAATGCTGGCAAGAGCAGCTCTCCAGTAAGTGTCCTTGGGCAAGACACCTAACGGTACATAATCGTCACCCAGGACCTACTTGAAAACGAGAGAAATTTCAATGTATCCTTCCTGGTAAAATTCTTTCTCAAAATAGGGGTCATTACTAGAGATGAGCCGAACACCCCCGTGTTCGGTTCGCATTCGAACTCGAACAATTTCAAAAGTTCGAGTTCAAAAGCGAACACGAACCGAACTCAATGCAAGTCAATGGGACTCAAAAGTTCGATTTTTAGAGTGCCCTGCAAGAGGACATATATGCAAGATATTTGCCATAAAAGGTGGATGGGGGTCCGGGTAGTGCCCTGGGGGACAGGAAACAAGGAAAAAAAGTAAAAAAAAAACATGTTTTTAAAGGAACAGTGAGTTTTCCGTGAAATAAGGGTTAAAAATAAAAATGAAAAATTCCTTCAAATATCGTGCCTAGGAGGTCCCCATAACCTGCCTGTGAAGTGGCGGATTTGTAGGATGTATAGAAACATTTAAAAACAAAAAAATGACATTTCAAATGACGGTAAACGGTTTTCCTTTAATCTATTTCATACACAACTGCTTGGGGCGGCAGTCTGTATTAAAAAAGGAGACATTTTAGGACACGAGGAACAAGTTTAGTGATTTTTTTGGCTAAGTTATGGTGAAACTTATGCAGACTTTGGATGAAAGTAACAATAGGTGCTTTTAAAATTGGGCCTTTAGTGTCGACAACAGTGCCGTCACACCGTAACCCCTCTGTGGTATTGTGGAAGAGTGCAGGGTTGGACCCTGCGGTGCAAAAAATTAAAATGATATAAATCTGGTAATATAGGCGTCAGTGTCAGTGCACCCAAATATTGTGCCTTTGGTTCCCAGAAACCTCCTATAAGTCAGTGAGACCCCCTGATGGGTGGCAGTGAGAACACACAGATTACAACAATTCCCAGATATTTTGTAGAAATGAGACCCCCACAATTGCTGCTGGCAGTGAGAACACAAAGATTAGAACAATTCCCAGATATTTTGTAGAAATGAGACCCCCCCCCCCAATAGCTGCTGGCAGACTGGCAGTGAGAACACACACTAACAATCTCCTCTCAAAAAACACGTGCTGGGGCTGCAAGGGACACCTTATGTAGTGTGCTGCGGGACTTAGCTCTGTGAGCCCATGGTTGGGCAAAATGTGCCCAATCAGGACTCTGAGCTGTGATTGGCATAGTCTTGCACCTGTCTTGCACCTAAACTGTGGTCAGGTGCAGGCTGTAGCCAATTACAAGCTTCAGGTCAGTGGAAATGTGCATTGTGGTCCATTGTGGTGCATTGTGGGCGAACATGCTGCGAATATGCGGAAATGTTCGAAGTTCGCGAACATACGAACTGGCGATGTTCGAATTGATCTCCGAACACATCGAACCGAACAGCTCATCCCTAGTCATTACCAATTTCTGAACTACAGCTAGTGGTTTAGTTAGGAAGCTACACATATTGGTGATCCTCATAAACAATTAATGTAAAACAATCCCCAGTGTGCCTAAATCAAATTTACATCAGAATTAAAAATCGCTTACCAAAGTTTGATTCATGATTGTGTTCACTTTCTTGAGAAATATTCCACTTTGATTGTCTTTATGTATATATTTCAATCTCTGGTACAAATCTAGACAGCAAAAACAAGGACTGTTATTTTGGCAAATTAATACACAAACCCATAAATAAAGGGAAAAGGCAGGCTAAATATCTGTTAAGACAATTTCCAAACACATCTGCACTTACTATGTTTATGGATAATATACACCGAATAGCAAAAAAAGAATGCAAATGCACTTACAGATTAATGATACCAAAGTCTTTTACACACAGTTGTTATAGGGTGATACAGATTACAGATTGTAGTGCTGTGGCAAAAAAGTAAACATGTATAAGCACAATTTCAACATATATACTCATGTAGGAGCAAATATTTCCAAGTGGTCTCTGAAGTATCTTATTGTCAATTCTTGGCATTCCTTTCGGTAATGCACGTGGATAACAAGGCAATGTGGTCCCACCTGCTAGGGATGTGCGTTTCGGGTTTCGGAATTTCGGAATTTTCAGGAAGTTTCCCGATTCGTGTTTTCGGATGCGGCCGATTTTCCGAAAATTTTTAGATCCGAAAATGGCAGATCCGAAAAGTTTTCCGAGCCGAAACGAAATATTTTCGGAATTTTCGAATAGAGTTGAAATGTGTCAAATCAAAATTTATTGCTTTGAAACGAGGAGAACAGACGTTCCGAAAAAACGAAAATTTCCGAAATTACGAAAAGTCGATACAAAAAATGGTCGATATTCCGAAACCATGTACAATTCCGAAAAACGAAAATTTCCGAAATCACGAAAAATCGATACAAAAAACGAGCTAAGTGACACGAAAATACGAAAAACGAGTCGAGCCGAACCGAATCGAAACAGAAATCGGTCGAAACGAGCCGAAACGAAAAGTTTAAAAATCTGAAAAATCGAACCGAATCGAACGGAAAAAAAAAAAAAATCGGTGCACAAGCCTACCACCTGTCTGCTGATATTATCCATCCATAGCAAGCAATCAAAATAGTTCCACACAGTTCAAGGATCCCAGAAAAAAAGAAATTTTTCATCCACATACTTTGTCACTGGACACAAGAATAGAAAAAAGTAGAGAAAATACACAATTCGGTGCCCTTTGTTGTTTATGTTATCAGTGCAATCAAATACGCTTCTTACAGATAAGTATAATTATTATATAGCATTCATATTACCTGAACACAATTTATACAGAATCTGTTCTTACTTTTGAGACCATAAATTGCCCATATACATCGGCAGATATAATTATGTACCTTGAGGGTAGAAGCAAACAACGGGTAACTTATTCATACAAGGTGTATAATCAATCTCCTTGTCACCAGCTTGCAGAACCCGGCATCGTTTTGAATATCCTACAGGGAGGTGAAGACATATTCTAAATTAGGTCAAGAGAAAGTTTTAAATGTATCCTTATTAGTCGTTTAGTAGTATTTAGTGTTCCAGGACATTTAAAAAAAATTATTCCTGCAACATTTGCAGTGTCCTTAATAAAGTGACATTCATAGATTACTAAGTGTGCCCCCCTCCCCACAAGAGTCCAAGAAAGCTGATTACTAAATGAAAAAAATAAACAAAAAACACCACTGGAAACCCCCCCCCACACACACACACACACACACACACACACAAACACACGTGGGAAAATAATCCACCGGTGGACACTGCTCCTATTATCCAACTTCAGCCCACTACCTTTCAAGCCTTTCTGGAAAGCTGTCAACAGGTTTGCATAGATCAACCTTTTGGGGTTTAGGTGTATACAGGTACATATATTCCAACCCGAAAAATGGCTTTTAATGCACATGCTTTGAGAGCCGTTGGATTCATGAGACAAGACAAGCAGCCCCTGTAAGGGCTCAACACAGCTGTCCGTTCCAGAGGAGGTCTGAGGAAATCCTGCACTGGACTAAAAGGTAAGTAATGAACGTGGAAGGAGGAGAGGTTTCGGGATGGGTCCCTAGAGTGTTCTTTTAACCTTTTCACTACCAACAGGGTTATCCAAAGAGATCTGAATTGCTTGAGAAAGGTAACCGAACGCTGAAAATCAGCGTTCGGTTACCTTTCCTGGCCATTCAGCTATCCAGAGAGCAGGCAATTCGCCAAATCCTGGCGAATTGCCTGCACATACGGTGCCTGTACGAGGGCAGTGAAATCCCCATGAAAATGCACTGCTTCGGCTATTCAGAGAACAAAAAACAGCAGTGAAAGGTTCCCGAAATGCCCTGCCATTCGGTGGTTTAATTCGGCAAGTTAATTCAAGAGAATCCCATAGGCTTCAATGTTAAAATTATTCCCGTTTTAATTCAATATCTAATAAACCGTTCATTATAAAATTCTGCAGTAAAGAGTCTCTTTATTTATAGATTTTTTAGGATACTTTAAGCATTTTTCTTAAGTTTACTTATTTTTTCTGTAACAGCCTTTTTATTATCATTCCCTGGACCTCATATGCAAATTTCAGACATTTTCGCTCAGTAGTTTCTTTGCAAACAGCTTTTTACTTTCACATTCATACAAACTGTTTTGCTAATTTATTCACCTCCCTCTGTCTGCGGTCTCGGCTTTTTCTCGGCTTTTTCCGGCGACTTCGCTGCATGTGATCGGCTCCTGCTCGGGTTTTTCCGACGTCTTCGACGGGTTAATCCAGATGTTTTTGAGGGTTTTCGGCGTGCATTCGGCAGGTTTTGCGGTTAGTTTTCATCAGGTTTGCGGTAGCTTTTCCCTGCAATTCGGGGACCCTGTGGTGTTTGGCTGAATACACCGCAGGGTCACCGAAATGGGATCGGCAACACAAACCGAATTGAAGAAAACGAAAAGTCACCGAACGTGCAGTGACTTTTCGAATCTCTTTGGATAACCCTGTATATGTTTTTTGGTGAAAAACTATGATCACAACATATATTTGCAAAATAGGATTCATAGTAGTCACTTAAATGTTGGGTAAAATTGCTGTTTTCCATAAATATTGTTATTCTGAGAGATAGAAGATTAATCCCTGCGCTGCAGAGCCATTTCTCCCGTGTGCCGACCTCATTTTTTGACATTTTGTGCTCATCACATTTAACCCTTTCACTGCTGAGGACGTGTGGGGAACGTCCTCATTGACTCCTAAGGAAAGATAGTGGGTTCCTTTGAACCCCGATATCTCCAAACTGTTGGCAGCTAGCAGGGTCATGTTTGGTATCATTTCCAATGATACCAAACATGACCATGTTTAAAGTAAAGAAAAAAAATACTAATAATAAAAAAAAAGAAAACCGTGTTTTTGTAAGTCGTGAAATGGTTCAGCAGTGAAGGGTTAAACTCTATTTGAAGTCATGTTTTAGGCCGGTGTTAGATGAGCCTACCGGCATCCGTCGCAGCGTTGTGACACTACAGCAAGGCTGGTCATACGCTTGTGCGCGCACACGAAACGCGCCCGCAGCATGCTTCCGCTCACAAAGCCTCCCCGTCGAAACACTAGACGCGCGTAGACAGGGCTACAAAGCGCGATCCTCAGTAGGAAAAACTCTGTATCTCCCTCCTCCCACACATCGCAAATGGTTAGCTATCTGTGCATTTTCACCAACCTCCTTTTTCCACAGCATACTCTCACAGACTGACCTCCATCTCTCGCTCCCTCTGCTGTCCCCACCCACCCAGGGCCAGTCTCTAATTTCAGCTCTCCTTTCCAGCTGTCCCCACTTCACTCTCTAATTACTCTTACTAAGCCCAAAACGTCTGGTCCTTCCCATGCAATCCCTACAACAGTCTCTTGCCACCAGCTTCACCTTCCCTTTGCTCCCATTTGTTCCAGCTACCCCTGTCCCTTAGATTGTAAGATTTTGGGAGCCTGAACACTTGGTTTAAAGCACTGTATTACCTGGAAAGTTATCCTACGGGTAGGGTTGCCTTTCCTCTTGTAGCATGTATGTCTCCTGTTTGTGCTCCCCCATTGAAAGCACTACAGAATCTATTGGCGCTGTATAAGTAACTGTAACTGTAACACTAAAAATTGATTGAAGCTGTAAACGTTGCATTTTTTTGCATATAGTTTCAAGCTGCCTCTTATTATTTTCACACAGAATTTTGCATTAAAATGTTTACCTGGACAGACCTCTGGAATAGTAAATTCTTGTAAGGTAGGTGCAATTTCTAGTTTGTGTTTCTTCCAACCAAATATAATCTGTTTCTCTGGTATACGGCAAGCTCGTGCTTGTTCAACTTCATCATTGTTAAGTACTCTTCTCCAGATATTCAAGTGTGTAATATTACCACTGAACGATTCTTTCATTTTGAAGGCTCCTCCATACGAATCTTGATCTTGACCCACAATAAATATTCCTCCTCTCATAATGTCCTTTGATGCAGAGATCATTGTAGATGTAGCTTTCTGGTTACCATCAGCATAGAAGGACCATGTGCCATTTGATTTCTGCCAGGTAATGCAGAAATGGTGCCACTGGTGATCATTGCTGAACATGGGTGAATATTGTGTATGTTGACCATGAACCACTATTGCAAATAGGACAGATCCATCTTTTGACACAGCTCTCAACTGAAACTCATTGAAAAATGTTGGCACAGCGTATGAAAAAATTGTTTCAAAAACTTCATTTGTGTTTTCCCATTGGATATATGCACAGACCGTAACTTCTGGTATAATTTGGAAGTTCACAAGCAGCTTTGCATATTTAGAATCACTCTGGTTCTTGTAAAACAGGGCTGTGACTGGCTTGTTCCCTAGGACATAAATATAAAATTAATTTTATAACAGTTGCCCACAAATAACATGAATGTCAAGAGACAATCTGAGGAGAATCAGAGGCAATATATGTGACCAGAGCAAGCTTGAATTCAGAAGGAGTCGGAAGGAGAACTGACAGATTATAGCATCCAATGATATTTACCCACATGTACATTGTTGTGCTAAAGAATGTATTTCTTAACTCCTTAAGTAATCTTTTAAAAAATTGTGTGAAGAAAATCCACTTGGCCCAGTAGCGAATAGGGGAATCCATTGTGCCCCCTGCAGACTTACAGATGCCCACCGCTCTGCTGCAGCAGCCATCACCAACTCATTGCAGTTAAGGCTGCGCCGCGGCATAGAATATCCCTGTGGCAAATGTAGGAAACTGCCACTCACTTTAAAAGATACTGTATATTACTGACACACTGCACATTACAGAGCTCCACAGCAATAAAACTCACTGTAATGTACGTTGTGTATGAGCGTATCACAGAGCTCCACAGCAATAAAACAGCAATATGCGGTGTGTTTGTGTGTGTCACGGAGCTCCACAACAATAAAACTCACTGTAATGTGCGGCGTGTATGAGTGTATCAGAGCTCCACAGCAATAGAACTCATAGTAATGTGTGTGTGCATGAGTGTATCACAGAGCTCCACAACAATAAAACTCTAAAAATATTATATTTAAGTTATTATTAATTGCATTATATATAAAATACAGTATATTATTAAAATATATTTAATTAAAAAAATTATAATATTGTTTAAAAAAAATTAAAAATATTTTACTAAAAGTTATTAAAATTTATATGAAAAAATACATTGTTTATTGCAGCGACATTGTTAACCTTATAAAGGGGAAAAAAACACTGTCGCTGCTTTTAGAAGAGAAAAATAGTTGTTTTTATTTATTTATTTATTACACAAAAATTACATGACAAAGATAGTCATGCTGGCTTTCCAATGACACAAGAACCGTTCTAATAGGACACACGGGTCCGGAGATAAGGGGTTCTAAATGACCCATGCATCCCCCATAATGGGTTTTCCCTGCCCAGCAAGTTTGTGACATTATCGTGTGCATGCTTGATGACCCCCCTTGGTCCGGGGACAGTCCCACAGCATGGCTGAAATCCAAGATGCCAGCCCGCTGTGGCTGCAGCCCCTGCTTGGTGCCAGATTGACACCTAGCACTGCAGGGACATATAACATTCATGGTGTGTCCTCCAAGCTGACACTCCACAGACATTCCAGCACTGCAGAGGCTGCAAGGTAGTGAACTATCCGCAGGGCCGGCAAAATAGAATCGCTGAAGCGCGACAAACTTGAAAGCACTGAAATTTCTCTGAAATGTCTTTCTGAATACCGCTTAAATGTTAATTTGTTGGGTCAGCTAAGTACAGGTTCAGAATTACACTGAGAAAAATATGGTTATGTTGATGTACTTTTGCCCTTATTTGTCCTACACCAATATAGTTTTACCTTTGAGAAATTATAAAAGTATGATACTTTCAGATGCAAATGGATTAAAAATCTGGCCGAACATTGTATAAAACCTTATGGTATACAGTATTTGTGTAGCACAATCAGGTGGAATTGTAGGGGTACTATCACCTGGTATGAGCTAAAACACCAACGCTACATGAAAAATCTAGCACGAGCTGCTAAAATGTAGCGCATGATGACCCACCAACAGATCGCTTTGTTCGCGGTAGTCAGTGTACAAGAGTCAATAGCGCGCGCTAGGGAAACGCTAAGACCCGGGCTGAGATCCAGCACTAATGTGGTTGTGTACAGGACAGAACATTTTTTTCCAGTGCAGTGCCAGACCATAGCTATCCTCTGCCCTTACAAGCTTGTACAAGTATGAACACATCCAGCGAATAGCTCTCACACCCCTGCATTATTAAAATCCTCCAAGGCGGCCGTATTATCCATGGTTATGCACACATATATTAATTAAGGCTGATGGGCATTGCATGATAAATGCCACCCAAAAGCGTGTAGAATAATTACAATGCATTTAATAGATCCAAAAGGAAGGCCAGGAGAGCGACAATAATTTCTCTGCTGTAGCATATAAATAATACATGTTTCGGGCAAGACTTATGGACATGTGTCCCTTTAAACATGGTCCTAACCTTAATACTCAACCGCTTACATACTATGAATAACCCGCAGCATAAAATGTTTAGAATTAGCCAATTAAGAAGATTTAGGAGATATATCAATAAAAGATACATTTATAATATAGCCTACTGCAACAGCACTAACATTGCTGACCAGATCCATTACTATGATGTATTGGGCCAAGAGAACACCTGTGCGCATTCCTTTCAATTGCCTGTTAATTGCCTGTTAATTTGGTGCAAGCACTTTTTTTTTTATTACTTGCTCCTTTCCATCAGCTAACACTAGGGTTGAGCAGTAGGTAAAATTTTACAATTAGCGAATGTGTAGAAATTAGCGCTGGGACCAAGCGATCTGTTGGTTACAATAACGCAAGTGATCTCTAGCACTCCCCATGTTAAGTATAGAACGCGGTAAGTACAGTAAGCTTGCGCTACGGATCATTAATTACCAGGCACTAAGTGGTTTTCGCCATTTGTAGCGAGAGGCAAACGATCTGCTGGTCAGGCGCTAGATTGAATTTACCTGGCGCTAACGCAAAAACATGCTGTCGCTAGGGTTAGCTCAAACCAGGTGATAGGGCCCCAGGTGTATTAGCTTTTGGGTCTCTACTCGTCGACTCAATTTTGTTTTTGTCTTTAGGCTTACATGCAGCACAGACCCTGAACATAGTGATTAAATGCGTCCATAGAGTCACACTTCATGTTTATGAAATTAACTGAACCATATAAAAGGTTTGAATTCAAAATATTTCTCCACACAAATTTCGTAAATCATGCACATTCCATACACCAAACCTATATTGTGTATTTACATATTTTAGTCTCTCCGTGAGCACTTACACACTGTAGTTGAGTCTTCTTTTTTGAGCCAAATTGGAAATTGCACCAGGTTAGGTTGTAGCAGATACATTTTACTCTTCTGTATGTCTTTTGCCTCAGAGAGCAATGATGCAAATTTATGATCACAATACGTCTCAGCATGCCACTGGTCCAGACGGTCACTAACATACTCATATACCCCATGAGGTGTCTCAATGAAAGTCACAGATGATTCTGAACCTGAAACAGAATAAAAAAAGATAGGCTTTATTCCATAGTTGGTGCTAAAGTCGTGTCTTGATATGTAAGCGTTAGTGCTAGGAGAAGTAAGTTTTACTTCTGGCATTAATATTCCATAGTTGACGCTACAATTGGGTGAAGTCAGTTACAGCTTCACACCTTGCGTGAGCTTACTGTACTTATCGTTTCCTATAGTAACATTGGGGAGTGCAATCTATTTTTAGTGTCTCAACAAGTGAGGTATTACAAAGTGCTAACGCAATTTACCGTCGGGATGCGAAAACCAAAATTAACAAACCAAAAAAAAAGAAAAAAAACTTGTTTATTTTTTTTTATAATTCTTTTTTTAAATATTTTTTTATTTTTAATTTAAATTTTTTTTAAAAAACTTTTTTCATAATCATGTTTGGTATCATTGGAATGGCCATGCTCTGCCGATCCAACAGTACCAAACATTAACCCCTAGCTGCCACGGATCGGGAGATAGGGGTTCATTGGAACCCCCTATCTCCACCATTGGTGGCAGCTAGGGGTTAACTCCAGGACTGGCATCATCGTGCTATGCACGATGACGCCAGTCCTCAGGGGGAGTTCCCGGAGGATTGGCCGACATCCAAGATGTCGGCCAGCTCTGGGAAAGGATCACGAACCGGCGCTTTTCAGCGCCGATTCGTGATCCGGCTCCCCAGGGGTTAATGACAGCCACCGTTGGAAGGGCAGGCTGTGCCCTTCCAAGCGGTGCCTGTATTAACTCCCTGATCCCCGGCGATCGGGAGGGAGAGAGGTCCGAAGGACCTCCCCCCCTCCCTTTCAGGCGCCTCCTTCGCACATGCGGGGGGGGGGGCGCCTGAATTAGATGTCAATGCGTCGCCGCGATGACATCTAATGTCCCCGCCGGGGTCCTGAGTGCTGGGCTGACATCCAAGATGTCAGCCCGCACCGGGGGCGCAGCAATCCGCCAGAATCCGGCAGATTGCTGCCTCCTGTGCATGGACGCGCTCAGCGCATCCATAGCACAGGAGAACCACTTGGCTGGACGCGCTGAGCGCGTCCATAGCAGCCAAGTGGTTAACATGCGCTAAAAAATCTCCCTAAAAGTTCTATACTCAACTCTCCGGTGGAAAAAAGAGTGTCCTGATACGCCGCTTCTTCTCCCCGGGAGCAGAGTGAGACTGGGAACAAATAGTTCCTATTCTCTCTCCGAGATCAATACACGACATTGCACAATCTCGTGAAAGTGAGGTTGCGGAGAGCTCGTGGCCCAAAAGCTCAAGCCTCCATGGCGTCCTAAGAACTCCAAGAGCTGATACTCCTGGCAACGCGGAAGCACTACTGTGGGTATCAGGGAGGTTAGCTCTGCGCTCCGGGGCGAGGTGCTGAGATAGCACCTTCCCCAGAATAGGACAGTAACATGGAGACAGTAAGGGAAATTCTGCAAGTGCAGATTTTCCAGCTTACTGTCTCTGTTAGCATCCACTATGGAATAAGGCCCGATGTTTTTAAAGGCTTTATTTAGACAATGCATGAAAACAAATCAGCATCATACATCAAAATTTACATTGGCCTTTTTATTGGGAATTTAT
This sequence comes from Leptobrachium leishanense, assembly GCA_009667805.1. NCBI lineage: Eukaryota > Metazoa > Chordata > Amphibia > Anura > Megophryidae > Leptobrachium > Leptobrachium leishanense. Next base: position 111,825,248 of record CM019071.1, on the reverse strand, counting down.
CCTCAGAAGATCATTAGAGGGAGAGAAAAGTGTAGATAGAAGAGAAATAAAAGGTGGGTGGGGGTGGGTGGTATAGAAGAGAAATAAAAGGTGGGTGGGGAAGCGGGTGGTATAGAAAATAGAAATATTTATTACTTAAAATTTTAGCTGAATCTAGAGGGTTACATTTTATGCTAAAATTTGACAATTACTAATAATGCCTCTTTTAGCCCTGTGGGCATGATGCCCAAAGAGCTAAAACTGTGTAAAATCGGCTGATGATGCCTTGACATCCAGCAGCCAATAAAGGAAAAAAAAAAAATTATTAAAATGATCGAGCTGCAGCTGTAACACCTTTAACTCAATTTGGCAGTAGATGGCGCCATCCACTGGCCAAATAGGTTATTTACAGTAAGAAATACAATGGGTGTATGCTCAAATATTTCTTACTGTATAATTAATTATAAATGATTATAGAAAAAAACACTGGCTTCTGACAATGGTTTTGTTGGAAAATCACTACAGGGGTTAGTCACAGAGCACCGAAATATCACTGACATTTCAGTGCTCTCTCATTCCCCGCGTTTTGGGGAATCAAATTTCCCCACACCGCGGTGAATTCACTGTAGGATCGCTGGAGTGCAGGGAAGGGACTTGAAAATCTGCCACAAAATCACAGCAAGACCACCGAATAGCTGCCGGAAATCCGCATTTTAGATAATCCGAAGTATCAGATCACTCGAACAGACGCAAAAAATATGCCAAACACGTCCGGAAAAAAACACGAGCCGCCGAACACAGCTCAGTCCAGCCGCCAGAAAAAGCCGACAAGCTAACAAATGAGGTAAAAGAAAAAAACAAAATGATCGATTGTGTCAAAATTGAAAAGCTGTTTGCAAAACAAATACTGGACGAAAATGTTTGGAATTAACATATAAAGTCCTATGAATGATAATAAAAAGGTCTGTTACAGAAAAGAGAAAAAACACTATAAAAAAAACAGAAAAATATTTTTGCTGTAAAACATCCAAAATAATCCCTAAAAGATCCTAAAAAAAATCAATAAAGAGCCTTATTATTGCAGATTAAAACAATAAACGGTTTATTGGATATTGGATAAAAACGGGAGTATTTTTAACATTGAAATCTATAGGATTTGCCTGAATAAACCTGGCGAATGAAAACACCGAACATCAGGGCACTTCGATAAATTTTCACTGCTGTTCGGTGTTCTCTAAATAGATTAACTGTCGTCGAACAGGCTTTGTATTTGCAGGCAGTTCGCCAAAATTTGGCGAACAGCCTGCTTTCTGAATAGCCGAATGGCCACGAAATTGCACCATACGGGGAAATTCCCTGTTCGGTGCCATTTTGGGACCAGATCGGTTCTTTGTGAATAACTCTTTTAGTAGTTTAGGGGTTAATAGCTCTATCTCACCTTATTAATACCAAACGAATAAATACATAAATACATATTTTGTTGGTCTTAAGATTTTGCATTTGAGGGCAGCTGTGACATTAGGATTTTAGATTCTTTAAAACCACAGAGGTTTTAATGAACATAATCTGATATCAGTAATCAAACTGGAAGTGATTATCATTTAACTTTTATTCCTATTTAACATTTTTATGCAGCTTTAATTTTGACCACTGAATGGTACAATGCGAGTTTTGACTGTTATTTATCAAAGAAGATCTGGCAATTGATATCAATGTAGATGAACAGAGAAAATCTTGAAGGACATATTTTCATTCAACAGGACGTCCCAGTACAGATTTGTCAGTGGAGATACCAACCTCTAAATATACAAGGTTATTCAAAGACAAAAAATAGAAGAAATTGGTAGGGCGCAACAATTATAATTATTGTGCGGGGTAGAGCCTATAACACGATCGCCACTGCACCCATGTGTGTCGTCCCTAAGAGACAAATAAAGGCAATAAAAGAAAAAGAGGTGCGGCGCTTCCCAGTGTGTAGAAAAGAGGGTAATAAATATTAATTACCCAATACAGAATAACAAGCGTCTTCAGTTGATGGAGGATCAGTACCTCAAAAAGAAGACAGACATAGTGCAATATTGTTTGTATACATAGATAATTTAGGAGATATATCAGCTCTCACTCAAGCTATAGAGAGCCTCACCCGGCTCTAGCAGTATTCGCCTGTGGGTAGAATTTAGATGGGCCCTCCCACTGGCCACTTCAGTAGGTGGTGATTTCCGAGGGATATATATAGATGGTATATTTAGTATTTATTATGCCATGTTAGGGATCCTATTGTTGGCTAATTATGTTATTTGTTTTCCTTCTATGTGGCTACTATCCTTTATATCATGGGGAGCGAATTCAATACAAGAATTTCCAGTATAGAGGTGCAAGTTTATTGCCAATTGGACGTTATATGGACTTCTGTTTCTTTATGTGGGCACATCAGATAAGACTGAATGGTCTCTGTGTTCGTTCACGGGATCTACACATACACACAGAAGACAGCAGTGAATTGCTTTCGTTTGACGGAGCGACAACGCTATGAGAGGAGGATGTCGGGGACGCGACTCGAGAAGACACAGAGCCGTTTTGGACTTTCGTTTTCGATATATGGTTATACAGGATGTGAGCGCGAGGTTTCCGGTTTCGTTCTCGACGTTGGCGCACAGGTGTAGAGGTGGAGGACCAACCACTTCCGGTCTGCGTTCCGGAACTCCGACGGAGCGGCAGTGCCGTGGGATGATGACGCTGAAAAAGCGACCCAAAGCAGGGGAGGGCAATGACCCTAGTTTTTCCCGCACTTTCAGACCCCTCTGATTGGAGGGTCAATTAGACCGCATTGTTTATAAATGAATTAGGGATTTTATTGTTTTTACTGCTGCTGAGAAAGCCGTACAGTCTATATAGACTCAGGCGAAACGCGTTCAGCAATTTTTGTTTTATTGTATTAAATATACTTTTTTACTACTCCAATTTTATTTTCATTTATTCTACCCTAATTCACCATTTTTTGTGCCTAGTCAATTGGCTTCTACTACATGCTGTTATACGGATCCATTGGGGCTTTTATTAAGAGTTGTGCCCACTCGAAACAACCTTTGGGCCTTTCCATCTGAGCCCTGGTGGCTCTTGAACACGTGAGTGGTCTGATTTTTTATAATTAAAACTGCATGAATATACAGAATCACCCTATGTTGCCATCTTCCTTTTTTTCTATTTATATCCATTGGGAGTTACCATCTATATATATCCCTCGGAAATCACCACCTACTGAAGTGGCCAGTGGGAGGGCCCATCTAAATTCTACCCACAGGCGAATACTGCTAGAGCCGGGTGAGGCTCTCTATAGCGTGAGTGAGAGCTGATATATCTCCTAAATTATCTATGTATACAAACAATATTGCACTATGTCTGTCTTCTTCTTGAGGTACTGATCCTCCATCAACTGAAGACACTTGTTTTTCTGTATTGGTTATTCAAAGACAGCCGAACTGGAACCCGAAATTGCAAACCTTTGAATTCCCCGTCCGGTGCAATTTCATGGCCATTCGGCTATTCAAAAGCTGCAATTTGCCAAATATTGGAGATTCGCCAGTGAAATATGGGTGATATTTGGCAGCAGGGAAATCCCCATAGAGAAGCAATGGTTAATCTATTCAGAGAACACTGAACAGCAGAGAAATGTCAGTGAAATGCCCTGATGTTCGGTGGTTTGATTGTGCAGCTTTAATCAGGCGAATCCCATATGTTTCAATACAAGAAATATTCCTGTTTCTATTGAATATTTATTCAACCGTTTATTCTTTTAATCCGCAGCAAAAAGTCTCTTTATTTATTTTTTAGGATTTTTTAGGCATTTTTCGAGATTTTTTCGATAATTTTTTTTTTTTAAATAGCGTCTTTTTTTTTTCAGCAACAGACCTTTATATTATTATTCAAAGCACCTTATATATTAATTCCAGACATTTTCTTCCAGTAGATTTTTTGCAAACAGTGTTTAATAATTTTTAAAAGTTGCAGTCGTTTGTTTTTTTGTTTTTTTTTACCCCATTCGTCGGCTTGTTTGCTTTTTCCGGTAGCTGGTCGGCTTTTTTCAGATGCATTCAGTGGTTTTGTGGCAGCTTATCAGATTGGATCCAATAATGTCAGCAATTTTGATGCTGAATTCATTGCAGGGTCATTGAATTTGATTCCCTGAACTGAGGGGAACGGAACAGGAATTCTGGTGGAATTTCGGTGCTCCTTGAATATCCCCGGTAGCAACAGAGCTTATAATGCCAGTCACACACTGAAAGCCCTTAGAGTTAATGGCATCCAATCACAGCATTACATCGAGAAAGTAGATGAAATATAAAATCTATACTTACCATTAATGTGTGTTTCAATGGCGTCAAATGATGCCCAGCATGTATCTAGACCCAACACCTAAAACAAGGAAAGCTGAAACATGTAATCACTCCAACACCCGAGTAAGTTGCTAAACATCAATCAAGGTGTCAAAAACATGAATTGTTATATTTCTTTGTTGGTTAGTCTTATATTTTTGTTTAAATTTGCAAATTAAAAAGAAACTCCTCTTCCTTTAATAGTAATCAAAATTCAGAACACACTTTACAAATATATTTTAAATATACTTTTTGCATCAAAGAACGCAGTATCACAGTTCATAGTATAAAATTTTTATCAGAGTATCAGTACAAGTATATAATCTTTAATATAGGACATCATAAGATGGTATTAACCCCATAGTGACCACTGACCAGGCGGTTTTACCAATGTCTGCTCGAAAGCACCCATTGCTGTTTATACATTTCTGCGCTAATTTTGTTTAGCGCTAATTTTCCTCTTACTCATTTATGGAACCCACACATATTATATACCGTTTATCTCGCAATTAAATTAAATTTTTAATGATACCATTATTTTCATCATATCTTATAATTTACTATAAAAAATTATGAAATATGATGGAAAAATAGAAAAAAAAACTATTTTTTGAACCTTGACCCCCAAAATCTACAACTGCCAAAAAAGACCCCTGCTAAATAGTTTCTCAGTTTTGACCTGAGTTTAGAAATGCCCAATGTTTACATGTTTTTTGCTTTTTAACCCCTTCATTGCTGAGCCATTTCACCTCTGTGCGCTGAGCTCATTTTGACCGTTTTGTGCTCATCATGCTTAAACACAATCTGAATTCCTGTTTTATTATATGACCCAAAGAAGTTTTAAAGAAAAACATGGTTTATTTTTTTAATTAATTCTTTATTTTTAATTATTAATTTTTTTACACCAAACATGGTCATTTGGTATCATCCAAAAGACCCCACTATTTTCTCCACCATAGTAATCCCTGGGCAGCTAGGGTTTAATTGCCCAACTGACGTCATCGCACACATCCACAGTGATGCCAGTGAGCAGGAGCGGCCCCAGAAGCTTGGATGAAATCCAAGATGTCAAAAGGCGCGGGATTGTGGACCGGCACCTCAGGGTTTAAAGAGAGACATCATTGGAAAGGTCACAGAGTGCTACGGCCGGGGCCATAAAATGGTGGTCTGACTTCAAGGAAGTCAGACCACCACGGGACCCTGGCCAGAGAGGTGAGTATCGGGAGGGAGAGCCCCCTAATGCCATGACGTTCCAAATACCTCCTTGGTCATTAAGCGACCCTTATCGTAGGACAAACCTGGTACATCATTGGTCGCTGTGGGGTTAATTAGCATTTCAATATGTAATGTATTGCAAAGTGCATGCACTAATTTGCTTTGGGACGCGAGAAGCAAAATTTTAGCACTTTCTAAAGCTGGTGCTAAATGATTCTGCAAATGCACCCCCTAACCCCCCCCCCAATAAATCCAATACTCTCCTCTCATCCCATGCCCTTCTTGGAGTTAGATTTGGAAAAAATAGTTCCATCCTCCAGTCACCATATTTCAGCACCAAGGAGGTGCTCTTTTGCTCTGGAGCCCCGTGTACAGTCCGTGGTGCTGAAACATAGGTTTAAACATATTTCAGCACCAAGGAAATGGGGATTACCTAATTAATAAATCTGTTACACATTCCAAAATAATGAAAAAAAACAAATAACTAATAAAAACAAAATAAAGAATCCATATGACACACGAATTACTAATCTCCGAAATTGATGAATCGATCCAAAATATGATTCACGGTAACATAACAAAAGCACCGAAATGAGCTAAAAAACTTAATGGATCGATCCGAAATGAAACAAAAGAAATTTTTTCATTGTGGACATGTCTACTACCACCCTGTATCATTACCTCCACTAGCAGCAAAAACACTAGGGGCCATATTACATTCTTCGCGCTAACGTTAGCACTCGTGAGCGTTAACATTAGCCCTGGTGGCCCTAGCGCGGGTGCACCATGTTACAATCCAAACACTAACAGGTTAAAAAACCCATTAGCGATTGGGATCTTGCCCTTTTTAGCGCAAGGTTACTTTACTTTGCGCCCCCTGTGCTTAACATGGGGAGCGCAAAGAGTTAATTAGCATTAGTATATTATGATATACTAAGGCTAATTACCATCCGCCTGCGGATAACATGAAAGTTATGTAGGCGAGAACTAAAATGATGAGAAAGATGGTAATGTCGAGATATGAAGATGATTATTATCACCAGTTGTAAACCCCCCCCAAATAATCAATTACTCACCTCTCATCCCGCAGCGAGAATAGCAGCCCAATCCACCGCTTCTGGACGCCAGGAGCACAGTGAGACTAGGGAAATAAAGTCCCCAGTGGCTCTCCACAATCACTGCCAACCTGCGTGATGTCAAGAGAGGTGAGATCCTGCCGGTCATGTGACATGGCAGCAGAAACCTCCATGGAGCATGGAGTCCTATGGACTCCATGGAGGGGATACATATGGGGAATGTAGCACAGGAGCTCTGGGATGCAGTTCTTTGAATTGCGGTGATGTGCAGATGGCTTCTGCAATAATAAACATAACCATTATAGCGTGGAGGCTTTTTATCTCACTTTTTGTCCTCCACCACAACCGTTGTAAGTACTGATTTGCCCTACGGGTCCAAGCATCTGGCTGCGGATAACACGAAAGTTACATAGGCGAGAACTACAATGATGAGAAAGATGGTAATGTAGAGATATGAAGATGATTATTATCACCAGTTGTAAACCCCCCCAAAAAAATCAATTACTCACCTCTCATCCCGCAGCGAGAATAGCGGCCCAATCCACCGCTTCTGGACGCCAGGAGCACAGTGAGACTAGGGAAATAAAGTCCCCAGTGGCTCTCCACAATCACTGCCAACCTGCATGATGTCAAGAGAGGTGAGATCCTGCCGGTCATGTGACATGGCAGCAGAGACCTCCATGGAGCATGGAGTCCTATGGACTCCATGGAGGGGATACATGTGGGGAATGTAGCACAGGAGCTCTGGGATGCAGTTCTTTGAATTGCGGTGATGTGCAGATGGCTTCTGCAATAATAAACATAACAATTGTAGCGTGGAGGCTTTTTATCTTACTTTTTGTCCTCCACCGCAACCGTTGTAAGTACTGATTTGCCCTACGGGTCAAAGCATCCACTACAACTGGTCATGCCTAGCTCCTAGCTCCTAGCTGATAAAGGTCCTATAAACCCGAAACAGCGCTGTCCTAGGAGTGGCTTTGACCAGTTGCATCAACCTGATCTCTGCTAAAAAAAAAGCCGTAGTATGGCATGGCATTGATTTAAGGGTTCTGTGTAAAAACAGACTCAGGATGCAATAAAAGTGAGACAGATGTAATTTGCATATTCTGCCCAGAGTTCCTTGCTGCATATGGGGAATGTAGCACAGGAGCTCTGGGAAGCAGTTCTTTGAATTACTGTGATGTGCAGATGGCTTCTGCAATAATAACCATAACCATTATGGCGTGGAGGCTTTTTATCTGACTTTTTGTCCTCCACCACAACCGTTGTAAGTAATAAATATATATATATATATATATATATATATGTTTAATATTGCAGAAGCCACCTGCACATCATAGCAATTCAAAGAATTGCATCCCTGAGCCCCATTCCCCATATGCAGCAAGGAATTCTGGATAGGATATGCAAATGACCTCTGTCTCACTTTTATGCATCCTGGATCTGTTATTACACAGGAACCCTAAAATCAATGTTATGCCACATTGTGGCTTTGTAGCAAAGATAAGGTTATGCAACTGGTCAAAGCCACTCCCAGGACAGTGCTGTTATCAGGTTTGTTGGACCTTCATCAGCTAGGAGGCAGGCATGACCAGTTGCAGTGGATGCTTGGACCATAGGTAAGTAAGTGTCTATAAGGATTGTGGTGAAGGACTAAAAGTGAGATAAAAAGCCTCCACACTATAATAAGCGTGTTTAATATTGCAGAAGCCACCTGCACATCATAGCAATTCAAAGAATTGCATCCCAGAGCCCCTGTGCCACATTCCCCATATGCAGCAAGAATTCTGGGTAGGATATGCAAATGACCTCTGTCTCACTTTTATGCATCCTGGATCTGTTATTAAATAAATATACATACAGAGCTCACACACGATATATATGCATATACACAGATATATATACACAGACCTCAAACCAGATACATATACCGCGAGATCTCAGCTGGAGGCAGCCTCACAGCCTCCACAGCCCAGCAGCCGCTCAGTAACGTGGCCGGCTGGAGGGAAATGCTGGCCAAATGGTTTTAATGCATCCGGTCAGCTGCCCCAGTCCCACAGATACCGGCAAGCTGGTCCAGCGCTGGCTTCCGGCTATCGGGGCGGTATCGGGGCATTTGCACGAGTACAAAGTACTTGTACAAATGGCGGTATTGGCACCGATACCGATACTAGTATTGGTATTGGTGCATCCCTAATAATAATTATAAGAATAATATTAGTATTAGAACAACAAGGATGTAAAAATACAACTTACCAGCAAGACACAGTACAACTGGCACTTTACAGACTCTCTATTTCTTCCCATAATAATAATCCTTGGTTTGCTGAATGGGACAAAAAAAAAACAAGAAAAAGTTGAATAAGTAGAGTGTCGGTGATAATGGTCATATTTTCATTGTATAGCTTAGTATTTTTGTTATGCACAAAAGAATCAGGAGATTTGGATGCTTGTCATCAAAAAAATTGAAATGATCATGAAATACAAAACAACATCTACCATTACCTTTTTACATGTAATTTAAGTAAATGTAGAATCAGTTAGAACCTTACAAGACATTAAAACATCTAAAACCTCTGAAATCATTTGTGAAGGGAAGGGCACTTTCTATCTGCCACCTCTTGCCACAGCATGGAGGAACACAGGAATAAATAGTTCTCTGTTATCCTCCCATCTGGCTAGTTCCAGGACTACAAGAGCTGTATTACAATCCTGGTGTAAATTTACCATCGCCATAGACTTTAATGTGTCTGGGACCTTTACAACAGGGTTGGAGTAAAGCCCCGGAGGTGTAAATACCAGTGGTGCTGTATTGATGTTATTATTAGCCACATTATTTTTTGCTGACTTTTTAAATAGAGAAATATAAATTCAGCTGAGCTGAGTAATAATGTTAGAAAATCCTAGTTGGAGCAACTTTGTGAAACGTTAACTATATTGGCTGCGTGAATATCTGTAACCATATAGTAGTGTATACATGCAACATTGTGAAGGGACAAATACTAAGAGGTGTACTTACATTATTAGGTTATCTAGTTATAAGTATTACGTTTTTTTTACCTTAACACTTGTTCATATTTTATTATTCACCAAAGAGATCACTAAATGCATCATATACTTTTATTATCATTGTGCAGGGTATTGTGCAGAGAGGTCTGTGTATGTCTTCAATACTGTAATACAGAAATCTAGCACTCGGGTATCTGTCCTGGTATTTCAGGTTGTGAAGTGCTCCAAAACCAGGACTGTTAATTGGAAACTGACAAATTTATTCTACCGTCTGTACTTTCTGAACTTTGTTAACCCCTTCTCAGATTGCTTAACCCGTTCACTGCTGAGACATTTCACGTCTTAAAAAAACACGTTTTTCTTTTTTTTATTATTATTTTTATTTATTTTTCTCTTTACTTTAAACATGGTCATGTTTGGTATCATTGGAAAGGCCATGCTCTGACCTTTCTAATGATAACAAAGCTGACCCTGCTAGCTGCCAACAATCGGGAGATATTGGGGTTCAAATGAACCTCCTATCTTTCCTTAGGAGTCAATGAGGATGTTCCCCACACGTCCTCAGCAGTGAAAGGGTTAAACAATCACAAATATACTTTACAGAGCTCTCAAAAGCTACCATGGAAACAGCAATAAGAGTAAATTATACAGGACGCCAACTAAATACAGATTAAAGGGGTTATTCAGAGAGCACTGAAATTCCAGTGCTCTCTCGTCTGACGCACTTTGGCAACTTCAGTTTGCCGACCCTGTGGTGAATTCAGCATTCACTGCAGGGTCCCTGAAATGCGCGAAGGGATCTGCCGCACGCCGCCGATCACCGAACAGACAGCCGAACGCAGCAGACGATCTGCCGAACGCAGCCACAAACCGCCAAAACGCAGCCAACGATCCGCCGACCAGACCTCCAAAAAAAGGCGATCAGCCGCCAGAACCCACCGAACTGGTGGTAAAAAAAGAAAACAAGGCAAATTTTTTAAACGGTGTTTAAAACAATAAAAATGCATGAAAATGCATGGAAATAATAAAAAAGGACTATAAATAATAATATAAAGGTCTGTTACAGAATTTTAAAAAACGCCATTTAAATAAAATGGGAATCAAAAAGTTCACCTTAAAAATCCAGAAAAATACCTAAAAAAATTCTAAAAAATAGATAAAAAGCTTTTTCCTGCAAATGAAAAGAATTGAATAAAAAAGATGATAAAAGGGTTTTTTTTTTTTACACATTGAAACCTATGGGATTTGCCTGTATAAACCTGTCGAACTGAAAATCTGGGCATTTTGCTAAAATTTTGGTGCAGTTTGCGTTCTCTGAATAGATTAACCATTACGTCTCTATAGGGAATTTCACTGCAGCCCATGGTCTCCGAATTGCAGTGATCTGAGGTGAATTGCCAAGTAATATTGGCGATTTGCCAGTTTTATGAATAGCCAAATTGCCACGAAATTGCACAGTATGGTGAAATTCCCCATTTGGTGCAATTCGGTGGCACGTTCAGCTCCTATTAAATAACTCCTAGTGGTCTAACATGCAATATTCCCCAACTCCATTCTTTTCAAATTTGCAGTGATCTATGACTTCTCTCAATGTTTTAATCAATTTAATTGATCAGTTGATTAAATTAAATTGATTACACAAAAACTGCTTCACCGGAGATTAACTTTGACAATGATGTGGGATCCCAAAACTTGTTTGTGTATGGACTAGAAAGTGGTGCTCAATGTAATGTACAATGTAAGTCACATTTAGTACTTGCACACTACTAAAATGTACTACATAATTTCTTTAAATAAATTATAACATAAAACTCTCAACATCGTATGTGCCAGATAAGCCACTCTTAACCCTACTCTACTCAACTAGCTCTGCTCAACTATTCCCCTGTATAGCATTTAGTTTGATCAGACCCTCAGTTGGTACTCTGCTCAAATCCTCTCAAATAAGTGGGCTGACATCACTGTTGCAAGAGTGAAACAGACACTACAAAAAGGGTACAAAAAGCTTTTTATGGACAAATGGGTGAGTGATACTGCAAGATAGATCAGAAGAAAAAAATTACGTTTGAGCAGATAAAATAAAAGCATACAATAGGAATATGCAAATAATTTCCTGGAAAAGATATATATATAATAGAGAAGCACATCCACATTTGAACAAAAAGCAACAAAGAACTTTCACACTCACTGTCAAAACACTGTTGAACAATAATGCTATTTCAATAGCAGCACATTCATTTTCAGTTTTATTATTGAATAAGCTTGTTAAGACTGAACATATTTGATTAAAATTAATAGAGAAAGGAAGACAATAGTAAAAACTCCTCGTTTGAGTTTCATGGAAAAAGCTCTTCAACACAAGATATAGAAGATAGTATTGTGTGCATTAATATAGTAGGAAAGGGAGACATGGTGTGTATATATTATAAATAAACATCCATGCTTGTATGAAAGAGTAAAATTGCCTGAACCTTCCATTTCTATATCTCAGTGACAGTGTATATATATATATATAATTTATTAATGCAGAAGCCATCTGCACATCACAACAATGCAAATAACTTCATCCCAGAGCTCATATATACACGAGTATAGCAGTATGTGGTGATACATTTTTTATTGGACTAACATTACATTTTAAAGACAAGTTTTCGAGAGTGTACAGTTGCAAGAAAAAGTATGTGAACCCTTTGGGATTACGTGGAGTTTTGCATGAATTGGTCATAAAATGTGCTCTGATCTTCATCTAAGGCCAGGGTCAGACGAACGCATTTCTGACGTCCAGCGTCAAAACGTACGTTGGTGCGTGTGAACGCATTTTTTCACTGAATACGCGAAAGCGGTCAGACGATGCGCAATTCTGGACGTATTTCATGACGGAGCTGTAAAAAAAAAAGGAAAATCTGATGAATCTAATTAATTGATGAATGAAAAAATAAGGGGTAGGGTTATAAAAAGCCATTTTGGGTATGGTGGCTTTTTTCAAAGATGGATCCAGTACAAGTCTTTGTGTTTGCTGCAATGGGGTACCTGTACCTTAAGAGGAAGATAAAGCGGCGAACCTGGGTTCATCAAATTAACGCTGCCAGACCCACGCATGGACACTTTGTGACGCTGTACAGGCCACTGCGAGAGAGGGACCCCGTGAAGTTTTTCAACTACATGCGGATGTCCATCCCCTCCTTTGATGAATTGTTGTCGCGGGTACGCGAGCCACTGACCAAGAGGGACACCAACTTGAGGGCCGCCATACCACCGGAGGAGATGCTGGTCATCACTTTGCGGTACGTACTGTCAAACACCTGCATACATGACATCGCTGCCAGTCACCTGACATGAGTGCATCATGTCTGTAGTCACATGCCCACTGTCACATGCATACACACACACACACAGGCATCACATCACACGTACATAATCATAAATGACTCCGACAACAATGTAGTCCAAAATAATAATATAATATGAAACATGAAATAAAATAACAGTAATATATTCTCGACATATATTATAACTTGTTAACTGAAGGTCATGATATATTAAACATGAAACCAAATAACACATGACAAACAAAACTAAAACATATTCATGACATGTATCACAGATCATGATACCGCCGAGCATCTGGGTCATGAGGGCCGGTGGTGTGGCTAGAGCAGGACTCCGACTCTGTGTGTGGCCTGGCTCCAGGGGGCATGGCTGGGTGGGTGGACAGCACCTCACTGGGGAGGGAAGATCCACTGGCATTGGTGGATTGTGGCACAGCATTGTAACCGGCTGCGTGATGGGGACGGGAAAGGATGTCGTCCAATATTGCCAGAGTTCTGCGCCGGTACTCCACCTTCTCAGCCTCGCTCATCTTGTTGAGGAGGATCATACAGGAATTGAAGAATGGCATGTCCATGGAGTCCGCAAGCATGCCGCGTTGGTGTCGATGGTTGGTTTGAGCCTCCATGAAGGTAACAATGGCCTGCTCCAGGTCTGTAGCTGGTGCCCTTCTCTTCTGTGCAGGTCTGGTGCTGACCGTTGTTGCGGTACCTGCCACCTGTCCTGTCTCCACATCCTCCTCCAGTTGCGACTCTGCACCACCCCGGTTCACCTCCTCCTGGCATCTGGCAGAACCTCCTGGCACCATGTGTTGGACCTGTGAGCCGGAGGTGGATGGCTGGTCGATGCTGCTGGCGCTACTGCGCGGCTCCTGGGTCCTTCGGAGGAATGACATTTGCTCTGTATAGATGTATCCACGGACCTTTTTGGAACCAGCTCCAGAGCGCGCAGCCATGGCTTGCTTCTTCTGCACCCGCGTATAATTGTCGCGTACTGTGCGCCATTTGTTCATCGCTTCTTGTGCTGCAAAACATGATGAGTGTGACATTAGCTTGTGTTCATGGTATGTGATCATATTCAAACAGTTTTGTTTTGTCTTCTAGGTATCTCGCTAGTGGATGCAGTTTGAAGGATCTGCATTATAACTTCCGCGTTGGCAGATCAACAGCTGGTGAGATCGTCCGCAAGGTGTGCCAAACCATATGGGAAACCATGAAGGACCAATGTTTGCCAAAACCGACACACAAGGCATGTCTAGAAATTGCAGCAGGATTCTGGGAGAGAGCCAACTTTCCAAACTGCCTGGGAGCCGTGGATGGCAAACATGTCCGCATAGTGAAGCCACCGCACAGTGGCTCACTGTATCAGAATTATAAACATTACTTTTCCATTGGCCTACTGGCGGTGGCAGATGCCAACTATAGTTTCGTCTATGTGGATGTCGGTTCATACGGCAAGGACTCTGACTCCACACTGTTCAGGAACTCCACACTGTGGAATGAAATTAAGAGTAGGACCGTGAACATCCCCAGACCCGCACCATTGCCTGGCAGTGACGTGGCAGTCCCCTATGCCTTCGTGGGTGATGAAGCATTCGGACTATCCACACACCTCCTAAGGCCCTACTCAGGGACACACCTGAATGTGAAGAAGCGGGTTTTTAATTATAGGCTGTCGCAGGCGAGACGGTATGTGGAGTGTAGCTTTCGCATACTGACCAACAAGTGGAGGATTTTACATAGACCGCTTGATGTACATGTTGAATTCTGTGTGGATATAGTCAAATGCTGTTGCATCCTACATAATTATGTGCGTGCCAGGGATGGTTTTAATTTTGATGATACCCTCACAGTTGTCGGTCTTGAAGATGATGTGAACGATGACATCATAGCTGTGAATAGATACAGCAACAGGTTTCGCGATGCTCTGTCTAATTATTTTACGAGTGATGCAGGTCAGGTGCCCTGGCAGCTGGGGAGCATTTGAGATTTCACCTCAATGATTACATATTTGTTATTAGTATTGTGATTTACATGTATGGGATTATGAATAAAATAATCAAATACTCACTCTGCATATGCTGCTCTTTCTCGGACCACGTATCATAATCAGGGTACACGACACGGGACACCACGACCCATGCGCTGGTCTTCTTCCCCTTGTCTTTGTACCTGTCGCAGGCCATGTCCCATATCTCAGGATGCTCCCCCACAGCGCTGATCAGCCTCTCCACGTCGATCTCTGGTTCAGCAGACATTTTCGACAGTCGCAGGTACACTCCAACAAAACCTGGAAACTTTGGCTGTTTGGACGTGATGTAGGCCGCACAATAGCCGCGTCTGACGTCTCCTAATCACGCACACACGCTGCTATGTGGCCGCAGCGCACTCTGTACGTCTGTACTAGCGGTATCACGTTGTACAAAAAATGCGTTCATTTGCCGGTTGCGTGGCGTGGACGCACTTTTGTACGCCCGTACTGCGTATATTGGCCGTCATGTGCTGCTACTACGGCCGTGATTTAGTGAGCCTGCACGCGCGTTCGCACTGCCCCAGTCTGACCCTAGCCTAAGTCACAACAATTTGAAAAACATAATCTGCTTAAAATAATACAACACAAACATATGTTTTCATGTTTTTATTGAAGAGAACATGTAAACCTTCACAGTGCAGGGTGGGAAAAGTATGTGAACCCCTTGCCTAATGACTTCTCCAAGAGCTAATTGGAGCTAGGAGTGAGCCAACCTTGAGTCCAATTAGTGTGATATTATTGGATGTGTTGCTGAAAGCTGTCCTGCCCTTTAAAAACACACACCAGTTTTGGATTTACTGGTTTCAAGAAGCACTGCCTGATGTGAACCATGCCTTGCAGAAAAGAGCTCTCAGAAGACCTACGATCAAGAATTGTTGACTTGCATGAAGCTGGAAAGGGTTACAAAAGTATCTCCAAAAGCCTTGATGTTCAAGACAGACTGTCTACAAATGGAGAAAGTTCAGCAATGTTGCTACTCTCCCTAGGCGTGGTTGTCCTGTAAAGATGACTGCAAGAGCACAGTGCAGAATGCTTAATGAGGTAAAGAAGAATCCTAGAGTGTCAGCTAAAGACTTACAGAAATCTCTGGCACATGCTAACATTTTGTTGACACGTCTACAATAAGGAAAACATTAAACAAGAATGGAATACATGGGAGGACACCACGGAGGAAGCCATTGCTGTCCAAAAAGAATATTGCAGCATGTTTGAAGTTTGCAAAAGAGCACCTGGATGTTCCACAGCACTACTGGCAAAATATTCTGTGGACAGATGAAACCAAAATTTAGTTGTTTGGAAAAAACACACAACACTATGTGTGGAGAAAAAAAGGCACAGCACACCAACATCAAAACCTCATCCCCACTATAAAACATGGCGGAGGGAGCATCATGGTTTGGGGCTGCTTTGTTGCCTCAGGGCCTGGACGGATTGTTGTCATTGATGGAAAAATGAATTCCAGAGTTTATCAAGACATTTTGCATTAAAACGTAAGACCATCCGTCCGCCAACTGAAGCTCCGCAGAGGATGGGTGATGCAACAGTACAATGACCCAAAGCATACAAGTAATTCAACAAAAGAATGGCTTCAACAAAACAAAATATGCCTTCTGGAGTGGTCCTGACCTCAACCCGATTGAAATGCTGTGGCATGACCTTAAGAGAGCAATTCACACCAGACATCCCAAGAATATTGCTACACTGAAACAGTTTTGTGAAGAGGAGTGGTCCAAAATTACTCCAGATCGTTGTGCAGGTCTGATCTGCAACTACAGGAAACGTTTGGTTGAGGTTATTGCTGCCAAAGGAGTGTCAACCTGTTATTAAGTCCAAAGGTTCACATACTTTTTCCACCCTGCACTGTGAATGTCACATGTTCTGTTCAATAAAAACATGAAAACATATAATGTTTGTGTTGTATTATTTTAAGCAGACTGTGTTTTTCAAATTGTTGTGACTTAGATGAAGATCAGAGCACATTTTATGACCAATTCATGCAAAACTCCACGTAATCCCAAAGGGTTCACATACTTTTTCTTGCAACTATAACCTCTCTTCTTCAGGTCTGGAAGCTTACTATATATATATATATATATTATACATACATACATACATACATACATACATACATATTTATAAAATATATTAAATCGCATATTCACACCATAATATCTGGGAAACAGTGTAAACAGTCATAACAAGTAACATAGGTAATTGAGAAAAAAAATGCAGCAACACAATACACAGAAAATATGAATAACTTTCTTGTTGTTTTTTTTACTATTCCTCTTTGACTTCCCCAGTAAATATTATGGGCCCTATTACATTCTTCACGCAAAAATGCACGGTAAACGCGTGAATTTTTGCACGAACCGTCAAACGTTAACGCGCATAAATCAACGCTGGTATTAAAATCCTCGTGCATAGTTTCATCCGTCAAAAAATAACACACGTAAAAACGCTCTCACAGGGACGTTGAGCGCAGAAATCAGTTTGGCTGAATCGCGTGAAAACAACAGTCAACAATCAGAATTAAGAACCTTAATTGTCTCCCGTTAAGTTTTTGCACCTGTCAAAGTCAATCTGAGCATATATGCTGTATCAAAAATAAAACACGCACAACTTCTCAAATTTATTGTTTGGGTATGTGTAGAATGTGTAACTATACTGTGCTGTATTTTTTTTTGGGCTGGTGTATTTGGTTTCGGCCAGGTCCATCAGATTTGCCATTAACACCAGCTTTTAGGAGTTGCTAAAACTATGTGCGTTACAAACTGCGCATAGATTATAATACCATCCGCGTACCAGCGCACAAACGCATTTGCGCTCACAATGTTAAGTATAGGACGCGCAAAGTACAGTAAGCTCGCGCAGGTTCACCCGCGGTAGACGTATATGCGCATTTGTTGCGCTGAGATTGTAATACGACGTTCAGCGCAAAGGGTTTTGCCTCTCGCGTTAATGCGTTTTTGCACACGCGTTAACGTTTGTGTGAAGAATGTAATAGGGCCCTTTATTTATTGCCTCTCCAAGCAGTTAATTATAAAAAACTGCTTTGATCAAGTCGTATGAAACAAAAGTGGATAAATGTAAGTATTACAACTAATGCTATTTTATCTGCTACATATTAAAAAGAATAATCTGAATTGAAGGATGGCTTATAAAAGTAAAAATACTCATTTATTGTATTCATATTGTGTCTATTTCTTCATTTATAGGATATGTGGGAAATGGCAAAAAATATTTAATATTATGTTTCCTTACAGATATATCAGAGGGATATAGCTTATAATATAACGATACTCATTTCCTACAACCATTAGAGAGGTGAGCTATTACAATACATAAATAAAATTAAATAATAAAGGACAAGGGACATAACACATCCTCATCTGTTTAAGAACAGTAGAGCATTCAGCATGAAGGAGATACCCCATGCAAGAATATCTCTAACCCTATGTGCCCCTGATCCTAAGCAAGCATTAATCCCTTTGAAACATTTTAAAAAGTGGTTACAATTTCAAAACAACGCTCCATTACTGTTTTTCCACTTTTAAAAGCACAAACCATCTTTAAGATGTGCTTCAATTATCCAAAATAGCTGGATGCTTATGCCTGGACCAAAAAATATAAGCCCACTCCTGACATTGGCCAACCTTCACTATAGGGGTTATCCAGTTGCTAGCGTTGCAAATACCAATGAAAATCGCTGTTATTGCAGTGGCAACAAATGCCAGTGTTTCTCAAAACAACATCTCAAGAGATTTTAAGGTAAATCTCTTCCTTTTGCTATTGGGATTTTAGTTTTAAGAAATGCTGGCATTTGGCACTACAAATCTGGTGATTTTCTCATTTATTTGCAATGCTGACAAACATGGTTGCTTAGGGTGCTTAGTGGACAGCCCCTTATGTGTCATTATGACCACAATTGGAGTCATCCACGGTGCAAGGTGACTCTCCAAACTCGCAACGCAGCCCATATCCCAAACGATTGAGTAGATTGTTAGATGATGTATCCACCAGGATTATAGCCCGAGTACAGACACTCACTGGTAGACTTCGAATGACTAGGTGCACTGTCTCATAGCCAAGAAAGCATCAGTACTCCTGTTAGGTTATACTCACTTGCATGTTTTTACAGACATTTTATTTTGTGATTTTCACAACTTCTATTTTGGTGAGTGACATTGGAAGTGTTTTAAGCATCATTCTCCGCAATGCATCTGTCAGTTTTCTTTTAGAAACTGTATGCTCATCTACACTTTTTACTTTTTGTATCTGTGTTTGCAAACATGTAGACACATGTGTAGCGCTCACTCCCGGAGGAGCCGCTGAAAATGAACCACGGGTCAGTCTCCCCGCACTAGGGAATAAATATACTCCAACACGCTGGACAGTTTTACAATTTAAAGGTTTACTAAAAGGTTTGCAGCTCTTAAGACACGGTATATGCAGGAAATTTACAGTACTTTCGTAACACGATAAACGCGTAGCGGTAAAAGAAACGAAAACACGAGGACTTCGTATTTTCGGAAAAAACCCCCGACCGAGCAGAAAATTAAAAGATACGAAATTCGAGGAAAAACCGCGTAGCGGGACACAATAAAATACACAGTTCTCGTATCACGGTGAACGCGCAGCGGGAACAAAAGAGGAAAAATGTTCGGAATGTAACTTTAACTTTGCCCCCTTGTCCCGGTTCAGAAAAGGAAAATGAGTCCTGCACAGGTTAAGTCCCAGAACATGAGGTGATATGTATTTGTGTGTGTAGGGTACCCGGGTACTTCTCAACTGGCCAGTGAGTTTACTTTAGCGATGTCTTCGACTAGTCAGTTGGGGCCCTGTGGGTTTTAGAAGGAACGCTCTTATTTAAACACGGCCTTGGGGCCTCTCACCCATCCAGCGCAAGCTTGAGATTCGGCTGGCCCAGGACGCCTCTCCGCTCGATGTTGCCGGGGGATGCCGACCACCGGATCTGTTGTCTGGCCCTCTGTCTGTCAGCCGCGACTCATCCAGCTTACCGCCTGCTCCCCGCTTCGATCGACCGCGGTACTCCTCACTCCTGGGGTCTTCTCTCCTTCAGCTGCACTTGAATAGCATAGAGGGTGAGGTCTGTGTCCCGCAAGCTGAGTGAGTCAATCCTGAAGGCCCGATCCACTCTGTCTGCGCTCCGGCCTATCTTTGGTCTCTCTCTTTACGTTTGTGCATCCGCTCTCCTTGACTCCCTGGCGCGCTCTGCCTGTTCTCCACGAGGTGCAGGATGTACAGCTCTCCACAAACCCACCCACTTCCTGTTTCTTCGCAAAGCATGCATGGACATGTAGTTCAAGTGTCCAGGTTCTTTAATCGTGATAGTCTCCATCTTGTGGCCAAAAATGGGTACTGCCACAGTAAACTTTAACACATCGCTACACTCTCCCCCTCCTAGAACTCTTGGGTCTCTCCAAGGAGGTACAACAGTTACATTATCCTTTTACAATTTGCACACAGTTTATACAGCATATACAGGTTCAGCAGCATACATGCAGTGGGTTAGAAACACTTTCTCAAGCTGATTCATGGTCTGGGCTACCTCAGCTAACATAGCAGACACTTCGGGCAATCTCTGCACAGTGGTGATGGCCTCTTCAGTGCTATGTCCAGGTGAGTCATAGGTAAGACGCTGGGGCGGCCGAATAGAGCGTTTTTGTTCAGGCTCCCTCCGTTCCTCTTCAGGTGGAAGTACTATGGGCGTTGGCTCAATTTCTCTTTCTATCACTGGAGCAGACGTTTCTTCAGAGTATGATCCCTCCAGTGAAGGCATAGAACCGTAATCACCTGAATAAGCTTCCGGAGCTATCGGGATCCCACACAGCCTCAGGGGCTTCCCACTGAAATTCAAGCGGCTCAGGGATATCAACAGTCTCAGGGACTTCCAACAAGAATTCAGGAGCCTCAGGCCTCAAATTACTCTCCCATCGTTCAGGAACTGAGGTAATCTCTTCAGGCTCCGGTGAACGTATCCAGTCCAGACAGAAACTTTCTTCCTCACTGTCCCTTTCGCTCTCTTCGACAGCCCGGGTCTGTTGAGACCGAGAGTACAGGAGGGACACGTGGAGCACGCGGATTCGCCGGAGGAAGTTCGTTTTCCACTGGTACCCTCACAGCCTCTCTCAATGGTAACAAGTGATTTCGGTGCCAATTCTTGAGGGACCAGCCTTTCCATCAGGGCGAATCTGATACACCGGCAGACCTGGCAGTTGTTTGCAAACAATGTAACCTGAGAACTCCATCTATCCGCCAGCTTGTGTCTCGCAGCAGCACCCAATTCTTCAACAGAACCCTATCACCGGGTTGTAAATCCTGTACTCGAACCTTCAGAATCATAGTTCTTCTTGTTCTTTGCTCCCTGTTACCTGAAGTCAAACGAGCCTGTTCAAACGCAGAAGCCAGATTCTTCCGAAGTCTATCCACAGTTTCTATGAGAAGCTACCGACGTCTGGTCTAGAGATAACCCAAATGCCAAATCAACCGGCAGTCGAGCTTCTCTTCCGAACATAAGACGGTACGGTGAATATCCAGTGGCATCACTCTCCGTACTGTTATATGCATGCACCAGAGTAGCTATGTGACGACTCCAACTCTGCTTCTCCACATTAGACAAGGTCCCCAGCATGTTTAGCAGCGTGCGATTAACCCTTTCAGGCTGAGCATCACCTTGAGGGTGGTATGGCGTAGTTCGAGTCTTTTGAATTCCAACAACTCCAGCAATTGCCCGACCAATCTACTTTCAAAGTCTCTTCCCTGATCAGAGTGTATTCTTCTTGGCAGGCCGTAATGAACAAAGAACTTTTCCATCAGCACCTTCGCCACTGTCGGAGCGCGTTGGTCTTTTGTAGAAAGCTTGGGCATAACGGGTAAAGTGATCAGTCACTATCAGAATGTTCCCTTGCCCACTAGCATCCGGCTCTAAGCACAGGAAGTCAATGCACACCAAATCCATGGGTCCCTGACTCTGTAGATGGCTCATTGGAGCAGCTCGGGTTGGTAGAGTTTTCCTCTGAATGCACCTCAGACAGGAATGGCAAAAACTCTCAACTTCAGCCCTCATGCAAGGCCAATAAAACCTATCTCGCACCAACTTAAAAGTTCTCTCCGCACCCAAATGTCCATGCTCATCATGTAATGATCGCAACACACTCTCCCTGTGTTTAGTGGGGAGAAATAACTGTTGAATCTCTTCGGAATTGGTCGAGGGGCCCCTTCGGTAGACCACCCCATCCAAATCTCTCAACCGCTCCCACTCTTTGTAAACCAATCTGGCTCCATCCGGGGAATTGGTTAACAGAATCTCTCGCTGGTTTGCAGTCAGGGCCTTTATGGTCAATGCAATCAAAGGGTCTCTAGCTTGATCCGCTTTCAAATCCTGCTTGGAAAAGGTAGGTAGATTTCATCCCTCAATTGCGTAGGGTTACAGTAGAACTCAGGAACAGCCGCGGCCATGACTCCTATGGCCTCCGCTTCAACTCCTCCCTTGACCCGGCGTTCTGTTCCTTGACACAAAGCTTGCACCCCGTCTGGAGTTACCTGAGTCCATTCTGTAGTGTAGGGTCTTCTCGACAAAGCATCAGCATCTCGATTGTTCACCCCAGGGCGATACTTCAGGCTGAACCGAAACCCTGACAGAGCGGCCAACCACCGATGTCCCGTTGCGTCCAGTTTCGCAGTAGTAAGAATATAGGTGAGAGGATTATTATCCGTCTTGATCACGAACTCAGCTCCATACAGATAGTCTTTCAACTTGTCCACCACTGCCCACTTCAAGGCTAGGAACTCCAGTTTGTGAGTAGGATAGTTCTTCTCAGAAGGCGCAAGGCTCCGGCTCACGTACGCTACAGGCCTCAGCAATCCATCATACTCCTGATATAGGACTCCTCGACCTTCTCGGCTGGCATCCACATGTAGTTCATACGGCTTGTGAGGGTCCGCATAGGCCAGAACAGGAGCTCGGGTTAGATTCTCTTTCAGCTTCACAAACGCACCTTCACATTGACTAGTCCATTCACCTTGTATGGACTCTTTAGCTTTCCTTGGTCCCGGAGCGGAAGGGTTTCGGTCAGAGACCTTACAGCCTCCTTCGGTGGTTTCTTTCTGTAGGAGTTTGTTCAGGCGGCTGAGCTATCTTTGCAAATCCTCCCACAAATCTTCGATAGTATGAGCAGAATCCCAGGAAAGATCTAAGTTCAGTGACGTTTCGAGGTCTAGGCCAAGAAGCTACGGCCTCCAACTTTCGAGGATCTGTCGAAACACCTTCTGCCGAGACCACGTGTCCCAGATATGTGACTGACGGTAAACAGAACTGGCATTTCTCCAGAGACAATTTTCAACCCCTCTTCATGGAGCCTCTTCAAGACCTTCTCCAAACGTTGCTCATGCTCCTCCAGAGTCTTCCCGAACACAATTATGTCATCCAGGTACACTAACACTTCGATTAGATTCATATCCCCGACTGTCTTCTCCATCAACCGTTGAAACGTGGCTGGAGCTCCGTCAGACCTTGAGGCATTCTATTGAACTCAAAGAATCCAGTGGACAAATGAACGCAGTTTTCTCTTTGTCTTCAGGGTGCATCGGTATCTGATGATATCCGCTTCGCAGGTCTAGTACACTGAACCACTTTGCTCCAGACAAACACTGTAAGGCGTCTTCAATCCGAGGAGTGGCGTATTGGTCGGGGATGGTTCTTCGGTTCAGGGTGCGATAGTCTATGCACAAGCGGACAGAACCATTCTTCTTCCTGACCAGCACTATTGGGAGATGCATATGGGCTCCTGGACTCTTGAATCACATTGGTTCTCTGCAACTCATTTAGCTGTTCTCGCAGATCATCCAAGTCTCCCAGCGGAACTCGCCTTGAACTTTCACGAAACGGCTTGTCTTCTTGCAACCGAATGCGATGTTCCGTACTCTTAGCCAGGCCCACATCGAACTCATCTTTCGAGAATAATTCTTTCCACTTTAGAACTTGACACTGAAGACGTTTCTTCCACTCAGGTGAAATGGGGGCGTCCTTAGGGTAGAATCTTTCATCTGGGATCTCTTTATCCACTCCCCTCCTAAATCGGTGGAGAGGGGTGTAGCAGACTCTACTTGCCGATAGGCATTCGTGCTTTAAGGACTACTGGAGAATCTGTCACATTGCACACACTGACCGAGACTCTTCCTCGTGTCCTCTTCAAGGCTTTTGTGGAGATTATTTCAGGAATTACTTCGACTCCGGTTTCACTCCATGACTGACATCGGTTCCCAGCACCACATAGGGACCTGGTTGCGATCCGTTCAACTTAACTGAAACCCGGAAGCTCGCTACTTCTCCTGCTTGCAGAACCTTCTCTGTCCCACCCAGTCTCCACAGTCTTCCCACCTCAGCAGGTGCTTTCCGTTCTTCCACCATCCTCTGATAGACCGGTCGTAACATGGGGTGCACTCCTTGAGTTGACCCTTCTTCCACTACGATGGGGGTCAGGAGACGCCGCACTAGGTCCGTATTCGTCCCCACTATCAGAGAGCTTCTGTTCGCACCCGAGGGTCGGGGGCACACAATGGCTAAGGCGTCACAGCCTCCGGACTGTCCGATGACTTCAGATCCGATCTCCAACCTTACTTGCAGATACCCGTCATAAGGGAGTTTCTCAGTGCCGATACCCCATATTTCCAAGTCCTTCAATTCTTGCAGAGGAATGTGCTTTAAGTGTTTCTCATAGAAGTCTTTATAAATCAAAGTCACTTGAGCCCCTGAATCTAACAGAGCTTTGGTGTAGACTCCTCCACTTGGATTGGCACAATCGGAGAAGGACCTATCAGCTGGTCAGGAAACTTGGTAGAGGTATCCGGACGCTTAGACCCAGTTTGCTGGACCCTGGCCTTTTTTCTTGGCGTGCAGGTTTTGGGCGTGCATTGCTTCCCCATGACGTAGACCCGGATGCTAAGGGAGTGACTCTTTCCATTCTGGCAGGCTCAGCAGTAGGCTTAACTTTGGGCCTCTTGCCCTCTTAGCTTTAAATTGATTCTTGGAGCGAGATTCAACTTCTGGGCACCTAGTTGCTCCTTTACTGGTGCCCTCTGGCGTTTCCCGCGCTGGCGAGTAGATAACAGTCCCTCTAGGGCTTTCAGCAGCCACTCAACTTTGTCCTTCTCAGGCTTCCGGCCTTTACACTGCGCACGGAAATGGCCCATTTCTCCACAACCGAAACATCTCTTCCTCGAAAGTGGAGACACGGTTGCTTGTTGAGGTTCTAATAAGAGATTTGAACCAGACGCCACGGCAACTTCAGTCGTCTGCATACCTGTTAGGAACTTTTGCATTCCCCCTGCATCTCGGTCACCTTCATCAACCCCTGCACAGTTCAGCGTGCGCTTTCTGCAGTTCAGTTTGAGCTTCCTGTACCTTCTTTACAGTCTTGAACAACTCGCTTCGTTCAGAAGAGTTCGATTCTTTCGCAGCCTTTTCGACGAATTTAAAACCGACTAACTGCTCCTGTTCATCCAGATCAGATCCATAGGTGTCTAACGAGTCATTTTCAGGCTGCAGACCGTCGTTATATCTTGCAGGTTGTGCATAAGCCTTTCTCCCCCGCCTGAAAGATTTCTCTTCCAGCAGAGCCTCCTCCTCTCGTACCACTCGGATCAGTTCCAGGTACTTCAACTCTTGATTACTGCTCTGCTTCTTCAGCTGCATCATCACCGGATCTAACGGTTGAGAGCCCCTCAGGATCTGCTTTATTCGTATCTTGTCTACGTCAGCCGGTTTGGCCCCTTTCTTGAGGAGTATTTGGTAGGGATGTGCGTTTCGGGTTTCGGAATTTCGGAATTTTCCACGAAATTTCCCGATTCGTGTTTTTCGGATGCGGCCGAATTTCCGAAAAATTTTAGATCCGAAAAGTTCAGATCCGAAATGTTTTCCGAGCCGAAACAAAATATTTTCGGATTTTTCGAATGGGCTTGAAATGTGGCAAACGAGGAGAACAGATGTTCCGAAAAAACGAAAATTTTCCGAAAAACGAAAATTTTCCAAAACACGAAAATTTTGTAAAAACGAACATTTTTCTGAAAAACGAAAATTTTTCGAAAAAACGAAAAGTCGATACAAAAAAACGGGCAAAATGACACGAAAATACGAAAAATGGTCGATATGCCGAAAAATGTGCAATTCGAAAAAACGAAAATTTTCCGAAAAACGAAAACTTTGTAAAAACGAAAATTTTGTAAAAACGAAAATTTTCTGAAAAACAGAAAATTTTTCGAAAAAACGAAAAGTCGATACAAAAACCGCACAGTGACACGAAAATACGAAAAATGGTCGAAATTCCGAAAAAAAAATGTACCCGAAAAACAGGTCGAACCGAATCGAATCGAAACCGAAATCGGTCGAAACGAGCCGAATCGAAAAGTTTAAAAATCCGAAAAATCGAACCGAATCGAACCGAAAAAAAAATCGGTGCACAAGCCTAGTATTTGGTGCAGAATCTTATCCAAGCGCCCCATGTAATCAATCATTCTCTCACCTCTCTTCTGATAGGTGTGTTCGTACTGATATACTAGTTCAGCTGCCTTTTCTGTTCGCCCAAACACTTCTTCAAGAACGTTCAGATAATCCAAAGCAGTACAATCTTTCCTACTCAGTTTTAGGTTTCTCACCGCTTCTGACGCAGGTCCCTTTAAACTCTCGGTGATCCTTTGCTTTTTCTGGGCCTCAGGGACGTCCACTCATCCAGTGCCTGCATCGCCTGTTCCACCCATTCCTCAAAGGTTTCTTCTCCCGCCGGAGTTGGTACATTTCCTGTAAAGTTCCTTAACCGTCGATAACCGAAATTAGTGTGAGGAGGGCTTGTTTTCTGACATTTAGCCAGCAAATCTCCAATAGCCACGATAAATTCAGGCCCGATCATGGCCAACGGACTGGGCGCGGGAACACTTTCGGCTTCGCCACGTGGCGCACTTGGCTGAATCAGTTGGACTTCCACCTCATCGGTCAGCTTCACGCTCGCGCCCGCAAAACATGCTGGAATACCTTTTCTCCATTCGAGAAGAACATGCGTGTGAGAAGTATCTGGGTTTTTCTTAATGTCCAGAATTAACCCCCGATGATCTGGTGCTAGCGTGGCACGGCCTGGCGAATCTGATCTTCGGGCCAAGTGTCTGCAGGAATATCCATGACTATGCAACATGCTAACTGACTACTGTGCTCCCCACACCATTCGGCAGCAGTGTCTGGATCCATATTTAACCCTTTAGATGCGGTTTTTCCAGAGACTGAATCCCGGACGAGCCCCCACGTGTAGCGCTCACTCCCGGAGGAGCCGCTGAAAATGAACCACGGGTCAGTCTCCCCGCACTAGGGAATAAATATACTCCAACACGCTGGACAGTTTTACAATTTAAAAGATTTACTAAAAGGTTTGCAGCTCTTAAGACACGGTATATGCAGGAAAATTTACAGTACTTTCGTAACACGATAAACGCGTAGCGGTAAAAGAAACGAAAACACGAGGACTTCGTATTTTCGGAAAAAACCCGACCGAGCAGAAAATTAAAAGATACGAAATTCGAGGAAAAAACCGCGTAGCGGGACACAATAAAATACACAGTTCTCGTATCACGGTGAACGCGCAGCGGGAACAAAAAAGAGAAAAAATGTTCGGAATGTAACTTTAACTTTGCCCCCTTGTCCGGTTCAGAAAAGGAAAATGAGTCCTGCACAGGTTAAGTCCCAGAACATGAGGTGATATGTATTTGTGTGTGTAGGGTACCCGGGTACTTCTCAACTGGCCAGTGAGTTTACTTTAGCGATGTCTTCGACTAGTCAGTTGGGGCCCTGTGGGTTTTAGAAGGAAACAGCAGCGTACGCTCTTATTTAAACACGGCCTTGGGGCCTCTCACCCATCCAGCGCAAGCTTGAAATTCGGCTGGCCCAGGACGCCTCTCCGCTCGATGTTGCCGGGGATGCCGACCACCGGATCTGTTGTCTGGCCCTCTGTCTGTCAGCCGCGACTCATCCAGCTTACCGCCTGCTCCCCGCTTCGATCGACCGCGGTACTCCTCACTCCTGGGGTCTTCTCTCCTTCAGCTGCACTTGAATAGCATAGAGGGTGAGGTCTGTGTCCCGCAAGCTGAGTGAGTCAATCCTGAAGGCCCGATCCACTCTGTCTGCGCTCCGGCCTATCTTTGGTCTCTCTCTTTACGTTGTGCATCCACTCTCCTTGACTCCCTGGCGCGCTCTGCCTGTTCTCCACGAGGTGCAGGATGTACAGCTCTCCACAAACCCACCCACTTCCTGTTTCTTCGCAAAGCATGCATGGACATGTAGTTCAAGTGTCCAGGTTCTTTAATCGTGATAGTCTCCATCTTGTGGCCAAAAATGGGTACTGCCACAGTAAACTTTAACACATCGCTACACATGCTTAACACGTTTTATTTGCTTTTACTTTTGCTCCACTAAACTGACTTCAGATTAACTCGCAGATGCTTGCAGGTGCAAGATTCAGTACTTATAATGGAGAAGAGATCATGGTTCAGTTGCACGGCCTCAACTCCTAGGGAATTTTGAGGTTATCCAGTAGGGATTTATCCATAGAAAGTCTCAGCTTGAAAAAAAAATTTAATTTTAAAAATGTAGAGCAAATGAGCAATGATTAGATTTTCTCTAAATAGTTAGTTACAGTCAGGTCCAGAAATATTGGGACATCAACACAATTTTAACATCTTTGGCTCTATACACCAATGGAGTTGGAATGAAACAAACACAATGGGCCATATTACGTACTTGGTGCTAACTTAACCAGAGCAGTTGTAAACTTAAAACCATATTACATACTTGGTGCTAACTTAACCAGAGCAGTTGTAAACTTAAAACCATATTACATACTTGGTGCTAACTTAACCAGAGCAGTTGTAAACTTAAAACCCTATTACATAGTTGGTGCTAACTTAACCAGAACTGTTGTAAACTTCCCAGAGCCATTATAGCCTATGGAGGTTTTAAGTTTACAACAGCTCTGGTTAAGTTAGCACCAACTATGTAATATGGCCCATTGTGCTTTAACTGCAGACTGTCAGCTTTAATTTGAGGGTATGTACATCCAACTCAGGTGAACGGTGTAGGACTTACAGCAGTTTGCTGATGTGCCTCCCACTTGTTAAGGGACCAAAAGTAATGGGACAGAATAATAATCATAAATCAAACTTTCCCTTCTTAATACTTGGTTGCAAATCCTTTGCAGTCAATCACAGCCTGAAGTCTGGAACGCATAAACATCACCAGACGCTGGGTTTCATTCCTGGTGATGCTCTGCTAAGCCTCTACTGCCACTGTCTTCGGGTTCCTGCTTGTTCTTGGGGCATTATTGTCCATCTGCACTGTGAAGAGCCGTCCAATGAGTTCCTCAGCATTTGGCTGAATGTGAGCAGATAATATTGCCCGAAACACTTCAAAATTCATCCTGCTGCTTTTGTCAGCAATCACATCATCAATAAATACAAGAGAACCAGTTTCATTGGCAGCCATACATGCCCACGCCATGACACTACCCCCACCATGCTTCACTGATGAGGTGGTATTCTTAGGATCATGAGCAGTTCCTTTCCTTCTCCATACTCTTCTCTTCCCATCACTCTGATACAAGTTGATCTTGGTCTCATCTGTCCATAGGATCTTGTTCCAGAACTGTGAAGGCTTTGTTAGGTGTTGTTTGGCAAACTCTAATCTGGCCTTCCTGTTTTTGAGGCTCACCAATGGTTTACATCTTGTGGTGAACCCTCTGTATTCACTCTGGTGAAGTCTTCTCTTGATTGACTTTGACACACATACACCTACCTCCTGGAGATTGTTCTTGATCTGGCCAACTGTTGCGAAGGGTGTTTTCTTCACCAGGGAAAGAATTCTTTAGTCATCCACCACAGTTGTTTTCTGTGGTCTCCAGGGTCTTTTGGTGTTGCTGAGCTCACCGGTGCATTCCTTCTTTTTGAGAAGGTTCCAAACAATTGTTTTGGCCACAGCTAATGTTCTTGCTATCTCTCTGATGGGTTTGTTTTGTTTCTTCAGCCTAGTGATGGCTTGCTTCACTGATAGTGACAGCTCTTTGGATCTCATCTTGAGAGTTGACAGCAACAGATTCCAAATGCAAATAGCACACTTGAAATGAACTCTGGACCTGTTATCTGCACATTGTAATTGGGGTAATGAGGGAATATCACACACCTGGCCATGGAACAGCTGAGAAGCCAATTGTCCCACTACCTTTGGTCCCTTAACAAGTGGGAGGCACATCTGCAAACTGCTGTAAGTCCTACACCGTTCATCTGAGTTGGATGTACATACCCTCAAATTAAAGTTGACAGTCTGCAGTTAAAGCACATTGTGTTTGTTTCACTCCAACTCCATTGTGGTGGTGTATAGAGCCAAAGATATTAGAATTGTGTCGATGTCCCAATATTTCTGGACCTGACTGTATATACAGGGTTATTCAGAGAGAGGTGAAAAGCAGGAGAATGACTGGAGAATGGAAAATTCTAGGTCAAAATAGCTGATTTGGAAAGTGAGATAAATGGGAGAATTTTTCGGGGTTGGCTATTTTGACCTTGAATTTTCCATTCTCCAGCCATTCTCCTGCTTTTCACCTCTCTCTGAATAAGAAAAAAACACTTCCAGGCGCACCTTACAAAAGTTTCCACTTTTTTAACCCAAAAATGGCCAATATACAAACATCAAATGAATTAATATTTAAACAAAACAGTGGTTATATTATAATGCTAAATGTGCATAACTTAAGGAATACTACAAGTCTTTTTGCACAGACTGATCATTCAGAAAGGATAACAACTGATGAAGCCTATTGGTGAAAGCGCGTTTTTCTTGATCCTATTTATTAGTACTTTAACAATTGATTTTATAGTTGAAGGTCAACTTTTTTTATTGATTAATAAATGCATTTTAATTGAATCATCTGCTGCTCTGCTGTCTTTTTTACATCAAGTGGAGACATACCCTCCCCCCTCCTCTGTTCTTGGGATACTGAACAGCTACATCGCAGGACCCCATGCTGAGAGAAGGGAAAAAAAGAAACACCACTGAAGTTATGCACATTTATCATTATAATATAACCACTGTTTTGTTTAAATATTAATTCATTTGATGTTTGTATATTGGCCATTTTTGGGTTAAAAAAGTGGAAATTTTAGTAAGGTGCGCCTGGAAGTGTTTTTTTTCTTTTCTACTATATTGGTGTTTTTGAGGTTGTAAACACATATCTTCTAGCTTGCAGCACTGACTTATATTGAGTACGCCTTAATAATCTTATAAACACTAAGAAAAGCGCTAGATTCACGCTTTCTTCTACTCTCTCTGAATAACCCTGATAGAATTGGATATTAGTCCATTAACCCCCATTAAATGCTAAGGACGTGATGGAGACAACCTGTACATTATTTGCATTCCTTATATCCCTGTAGCCTTTGAAGGTAAGGAAACCAGCTAATTACAGTTGTTTACTTGACCAGATACACTATCAGGGTTATTCAAAGAGATTCGAAAAGTCACCGCACGTTCAGTGACTTTTCTCTTCAATTCGATTCCTTTTGCCGCTCCCATTTTGGTGACCCTGCGGTGTTTTCAGCAAACACCACAGGGTCCCCGAATTGCAGGGAAAAGCTGCCGCAAACCCGACGAAGACGAACTGCAAAACCCGGCGAATGCACGCTTAAAAAACCCACAAAAACATCTGGATTAACCTGCCGAAAACCACGGAAAAACCCGAGCAGGAGCCGATCACCGAAGCGAAGCCGCCGGGAAAAGCCGAGAAAGCCGACACTGCAGACAGAGGGCAGTGAATAAATTAGGAAAACAGTTTGTATGAATGTTTGAAAAGTGAAACACTGTTTGCAAATAAACTACTGAGCGAAAATGTCTGAAATTTGCATATGAGGACCAGGGAATGATAATAAAGAGGGCTGTTACAGAACAAATAAGTAAACTTAAAAAAAAAAATCTGACTATTTAAAAACAAGAAAATCAGAAAAATGCTTAAAATATCCTAAAAAATCTATAAATAACGAGACTCTTTACTGCAGAATTCTATAATGAACCGTTTATTAGATATTGAATTAAAACGGGAATATTTTTAACATTGAAGCCTATGGGATTCTCCTGAATAAATTTGCCGCATGAAACCACCGAATGGCAGGGCATTAGGGGAACCTTTCACTGCTGGTTTGTGTTCTCTGAATAGCTGAAGCAGTGCTTTTTCATGGGGATCTCACTGCCCTCGAACAGGCAACGAACAGGCACAGTATGTTCAGGCAATTTGCCAGGATTTGGCGAATTGCCTGCTCTCTGGATAGCCGAATGGCCAAGAAAGGTAACCGAATGCTGATTTTCAGCGTTCGGTTACCTTTCTCAAGCAATTCGGATCTCTTTGAATGACCCTGCCAATTGCCAAAAGTATTTGCTCACCCAACCAAATAATCAGAATCAGGTGTTCCAATCACTTCCATATATAATCAAGCACCTAGGCATGCAGACTGTTTTTACAAACATTTGTGAAAGAATGGGTCGCTCTCAGGAGCTCAATGAATTCCAGCGTGGAACTGTGATAGGATGCCACCTGTGCAACAAATCCAGTCGTGAACTTTCCTCGCTCCTAAATATTCCACAGTCAACTCTCAGCTGTATTATAAGAACGTGGAAGTGTTTGGGAATGACAGCAACTCAGACACGAAGTGGTAGGCCGCGTAAATTGACGGAGCGGGGTCAGCGGATGCTGAGGCGCATAGTGCGAAGAGGTCGCCAACTTTCTGCAGAGTCAATCGCTACAGACCTCCAAACTTCATGTGGCCTTCAGATTAGCTCAAGAATAGTGCGCAGAAAGCTTCATGGAATGGGTTTCCATGGCCGTGCAGCTGCATCCAAGCCATACATCACCAACTGCAATGCAAAGCGTCGGATGCAGTGGTCTAAAGCACACCACCACTGGACTCTAGAGCTGTGGAGAAGCATTCTCTGGAGTGACAAATCGCGCTTCTCCATCTGGCAATCTGATGGACGAGTCTGAGTTTGGCGGTTGCCAGGAGAACGGTACTTGTCTGACTGCATTGTGCCAAGTGTAGAGTTTGGTGGAGGGGGGATTATGGTGTGGGGTATTTTTCAGGAGCTGGGCTTGGCCCCTTGGTTCCAGTGAAAGGAACTCTGAATGCTTCAGCATACCAAGACATTTTGAACAATTCCATGCTCCCAACTTTGTGGGAACAGTTTGGAGCTGGCCCCTTCCTCTTCCAACATGACTGTGCACCAGTGCACAAAGCAAGGTCCATAAAGACATGGATGACAGAGTCTGGTGTGGATGAACTTGACTGGCCTGCACAGAGTCCTGACCTCCACCCGATAGAACACCTTTGGGATGAATTAGAGCGGAGACTGAGAGCCAGGCCTTCTTGTCCAACAACAGTGTGTGACCTCAAAAATGCGATTCAGGAAGAATGGTCAAAAATTTGCATAAACACACTCCTAAACCTTGTGGACAGCCTTCCCAGAAGAGTTGAAGCTGTTGTAGCTGCAAAGGGTGGACCGACGTCATATTGAACCCTATGGATTAGGAATGGGATGTCACTTAAATTCATCCCAGCAGCTCCCTCATCCTATAACCTCCGATCCAGGACCAGCACCTTACTTGCAATACCACAATACAAAAAGACAGTGGCTCGTCCTCATTTTCCTACAGAGCACCACAATTATGGTATAACCTCCCAGACACCATCAAATCTTCCCCCAGTCTTAAGTCACTCAAGACCTCCTTACTAACATACCTCAATACAGAATGCACCTGTAAACATGTATCATAATGACTATTTCCTATATATTTATTTTCTGTTAATCTGTATATTTGTGTTGTTTTTTAATATCTCGCATTGTATTACTTTGTATTTCTGTAACTGTAACACTTCAATGTTCTTGAACCCAGGACATACTTGAAAACGAGAGAAATCTCAATGTATCCTTCCTGGTAAAATCCTTTAAATAAAAAAATAAATAAATATGCGAGTCAAGGCAGGTGAGCGAATACTTTTGGCAATATAGTGTATCTGTCTGCTAGTAAGATGTGTCAACAGAGCAAGCAAAGCTCAAGTGATAGGGAAATAAATCCTGTATTGTAAATGTGAAGTAACCACAGTAAACATTGCAATGTTCATATTTCACATTCTGCAAGACTGACATTAAAAAGAGACACCCTTTTGGAAAGGTGCGAGTCTGCTCTTTCTAATGATAAGTAATTTGTTAATATGGAATGAAGAAGATTTTAAAGAATTGCAAATAAACCAGCAGGAAGAGTTAACCTTTATCTGGGGCTTAGCAGGGCTGTAATTCTGGCTTCCCCTTTGATTAATTTATGGAGACAGCATACTGCAAAATCAAAAGTACTGAAACTCCCCCTTTAAAATGAAGGGTCACTTTATCCCCCTAAGAAGCAGACAATCACCCTAATAAAACATGAACACTTGACCTTTTCGGATGGCAGGGGATATTTTATTTTGCTGGGTTGTGCAATTATGCAGCTTATATCTCATACTGTGTTGTATGTAGAGGAGAGTGAGACTCCTATTTTGAAAGTAGTGAATTCACCCTTTTGATTGAAGGGGTCACATCACTCTCTACTACTTTGCAGACAATTACCATAGTCAGTGGCGTAACTAGAAACCTGAGGGCCCGGTGCAAGAATCCACGAAGGGCCCCCCCAAAAAAAGCTCTATATTTTTACTTATTTTTCTCTGCAA
The DNA here is from genome assembly GCA_009667805.1 of Leptobrachium leishanense. Classification (NCBI taxonomy): domain Eukaryota; kingdom Metazoa; phylum Chordata; class Amphibia; order Anura; family Megophryidae; genus Leptobrachium; species Leptobrachium leishanense. The sequence goes on along the minus strand of CM019071.1, from coordinate 111,790,438 downwards.
AATGAAACAAAGATAGTATTGCCCCCCAGCTCACATGGATATATATTGCCACCAGCTCACATGGATATATATTGCCCCAGCACACATGGATATATATTGCCCCCCAGATCACATGGATATATAATGCCCCCAGCACACATGGATATATATTGCCCCCCCAGCTCACATGGATATATATTGCCCCCCCCAGCTCACATGGATATATATTGCCCCCCAGCTCACATGGATATAAATTGCCCCCGCTCACATGGGTGTATATATGGCCCCCAGCTCTCATGGGTATATATTGCCCCCCAGCTCTCATGGGTATATAGGGCCCCCAGCTCTCATGGGTATATAGGGTCCCCAGCTCTCATGGGTATATAGGTCCCCCAGCTCTCATGGGTATATAGGGCCCCCAGCTCTCATGGGTATATAGGCCCCCAGCTCTCATGGGTATATAGGTCCCCCAGCTCTCATGGGTATATAGGGCCCCCAGCTCTCATGGGTATATAGGGCCCCCAGCTCTCATGGGTATATAGGGCCCCCAGCTCTCATGGGTATATAGGGCCCCCAGCTCTCATGGGTATATAGGTCCCCCAGCTCTCATGGGTATATAGGGCCCCCAGCTCTCATGGGTATATAGGTCCCCCAGCTCTCATGGGTATATAGGTCCCCCAGCTCTCATGGGTATATAGGGCCCCCAGCTCTCACCTCTGCTGGCCCCAGGGCAGGCTCCGCCGGCGCCCCGTTCTTCTCCAAGGCGAGCGGCCGCTGGAAGCATGCGTCTTGGCCGCTCGCCGGAAACCACCTGATCAGCACAGAGGTCTCGCGAGAGGATCTCGTGCGCTGGTCAGGTGGTTCCTATCCCACGTGAGCGGCCAAGCTGCATGTCAGCAGCCGCTCGCAGGGAGAGGGACGGCCAGCGCGCGGCTCCCAGATTCCGGCGCTGATTGCCGGAATCTGGCGGGCGGCGCTGGGCCCCCCTCCAGTGGTGGAATGCCAGGGCCCGGTCGCAACTGCGACCGCTGCGACCCTGGTACTTCCGCCACTGACCATAGTAATAGTGAAAACCTTTGTGTTCTTTTTTGCCCAATCTGTTATTGGTTGAGACTTAAATAAATCATGCAAGAAAAAATTAGTAGAAAATACAGACTTTACAATGAGGTCATCACAATAATGAATCACATGAGAGAGGAGTAAACAACAATGATGAATGACATGCCTCAAAAGACATTCATCACAGTGGGATGCTGAGTAAGGGGAAGGAAGGGAGTGTGGAGTAGAATCAGAGTGAGGGCTGTGGTTGGAATTGTTTAGAAATCATGTGAGTATCAAGGAAAGTGTGTGTAGCGCTCACTCCCGGAGGAGCCGCTGAATTAACCTCGGGTTAGTCTCACCGCACTAGGGAATAAATATACACCAGCACTGTTGTGGATTTTATAGATTATATTCTTTACTGATCCCAATAAAGCAGCATATATAATGTAGATACGGTATTTGAACGACAGGATTTCGTAATGCGGGAAAAACACGCGGCGGCAAAGAAAAAGATTAACCCCCTCAGTTCTGGAGTGTAAGTCCCGTGAATTATAGCTCTAAATTGTGTATGTGTATGGTCTCAGGTACCCGGGTACTGTATTCAACTGGCCAGTGAATCAAACAAACAAATCTTCGACTAGTCAAGTTGGGGCACTGTGGATTTAAACAATACTGCAGTGTGCGTTTCTTATTTTTGGAACTGCGGCCAGGCTGGGAGGCCTCTCACCCATCCGATAGGCAATCTGTTCAGGACCCGATCAAAGATTTCTCTCCGCTGTGTACTGGGACTCTGTGCCACCGGATCCACTCCCTGCTTGTCCGATCTCCACACTGCGTACAACGGTCTACCGCCTGCACTCCCAATGGATCATCGCGGTCTCCTAACTTGGGGTCCAGCCGGAACCAGATTATTACTCAGACCTCTCAGCGGTGCGTAGGTAGGTCTCTGCAAGGTCACCGTCCCGATCTCCAGCACCAGCGAGGCAGCACCTGCACTCCGGCCTGGTCACGATCCCTGGCAGTTTCACGTGTGTCCTCCACCTTTCGCCGCTCGGCTCACTCTACCTCTCCTCTGCACGAGGCTGCTGATGTCTTTCCTCTTCCTCCCACCCACTTCCTGTACTCACGCAAAGCATGATGGAAATTGTAGTTCCGTTTATGTCCAGCATAGTCCATTATGCCTCTGTCTCCCCCTGGTGGCCATAATAAGTAAATGCAGCAAACACAATCTTTAAGCAGCGCTACATGTGCATGGTATTTTTTAAGGGTTGGATGACTTTTAGCACCTGTATCCCTCTAAAAGAGAACTCAGAATTAGTTTGGAACCTGTTTTGGAAAGAGGAGAAACACTTCTTTCTAATGAAGGGACATTCTTGGTGGTGACTGTCAGGAGAGACCAGCAGCAAGAATGATATTCTGATAACCATAGGCGACTCTAGAGGGGGGCAAGGGGGGGCAATTGCCCCCTAGGTTATTCCTTGCCCCCCATGTGCCCCCCCACCAAAAATCATCATCCAGCTTCCCACACGTCTTCGGACCAACATATCTCCGTAGCTATGCATCGTATATGGATGAACTAGGTGTCATTTGAAAGGGCAGATTCTGGCCTTTCCAATGATACCCCACATGACCATATTCAGTGTGATGTAAAAGTCATAAAACATCAAATAAAAACGTGCACTTAAACGTAAACATTTTCACAGGGTTGAAATGGCTCAGCAGTGAAATGGTTAATGTTCAGACTATACATTACATTGTGTATTACATTAGTTTATGCCTTGGTTTAGTTGTATATTAAGGGTTAATGGGTAGGCTTCGTCCCTCACGGTATACATTTTATTTTTCCCTTGATTAATGGCATTTTAGGGGTTAATGGGTTGGCTACATGCCTCAGTGTATTCATTTCATGTTTTCCCTTGATTAATGGCATTTTAGGGGTTAAGGGGTAGCTAAATGCCACATTGTTTATTATTTTTATTGCATTTCTCTGGGTTTAAGGCATTTTAGGGGTTATTATGGAAGTTAGAATCTAAAGGGTCTAATGATCTGTAGATCCTCTGCTTTCCGTCACATTTCGGGGAATTTATTTTGCAGATAATAAGGTGAATTCCCTATTTAGCGAATGGTCACTGTAATTTGCTAAAAGTGGAGTCGCTGAAACAGTTATCAGACATTCAGCGGAAACTGCCAAATTGCGTCAAATAAAATATTGAATTTAAGTATCAGGTTAGTACAACAAAAAGGCATCATTGCATCACATTACTCTGGGGTTTTGTAATCTTATTTATATATATACTTATTTAGGGCACTATTACCTGGTGTGAGCTAACCCTTGCGTCGGCGTGATTTTGCGTTAGCGCCAGGTTAGTTCAGTCTAGCGCCTGACCAACAGATCGTTTGCCTCCCGCTAAAAATGGGAAAAATCACTTAGCGCGGCGCTATTATTAGCGATTTGTACCGGCGAGCTTACTGTACTTTCCGCGTCCTATACTTAACACGGGGAGTGCTAGATATCTTTACAGATCACTTGGTGCCAGCACTAAATTTTTTGAGGTGCTCTAATTGCAACATTTTACCTACTGCTCAGCCCTGGTGTTAACTCCAAAAAAACAGAAAAAACAGGTCCTCGTCCAAAATTAACAGGCAATTGAAAGGAATGCAGCACAGGTGTTCTCTTGGCCCCATACACCATAGTAATGGATATGGTCAGCAATGTCGCTGCTGTTGCAGTCGGCTCTATTATAAATGTATCCTTTATCCACATATATCCTAATTCTTAATATATTGCCTAATTTTAAACATTTTATGCTGGGGGCTATTCATAGTATGTAAGCAGTTGATTATTAGGGTGACTCTGTGGACCATGTTTAAAGGAACACATGGATAAGTCTTGCCCTGAAACATGTATTGTTTATATGCTGTAGCAGGGAAATTTTTGTCGCTCACCTGGCCTTCCTTTTGGATCTATTAAATGCAGTGTAATGATTCTACATGCTGCTGGGAGGCATTTATCATGCAATGCCCATCAGCCTTAATATATGTGTGCATCAAAACATGGATGATACGGCCACCGTGGAGGATTTTAATAATGCAGGGGTGAGAGGTTATTCACTGGATGTGTTCATATTCAAGCTTGTGAGGGTGGGGGATAGGTATGGAAAAGAAAAAACTTTCTCTATCCTGTACACAACCGCATTAGAGCAGGGTCTCAACTTGGGTCTTAGAGTTTCCCTAGCGTGCGCCAAACAACCTTGTTCATGGACTACTGCAGTCAAGGTGATCTGTTAGTAGGTCGTCAGGCACTAACAGGGTTATTCAGAAAGCGGTGAAAAGCAGGAGAATGACTGGAGAATGGAAAATTCTAGGTCAAAATAGCCGATTCTTAGACCAAGAATTTTCCATTCTCCAGTCATTCTCCTGCTTTTCACCTCTCTCTGAATAACCCTGTAAGTTTTAGCAACTCGCACTAAATTTTTCCTTTAGTGATGGTGTTTAGCTCACACCAGGTGATAGGGCCCTTACTTTTATTCAGTGGTATGATTTAGTGGTGAAAATTATTAGTGCCCCCCAGTTTTGACTGCGGTATCTTCTGTGCCCCCCCTAAATATTGTTCCTAGAGTCGCCACTGCTGATAACTCCATGAGCATATAAATCATACTCAGGAGGAAAGTGGACCCCACAATACAAAGGAGGGGGGCATAACGATCCTGATTTGGAAGCATTTGTTCTTCTATTTTAAACTATTGTTCCTGTGTCAGTCCAACTGCCAGCAGATAACAATGACAACTGATTTAAAAATTATATATATTATAGGATTCTAGGTAATTTACCACATATCACACCCTCTTTATAGAAATAGCATATATGAGCCCTTATTTGGGTTTTCCCACCATCCAAATGAGACATTTCTTTTTTGTATAGCTGTTAAGTTACAATCACAGTGAGAGTGATCACTGGTCAGTAGCCCCCAAATGAATTTTATAGTGATTTTGCATTGGGCGCAGATACGATTTTTTATTGGATAAACAAATTGCAGATGTCAAAATTAATTCTTTAACTGACAAATGTAAAAATTGCAGTTTTGTGATTGGTGTGTAGATTTTGTTTATTAATATTTACTATCTGAGTTAGTTTGGACAGTCATTTGAGCCCCTATATGATGTCAAAAAGGCACATGTCACCCATGAGGGAAATTAGATTTTTTTTCTTGTTTTAAAATGTACCCAATGTTTTTATATTTTATCCTGCTCATTTTCTGTATTAATGGTAGTGTAAATGTATATTATCTTCAAAATATAAATTTATATTTTTAAAACAGAAATGGTCATAGAATCTTAGTCCTTTGTTCTGCTGTGCAGTCAGATGAAGTGGCGCTAATTGTGGAATCATAAAATGCATATATGAAATTGTCACAGATCTCCAAACCCCGACTGGGTCACATCTGATAATGCTGCTTCCTTGCCGGACCCCTGTTCTCCCACAGCGGTCTTTCATGCCTTTCTCCAGCCCTTAGATGAAGCTTAATGACAGGTACCATGAAAGTGTGGTGATATCATTCCCCTCAAATGAGTCAGCACGCAGACCTTGAGGTTAGAACAGTCAGCTTGAACTGAGCCTTAATGAGTAATATATACAGTCCCAAGGGAGCCTAGCAGTCAATGGAAAATTATACCTTGGCATTTTACTGCACTTCATCATTAATCCCTCCCCTGGGATACTGCTCAGAAATTTCAATAGTAGATTGTGAGGGTTAACAGGATCCAGATAATACTGTAGCAGGTAATGGGGCAGTGCTTGCCAGAAAATACAAAAGCCACTCCAAATTTAGCAGATAAAAACACATTCCAGATAGGGGGAGTTGGGAAAGGCTACAGTGACCCACACAGTAATCATATAAACTCTATAGTGATAGATACACTAACAGGGTTCAAAGAGATCCGAATGGATGCCGAAAGGGAATTGAACACTGAAAATCAATGTTCGGTTACCTTTCTTGGCCATTCGGCTATCCAGAGAGCAGGCAATTCGCCAAATCCTGGCGAATTGCCTGCACATACTAGACTTGTGCGCCGATTTTTTTTTCGGTTAGATTCGGTTCGGTTCGTTCGGATGTTTAAAATTTTCAAATCGGCTCATTTTGGCCGATTTCTGTTTCGATTCGGTTCGGTTTGGCTCGTTTTTCGTATACATTTTTTTTATCGGAATATCGGCCATTTTCGTGTTTTCGGGTCACTCTGCTCGTTTTTTGTATCGACTTTTCGTGATTTCGGAAATTTTCGCTTTTTTCGGAACGTCTGTTCTCCTCGTTTCAAAGTGTCTAACTCTATTCGTTTTGACGTAAACTACTATGGTTTACTTTTTTTATACTTTATATATTTTTTTATAATTAATTATTGGTTTGTTTTTCGGATCCAATAATTCATTCTGTCGATACGATAATTCTGGCGATTCTATCGTTTTTTTTTTTATTAAATAAAGATCCTTTTTTTCTTATGAATATACATTTCACAACTTTATTTAGGCTGGGGTCAGACGAGCGTGATTTCTACGGGCTGTACGTCCGTGCAGTACGGACATCGTCAGTACGGATGACGCAGTAGTGGTCACACAGTCCGTTTTTCACTGAAGTTATTTTTGACGGATGTAGGAGGGAAAAATAAATTACAATGAAAAAACATTCTGTCCGTCAAAAATGCTGGACGTATAAATGCAGTCCGTCTGACCTCGCTCCATCACTCACACACAAAGCTATGCAGACCTTGCAGACGTGGCGCACTCCGCACGTCCGTTCTAGCAGTATTACGTTCTTGCCTAACCTGCGTCCGTTTGCCGTGGCCCTTGTGCGTCCGCAGTTCAGTGCGGACGTACTTCATGTGTCAGGCTCCAATGGACTTTCTTTCATGCTATCACGGACGTACTTTTAGGCGCAATCACGGACGTGAACACTACGCTCGTCTGACCCCAGCCTTAATCATATTAAAATGTTATGAAAGGAACAAAAAAAAATGAACAAAGGTGTAAAGTGTTTTTTTCACATTTTAACATGCGAGTGTTTGCGGTTATATTTTATGAGTTGCGTTTGTTAAAAAAAATTGAAATGGGGACTTAGTGTAATTTTCACCCAAAAAAATATAACATTTTTAACAAACGCACCCCATATAAAAATCATTAGTGCAGCATCATTGTTCACATTATAATTGAAATGGCAACAATATTGCTGCATTAACAAAACAAAACAAAAAACCTGTTTATTTTTTTATATTTTAATTTTTTATAATTTTTAACATTGTCATGTTTGGTATCGTTGGAAAGGCCATGCTCTGGTTGATCCAAAGATACCAAACATTAAATGATAGCTGCCGCGGATCGGGAGATAGGGGGTTCATTGGAACCCACTATTTCCACCATTGGTCGCAGTTAGGGGTTAACTCCAGAACTGACGTCATTGTGACGAGGTCTTGGGACTGTCGGCAGCTGCCGTTCCCCCACGCTGTTGTTTTCCTGCAAAGACGTGACCATGTTGGCGGGCAGCGTCTTAGCGGGCAGCGGTGGGAGAGAGAGAGCTCATAGCTGGGAGGAGGTGTTGCTTGAAGCTGCAAACAGGGACAAATAAACTAGACCTGAGCCGCACTGAGGATCTTTGGGTTGTGTCGGAGAAGACTTCACGCAGTGCTGCCATCAATATTTTTTTATAAGTTCTTGGTTATACAATGAATGTTACTGTGGACAAAAATCCATGTTGTTGTGACATCGCCTAAGCTTAACAAAACCATGCCACATCGATATCAAATCTCAAGGCAGTACAACAAGGTTGTGTTAGTGTGTGACATTTTTTGGCCAGGCAGGCAGTGTAGGATGTGCACAGTCACATTCATGGCCACAAATATGTTGACAAATTTATGACAAAGGGTCCATAGAAATGTCAATAAATTTATGTACATATAATTTTAACAGTGTGGAAACCAAGCAATACATATTAACTTATTAAGTAAGGAAAAGCAACGCACACAAATAGGAAAATATAGAAAAAATATAAAATTTATTTACAACATGCCACATGGCATTGGCAAACTGCCCAACAGAGGCAGAAACATAGGGCAGGAGGAGGCTGGTCTCTACTGCCGCTCCAAGACGTCAACGGCATTGTTGATATGCTCCCTTAACTCCTGCAGCAACTCCTGGATGGCTTCGAGGTTGCCAGGCGTAGCTCGCCGATCGCCATCCTCATCCTGACACTGGACCTGTCCGGTCTGGCTTCTCCTTCTATATATCCAATAAATGAAAGAAGGAAAATACAGTAAGTAAAGCAGGTTTCTATTTTTGACTGAAAGTCTTGAAAAAATATAACAGTAGTATATACCAGAGCTGGCGGCCTCCTGAGGCTCCGACTCCTCCGACGACTCCTCCTCCTCCTCCACCACCACCGTCAGCATCTCTTCCGGTGCTATATCTAAGAAACTAGAGAAATAAAAAATACAGTAAACAACAAAACTGATTTATTTTTGAACAAAAGTCGATGCAAAATACAACAGTAAAAAAAAATACTGGACTCGCGGCCTCCTGCTGCAGCTCCGGCTCCCTCTCTCCATCATGGCCCTCCTCCTGCTCCTCCTCCTGCTCCTCCTCTTCCTCCTCCTGCTCCTCTTGTGCTATATATAAAAAAATTAAATGAAAATACAGTAAACAAAAAATGTTTCTGTTTTTGACCAAAAGTCGTTGCAAAATAAAACAGTATATACCAGCGCTGGTGGTTGCCCGTGGCTCCCCCTCCTCCTCCACTGGGGCACTGGTGCCCGCCGGGGCAGATGCTACCTTTGCCTTCTTCCTGTCTTCTGCCAAATCCAAAATATAACACGTAAATAATGCAGACTGGAAAAAATGGTATATCTATACACTATATTGCCGAAAGTATTGCGACACCCCTCCACTACCCACTAGCACTACCAGCTTGACCCACCACTACTCCCATCTCATAGTTCTAAAGTCACAAAATATTTATTTATTTCCCCTGCACATAGACTTATATTACCGTTCAATTATACATTTTTTTCAGAAGTAAACATTACGTTTATTCAATAAAAACTATTATTTGTGTTGTGTGCGTACAAAACGCATTGTGCTGACTGCTTTTAGTTATTTTATAGATGCCTCAGCTTCTGCGAATAAAACTGTGGATATTGCAGAAACAACAGAAATCGCCATTTTGTTTTGAAATTCCCATCCAAAGCGTTCAATGACACTGCTGTAGCAAACTGAATTGATGCGCTGCAACAATTCAGCAGCTGCTGAGGACGTATTGAACGCGGCTCTGTTTGGATGTACTTTCAGAAGAACTACATGTCCCATCCTACAACTTAGCAGAGACGCAGAGATTTTTGTTGATGCGCAGGTGGGAGCCAATAATGGGCAAGCTGCGGGTCATCTCGTATGCATCACTCAATCACAACAACCTCCCCCCCCAGCACACTACAGTACACAGTGCCAAAAGAAATCCAGCATTGTAATTTCATCTACATACATCAAATATCACAATTTTCAGGAATACGTAAAATCACAAAAAAGAAGAGCTATGGCAAAAATGCATGTATGAGTCCTGAAAACGCAAAGCTATACACATTGCATAAAAACAGGACTAGATAAATCAACGTATTTCTGTGCACATTAGCACATGCAAGCACATTATTATTATTATACAGGATTTATATAGCGCCAACAGTTTGCGCAGCGCTTTACAATATAACATGACACTTACGTTTGGCTATGACGCGACGGATGTGCCTCAGCTGCTCCTCCTCGCGTGCCTTCAGATCGGACCAGCATTTTCGGAGCTGGTCCTTCGTCTGTTCTTTCACAAATAATTCCGCGATGGTGGTGCGTTGCTTATCAAGGATACGGTCCTTGCGCACATTATTCTTTCTGCCTTAAGGGCCCTTACGGCAGTCGTAATCTTTTTTATCAAAGATGCGGACCAGCTCCAACATCTCCTCAAATGCCATGTTGCTGGCCCGCTTCTTCCTGGGTGGTGTCTCTGGGGTGGAAGCAGATGAGGAGGTGTCCGAATGGGACTCTCTTCTTTCAGCCATGATATAAATTATAAATAAATTCAATATTTTTTGGCCTGTCAAAAAATTGTCAAAACTCTCTACAAAAATGGCTCAATAAAGTTTACGACATCCGCGCGCGCATGCGCAACCCGCGGACGAATCGGATCCGATTACGACAGAATTATCGTATCGACAGAATTATCGGATCATTGGAAACAAGTGATACGCATTTACAAATACAAAATTTACAGAATCAGCGATATAACCGATCATAGTTAAATATACGATGTCCAAAATTACCGAAATGGAACCGAAATCACGAATGGAACCAAAATCATGAATAGAGCGAAAATAAATTTAGATTTGACACATTTCAAGTCCATTTGAAAACTCCGAAAATTTTTCATTTCACCTCGGAAAACTTTTCGGATCTGCCGGTTTTCAGATCCGATCCGATTCGGAAATTCAGCCGAATCCGAAAACACGAATCGGGAAATTTCGTGAAAATTCTGAAGTTCCGAAACCCAAAACGCACATCCCTAGCACATACGGTGCCTGTTCGAGGGCAGTGAAATCCCCATAGAGAAGCAATGCTTCGGCTATTCAGAGAACAAAAACCAGCAGTGAAAGGTTCCCTAAATGCCCTGTCATTCGGTGGTTTAATTCGGCAGGTTTATTCAGGCGAATCCCATACAGGGTTATTCAAAGAGATTCGAAAAGTCACCGCACGTTCGGTGACTTTTCGTTCTCTTCAATTCGGTTCCTTTTGACGATCCCATTTCGGTGACCCTGCGGTGTATTCAGCAAGCACCACAGGGTCCCCGAATTGCAGGGAAAAGCTGCCGCAAACCTGCCGAAAACGAACCACAAAACCCAGCGAATGCACGCCGAAAACCCTCAAAAACCTCTGGATTAACCTGCCGAAAACCACAGAAAACCCCGAACAGGAGCCGATGGCAGCCTCTGACACAGCAGAAGAGGCAGTGAATAAATTAGCAAAACAGTTTGTATGAATGATTGAAAAGTGAAACACTGTTTGCAAAGAAACTACTGAGCGAAAATGTCTGAAATTTACATATGAGGTCCAGGGAATGATAATAAAGAGGGATGTTACAGAAAAAATAAGTAAACTTAAAAAAAATTAAAAAAATCGGACATTTTAAGAAAAATAAAAATTCAGAAAAATGCTTAAAATATCCTAAAAAATCGATAAATAAAGAGACTCTTTACTGCAGAATTTTATAATGATAATTATATCTAATTATTATTAGATATTGAATTAAAACGGGAATATTTTTAACATTGAAGCCTATGTGATTCTCCTGAATAAATTTGCCGAATTAAACCACCGAATGGCAGGGCATTAGGGGAACCTTTCACTGCTGGTTTGTGTTCTCTGAATAGCTGAAGCAGTGCTTTTTCATGGGGATCTCACTGCCCTCGAACAGGCAACGAACAGGCACAGTATGTTCAGGCAATTTGCCAGGATTTGGCGAATTGCCTGCTCTCTGGATAGCCGAATGGCCAAGAAAGGTAACCGAATGCTGATTTTCAGCGTTCGGTTACCTTTCTCAAGCAATTCGGATCTCTTTGAATGACCCTGCCAATTGCCAAAAGTATTCGCTCACCCAACCAAATAATCAGAATCAGGTGTTCCAATCACTTCCATATATAATCAAGCACCTAGGCATGCAGACTGTTTTTACAAACATTTGTGAAAGAATGGGTCGCTCTCAGGAGCTCAATGAATTCCAACGTGGAACTGTGATAGGATGCCACCTGTGCAACAAATCCAGTCGTGAACTTTCCTCGCTCCTAAATATTCCACAGTCAACTCTCAGCTGTATTATAAGAACGTGGAAGTGTTTGGGAACGACAGCAACTCAGACACGAAGTGGTAGGCCGCGTAAATTGACGGAGCGGGGTCAGCGGATGCTGAGGCGCATAGTGCGAAGAGGTCGCCAACTTTCTGCAGAGTCAATCGCTACAGACCTCCAAACTTCATGTGGCCTTCAGATTAGCTCAAGAATAGTGCGCAGAGAGCTTCATGGAATGGGTTTCCATGGCCGTGCAGCTGCATCCAAGCCATACATCACCAACTGCAATGCAAAGCGTCGGATGCAGTGGTCTAAAGCACACCACCACTGGACTCTAGAGCTGTGGAGAAGCATTCTCTGGAGTGACAAATCGCCGAAAACCCTCAAAAACCTCTGGATTAACCTGCCGAAAACCACAGAAAACCCCGAACAGGAGCCGATGGCAGCCTCTGACACAGCAGAAGAGGCAGTGAATAAATTAGCAAAACAGTTTGTATGAATGATTGAAAAGTGAAACACTGTTTGCAAAGAAACTACTGAGCGAAAATGTCTGAAATTTACATATGAGGTCCAGGGAATGATAATAAAGAGGGATGGTACAGAAAAAATAAGTAAACTTAAAAAAAAATTAAAAAAATCGGACATTTTAAGAAAAATAAAAATTCAGAAAAATGCTTAAAATATCCTAAAAAATCGATAAATAAAGAGACTCTTTACTGCAGAATTTTATAATGATAATTATATCTAATTATTATTAGATATTGAATTAAAACGGGAATATTTTTAACATTGAAGCCTATGGGATTCTCCTGAATAAATTTGCCGAATTAAACCACCGAATGGCAGGGCATTAGGGGAACCTTTCACTGCTGGTTTGTGTTCTCTGAATAGCCAAAGCAGTGCTTTTCATGGGGTTTTCACTGCCCTCGAACAGGCACCGAACAGGCACCGTATGTTCAGGCAATTCGCTAGGATTTGGCGAATTGCCTGCTCTCTGGATAGCTGAATGGCCAGGAAAGGTAACCGAACACTGATTTTCAGCGTTCGGTTACCTTTCTCAAGCAATTCGGAGCTCTTTGAATAACCATGATAGGCTTCAATGTTAAAAATATTCCTGTTTAAATTCAATATCTAATAAACCGTTCATTATAATATTCTGCAGTAAAGAGTCTCTTTATTTATAGATTTTTTAGGATATTTTGAACATTTTTCGAGATTTTTATTTTTAAAAAAAATGTCCGATTTTTATAAATTCATTTTTTTAACTTTACTTATTTTTTCTGTAACAGCCCTTTTTATTATCATTCATTGGACCTCATATGTAAATTTCAGACATTTTCGCTCAGTAGTTTGTTTGCAAATACGTTTCACTTTTCAAACATTCAAGCAAACTGTTTTTCTAATTTATTCGCTGCATTCGTCTGCGGTGTTGGCTTTTTCCGGTTGCTGCACTGCGTGTGATCGGCTCCTGCTTGAGATTTTCCGGTGTTTTCGGCGGGTTAATCCAGATGTTTTTGCGGGTTTCGATGTGCGTTCGCCCTCATTTTACGGTGAGGTTTCGGCGGTTTTTCAGGCAGCTTTTCCGTGCAATTCGGGGACCCTGTGGTGCTTGCTGAATACACCGCAGGGTCGCCGAAATGGGATCGCCAAATCGAACTGAATTGAAGAGAACGAAAAGTCACCGAACGTGCGTTGGCTTTTCGATTCTCTTTGAATAACCTTGATAGACAATAACAATAATAACAATAACAGTATTTACACATAACAAAGATGACAAAAACACCCTGCACCTAGGATTGTAGGTAAGGGGGACTTCAACAAAGGAGACGGTAAGGAAATAATATAGAACATCAGGCCTGCACCTCCCAAAGGCATTTCTTGGTCCATGTACCCCAAGTTCAAAGTGACTCTCATCACAGAAATAGTTAAGGGGTCATTCAGCGCACTTAGGTGATTTCAGTTCGCCGACCCTGCTGTGAATTCAGCATTCCCCACATGGTCCCCGAAATGCACCGATCTGTATCACCTTTATCCATACTGTCTGTTACTCCAACATATAAAAATGACTTTAACTTTTCTACATCTTATTCTACTTTTTCAATTATAAAGTGTTATTTTGGCTAACTATACTAGTGACTAATTACCTTTGACTTTAAAATTGTATTCATTTGCACAGACTAAGAAAACAAAACAATACCAGCAGAAAATGATAAATGTCACATCATTCCAGTAATAATAAAAGAAAACAAAACCAAAAAAACAGGTTGTGTTTGATGATAATTCTCTGCTAAATGCTAGGGTAGACAGAGATATCTCCCAGCAACCAGATGCTTTCTATTCCACAGAGCAACAAAAGATGTGGACAAATTATATGAGCCATTTCTTTTCAATGAGTCTGAAAAGAAGACATTCAAATGTTCCCGAGAGATAACATGCACAATTGACTTTCTGCCCAAGGCTGTGTTCAGTTTCAGAAACTAGGGTTTTATTAGAAACAAAGGATTTTAGTTAACAGGGAAATGGTGGTGGAAAGACACAGAGAATATGTATAAATACATTCTTACAATATCTGCTGAGGTTGTATCGAGGATCGTCTCACTGTTCATTATAGTTTGCAACAATATCGGGGTCTGAAGGTTTCATACATAGCACATTGAATAAATGATAAAATAATTATATAAAAAGGATACGCAAAGCCTAGTGAGTTACATAGGCTGAAAAAAGACTTGTTTCCATTGGGTTCAACGTTTTACACATTACATAGAAACATAGAAACATAGAAAAATGTCGGCAGATAAGAACCTTTCGGCCCATCTAGTCTGCCCAATTACATGGATACTTTACCTGGATTTATCTTTTGTTTAGGATAGACTTATGCCTATCCCATGCTTGCTTAAATTCAATTACTGTTTTGGCCTCTACCACTTCAACTGGAAGACTGTTCCATGTATCCACCACCCTCTCAGTAAAATAATGCTTTCTGATGTTACTTTTAAACCTTTGCCCCTCTAATCTAAGACTATGTCCTCTTGTTTTGCTACTTTGTTTCCTTTTAAATATACTCCCTTCCTCTACCTTGTGGATTCCCTTTACGTATTTAAATGTTTCTATCATATCTCCTCTGTCTCGTCTTTTTTCCAAGCTGTACATGTTAAGATCATTAAGCCTTTCCTGGTAACTTTTCTCCTTCAAGCCGTACACCATTTTAGTAGCCCTTCTCTGAACTCTCTCTAAGATGTCTATATCCTTCTGGAGATACGGTCTCCAGTACTGCACACAGTACTCCAAGTGAGGTCTCACCAGTGCTCTGTACAGTGGCATGAGCACTTCCCTTTTCCTACTGCTAATACCTCTCCCTACACAACCAAGCATTCTGCTAGCATTTCCTGCTGCTCTATTACATTGACTACTTACCCTTAGATCCTCTGAAATAATAACCCCTAAATCCCTTTCCTCAGATGTTGAGGTTAGGACTCTAACAAATATTCTATATTCAGCCCTTGGGTTTTTACGTCCCAGGTGCATTATCTTGCACTTATCCACATTAAAACTCAATTGCCACAGCTCCGACCATTTTGTTAGTTTACCTAAATCATTTGTCATTTGGCTGATCCCTCCAGGAACGTCAACCCTGTTGCAAATCTTTGTGTCATCAGCAAAAAGACATACTTTTCCATGAATACCTTCTGCAATATCACTAATAAAAATATTAAATAGAATGGGTCCAAGTACTGACCCCTGAGGTACCCCACTGGTAACAAGACCTTGCGCCGAATAAACTCCATTTACCACAACCCTCTGTTGCCTGTCACTCAGCCACTGCCTAATCCATTCAACAATATTGGAATCCAAGCTCAAAGATTGCAATTTATTGATAAGCCTTCTATGCGGAACAGTATCAAAAGCCTTACTGAAATCTAAATAAGCAATGTCTACTGCACCACCTGTGTCTATTATTTTTGTTACCCAATCAAAAAAATCAATAAGATTAGTTTGGCATGATCTCCCTGAGGTAAACCCATGTTGTTTCTGATCCTGTAATCTATGTGTTTTTAGATGTTTAACAATCCTTTCCTTTAACATGGTTTCCATTAATTTCCCCACTACTGACGTAAGACTAACTGGCCTATAGTTCCCCGATTCCTCCCTACTACCCTTCTTGTGAATGGGCACAACATTTGCTAATTTCCAGTCTTCTGGGACGACTCCCGTTAGCAAGGATTGGTTAAATAAATCTGTTAACGGTTTTGCTATTACATCACTGAGCTCTTTTAATAATTTAGGGTGGATTCCATCAGGCCCCATTGACTTATTTGTCTTTACTTTAGACAGCTGCTGTAGAACCTCCTCCTCTGTAAACTGATATGTAATTGTCTTGTTAGTGTTTCTTCCTAACTGAGGTCCCTTTCCTTCCTTTTCTTCTGCAAAGACTGAACAAAAATATTCATTGAGGCAGTCAGCGAGACTTTTATCCTCTTCTACATACCTTCCTTCCTTTGTTTTTAATCTAAATAATCCTTGTTTTACTTTTCTTTTCTCGTTTATGTATCTAAAAAATGTTTTGTCCCCCTTTTTTACTGACTGAGCTATTTTCTCTTCTGCGTGTGCTTTGGAAGCCCTTATAAATTGCTTTGCCTCTTTCTGCCTAATCTTATAGGTTTGCCTATCTTCTTCACTCTGAGTCGTTTTATAATTATTGAATGCTGTTACCTACTACTGTTGATCCAAAATAAGGTAAAAACCCAGTCTCAAGAGCTCGACAATATGCAACATACTGGGAAAACAATTCCTTCTTGACCCCAGAATGGCATCAGATTTCTCCTTGGATCAAGAAGCTTTTACACACATATTAAATATTATAACCCCTAATATTAAGTATTTGCAGTAATTCATCCAGTCGTTGTTTAAAAGTCTGTACAGTCTCTGACCCAACCACTTCAACAGGCAGACAATTCCACAGTTTTAATGTTCTCACTGTAAAATAACCCTTCCTATGCTTTAGGCTGTATTTCCTTTCGTCCAGTCTAAATGGGTGACCTCATGTCCTGTGTATACTCTTACTAATGAACAGGTTTCCAGACAATGGTTTATAATGGCCCTGTATATATATTTATATAAAGTTATCAGATCCCCTCTAAGGCACCGATATGTAGACCTCACATAAAAAAGCAATATTAAGGCAAAAAGACATCTCTGTGCCTTATTGGTAGAGAAGTAATTTAATTTCAGACTACATGACTACTTTGATTAAATACCAACAAGTAGGTTTCTCAACCAAATAGTGCTGATACTGATGACATTTATCGCTGTGTTATGTACCTATTGTGTTTGTAAACAGGGCTGCCATAAAGGCACGACAGGTGCGAATCATGGCAGGGGTTCAGTTGGCCTGGGGGGTTTATTCAGTCAAGTTCCCACCCAACCAATAAACAAGTGGTTTGGTCACTAGCTATACTGGAGTGCAACGGAATCACATGAGAAATACTGCTTCCTCCTGATTTAACTGGAGATTGGTGATCGTGGGTTTTCCTGGAACGAAACTGGCATTCCCCCCTACATTGCTGCTCTTTAAACTAAGGAAAGTCTACTGAAATCTTATCCACCGGAATAGACTCTTTGGTCTGATGCCTAGAAGCAACATTAGATTATACGAACACTCTACAGGTTTAAACACAGTATATAAGCCGAACGTTTATTTTATGGAAAAATTACATTAGAGGAGACTTTAGGGTGTAAACAACGCTGTGTGCCTATTTGTGTATTTGACAATAACGGTTATGAGAGAAACTTGGGAAGGGGCATCCGCTCAGGCCATGTTAGTGTCAGCAAATACTAAGGGCCAAATTACAAAGTTGGCGCTAACGTAACCAGAGCTGTTGTAAACTTAGCAACTCCATAGACTATAATGGTTCTGGTAAGTTTACAACAGCTTATGTTATGACAATATTACAAAGCTGATGCTAAATGAAGAAAAAATAAGATTGATGGAGGGAAAGCCAAAGTTAATAATCTGTCATTCAGGAGATGAACATGGGATAGAGAAACATTTTATTCTGAAAGAGGATAAGGGGCTTGACCTTGCTCTTGATTCTATACAGTTCCAGAATTATAAATAGGCATCATAGACATGTGCCTACAGGAGCTCTTCAAGGAGGAGCACCTGTCTCTGTCATAATTTTTGTGGGATGTTCATATCTGTTGGTGTGATTGTGAGTTATGACAGTGAATGATGTTTTATGTAAGACTTTTTTTTGAGAAAGGATTTTACCAGGAAGGATACATTGAAATTTCTCTCATTTTCAAGTATGTCCTGGGTGGCGAGTATGTACCATTCAGTGTCTTGCCCAGGGACGCTTGCTGGAGAGGAGCTCTTGGATTGAACCCACGTCTCCACAGGCTCTCTCCGTGCAGAGCAGTGATGTTACCTCTACTCCACCCAGACGGTCACAAGATTTGAGGCTTGTGATGAACTGAATGTGCATGACAGGAGTTGTGGAATCCCTCCAGTTTATATTACTCTTTACATTTTATTACTTGTTCATCTGCAAATGTTATAGACACACAAATAATACACAATAAAGTAAAAATATAAAATATGGGATTAGATCTTAAAATCTCTGCAAAAGCTTTTCTTTACTGCAGTTGTTTCTTTAATTTACAGTATTTACCAGTTAATGAGGTGGAGGAGGGAATTTTTACATACGGTATCAGGAGGCTATTGTTCTCCAGGCTGGAGATAACAGACAGCAGATAAAACAGGGAGCATTGAATACTTCTAGTGACCCGCTAGTGATGTTCTTTGAATACATCCTACACAATAAAATGATTTAAATATGTTGTTTTGCCCATCCACAACCTAAAAGTTATTTTGATTTATTTTCACCAGACTTTTTATATAGTTTAATCTGTTATTAATTCATAACATTACATTATTCATCTTTGTGTAGTGTATTGCTCCGCTTACTTTAGTCTGAAAGAATTTTGCTATTCAGTACATTGTAGCTAGGCTTTATCTCTGACAGCTTTATTATGAATTATTAATTATATCATGACATTTCCAAATTTGATGAAAAACCTGGGGTGGTATTCAAAGCCATATGTAAATGTAACCATACCTCCGGTAAACGTACCAACTTTATATACTTTAATGGCTCTGATAAAATTACCAGAATGCTGTTTAAATTGCATCTTCCTCAGAATCTAGTCCCTGGTGCAGATGAATTTTGTTTGCAATAAATGAAATTGCTTTGCATTTTTCCTGTGGAACATCATATCGAGTAGATTTGATTTTGTACTGGGTGGATGGAGTAGAAGAAACATCACTGCTCTATAATCGTGGAAACCCAGGTTTGAATCCCGGCAGCACCTCTCCAATAAGTGTCCTTGGGCAAGACACCTAAAGGTACATACTTGCCTACCACACAATATCAGCTGTGGAGTCCAGTGGTAACGCCTCTACTATTTACCGAGAAGCAAGTCAAAATACCATTCGACACATCCCTTCAATAAAACTCTGGAGAAGCTTTGACTCTACGAGAAGAGGGTTCTTGTAAGAAAGATGAAAATCAGGAACAATATAGACCAAATAGCCAATTTGGAAAGTGAGATAAATGGGAGAATTTTTCTGGTTTGACTTTTGACCTCGAATTTTCACTTCTCCAGTCATTCTCCTGAGTTTCACCTTTCTTTGAATAGACCTGTATCACTATTTATGGCTATGTGTAGAGAAAGAACATGACTGCTTAGGTCTGTGACCTCCCGGTTCAGCCATACCCTTTCCCCCCAATAACCACACAAACACTTCTGTATTGGAAAGGGCATGGCCACAGCTTTTATTGAAAACCAACATCTAAATCCATTTTCTTCATCCATATATTTCTGACCCTACCGCGCATGTCCTGCGGTAGGCAGTTACACCAATTATTTTCCATGAGCTCATCGCCCCACCTGACCTTATTCAAGTGAGGGTCGTCTCCCCAATGCCCACCCGAAGGCGGTGTATTCCTTATCTGTTCTGTTGCTGGCAAGGCATCACGCCATCCATTGCTGTGACTTGAAGAAAAGAAAAGAAAAACCACCGAATAAAAGGGGCGGGCGGGCGGGAATTTCTCTCTCCTGTGCTGTACCTGAGCCAAAAGGTAAGACCCTCCCCTACAGGGCTTTATATACCAATTGATACCCACCGCTGTTTTCCCTCACAGTCCAAACACTCCTTCTCTGACCATCCTGACTGACCGTCCCAGCCCAGCAGTCATGCCCCCCTTCCTTATAAGTCCAGGGGCCTTCTTCAGAAGGGCAAGTATATTGTCTGGAAACAGCTCCCACATTTACTTTTCCCCTCAAAGTGCAGAAAACACTTGTAGTGAACTGTGTCAGACATACAGAAAGATAATCTTTCTAGTTTCTTCCTTTACTCTTAACCCCTTAGTGACCAGACGGTTTTATGAAAAATTGGTCCTTTAGTGCCCACTGCTGTTTTTACGTTTCTGCGCTGTTTGTGTTTAGGTCAAATTTTCCTCTTACTCATTTATGCAACCCACACATATTATATACCATTTTCCCTGCCATTAAATGGACTTTCTAAAAATACCATTATTTCCATGATATCTTATAATTTACTATCAGGGTTATTCAGAGAGTGTGAAAATCAGGAGAATGACTGGAGAATGACTGGAGAATGAAAAATTCTAGGTCAAAATAGCCAAACCAGAAAAATTCTCCCTTTCATCTCACTTTCCAAATCGGCTATTTTGACCTAGAATTTTTCATTCTCCAGTCATTCTCCAGTCATTCTCCTGCTTTTCACGCTCTCTGAACAACCCTGAATAAAAAAAATGTGAAATATAATGAAAAAATTGAAAAAACACACTTTTTCAAAATTTATTCCCTAAAATCTACAACCGCCAAAACAGACCCTGGCTAAATAGTTTCAAAATTTTGTTCTGAGATTAGAGATAGGTAATTTTTACATATTTTACTTTTTAACCCCTTCACTGCTGAGCCATTTCACCTCTGTGAGCTGAGCGCATTCTGACCATTTTATGCTCATAATGTTTAAATGCCAGCTTAAGTCCTATTTAATTAAACCCCCCCAGACAATTTTTTTTAGAAAAAAAACAAATTTTTTTAAAATTATTTTTATTTATTTATTTATTTTTTACACCAAACCATGATCAGGCCTTTCCAATGAGGTAAAACATGACCCTCTAGCTGCCACGGATCAGGGGATACAGGAATCCAAATGATCCCCCTATCTCCACTTGGCAGCTAGGGGGTTAACTGGCCCACTGATGTCCTCACGCATATGGTGAGGATGTCAGTGGATGGGGGATGACCCAGAGGCTTGGCTGACATCCAAAATGTCAGCCACCACCGGGTTTGAATCGCGATTCGGTGCCGAAACGCGAACCGGCAACGTAGGGGTTAACTCTATGCACCGCTGCAAAGGGGAGACTCTCCCCTTTCCAGCGGTGCATTTTTTTTCTTGGGGAGATAGAAGGCTCCAAAGGATTTTTGCAGCAGGCGCTGACGTCATCGCGCCAGCTGGGCCCCCTGTTCATACACATTCATACACACAGCTCATTACTGTGAGTTTATTGCTGTGGAGCTCTGTGATACGCTAATTAACACCGCACATTGCTGTGAATTTTATTGCTGTGGAGTCAACATTGTAGAATTGGAGGGGTCTGGTGCATGGTGACGGGGGAGGAGGCAAAATATGTTTTGCATAGGGTGGGGGACGGTGCATCATGGATTCTGCATCTGGGCCTTGAGGTTTCTTGTTACGCTTCTGGCTATAGCTCTAAGCTGCAGCAAACTTTTTTAGTTAGCGACAGCCGTTCCTAATTAGCATTAGGACTATGTGACCCTATCGCAAATTACTGACGCAAAGTGCAGTAAGCTTGCGCTGAAAAGCGCTAATACCGATGTGCTAATGGGTTTTTTAAACCCATTAGCAATCAGGAGGTGATACAGGCGTCCCGCTATCATCTCAATAAACCTAGCATTTATGTGAGCGCTAGCGTTAAGGAGGTGATAGGGCCCTTAGTCTCCAACTGCAAAATTTCCATTACTTGAGCACCTGCAAGTTCATTCATGACAAGGAAACAAATGTCCTTCATTTTTCTTACATGAGCATAATACAACTTGGCAATTACAATATGAAAAACTAACAGGGCTATTCAAAGAGAGGTGAATACTTTGAGAATTGGCAGAATGAACAATCTAGACCAAATAGCCAATTTGGAAAGTGAGATAAATAGGAGTATTTTTCTGGTTTGACTCTTTTGACCTAGAATTTTCAATTCTCCAGTCATTCTCCAGATTTTCACCTCTTCCTGAATAGTGTTGATAGTCATTATGAACAAAACACAATCAGGGTTATTCAAAGAGCTCCGAATTGCTGGAGAAAGGTAACCGAACGCTGAAATTCAGCATACGGTTACCTTTCCTGGCCATTCGGCTATCCAGAGAGCAGGCAATTCGCCAAATCCTAGCCAGAGCTATTTTTGTTCTGGCAGGTAAACATATTTAATTACGGTAGAAAGAACTTCAAATTATTATTTAAATATGCCAAATAAAAAAGGTCCTATATAAAAGAAAAAAGGTCTATTACCGAATATTAAAAAAAGCCTTTTTTTTTGAGAAAGGATTTTACCAGGAAGGATACGTTGAGATTTCTCTCGTTTTCAAGTATGTCCTGGGTGGCGAGTATGTACCGTTAGGTGTCTTGTCCAAGGACACTTGCTGGAGAGGTGCTCTTGCCGGGATCGAACCCACGGTTATAGAACGGTGATTTTACATTTACTCCACCCAGCTGGTAAAATTTTTAAAAATATTGAAACAAAAATTTTGTCTAGAAAATACAAAAAATAGAAAAAGGGGATATAAAAAATTTAATTTTGCCGAAAATGAAAAGAATAAGCTTTTTTTTAAAAAAAAAAATTGAAAATACATTACATTGAAAAATCATTTAAACCACCTATTTAAACCTGTCAAATGGAATCATCGAAAATCAGGGCATTTTGCTGAAACTTCGGTACAGTTCTCTATGGGACAATTCCGCTGCTGTCGAAGATCGCCGAACTACGGGGAACTGCACCATATTTCGCCGTCAATTCACCCATCTGCTCATAAAGCATAACTCATGATTTAATTATTTTTCCCAAAGGATCTATTCTGTAAAAGTAAAGTCTTACTATATAATTAACATATCATTATATCCTGAGCACAACTAATAAATTTAACTGAGTGTCTAGAAAGTATTTTTCTACTAATACCTTTTGGAAAGATGATGGAAAAATAAACTGATTTAGACAAATTACATAATTATTTGATCCTTTAATAAATGCAATATATTTGAACTACGACTTAAGCAGTTGCAATAATTCAAAGTAAAATTCCTTATCGTTCCACCAATATACTTAATGGTGAGTTTGGAGTACTGTGAAATTAATTTTGCAAAATTTAGAATTAAGATTAAGGAACCAAGATAGACAATTATCTGGCTTTAGCTAAACTGAAATTATTGCAGGTCATGAGTCAAGTCACCTCAACTCACTGAAAAAAAACAACGCATTGATCCAGGCTAGTAAAATGTGGTGTCCATGTCCAAGTTATATACTCACTACTTACATTATTTTAAAGTAAAAATGTGGTTTGAGAACTTTTCAAGGAATGATTTAAATTTAAAACAAATTAAAAAAAATATTTTAACATATTGTATAATAAGATATTGTATAGTAAAGAATGTACTCAACATGATAAGTAACTACCCCCCCCCCACAAAATCAGTATATACTTGGCAAGTCATTGATTTTAAAGTAGCTTGTTTGATCCATATTCTTTGGTTCTTAGAAAACAAATCATTAAATAATTTATAGTTAGTGTCTGTTGAAACATTCCCAAGGTTACATTTATCAACTGTCAACTAGTTTTGGACAGTGACAAATAACTGTATTTTAAATCAGCTTTGAGAAGATTATAACACATATTTAAGAGCAGATTTGTCCCTAAAAGAAATCTGACTTAATCTATAGTTTATAAAGCTCAGAATATAGTTGGCTGTGTGTGTAGAATGTATCATTGAATTTATCTTGCAATTAGCATTAATGTAAAACATTTTAAAGTTACCAAGATGCAATCTTGACTGCAATAAATCATAGGATTAGAGGATACACAACTGGAACCATAAAACACAAACTGCGAATATTCACCCTAAAAATAATCTCAAGCAAGCATGATTATAAAAGATACCAGAACAAATGACATGCATGTATTCTCTTCATACCTTATCCTTACTTGTTATGGGGTAGCACACAATATGTCCAATATCCAGATGTTGCATTTTTTAAAATAAATTCCTTTCTATGGTTTTATGTTTAGAGAAAAACTATTGAGAATCATCTAGTTTCTATCCCATAAAAGCAAACTCAATGTTGCATATTTCAAAGTGGATATGCACAGTCAATTAAAATAACGAAATGCAACAAACATACCTAAAATATGGAGTCTTGCACTTGCAGGATATTTTATTCCTTCTTCTTTAATTTACCCACAAAAATGAGATGTGATTTAGCATCCATATGCCGATAGCATTCCAGGCAGCTGTGTGTCCTCTATTTCTCTTCTTCTCAGTTTTTGTTAAGTTCTTTTTTATTTTCTTTAGATGCAAATAAAACTCAAAGCAGCAGCTCAGAGTGTGGCCATTCAGTCCCTCAGCAGAAATGCTTAGTTAGCCTTTGAGACAACACTCACACTAATGAATAACTTCCCTTCCCTTGTCCAACCAAAAGATTTTTGTGGTGTACAGAAAAAAATATACGCATGGAGCAGGACAATGGGAAAACCGATACAAAGAAGACAAAACAGTTCGCTTATAAAAGGGCTTGCATTACAAAGCAAAATAAAACTGGTCTATGTTGAACATGTTATATTTAATGTTAAATGTTTGAAAGTGATAAATATTGCACAACATGAAAATGTAATTAAAATTATATCTGGTAAAGATAATGCATCTATGACACCAGCCTCGCTGACAGGCATTGTGCCTCTTCCAATGCTTTTTTTGCTACTGTCATCTCCTATATTTGGTGGTAAATAAAGTTATCAAAGTAGTATAAGGGGCCGTTAGGGATATAATTCAGCATTGCTTATACTTAGCTTTTATAACAGAATCAATTCCATCACACAGAAGTGTGTATCACATAATGAAATGCATATATTATATACTGAAATCTATATATTATATAATGAAAGTCATATACTATATACTGAAATCCATAGATTATAAAGTAGTGTTTTTAAATTGCCTATAATGGTTTTGATTAAAAGTGTTCACACCCACCAGACACAATTTTAAATTAAATACACACTGCTTTATGGGAAAGTGATACACAGGTCTGAGGGCAATTTCCAAGAGTGAACCACTATATATAAAAAAAACAATAGTTAAGTCTTCTTTCCCTCTTGTTCTATAAAGATCAATCATCATTTACAGATAGGACCAACAAACTTACTTCTGTCACTAGGCACTAAAGAAATCATAAAAATAATGTTAGACAATGAGGACAGAGCAGGAGAACTAGCATACAGATGGTACTGTTGGCAAACGCCAATAGACCAGAGTGATGGGAGTACCTGCTGCAGTTTGCAAGACCTCATCAAGAAGTGAGGTATTGGATTGATTTTTATGATGAATACAATATCTGCCATCACACGCTCCTAGGGAATTTGAGGAAGTCATGAAGTCAGACTACTAGGAGCCAAATCTTTGATGCCAGACAGTCTATGCATCATTGCGCTGATGTTTGTCCAGCCAGGCATCATTTATTATTATTCTTTATTTATAAAGCGCCGGCATATTCCACAGCGCTGTACAATAGGCACAGTATAGACAGGGTTACAATACATTGAACAACATTTGACAAACAGTACAGGAGGAGATGAGGAACATATTCCCGTAGGAACTCACAATCTAGAAGGGTTGGGGTTGGAAACAGGAGGAGAGGACTGCAAGGTGAGAGTAATTGATGGTTGCCTGGGAATTAGAAGCCTGGGATTAGTAAGAGTAATTAGAGAAAGAAGTGTAGACAGCTGGAAAGGATGCCTGAAAATAGAGGCTGGTCCTGGGTGGGACTGCTGAGTGTGTGAATGGATCCTGGCTGTGTGTTTCCCTGTGTAAAGAGGAAATGAGTTCAGGTAAGCATTAGGCATCAGAGGCCTTTGAAATGGGGGGAAGGGGACAGGGGGGCACAGGTTAAAATTCTATGGAAAAAAGTGGGATTTTTAGAAAATAAAATCAGCCAAAAATTAAGAAATGCAGATACAAAATACAATTGCGAGGATAGCATATTGTGGAGTGCGCTGGTGGCCATCAAGTTGAAAACTGGATACCTGGAGTGTTCTTAAGATGCTTGCTGCAGGGAGATCAGTGTGTGAATGGATCCTGGCTGTGTGTTTCCCTGGAGTGTTCTTAAGATGCTTGCTGCAGGGAGATCAGTGTTTGAATGGATCCTGGCTGTGTGTTTCCCTGGAGTGTTCATCATTCTGATGATTCTGCTGCCAGCCATGCCGAATTCAGCTGATGCCTCTCATATACTTGATCCGCTATGCTTCATTTTAATGACACCGATATGTACCACTGTATGTATCATACATGTATGCATCACTCTGCCCTTTAGATCTACAGAAGGGCAAGAATTCTTCACCCATCTTGGGCCCTATCGCCTCCTAAATGCTAGCGCTCAAATAAATGAGCATTAGAGTGACACCTGCATCACCTCCTGATCACTAATGAGTTTAAAAAATCCATTAGCACATTGGTATTAGCTCTTTTTAGCGCAAAAGTACTGTACTTTGCTCTCCCTATACTTAACAAGGGGAGCACAAAGTGTAAGCAAAGAGTAATTAGCTTTAGAATTACAAAGTCCTAACGCTAATTACGCCCTTCTGCGGAATCAGGTAGCAGCAGCAGAAACCCCCGCCCCAAATATCAAATACTCACCTCTCATCCGGCAGCGAGAACAGCGGTGAGATCCACCCCTTCTGACCACCGGGAGCAGATTGAGACTGGGGAAAAAAGTCCCCAGTCTCCCTCTGCAATCACTCTGTGGACCAGCAGGATGACGCAAGAGGCAAGATACTGTCAGTCATGTGACCCGGCAGCAGAATCATGCATGGACTCCATGTAGGGGATGCTCGTGACAGAGCTTTAGTGCTGCACCGAGCATCCAGGAACCTATTGCCTGTTTTGGGGCAGGCTGCTGAATTCTGCGCCTGCCTCATAATTTACTGGTAAAACGGGGACGCTAAGGGAAGATTTGTGAGCACAAATGTTTCCCCTTAGCGTCTTCGTTTTAGCTGTAGGCAGGTAATAGGGCCCCTTTTGTCAAACAAATCTAAGGGTTCATAACCATGCATTTGCATTTGCTCCCTGGCATGTTGTGATCTTCTAACCCCTTCAACACATTCCACAGTGTGGTTTTCTTGTATATCAGATATGGTTTTATTATCTGGTTATTCAGATCTCTCCACTCCTTGACTTTGACTTGCCTCTCATTGGGATGTAACTGACTATCGATAAGTGGTTGTATTATATTATATGGAGGTCATCTTGTATTGTCTCTAAATACTTTTATATTGTCAGGCATTTCATTGGCTGCATATGCACTAGTCATTAATGCTTCAATCAAACACTTTGATCAAGGTATCCAATTATTTCCTTTATTTGAATGGATGGACACCTGAATGTAAGCCGGAAAAACGACAACACAAGACTCCAGATGAATTTATACCATTAAAATGTCATGGGATAGGGTGTGATGGAGGTTATCAGGATTAGTAGTTAACTTCCTTTTTTTAATTTTGTTTTTTAGAGTGTTTTTCTAAGTTGTTTTCCTTCAATTGATTCACTTTATATAAAATTAACATGAGTTTTATTTTTCTTTTAAATCACACATTATAAAAAGATCATTTTTTAAATTAACTTCTTGGCAGGTGAGCATTCAGGCATGCATCTGCAATCTGTAAGAGAGCAAACATATTAACTTGTTCACTAGCAAGAATTATTTGCTGAAAAACGATTATAATAGCATTTATTTAAAAGATAAAATGGATAGACAACACTTGATTGTAGGATAAAATAACAATTTTACATGAATATTATTATTCTGGTTTAGATAAGAGATTAAAATAACAAAAAATTGCTTCTTTTAAACTTTTCATGTATTTGTATATTGTTTACAGAAATACTGTTGGGATGAAAGATTCTACACTCTAGGTGGTGTCTGCCTTGCATAGTTTCAAATGTGATTTCCCTGTCCCATGTGTTATAAGCTGAGGCCGCCGGCCAGTGATGGAGAGCCGCGGGAGGCTGGTGGCCCACACTGACAAAAGGAGTGCTTGTTTGGGGAGAACTGAAAATTTCTTTAGCAACTAAATAAATTGCGTTTTAGGACTAATCCATTCTTCCAAAACAAAATGTTGTGCTGTGCACAGGTCTACCATAAAACCACTGAAATCTTTCCCTCTGAATCCAGCCAGAAAGGTATTCTTCAATCAACACAAATTTTGCCATGTTACTGCTCCAATAAAATTACTGGTTTCTTTGAATCTATTTTTGCTAGTTTATGTATTTTTTGCCTTTCCCTCCTTTTTCGTTTGGTCTGCTCCTCCCTGTTGTAAATTCTTTGCGTGCATTGGCCATCTCTCTAAACTCTGTGTTTCTTACCTAGAGGCCACACTTGACTTCAAGCCTCCCCTTTGCTCTCCCACTTGCCCACCCCTCCACCCCCACCCAGCCCCTATCCTAATTATATAAGCTCCTATTTTCAGCTGCTTCATTTCTCTCTTGGTTTAACCTTATCATGCCCTAGCTCTTGGTCTATCATCATGCATTGTCTGCTATACTCTCTCTGACAATTATCTCCACCTTCCCCCTGCTCTCTTTTGTTTCATTGCCTTAGTCCCTTAGGTTGTAAATTCATGGGATGTCTGGCTGAGCAGCTGTATAAGTGCTTTATCAGCAGGACAATTATCCTACGGGCAGGACTGGCTGTGCCTTATGTTTTATTATTTATAATATCACCTGTTCGTGCTTCCCCATTGTAAAGCGCTACGGAATCTGTTAGCGCTGTATAAGTACTTGTAACTGTAACTGTAGATTGGAAAAAGTAGAAGACTCTGAGAGCACCTCTCTCCTACCCAAACGATTGGGCATTACTTACCAACTAAAGGGTCTAATGATCATCTCGACTCACTTCGGCAATTCCATTTCGCCGAAATTTTGTTGAATTTTTCATTTAGTGAATGGTCACTATATTTTACCGAAATTGAAGCCACTGAGTGAGATAAATGGGAGAATTTTTCTGGTTTGACTATTTTGACCTAGAATTTTAAATTCTCCAGTCATTCTCCAGGTTTTCACCTCTTCCTGAATAGCCCTGATAGTCATTATCAACAAAACAAAATCAGGGTTATTCAAAGAGCTCCGAATTGCTGGAGATAGGTAACAGAACGCTGAAATTCAGCGTACGGTTACCTTTCCAGGTCATTCGGCTAACCAGAGAGCAGGCTGTTCGCCATATCCTGGCGAATTGCCTGCACATACGGTGCCTGTTCGGTGTCTGTTCGAGGGCAGTGAAATCCCCATAAAAAGCACTGCTTCAGCTATTCAGAGAGCAAAACCCAGCAGTGAAAAGTTCCCGAATTGCCCTGCCATTCGGTGGTTTAATTCGGCAGGTTTATTCAGGCGAATCCCATAGGCTTCAATGTTAAAAATATTCCAGTTTTAATTCAATTTCTAGTAAACCTTTTATTATAATATTCTGCAGTAAAAAGTCTCTTTATTTATATATTTTTTAGGATCTTCTAAGCATTTTTTTTTATCAAAAAATATTTTTATGATTTTTTTTTGACATTTTTTTTTATACTTTTCTTTTTTATGTAATAGCCCTTTTTATTATCATTCATTGGACCTCATGTAAATTTCAGACATTTTCGCTCAGTAGTTTGATTGCAAACAGTGTTTCACTTTTCAAACATTCAAGTATACTGTTTTTTTTTTCTTCACCTCCGTCTGCAGTGTCGGTTTTTTCCGGCGGCTGCTCTGCGCTTTGATCGGCTCCTGCTCGGGTTTCTCCGGCGCATTCGCGGGATTCATCCAGATGTTTTTGCCGGTTTCGCTGTGCATTCGCCTGGGTTTTGCGGTGAGTGTTCGGCAGGTTTTCGGTGGCTTTTCCCTGCTCTATGACGGCCCTGTGGTGCTTGCTGAATACACCGCAGGGTCGCTGAAATGGGATCCCCAAATCGCACCGAATTGAAGAGAATGAAAAGTCACCGAACGTGCGGTGACTTTTCGATTTTCTTTGAATAACCCTGAATGTGACATATTACAAAAGAACTGTTTTTAAAAAAAAAAAATTGGTAAAAATGTCATATTTCCCTAGAACAGTGGTTCCCAACCGCGGTCCTCAAGTACCCCTAACAGGCCAGGTTTTGAGGAATGCTTTGGGGAAATACAGACTGAATCCTGCAATCATTGAGCAGCAAATCATATCACTAGTGCTGTGCTTCAGCTATCTGGAAAACATGACCCGATGGGGGTAGTTGAGGACTGCGGTTGGGAACCACTGCCCTAGAAAATGCACTAACAGGTTATCTTTTTCTGATTAATTACATAATTATATAAACCTTGGTTTTATAAAGCTGTTGAGTCACTCTTTCATATCAATCACTGAGATTGAAGGGCTAAGTCTTGCTGACCCCTTCTGCGACCTGCCATATACCTAGTAAAGATATATTTTGAATCTGCCATGTCTGCTGAAAAAAAGGACATATAATTATTTTAGTTCCTACAATTCAACTTGACTTCAAATAGTGTTTAAATGTGATGACACAAATGATCAAAATAAACACACGGGTGTGAAATGGCTCAGCAGCAAATGGGTTAACAAGACTTAGCCCTTCGATCTCAGTAACTGATATGCAACAGTGGCTCAACAGCTCTATAAAACCAAGGTTTATATGTAATTAATCTGTCTCTTTAGTAGTGTTGATAGTGAAGGTGGAGCTAGGCCCTAAAAGAATGTTTATGTAGAATATGAGGTCATAATAATATATTTAAATTTTTATTTTCAATTAAACTAAGTGTCCCTACCTACAACAACTTTTGCTCCCTATTTATACGTGTTAAGTCAATGCTTCCCCCAGGCAACAGTCTATTGTTGCATAGGAGTTTTATCCCGGAATGAGGGAGATTACAGAATCCACTGTCACGTCCAGCCATAATAAATCTCTAACAGAAGAATGCAGTTCAGGGACAGCTGCTTCTGTGTCCTTTGTCACAAGTAAAAGGTCAGAGTCAGCCTCTCATCAATTCTGCACATACAGAGGGGAATGCATGCATCAAAAAGATTTAAAAAATAGTCTCAAATTGTGTGGGAACAGAGAATACAAATCTCTGAAAGAAACGATGACGATATGGTGAAACCTTTTTATTTGTCACACATATACAAGATATTGAAAATGTGCCTAAAAGACATAAGGCTGCATCAAAACTCGACGTTAAAGGCAAGACAAAAAATGGAGAAGGTTTCGTCTGCTGCATTCCATTTGTTTTTCTCATTCAAAATTTTTATTTTAAAAGAAAGTCAGCAGTACAATCAGCTAAGTAAAATAAATGAAAGTAATAACACAGGTTCAACATACAGGTATGCAGCAAGTGATAAAGCAATATTCAAAAAGGAAAGTGGTCAGGGGGACATGCCAAAAAGTGCTCCGGGGGGGGGGAGAAAGAAAAATTGGGGGGGGGGGGGCAAAGGCCATGAATGTGACTTTCCTGGCTCTCTCCTAAAGTAGGAGGCCATGGAAATGTGCAGGTCACAAGGCCGGGGTACTCGGGGGCCAGGTATGGTGGGCAGAGCCATGGTGGCCACCACAATGGCACGCCCCGAGTTGCCCCAAACGCCAAAAGAAAAAGTAATAAAATAAAATAAAAGTTAAATAAAAAATAAAAAAAAGGGGGAGAGAAAAGGGGGGGAGGGGAGTCTGCAGCACAAGATGGCGTGTAAAAACAAGGGGAAAGGAATGAAAAACGGGGGGGAGTCAAGAAAGTGTGTCATCTGGGGGTCATCATGAGAAGTAACATAGATAAGCATTCACAAATGTCATCAGGGAGGAAACATTGCTAGGGGAACTAAGACTGTGAACTATAAGAGTCAGAAATGGCAGACTGCAAGAAAAACTCAGTGTGGAGGGAGCATCTCAGCATCGGTGAGGGTGAATGCATCGAGGCGAGCAGGGGTCTTCAGCCCGTATCCAGCCACCGAGCGTAACAGATCCCATCCCCGGGCACATCAGCTGCACAGGGGACATGCAGGGCAATCCGCTTCCCCAGGGCTCCGGTAGCGTCTCCAGCAGCGACTTCAAAACCGCAGGGGGCACCTCGACCAAACTGCCTCCGGGCAACTCCAACGGTCCCCTTAACCGCGCTGTAGGCCCAAGAGAGTCCCAGTGCGCCACCGACAGTCCCAGACCGCACTACTTCTTCCGCTGACTCAGGGGGATCCACATCATCTGGCTCAGCAGTCACCCCACAGGCACCCGGCCCAGGTCCAGAACCAAGATTCGCTCCCAGGGGGGAAGGATCCAGGACCAGCCCCTCGTCCAGGCCATCAGATCCGGCACCGCAGATCCCGGCAGCTGGCAGATGGACATCCTCGTTGCCTATCGGGAAAGCAGCAGCAGGTAGGAACGCTCGTGTGGCCTCAGCCTCTACACACTTGTCGTTGTGCACCGCGGTCATCAGCCGGCGCCAGTCCCCTCTCGTGAGCACCCCCTCATCGGGACCCGAGAGCAGTGACAGGCAAGCATCCAGGTAAGTCAGCATAGCACACGCAGCCCCAGCAGGGGGAGAGGTGTCTTCTTGCCTCTGAGCCACGCATCCATCTATGTCCTGCTCCCGGTGGATCCCCAACGCAGCCGAGAGGCGTGGGCCCACCACCTCCACAGCTAGCGCCGTACCTCCACCGGGAATCAGAGCCCCCGAAGGAATCTGCAGAGTGAAGAAAGTCATCAGGGAGAAGGCCTCAAAATGGCCGTCAGCGCGCTCCGAGGCCGTTAGGAAACCGTCCAAATATGAGTCTCTGTTCCGGAGGGGGGGGACAACGCGGGCTCCGGAATGCAAACACCCGATAGCCAGACCCGTAGGGACCACAAAAAGTGAAAAATCAGCAAGAAAAACACCGAAAATACCCCAATTTCAGGGATAAAGATCAGAGCTTCGCCCAAACACAGCTTCTCTCCACAGCGTCCGGCCACGCCCCCCCTGCATTCCATTTGTGGCGCGCCTTTAAGGTCTGTATAAAGACTGAGTTGTTTTGTCAGCAGCTTGAGTCGCAATACAGCTGAGCTGCAACTTGATAACACCAGCAGCGCTAAGCCCCACGCTGTTATCAACTCAGAGGATCCATAGGAATCAATGGAGATGGACCAGAGCTTACCCGAGTGAGATTCGGCAGGGGCAGAAGAGGGATACGTGGGAGAACATTAGGAACTATTTGTGTTCCTCTGACACAGGAGCGTGAAAGAGGCGGACCGCACCGCTCTTGCCACCAAGGGATCAGAGGTGAGTATGGGATTTTTAGGTGGCGTTAGATTGATGTGTTGAGTGACTGTGCTGAAATGCATTCGCATAACACCAGGGACTGAGAAACATTATTCAAACCTGAATAATGTCACATGAAGATGGAGAAGGTACTGTTTGGAATAGTTCATTCTCCATCTGCTAGGGATCTGCATGTTAACATCTCCTATACAAAATATAAGAGACATTAATGATTCGTACAGTAAACTGGCGCTAAACCCAGCAGAGCATGCGTCTCAGATGTAATAGGCTGTTGTAAAACTAAACACTTGAGTCATTATGCTGTACTGCTTGAGTGTTGTGCATAGTGTCCAGGTTGTGATCTGACCCATACTTTTCAATAGACAATTTATCATGTGAAATATTTAAGGGCTGTGCTAGTGCAAAAACGACATTACAGTGGCAAGAAAAAGTATGTGAACCCTTTGGGATCACGTGGAGTTTTTCATGAATTGGTCATAAAATGTGCTCTGATCTTCATCTAAGTCACAACAATTTGAAAAACACAGTCTGCTTAAAATAATACAACACAAACATTATATGTTTTCATGTTTTTATTGAACAGAACATGTAAACATTCACAGTGCAGAGTGGAAAAGTATGTGAACCCATAGCCTAATGACTTCTCCAAGAGCTAATTGGAGCCAGGAGTGAGCCAACCTTGAGTCCAATCAGTGTGATATTATTGGATGTGTTGCTGAAAGCTGTCCTGCCCTTTAAAAACACACACCAGTTTTGGGTTTACTGGTTTCAAGAAGCACTGCCTGATGTGAACCATGCCTCACAGAAAAGAGCTCTCAGAAGACCTACGATCAAGAATTGTTGACTTGCATGAAGCTGGAAAGGGTTACAATAGTATCTCCAAAAGCCTTGATGTTCATGCGTCCACGGTAAGACAGACTGTCTACAAATGGAGAAAGTTCAGCACTGTTGCTACTCTCCCTAGGCATGGTCATCCTGTAAAGATGACTGCAAGAACACAGCGCAGAATGCTTAGTGAGGTAAAGAAGAATCCTAGAGTGTCAGCTAAAGACTTACAGAAATCTCTGGCACATGCTAACATTTTTGTTGACACATCTACAATAAGGAAAACATTAAACAAGAATGGAATACATGGGAGGACACCACGGACGAAGCCATTGCTGTCCAAAAAGAATATTGCAGCACGTTTGAAGTTTGCAAAAGAGCACCTGGATGTTCCACAGCACTACTGGTAAAATATTCTGTGGACAGATGAAACCAAAATTGAGTTGTTTGGAAAAAACACACATCACTATGTGTGGAGAAAAAAAGGCACAGCACACCAACATCAAAACCTCATCCCCACTGTAAAACATGGCGGAGGGAGCATCATGGTTTGGGGCTGCTTTGCTGCCTCAGGGCCTGGACGGATTGTTGTCATTGATGAAAAAATGAATTCCAGAGTTTATCAAGACAATTTGCAGGAAAACGTAAGACCATCTGTCCACCAACTGAAGCTCCGCAGAGGATGGGTGATGATACAGGACAATGACCCAAAGCATACAAGTAATTCAACAAAAGGAACAAAAACAGTCCTAGTGGAGCAGTGGTAATTCTATAGATCTATTGAACCCTGGCCTAAATGGCCCTTCAGGTGCTTGTACGGTAACCTAAAATTATAAGTGTCACTAAAAACCAATTGGTCTCAAAGAGACATGCAAATTGCAATACATGTGCAAATAACAATCAAAATGTGCAATTTCACAAATCGTAGTACATCCGGTTATGGAAAGACCTTAACCCTTTCGCTGCTGAGGCTTTTCCCGCCTCTGTGCTGAGGTCATTTTTACCGGTTTTGCTCATCATGTTTAAACGCGTTTTGAAGGCTTATTTTAGTATATGACCCAGACATATTATATATCTTTCTTTCTGTCAGACTCGGCAGATTAATAATATGTCATTATTATATGTATACGTCATGACCTGTCTGTATATTATAATAAAAAATGCATTAAAATATGAATTTTCAATAATTTACTGCGTGTAAAGTGTTTTTTTTCCACATTTTAACATGCGAGCAATTGCGGTTATATTTTGTATGGGGTGCGCTTGTTAAAAAAATTAGAGATGGGGTCTCGTTACATTTTTTTTTGGGGAAAATTACACGATTTTTAACAAACGCACCGCATACAAAAATCGTTAGTGCAGCATCATTGTTCACATTATAATTGAAATGGGAACAATATTGCTGCATTAACAAACCAAAAAAAGAAAAAAAAAGTGTTTATTTTTTTTTTATAATTTTTTTTTTAAATATTTTTTGATTTTTATTTTATTTATTTATTTTTTTACAAACTTTTTTCACATTCGAGTTTGGTATCGTTGGAACGGCCATGCTCTGGCCGATCCAACAATACCAAACGTTAACCCCTAGCTGCCACGGATCGGGAGATAGGGAGTTCATTGGAACTCCCTATCTCCACCGTTGGTGGCAGTTAGGGGTTAACTCCAAGACTGGCGTCATCGTGCTATGCACGATGACGCCAGTCCTCAGGGGGAGTTCCCGGAGGCTTGGCCGACATCCAAGATGTCGGCCAGCTCCGGGAAAGGATCACGAACCGGCGCTTTTCAGCACCGATTCGTGATCCAGCTCCCCAGGGGTTAATGCCAGGTACCATTTGGAAGGGCAGGCTGTGCCCTTCCAAATGGTGCCTGAGTTAACCCCCACAACACCGCCGATCGGGAGGGAGAGAGGTCCGAAGGACCTCCCCCCGCCCTTTCAGGCGCCTCCTCCGCACATGCGGGGGGGGCGCCTGAATTAGGTGTCATCGCGCTGCCGCGATGACACCTAATTTCACCGGCGGCGGTTCCGGATTCTGGGCTGACATCGAGGATGTCAGCCCGCACCGGGGGGGCCAGCGATCGCCCGGAACCCGGCCGAATGCTGACCCCAAAGGGAGGACGCGCTCAGCGCGTCCTCAGCACAGCAGGAGCCATGCTCAGCGTGTCCTCCGCATCGAAGTGGTTAAAACATGCAACAAATGCGAAAAATAAAGTGCCTGTGCTTGAAAAAAAGCTTATCAATAGAGTGCACACACGAATTGTGCGTCAAAGCGTAAAGTGCTGATAGTTCTCTGATGGGTTAAAGAACGAAGAGTCAATGAGTCCTAGACCATAACAAAGTGCACGTGCAAATGTGCAAAATATAAATGAATCAAGTCTTGTGATCACAAGTTATTACATAGCATATGAGCCATGTTGCCGAGATGAAATGTCCAAAAAAAAAATTCAACAAAAGAATGGCTTCAACAAAACAAAATACGTCTTCTGGAGTGGCCCAGTCAGAGTCCTGACCTCAACCTGATTGAAATGCTGTGGCATGACCTTAAGAGAGCGATTCACACCAGACATCCCAAGAATATTGCTACACTGAAACAGTTTTTGAAGAGGAGTGGTCCAAAATGACTCCAGATCATTGTGCAGGTCTGATCTGCAACTACAGGAAACGTTTGGTTGAGGTTATTGCTGCCAAAGGAGGGTCAACCAGTTATTAAGTCCAAAGGTTCACATACTTTTTCCACCCTGCACTGTGAATGTTTACATGTTCTGTTCAATAAAAAAATGAAAATATATAATGTTTTAAGCAAACTGTGTTTTTCAAATTGTTGTGACTTAGATGAAGATCAGAGCACATTTTATGACCAATTCATGCAAAACTCCACGTAATCCCAAAGGGTTCACATACTTTTTCTTGCCACTGTATGTACATTTTAGCCAGAACAGACAGGGCTGGATTTATAATTAGGCAAAGTAGACATGTACCTACAGGCACCTGTCACAGGGGGGAGACCTGACTTGCATTGTAAAAAAAAAGTTTTACAATTTACAATCCTTTAGACCCATGTATCTCTGGAACTGTACATGGGCTTTTCAAATAATGCCAAATATGATCAGGTTTATGAAAAAAATAATAAAAAATATACATAGCACTAATCTTCAATTTTCAGTTACAAAGTGAACAATGATACAGCACTATCTCACCTGCTTATTTCCCATGATGCCAGCAAGTGTGGAGGTGATTGCAAAATGCATTATTACGCAGTGTTTCTTCGAAAACCTAAACTGATGCACTGCACTGTGGAGAGACAAGTAAACTTTGGAACCCTACATCTCTGATTATAATACACGGACTCAGAGGCTCATATTGCATCTCTTTTCTTGCCTTTAATATAGCAGCAAATATAGAATATATATATAATAACATAAATGGAAAACACATTTGAACAAAAAAATATATCGGGCACACACATATGGCCACACCCCCAACAGTCCCATATCCAATCCTGTAGCATCTTCTCCTTCAACCAATCAGGATCAGCTTCCAACAGCCTCTTTTCTTGCTGCTCCTGCACCAGATAAGACGTTTTTATGTTTGCTCCTTATTCTGGTTGTGGGAGGTTTCTTTGTTATATATATTAATGTGATTTGTTTGACTATTGGATTTATTTGTGTTTCTTTATATGTATTTCCTAGGTTTAAAGAGATTTTTCATTTTGGAGTTCCTTTTTGCTCGGTCACTGCTTTAACCGTAACGAGCGTTTGCCTAGACTGTTTGTATGCCCATTTCGCTTTCTGCCAGCAATGTTCTGGGGATTTCTTTGTTTTTCCCCTTTTATTCGTATAATCTTTCATTGTATTGCATATATATTTTATTCTCGGCTGCGCTCACGCGGGTTGGGGTGGGCGGAGTTTCGCCTGGCAGTTTGTCAGCTCGCGCGGCTGTTAGGTTTGTGCAGTTAATGTCTCGTGCGGAAGTTTAGCTCGCGCAGCTGGTAGATCGCGCGGCTAATTTGTTTCGCGGGCTTTACCTCACAAGCAGGGCAGGTTCAACAGACTGCAGTTTTGTCAGGATGCCACGATCTAAAGTTCCTTACCGCAGTTCCTCTCCTGATAATAAAAGGTCAGATTCGGACGATAGTTCCCTTCAGCAGGGCAGTAATTATGATCAGGCCAGTAAACTTTCCCCTAAACGTATGTCTAACGTCACGTATCCCTTAATTGACCCAGCTGCTCTTGACCCGGCTTTACAAGCCTCAATTAATGCGGCTGTCTTTACAACTGTTTCAGCAATATCAGCTGATTTTAAAAAAACGATGACAGAGGCTATGGCTGAAGCCAAACAGGTCCCTCCTTTGGATACCTCTCTAGCCTCGGGTAATACACTCACCTCGGTGAGACCCACAGAGATACCCCTGCCTGGTGCCGTGGGTAAAAAAGCGACACAGAAAAAGCATAT
Organism: Leptobrachium leishanense; assembly: GCA_009667805.1. Lineage (NCBI taxonomy): Eukaryota > Metazoa > Chordata > Amphibia > Anura > Megophryidae > Leptobrachium > Leptobrachium leishanense. The sequence continues at coordinate 111,751,657 of CM019071.1, read as the reverse complement.
TCATAGAGGGGCTGGCAACCCCGCAGCACTGCCAGACGAGTTCAGGTGTGACAAAAGCCCTAGTGGTAATAAATGGCCTGAACCTGACCGTGATGTGTCGCTCATAAAAAATAAAAGGCCAAAATCCTCTGCTCCTGTTCTGGATCCTGACTCGGAGGATAGCCAAGAGGGTGATATGGAGGTTCAGGATCCAGAAGAGGAGGACGAGGATTGTATTGAGATACACGCTCCTGAAGACGAGTCTTTAGATTATGAGGAGGTTTTCCCAGTTTCAACCCCGTCTTCGGGATTGATTTATGACCCTCAAGGGATTCCTATGTTTTATCCAGAAGATCTTTCGCACCCAAAGTCCACAGAATGGGCACCTCAGCCTCATGTGGTGCAGTGGGTGGATGCCAGTGTCCGTAGGGCCCTTGATCGGTCTACTAGGCAGAGGATGAAGGCGGAATGCCCTCACCCCACTACTGACAGAAAGTCATGTCAAACTCCAGAGATAGATAAAAAATTCATGGAGTATACTGTACCTCAGGGCTGGTCGACTAAAAGGGGAGTCGATCACGCCTTTCGCTTATGTGAGGATAAGTTGCTTGATGCATTTGGTCCTATGGTGCGTATTTTAGATTTGGCTGAGACGGCCAGGCTTCAGGGTTCAGTTTTAGATCCTGCTGTTTTTATGAATTATGCACAGAGACAGAGGGCATTATGTGTTATAGGCAACGCTAATGCGGCGTTAGCATCAGAGAGAAGAAAATCTATTTTACTTAACGTTGGCCCCAAGTTGTCGAGTATAGCAGATACAGATTTGGGTGCTTCGGCACAAGGATTACTTTTTGGAAAGAGATTTATTAAGGAAATGGGAGAATGGTGCTTTTAATAATATCGACAAGGTGTCACATTCCCTTAAAAAGAGTGTTCCATAGGGGGCGTGTTTTTGGGAGGGCCGGTAGGATACGGGGTAGAGCTACCGGCCGTGCGGGGTTTGCTACCCGTCCAATCTATGGCCCCAATACAAAAGAAAATAGTCCCAGCTTCGAACAACCTGCACTCAGTCCGTTTTTCCCGACCCGTTCCAGGCCTTGGCACAACCACGGCTTTAGAGGCTTTAGAGGAGGCACCTCCTTCAGACGGCCATCAGGTAGGTTATTATTGAGAGCGTCTCAGTACAAGGTCGGGGGTCGTATGGGAAAATTTCAACATTGTTGGAAACTTCTTACGTCAGATGCTTGGGTATTGAATACGGTCAAGGGTTTTGTAACAGAATTTTCTTCAATGCCATCCCAGACCCAGGCTCCTCGTCCCATTCCATTTTCCAGAGAGGGGAGGTCTATGATAGCTGCAGAGGTGGCGGAACTGGTACGGAAAGGGGCAATAGAGGTCACTCCTCCACAGTCCAAAGGTTTTGTAAGCAACATTTTATTGGTAGCCAAGAAAGGAGGAGGTTTGCGTCCGGTTATCAATTTGAAGGACCTCAATCTTCATGTGATATATCGTCATTTCAAAATGGAGGGTGTACACATGTTAAAAGATCTGTTACGCCAAGGTGATTGGTTGGCAAAGGTGGACTTAAAGGATGCTTACCTGGCGGTGCCGATAGATCCATCTTGTCGCGATTTTCTCCGGTTTCTCTGGCAGGGACAGATGTGGCATTTTGGTTATCTTCCATTCGGCCTTTCGTCCGCTCCTTGGTGCTTCACCAAGCTGTTGAAGCCGGTAGTGGCGGAACTTCGATCCAAAGGGGTGAGCCTCATTGTTTATCTGGACGATGTATTTCTGATGGCATCCTCAGAGGAGGTACTTCGGCTTGATGTGTTTTGGACAGTGACTCTGTTGCAGGATCTGGGTTTTCTGGTAAATTCAGAGAAATCGATCCTGCAATCGTGCCACAGATTGGAATTTCTGGGTTTTATTCTGGATCCGATGGAGATGCGGTTGAGTTTACCAGAGGACAAATGCAAGACGATCCTCAAGGAGGTGCGGTGGATGGCAAGACGTCAGCACGTACCTCTTCGGGATTTGGCACGCATGGTCGGTCTTCTTTCAGCTTTGAGATTGTCGATTCGTCCTGCTCCCCTACATTATCGGGCCCTCCAACGCTTGAAGGCCCGATGTCTCAGGGAGGGGTGGACGTATTCGGATTCAATAGTGTTGTCGACGGAATCTCTGTTGGATCTTCAGTGGTGGATCCGGAGCCTCCGGTGTTGCAACGGGAGGAGTATCATACCCTTAGTTCCTGTGTTGACAATAGAATTAGATGCTTGCAACACGGGTTGGAGAGCGCATTGCGGCATGTTGCAGACAGGAGGACGGTGGTCTAATCAAGAGGAATGTCTTCATATAAAAATGGTCTGGAGTTGTTGTCAGGGATGTTTGCTCTACAATGCTTTGCAAAGACTCACAGTCAGTGTGGCGTAATTTTAAGAATGGACAATTTCTCGGCGGTCCGACATGTCAACAGTTTGAGAGGTCCGCGTTCAGTTCTGTTAACATCTCTGGCCAAGGATCTTTGGTAATGGTGCTTCGAAAGAGGTCTCGAAGTTCAGGCCCATTTTATTCCAAAACTTTCCAATCGTGTGGCCGATTGGAATTCAAGGCATACTACAGACTCCGGAGATTGACGGCTACTACAGTCCGTTTTTTGGAACTCTGGGGTCCATTTCACATAGACCGGTTTGCGTCTTGACTGAACACGCAGTTGCCACAGTTTTTCAGGTGGAGACCAGACCCGATGGCTCTGGCAATGAATGGCTTCCTTCAAGAGTGGCCTCCACATCATCTTTACGTGTTTCCCCCCTTCCCACTGATAGCGTGCGCACTCAAACGTGTCAGAGCTCTACAGTCGGAAGTGGTGATGGTCACGCCTTTCTGGTCAAGTCAACCGTGGTTCCTGATTCTGTTGGAACTGTCGTATCCCAGGTTGATGCCAGATCTTCCGGACTTGTTGATGGATGCGGATCTATCTCCACATCCGTTGTTGTCTCACAATGGATGTCGACTTTTAGCATGGCTGGTGATGGGGTATCCAAGACTCGACAGGTGTTTCAGAAAGAGCTAGTGAGCTCTTACGGAGAGCATGGGCTCTGGGGACCCAGTCATGTTACAATTCTGCATGGAAACGATGATCTGGTTGGTGTCTGGAACAGACTCTGGATCCCTTTCAGGCACCTTTAAATTTTTTTTGGAATTCTTGTCGGACGTTTTTGATTCTGGGAAGGCGTACCGCACTTTAAATATCTATCGCTCGACTCTATCGGCCCATCATGTTGGATTTCTTGGTGTTCCTTTGGGTAAACACCCTTTAGTATGTCGTTTACTTAAGGGAATTAGGTATGATCGTCCACCATTACCGTGATATGCAGTTACGTGGGATGTTACGATATTGCTTCGTTTTATTAAAAGTTGGCCTTCAAATTCCTTGTTAACTTTGCAACAACTCTCGGCTAAGTTGTTATGTTTATTATGTTTGATTTCCTGTAAAAGGATCGGTGATTAGGGATGAGCCGAATACCCCCGAGTTCGGTTCGCATTCGAACTCGAACAATTTCAAAAGTTCGAGTTCGAACGCGAACACGAACCGAACTCAATGCAAGTCAATGGGACTCAAACGTTCGGTTTTTAGAGTGCCCTGCAAGAGGGCATATATGCAAGATATTTGCCCTAAAAGGTGTATGGGGGTCCGGGTAGTGCCCTGGGGGACAGGAAACAAGGACAAAAAGTAAAAAAAAGTTTTAAAGGGACAGTGAGCTTTCCATGAAATAAGGGTTAAAAATAAAAACGAAAAATTCCTTCAAATATCGTGCCTAGGAGGTCCCCATAACCTGCCTGTGAAGTGGCGGAATTGTAGGATGTATAGAAACATTTAAAAACAAAAAAATGACGTTTCAAATGACGGTAAACGGTTTTCCTTTAATCTATTCATAAACAACTGCTTGGGGCAGCAGTCTGTATTAAAAGAGGAGACCTTTTAGGACACGCAGAACAAGTTTAGTGATTTTTGGCTAAATTATGGTGAAACTTATGCAGGCTTTGGATGAAAGTAACAATAGGTGCTTTAAAATTGGGCCTTTAGTGTCGGCAACAGTGCCGTCACACCGTAACCCCTCTGTGGTATTGTGGAAGGGTGCAGGGTTGGACCCTGCGGTCCAATATTAAAATGATATGAATCTGGTACAGGCGTCAGTGCACCCAAATATTGTGCCTATGGTCGCAGCAAGTGCCTTCACACTGTAACCCTTTTGTGGTATTGTAGAAGAGTGCAGGGTTGGCACCAGGAGCACCAGGAGTGTAATGTGGCACAGGGGGTTTATATTTATACACTCACCAAGACATATCCACTTTTGGGATTTAAAAAGAAAACAAGGAAAGGGACAGCAGCAAAAAAAATGATCTGGCAGTGAATACAACAGAATATACAAATATGCATAAAAAACTGTTTTGCGCACTGTCCCTACCTGGACGGCCACGTAAACCAGAAATATCCTGCCCACTTTGCGCCCTATTACATTCTTGACGCTAACGTTAGCGCTCACCTGTGTGAGAGTTAACATGAGAGTTAACATTATCCCTGTTGGCCCTAGCGCGGGCGCACCATATTACAATCCAAATGCTAACAGGTTAAAAACCTGCCGGATCTCACATGACCTCAGCGTAGTGATCTGCAGAGGGAGACTGGGGGACTTTTTCCCCAGTCTCGCCCTGCTCCCGTCGGACAGAGGAGGTGGTTGGAGCCGCGGTCTTCGCCGCGGGATTATAGGTGAGTATCTGATCAATTTGGGGGGCTTCTGCTGGTGCTGACGGATTCTGCAGCAGCGGAATCCGTTAACCACAGCCAGGACCTGGTGCTAACTGTTGGGTTAACCGCAGCTGGATGGCAATTAGCGTTAGTATATTCAGGGCCGGATTAACATAGGGGCTGATGGAGCAGCAGCTCCAGGCCCATGCCCCAGAGAAAAGATAACTATGTCTGCATTGATTGGTATTTGGACCCCTATATCTCCAACTCCATACCAGCTACAGGGTCATGTGAGGTATCACTGGAAATGCCAGAGCATGGCCTTTCCTATGACACCAAACATGACCAGGTTTTATGTAACAATAAAAAAAATATTTATTTATTTTTTCTTTCTAACACAGCAATATTTTTCACTTTACAATTATAAAGTGAACAATGATGCTGCACTAACTCACCATCTCATTTCTCATGGCACCAACAAGTGTGGAGGTGATGGCACAATCCGTTATTACAAATTGTTACATCAAAAACCTAAATGCCGCACTGCAGCAAAGAGCTCTGGGGGGGTGGACTTTGGAACCCTGTGTCAGTAATCTTTACACCTCACAAGGTCAAGTGAGGTGTCATTGGACAGGTCAGAGTCTAAACATGACCATGTAAAATCTAAAAAAAAATAAAAAATTATGTCTATATTTTTAGTTCCAAAGCGATGGCATTGTCCATTTGTCACGTATAAGATGAGCAATACCACTACCATTACTAACCGTCTCACTTCCCACACCATGAGCAAGTTCAGTATTTTATCCATAGTCATATTATACATAAAACATCATCCTCCAAAACACAAGGCAAATATTAACAGGGTAATTCAAAGAGAATCGAAAAGTCACCGCACGTTCGGTGACTTTTCGTTCAATTCGGTTCGTTTTGCTGATCCCATTTTGGCGACCGTGCGGTGTATTCAGCAAGCACCACAGGGTCCCCGAATTGCAGGGAAAGGCCGCCGCAAACTCAACGAAAACTAACCGCAAAACCCAGCAAATGCACGCCAAAATCCCGCAAAAAGATCTGGATTAACCCGCCGAAAATGCCAGAAAAACCCGAGCAGGAGCCGATCACACGCAGCGAAGCCGCCGGGAAAAGCCGACATCGCAGATGAAGGAGGTGAATAACTTAGCAAAACAGTTTCCTTGAATGTTTGAAAAGTGAAACGCTGTTTGCAAAGAAACTACTGAGCGAAAATGTCTGAAATTTACATATGAGGTCCAAGGAATGATAATAAAAAGGGCTGTTACAGAAAAAATAAGTGAACCTAAAAAATAAAATCTGATTTTTTTTAAAAAAAAAAATCCAGAAAAATGCTTAGAATATCCTAAAAAATCTATGAATAAAGAGACTCTTTACTGCAGAATCTTATGATGAATGGTTTATTAGATATTGAATTAAAACGTGAACATTTTTAACATTGAAGCCTATGGGATTCGCCTGTGTAAACCTGACGAATTAAACTACCGAAAGGCAGGGCATTTCGGGAACCTTTCACTGCTGGTTTGTGCTCTCTGAATAGCTGAAGCAGTGTTTTTTTATGGGGATTTCACTGCCCTCGAACAGGCACCGAACTGGCACCGAATGTGCAGGCAATTCGCAAGGATTTATTTATTTATTTATAAAGGATTTTACCAGGAAGGATACATTGAGATTTCTCTCGTTTTCAAGTACGTCCTGGGTTCAAGAACATTAAAATGTTACAGTTTTTACAGAAATACAAAGTAATACAATGCAAGATATTAAAAAAAAACAACACAAATATACAGATTAACAGAAAATAAATATGTAGGAAATAGTCATTATGTTACATGTTTACAGGTGCATTCCGTATTGAGGTTTGTTAATTGGGAGCTCTTGAGTGACTTAAGACTGGGGGAAGATTTGATGGCGTCTGGAAAGTTATTCCATAATGCTCCGTAGGAAAATGAAGACCGAGCCACTGTCTTTTTGTATTGCAAGTAAGGTGCCGGTCCTGGATCGGAGGTTATAGGATGAGGGAGCTGCTGGGGGAAGCAGTCTATTCAGATAAGGTGGCAGCTTCCCAGAAAAGCTCTTAAACACTAGGTTGGAAAGGTGAAGGGTGCGTTTAGTCTCCAGCGACGGCCAGTTTAGCTCTTTTAACATGTCACAATGGTGAGTCATGTAGATACATTGTAGCGCAAAGCGGCAGCATGAGTTATACAATGTGGTAAGTTTCTGAAGATGTGTTTGTGGGGCTGCTGCATACACTACATCGCCGTAATCAATAGCTGGCATAAGCATTTGTTGTACAATTTGCTTTCTTACTGTAGGGTTCAGGCAGGATTTGTTTCTGTACAGGGCACCTAGTTTGGGGTAAATTTTAGATGAGAGTTTTTCAATGTGGGTGCCAAAGGATAGATTTGGGGCTATCCACATACCTGGATATTTGAGAGAAGTGACTGTGGTCAGCGTGCCATTTGATTTTGTCCCCACACATAGATGGGGATTTTGCAATTTATGTAGTTTAGGTGATGTTCCAAAGAGCATCGTTACCGTTTTGTCAGTATTTAAAAAAGTTTGTTGTGTTTGATCCACTTTTCTACCTCTGTGAATTGTTCTTGCAGCACGGCCTCCAGTTGCGGGAGATTTGGTTTGCAGATATAGATTACGGTACGGTGTCGTCTGCGTACATGTGTACAGTTGAGGCTTTACAGATGTTAGGCAGATCATTTATAAATAATGTAAATAGCAGGGGGCCGAGTATTGAGCCTTGGGATATACCGCAAGTGACTGGGAGGGGGAGGGAGGAGCTGCCAGAAATCTACCCATATTGCCATATGTCGGATACATATGATTGAAACCAGGTTAGCGTGCAATCACCAGTACCAGAGTCTTTAAGTTTTTTTAACAAGATACCATCCATGGCCTACTGTGTCAAAGGCTTTGGAAAAATCAAGGAAGATGGCTCCAGTTAAGTTTCCTTAGTCCATCCCAGCTTGGATATCATTGCAGACTTTTAAAAGGGCGGTTGTAGTTTAGTGAATTGGACGAAAGCCGGATTGATCCGTGGTTAAGTAGTTCCAATATTGATAATAATCACGTAATTGTGTATAGAAGCATTTTTCCAAAATTTTGAACATTACAGGGAACAATGATTTCAGACGGTAGTTGGATACCAAAGTACTGTCACCACTTTTATGGATAGGTACCACTCTCGCAGTCTTCCAGAGTTTGGGTATGTATCCAGTGATTCATTGATTAGGGTTGCGATAGGATTTGCAATTGCCGGTGCACTGACTTTCAGCAGCATTGCTGGTATTTGATCAGGTCCAGACTGGTATTTCATTTTTTGGTTACGGAGAAGTTTAGTAACGACACTGACAGGCACTGGTCTAAAACTGAATTCCTGTCTGATACAGGGTCTTTGCACAGTTGGAGGGGCCTGACTTGCGCGCAGCCTTTCTGATTGCTTGTCATTTCCTAGCTTAGCAATCAGGGTGGTGGCACATCCAACAAAATAATCATTAAAGGCATTTGCTACATCTAGGGGGGTGTTGCAGGGTTTGGTTATTTACTTTGACAGCAGCCGGATGGGAGTGGACAGGGGGTGCTTGTATGTCACTTACGGTTCTCCAAAGGTTTCTAGGGTTTGATATGTTATTGTTTAGATTGTTATTAAAGTAATGGGCTTTCGCCATTTTTGTTTGTTTTGTGCATGCATTCCGGCATTTTCGGTATTCATAGTGATCGTTCATGGAACAGTAGTCTTGAAATTTGACCACAGTGAATCTCTAAGCTAGTACATTAGTGTAAGATGAGCTGTAACCCAGGGGAGATTAGTCCCTCTTACTCGCACTTTACGCAGCGGGGCATGGGAATTCCAGACTTGCAGGAGCTCGGACTGAAAGTATGCAATTGCACAGTCTAGGTCTGGGATTAGGTTCAGTCTGTACCATGGGAGCTGTTTGAGATCACTTAGGAAGGATTCAATAATAAATTTCTTGAAAGACCTGGTGGTTATTACCTTTCGGGGAGATTTTGTGGCCTTTTATTTTACGCACGCAGTACACAAGACAGTGGTCACTAAAGCTATTAGAATACAGGAGGCAGGCGTTCTCGCTATCAGGATATGAGGAGAGAATCCAGTCCAGCAAGGTATGGTTAGGGCTTTTCATATTAATGTAAGTGGGGGTGGAGATTAATCGAGTTAGCTACAAAGTTTTAAACAGCGAGCAGTGTTTATTGTTTTTAGGATTTAGCCAATCTGTATTAAAATCGCAGAGGACCAGCAGTTCACTTTTTTGGTTTTGAGCAAGTAGGTTATTAAGGATTTGAGTTATGTCAGAGAGGGAGTGCACTGGGGAGCTCGGTGGGCGATAGAATCCAGCAACAATGATTAATTTACTGAACGGGATCTCAATTAAACCAGAGAGGAAATCAAAGGTGGCAGGGGAGCTAGGATTCTGTAAGGGGGTGAACTTTATGGACTCCTCAACATACAGTTGTGTTCAAAATTATTCAACCCCCACTGAAATTGAGTGTTTTGGCCAGTTTGACATTGATTTTGATCATTCAGTCATCTTGCTTACAATTAAATCAAAGAGGCACGTGTAGGTCAGACAAATATAACATAACATTTATAATGAAATAACCACAAATGTCTTTTCTGTGCTCACATCATTATCAGTTTTATTCAACCCCAAGTGACATTCAATCTTAGTACAACATCCTTTTACAGTTATAACAGCTTTTAAACGTGAAGCATAGCTTGACACAAGTGTCTTGCAGTGATCTACGGGTATCTTCGCCCATTCGTCATGGGCAAAAGCCTCCAGTTCAGTCACATTCTTAGGCTTGCGCACTGCAACTGCTTTCTTTAAGTCCCACCAGAGGTTCTCAATCGGATTTAAGTCAGGTGACTGCGATTGCCACTCCAAAATGTTCCAGCCTTTAATCTGCAACCATGCTCTAGTGGACTTGGAGGTATGCTTGGGATCATTGTCCTGTTGAAAGGTCCAACATCTCCCAAGCCTCAGGTTTGTGACGGACTGCATCAAATTGTCATCCAATATCTCCTGGTACTGAAGAGAATTCATGGTACCTTGCACACGCTGAAGCTTCCCTGTACCTGCAGAAGCAAAACAGCCTCAAAGCATGATTGACCCACTGCCATGCTTCACAGTAGGCAAGGTGTTCTTTTCTTCATAGGCCTTGCTCTTCCTCCTCCAAACATAGCGTTGATCCATGGGCCAAACAGTTCTAATTTTGTTTCATCAGTCCACAGAACACTATCCCAAAACTTCTGTGGTTTGTCCACAAGACTTTTGGCATACTGCAGTCGACTCTTCTTATTCTTTGGAGACAGCAAGGGGGTGCGCCTGGGAGTTCTGGCATGGAGGCCTTCATTACGCAGTGTGCGCCGTATTGTCTGAGCTGAAACTTCAGTACCCACATCTGATAAATATTTTCTCAGTTCCTCAGCAGTCACACGGGGACTTTTCTCCACTCTACGCTTCAGGTAGCGCACAGCAGTCGAGGTCAGCATCTTCTTTCTGCCATGACCAGGTAGCATTTCAACAGTGCCCTTTGCCTTGAATTTGCGAATGATGCTTCCTATGGTCTCTCTTGGTATGTTTAACATCTTTGCAGTCTTCTTATAGCCATTGCCCTTCCTGTGAAGCGTAATCACCTCTTCTCTTGTCTTCCTGGACCATTCTCTTGACTTCACCATGTTTGTAACCACACCAGTAAATGTCTGGAAGGAGCTGAGTATCACAGTCATTTTAAAGCTGCCTAATTGGTGCTTATTATGCTTTATTGCTGCTCCGTGACATCCACAGGTGTTTTCAATACCTGATTGAAAACACTTGAATGAACCTCTGTTCTTCAGAGTGGTAGTCTTTAAGGGGTTGAATAATTGTGTCAATGAAGAATTCACAAAAGAAACATTTACTACTGTATTACAAAACCAATTGATGTCATTTTAGTTGCATATGGTTCTTTAAAAAGTCCTTGTAGGATTTCATTCTGAATACAATTACAAATGTACACTAAATTCCCTAAAACCCTTTACAGCATTGGGGGTTGAATAATTTTGAACACAACTGTAAATAACAATTCCTCCTCCTCTCTTTGCTCTGTCCATTCTATAACATGAATACCCCTGTATTGATATGAACTGTGAGCACAATGATTTTTGGTTTGTAATAGCAACACCAAGCCTGATTTGGCGAATTGCCTGCACTCTGGATAGCCGAATGGCCAAGAAAGGTAACCGAACGCTGATTTTCAGCGTTCGGTTACCTTTCTCCAGCCTTTCGGATCTCTTTGGATAACCCTGTAATTCTTTTTTTTTTTATAAAGTGGTATATTTTCTCAGAAAAATGCAGTAACAGGTTCCCATTTCAATTTTATTTTTAACAAGAATTCCCTATAGAATTTGTAACAATTGATACTCTTACAAATAAAAAAACACAATGGTTTGAATGATAAAATGTGAAAAAAATTATTTTACACATTGGAAATGTCCTTACACAGTAACTGCCTGGTTAGATATACCCGTATCTGCTCTTTTAAATAACCTAAAATATGTTTTCATTTCACTAAATTCCAAATAAAGCCACCAAAATCTTCAGCTCCAGGCCCATAGAGATCTTAATCCGCCCCTGAGTATATTGTAATACTAATGCTAATTAACTCTTTGCGCTCCCCATGTTAAGCATAGGTAGCGCAAAGTACAGTAACCTCGCGCTGAAAAGCACAAGATACCAATTGCTAATGAATTTTTTTAACCCATTAACGTTTGGATTGTAATATGGTGCGCCCTTGCTAGGGCTATCAGGGATAATGTTAACCCTCACACAGGTGAGCGCTGACATTAGCCAGAATAATGTAATAGGGTCCAATGTTGGAAATAAAAAACACTTTATGTTGAAATTGCAAGAACATCTGACCTTAATGATACAGCTGTACAATGGATTTGATAAATAGTAAAGTTAAAAATGAAAAAATCATTAACCGAAAAGAACAATTTTATTGGTTAAATGATAATTCTTTTCAGTTAAACAATCATGTTATATTATCAGAAGTAAAGTTTCTCAGTCCTAAATCTTGGAATTTACACTGTAATAAAACGTGTATTATTATAATGTATGCTCGTTTTACTGTGTGTACAATCCTTTGCAATTAAGAAATGTGCAAAAGAAAGAAATGGGGACATTCTCTTTTCAACAGGTCATAAAGTAGAGTGAGGTAAAGAACTAACTTCATTCAGATTCACAGCAAGTAAAATTTATGAGAGTGCCCTTTTTTATTACTGATGATCACGGGAAGTCTTTCATAGCTATGGAAACCAAAATGAGATTTCCCAGAATTCCGAGCAAAGAAAGCTAAAAAGAAAGACGTTTTGAAGTAGAAGGATCAAACGTTGCCATATTACTTCAGTAATTTATGATTGAAGTTGGAGCTAGGTAGCAGTTTATTGATATGTCACTGTGTTTTCACTGTAATACAAAATGTTTAACTTAAAGCTAGATAAAATATGGCTTATTCTACTGTATAAAAGGTATGTAGGTATCAGAGGACGGCTGCCAACTTTTGGCCTAAGGGATAATTAAAATAAATGCCCCACTTGCAGGAGAACCAGCCCGGTGTCCCAGAACAATATTTATTATTTTTGTATCTAATATTATGTTATAAGTAAAATACTAATAAATACTGTATTGATCTTAAAACACAGGGAACACAGTTCTTTCACTATTTTAGCAGGAGGAACATAGTTCCATTTTGGCTGATATACTGAGAAGCTGCAATACTTTTTTATATAGACTTAATTTTATAAAACGGTCTATTTAAGGATTTGCCTGGATTTAAGTACACTGGGATGGCATGGGAATAACAATTTCACAGTGTTTGCCAGAGGAATGGCATTCTCATGCATAAACAAGTTCTGCAGATGCTGCACCTCCCAAATCTTTAAGACCGGAATGGACTGAAATGTTGGTAAGTTCCCACACATATTTTTTTTCGACTTGACCCCTGGGCACATTCAACTAGAAACACACTCAGGGTTATTCAGAAATCCAAAGTTGTCCTGAGAATGCACTGAACAGTGAATTTCCCCGTACGTTGCAATTTCGTGGCCATTCGGCTATTCAAGATCTGGCAATTCAGAAGATATTGGCAAAGGGGGAGGGAAGAGAGAGAGAATCGCTGTCAGAAATGGACACATAATGCGATCGATCCGATACATATGATTGAAACCAAGTTAGCGTGTGATCACCAATACCTGAGTTTAAGTTTTTGTAATAGGTTGCCATGGTCTACTGTGTCAAAGGCCTTGGCAAAATCAAGGAAGATCCACTTAGGTCTCCTTGTTCCATGGCAGCTTAGATATCATTGCAAACTTTTAAAAGGGCAGTTGTAGTCGAATGATTTGGACAAAAGCCAGATTGATTTGGGGTTAAGTAGTTTGAGTATTGATAATAATCACATAATTGCATGTAGACACATTTTTTTGATATGAAGCAATGAAATCAGATGGTAGTTGGATTCCAAAGTATTGTCACCACTTTTATGGATAGGTACCACCCTCGCAGTCTTCCAGAGTTTGGGTATGTATCCAGTCGCCAAAGATTCATTGGGTAGGGTCGAGAGGTTTTGCAATTGCTGGCGCATTGATTTTCAGCAGCATTGCTGGGATTTGATCAGGTCCAGACTGGTATTTTATTTTTAGAATACTGAGAAGTTTAGTAACGACACTGACAGGTAATGGTCTAAAATTCAATTTCTTTGCGATACAGGGTCTTTGCACAGTTGGTGGGGCCTGACGTGTGTACGGCCTTTCTGAATGCGTGTCATTCGTTAGCTTAGCAATCAAGGTGGTGGCGCATCCAACAAAATAATTATTAAAGGCATTTGCTACATCTAGGGGGTGTTACGGGGTTTGGTATTCGGAGAAGCTATTACAGGGTAGAGATGGCTTTGAGAACCGTTTGTTCAATTATAGGAGCATGTCATATATTTATGTGATGTGAGGAAGATTAACATTTGTAAGAAACCTAACTCCCAAATGGTGGTCATCAGAGGTGAGTGGTATAGAGGTCCAAGTAAAAATTTCTGGGAGTCTTGTTTCTGTCTCTAAAAAAGGTGAGGATTTTGTGGGTGTCCATAATTTATTTTGGAAATAGGTTTGTGTCTTGTTTTTGGATTACCAAATGTGCTAGTGTCACAGTGGCACCCAACATCAGCCAACGTAGGACCCAATAACAGGGTTAAAAGCCAAGTTAATGGAGGATTCTGCAGAACAGTTGCAAACATGGCAGGAAGTCTTGGGCAATGAATAAAGATATTGTCTTCTGTAAAGGATGGGGAGAATGCAAGCAGTCTCAAATTGCAAGTAATGGCAATGATTGGTACAGAACTGATAAAACAGAAGGAGCATGCTGACACAGGGAAACTGACTCAAGCGCTGAACACAAAAACTGATTCTTGACGGCGGTAGACACAGCAAGGCTGGCACTGGTGGTATACATATTGTTGGCTATCATGGTAAATAAACAGCAATTCTGCCTCAGGCTGGATACTCACAGCAATGCTGGCTTGGTGGTAGTTACACGGCAAGACTGGAACAAGTAATAGACCCAAGGTGTTGTTGGCTCAGGCCGGACATTCACAGCAATGCTGGCTCAGTGGTATGTACAAGGCAAGACTGGAGCAGGCAGTGGCTTCAAGGTAATGGCAGTATCCCAGGAAATACAAATTTCTCTGGAGCTGAACTGGGAGAAACCACAAACACAGGAGACTCAAAGACAGAGCACTGCAGTATGGGACTAACACCCTTAAGTAGCAGTGATTGCTCTTATCAGGAGGCTGCAGGGAAGTCCCAGACTGGATGCAATAAGTGGGCTAGGCACGAGTGAGAGCTGCAGTCTATATAGCACAAGATAAGAAAACATAGGGCAAAATTGCAATCTCCACGCTAAAACGGGGCGTTATGGAGAAAAAACTACACCTGCAGTTTTCCCCCTACAGCCCCCGTTTTAGCGCGGAGTTTCAAAAAAAATATTTTGAGAAAGGATTTTACCAGGAAGGATACATTGGGATTTCTCTCATTTTCAAGTATGCCCTGGGTGGCGAGCAGTGGTGTATTTAGGTTTTGTGCTGCCCTAGGCCTGACTAAACTCGTGCACGACCTAATTTAAATTTGAGGCACCCCTTCCTGTCAAGGGCACACCTCTTCCTGGCTAATCCCCACCCTTCCTCTTTAAGCTCCACCTTTTCCTCTTAGAGCTCCGCCTTTTCCTCTCTTTATATTAAAAGTGGATACCAAGTGCCTACTTGTATATTTTGTATACCATTTCAAATGTATCTATTGAGATAAATAAAATTATGAAATGTTTAAAACTTTAAATTCAAGCATTTTTACAAAGAACAGCCACGCATGTCAAGTATACTGGATCACAGCCGCTCTAACTGGTTGAACAATAAAATCCACAGAAACGTGCACTGCATATGAGTGTATCACAGAGCTGCACAGCAATAAAACCCACAGGAAGGGGCACTGTGTATGAGCATATCAGAACTGCACAGCAATAAAACTCACAGTAATGTGCAGTGTGTATGAGTGGATCCCAGAGCTCCAGGGCAATAAAACTCACAGTAATGTGCAGTGTGTATCAGAATCCACAGCAATAAAACTCCCAGCAATGCAATGTGCAGTGTGTGTGTCAGCGTATCAGAATTCACAGCAATAATACTCACAGCAATGCAATGTGCGGTGTGTATGAGTGCATCAGAATCCACTGCAATAAAACTCCCAAACCGAGTGAATATGAACACACAGCAATTATTTATTCTATATTTACCGGCCTCCGTCCGCGGTAGGGCTGTGTGCAGAGTCAGCAGGGAATGTGTATGGACTCAGCAGGAGGTCCCTCCAGGCCACGTTAGGATCGCGGCTGTGCCTGTGCGTGGAGCCATCGTGTCAGCAGTGGGGTGCCACTGACAGAGGGTGCACCGTGGCTTTGATTCCCTTCCCGGTGGGTGTTCAGTCCAGAATAGAGTGAGAGTCTGTGTTAACGAAAGGGCGGGCAGCTGCGTGCGTGTCACGTGGTTCAGCCAGTCAGGTGGAACTGAGACTCAGTACCACCTGACTGGCCAGACCACGACCTGCACGCACGCAGCCTCACCAGGAGCCAGGCAGCTCAATGACAAACTTCTATCACTGCAGTGCTGGTTAAGGAAAGGTCTACTTTAAACAGCAGTAAGCAGACAGGGCTTCATATTCTGCTGATACCCCCCCTTTACCTGCCATTTACTGTCATCTTCTCTCTCTGCACACAAATCACATCCCCCTCCCCTCTCCTAGAGCTGCTGCGGGGCAGGGGAGGAGCTATGGAGGGAGGAGAGGGGTATTTTTATTCTATTCGATTTTATTCCGTATGCAAACGCCCTGCTCCGCTGCTCGTTGTTTGAGAACACAGCTCAAAGCTGACACACAGTGACAGTGGCACCTCCTAGTACCCCCTAATGACACCCAAATAATCACTGGTACCTGGGGCTGCACGCCCTCCGCCACTCCCCTAAGTACACCACTGCTCTGTGATATGCTCACACACAAGTTTGGCGAACTGCCAGCAAGTACGGTGCTGTTTGAAGGCAGTGCAAATTCCCATAGAGAAGTAATGGTTAATCTATTCAGAGAACACCAAACAGCAGAGAAATGGCAGTGAAATGCCCTGATGTTCGGTGGTTTTAATCAGCAGGTTTATTCAGGCGAACCCCATAGGTTTCAATGTTAAAAATATTCCCTGTTTTATGCAATATCTAATAAACCATTTATTATTTCAATCTGCAGTAAAAAGTCTTTATTGATTTTTTTTAGTAATTTTTCAGCAAAATTCCCCCCCCCTTTCTTTTAATAGCGGTTTTTCTTTTTTCTGTAACAGAACTTTTTATTATCAATCATAGGATCTTATATGTAAATTCCAGACATTTTCGTTCAGTAGTTCTTTTGAAAACAGCAGGCCACGGGTTTGCGGTGGCAGCATTCAGCGGCCGACTCCATACACTTTGGGGACCCTGCGGTGAAGGGTGAATTCATTGCAGGGTGGGGACATTTTATTCCCCGAAGTGCAGGGAGCTACAGAACACCAAAATGTTGGCGTCATTTCGGTGCTCTGTGAGTAACCCATTTAGTGGTGAGGTTTTTTGCTGCCCCCTGGAAAGTGAAAGCCTAGGCCTTGCCTACCCAGGACATACTTGAAAATTTGTGAAATCTCAATGTATCCTTCCTGGCAAAATACTTTGCAAAAGTGAAAAAAAAAATAGGGGTGGGGCCCCCTGGAAAGTGCCACCCTAGGCCTAGGCCTTGTTGGTCTAGGCCAAAATACACCACTGAGTCCTTGGGTTTCTGGGCACACAGAACCCTCCCTTGAGGAAACCCCAACTTCAATGCCCCCACTACTTAAATATTCCTCCTCCTCCTCATCCTTTCCTGTCTGATCTGAGGACCCGCAGGAATGCTGTCTGCGTAAAGACTGGGGCCTTGAGGGCTAGGGAAGGCCTCCTCTTCCTCACACTGCTCTGCCTCTAGTGCCACATCTATAATTCCCCGCAGAGTGCGCTCCAGCAGGAACACTAAAGGAATTGTGTCACTGATGCATGCACTGTCCCTGCTCACCATCCTCATTGCCTCCTCACATGGTGACAGTACAGTGCATGCATCCTTGATCATCAGCCACTGCGGGGAAAAAAGAAACAAGTTGACCTGAACCTGTACTTGTGCCATTCACACACAGGTACTCATTGATGGCCCTCTGCTGCTTGTGCAGACGCTGCAGCATTGCCAATGTCGAGTTCCACCTGGTGGGCATGTCACAGATCAGGCGGTTTGGTGGAATTCTCTTTGAATTTCTGCCAGGCGAACACTTGCTGGGAATGACCGTCTGAAGTGGGTGCAGACTTTTCTGGCCTGGCTGAGAAGCTCTGCCAGCCCTGGGTACCTGGTTAGGAAACGCTGTACCACTAGATTTAGAACGTGTGCTAGGCATGGTACATGCGTCAATTTACCCTTGCGTAGGGCGGAGAGAAGGTTGCTGTCATTATCACAGACGATCATTCCCAGCTCAAGCTGGCATGGTGTTAACCATCTCTGTGCCGGAGGAAGAAGAAGGAAGGAAGAGGAAGAGGAATAAGAAGGGAGGAAGAGGAAGAAGAAGGGAGGAAGAGGATGAAGAAGGGAGGAAGAGGAAGAAGAAGAAGAAGGGAGGAGAGGAAGAGGAAGAGGAAGAAGAAGGGAGGAAGAGGAAGAAGAAGGGAGGAAGAGGAAGAGGAGGAGGAGGAAGACCTCATATAAGCAGCTTTCTGGAAGTGTGGTGAATTAGCATGCTCCAGCACAGAGCCCCGTCCTTGATCCCTCCCAGCTGCAAGCAGAGTTACCCAGTGTGGCGTGAAGGAAATGTAATGGCCCTGTCCATGCTTGCTGGACCACGTGTCTAAAGTAATGTGCACCTTGCTGCTGACTGCCTTTCCCAATGACTCCATAACATTGTGTTCCACGGGCTGGTATAGTGCTGGAATGGCCTTCCGTGAAAAGAAATGGCGTTTTGGAACCTGCCACTGTGGTACAACACATTCGGCAAATTCACGGAAGGAAGCAGAGTCCACCTGTCACGAACCTACCACACTGCCTCCATTATCAACACTATTCAGAAATATCTCCTTACCTTAAACTGGCCACCAGAGTGTCTCATATGTGTGTAAAGATCAGCATCTCGATGATGTCATCAAAAGAGTGCCGGGGTTACAGAGATATACTCAGACAGCACCTGAGATCAATCCCACACCAATCAGAGGCCCATAAAAGAGAGGCTTGCTGGGTAAGTCATTGCTCAATTATTGTCCTCCCTACCTTGAGCTAACCATTCTATCCTAGCCTCTTGATCCTGATACCCACGTTGCTGAAACCTGCCTGTGAACTCGACCACGCTATCTCTTGCCGCCCAAGTTGCTGAACCTCTGCCTGTGACCTCAACAACGCTATCTTCTGCTGCCCAAGTTTCTGAACCTTTGCCTGTGACCTCAACAACGCTATCTTCTGCTGTCCAAGTTGCTGAACCTTTGCCTGTGACCTTTACAACGCTATCTTCTGCTGCCCAAGTTGCTGAACCTTTGCCTGTGACCTTTACAACGCTATCTTCTGCTGCCCAAGTCGCTGAACTTTTGCCTGTGACCTCAACAACGCTATCTTCTGCTGCCCAAGTTGCTGAACCTTTGCCTGTGACCTCAACAACGCTATCCTCTGCTGCCCAAGTTGCTGAACTTTTGCCTGTGACCTCAACAACGCTATCTTCTGCTGCCCAAGTTGCTGAACCTTTGCCTGTGACCTCAACAACGCTATCCTCTGCTGCCCAAGTTGCTGAACTTTTGCCTGTGACCTCAACAACGCTATCTTCTGCTGCCCAAGTTGCTGAACCTTTGCCTGTGACCTCAACAACGCTATCTTCTGCTGCCCAAGTTGCTGAACCTTTGCCTGTGACCTTTACAACGCTATCTTCTGCTGCCCAAGTCGCTGAACTTTTGCCTGTGACCTCAACAACGCTATCTTCTGCTGCCCAAGTTGCTGAACCTTTGCCTGTGACCTCAACAACGCTATCTTCTGCTGCCCAAGTTGCTGAACTTTTGCCTGTGACCTAGACAACGTTATCTTCTGCTACCCAAGTTGCTGAACCCTGCCTGTGACCTCGACCACGCTATCTCCTCCCACCCAAGTTGCTGAACTTTTGTCTGTGACCTTGACCACGTTATATTCTATCACCCAAGTTGCTGAAACCCTGCCTGTGACCTCGACCATGGTAAACTTCTATTGCCAAAATTGCTGAACTCTGCTTGTGACCTCGACAACGTTATCCTGTTGCCTAAGTTGCCAAACTTTGCTTGTGACCTCGACCACGCTAATATTCCTAAATAAAAATTTCCAAAGCCAGTTTGGCGACGTCTAACCTTATCTTCTACAGTCATATTGTACAGACCAAGTCTCCATTACACCTGGTTCCTTATCAGTATATATATAACACCATGACAGAATAATTGAGCCAACAAAATAGAACCATCGGGGATAAACGAAGCTGTGTCAGCCATCTCTAATCAAGTTACTGCCCTCGCAATGACAGTACAAGATATGCAACAGATCTAGCTACAGTCCAGACCATACAAGAACGCCTCGAGACTCATATTGCCGTTTCCACTCCTTTACCTGGGGGTTCTAGAATACCTGAACTGCCTACATATTATACTGTGACCAACGTGACTGAACCTTATGTCTCCCCGCCTGAAAAATTTGATGGAAACCGTAAGAAATTTAGATGTTTCATCTCCTCATGTCAAATTATATTTTCTCTTCAACCCCGTACTTATGCCTCTGATTACTCTAGAATACATTCAGTGATCTCTCTTCTTACCGGAAGGCCACAATGTTGGGCTCATCATCTCATACATACTAATGATCCTGCACTCAGCGATTGGAATTCATTCCTAAAGGCTATATCTGAATTATATGATGATCCTCACAGACTAACCAATGCTGCTTCTGCCCTCTCTAACCTGAAGCAAGGAAGAAATGACATGGAAGATTATGTGACTGGATTCCGTCACAATGCACTAGAATCTGAATGGAACGAGCCCGCCTTACTAGCCCAATTTAAATCTGGCTTGTCAGAATACATAAAGGACGAACTGGCTAGAATAGATACCCCAACTTCATTGGAATCAGTAATGTCTCTCTGTATCCAAATCGATACATGGTACCGAGAGAGACGGGCAGAAAGAGCTATCGTCTTTCATCCTCCCATAAGACGGGTTCTCAACACTCCGGCATCTCCTTCTCTCCTATTACCTGCTCTACTGGCTCCTGAACACGAACCCATGCAAATAAGCAGTACTAGAGGACCCCTTAAAAATACTGAGAGGACAAGACGTAGATCTCTTGGTCTATGTATGTACTGTGGTCGTGCGGGCCATCAACTAAGAGAATGCCGTGAGAAACCCAACTACCGAGGAGGTAAGATGATATCCGCCGCTAACATTACTATGTACAATATAAATGCTACTTGTACTTCCACTCATCTAACCGTTCCTATATCCTTCCAGCGGAACGATCAGCTCGAGACCGTACAGGCAATGATTGATTCCGGAGCCAGCGGTTGTTTTATTGATATCACCCTAGCCTCTACACTGAAGAGCCCTCTTGTATCCAAAAACCAACCGATTATTATACAATTATTGGACGGAAGTCCACTAAAAACTGGGCCCGTATCACAAGAAACAATTCCACTAGAAGTCTCCATAGGAACCACTCATAGAGAAATGCTATCATTTGACATAGTCGGGTCACCCATATTTCCTGTTATCCTCGGACTACCTTGGCTTCGCAAACACAATCCCATTATAGATTGGCAACATGGCACACTTTCCTTTTCTACGGAAAATAAAAATTATGCTGATACACAAAATAATAATCCTTCTCCTATATTTATTGCAGCTGCTGTGCCTAGTATATACGCAGAATTCTCTGATGTTTTCCAAGAAAAAGGAGCTGATATATTAACCCCTCATAGGCAATATGATTGCCCAATCGATCTATACCCAGGGGCCTCTATCCCTTTCGGACGGATCTATCCACTTTCTGGTCCTGAGTTAAATGTCTTAAAGGATTATATAAATGAGAACCTTCATAAAGGTTTTATATGCCTTCTACCTCAACTGCTAGAGCCCCCATATTTTTTGTCGGGAAAAAGGATGGAGGATTAAGGCCATGTATTGACTACCGAGCGTTAAACAATATCACCATTAAAAACAAATACCCGTTACCTCACATAACGGAATTTATGGATCGACTAAGAGGGGCCCAATACTTCACCAAACTCGACTTAAGATGTGCCTATAATCTCGTAAGAATAAGAAGGGGTGACGAATGGAAGACTGCGTTCCGCACCCGCTACGGGCACTTTGAGTATTTGGTGATGCCATACGGGCTTTGCAATGCCCCAGCAACCTTTCAGCGTTTCCTAAATGATATTTTTAGAGATATATTAGATATCTCTGTCGTCATATATCTAGATGATATACTGATCTTCTCTGATACCATTGAAAGACATCATGACCAAGTAAAGAAAGTATTACAAAGATTAAGAAAATATCTTTTGTATGCAAAACTTGAAAAATTTACCTTTGATAGCCAAGAAATCGATTTTTTAGGATTCGTACTGACACCAGGCAGCATCAGAATGGACCGGGAGAAAATAAAAGCAGTAGAAGACTGGCCGATACCGGCAAATTGAAAGGGTATCCAATGTTTCCTGGGATTCTGCAATTTCTACCGCAAATTTATCAAAGATTTCTCAAGGTTGGTAAAACCCTTAACAGAGTTAACCAGTATCCATTCTCGTTTTATATGGACCACTAGAGCACAACATGCTTTTGACGAATTAAAGAAAAGATTTACGACAGCCCCTATACTAGCCTTACCAAACCCTAATATATCTTACTACATGGAAGTCGACGCTTCAGAAAATGCTATTGGAGCTATATTATCTCAAAGAATCGATGATAATGATATGCTTCATCCAGTAGCCTACTACTCGAAAACCTTATCTCCAGCACAAAGAAATTACGACATAGGAGAAAGAGAACTATTAGCGATCAAACTTTCTCTAGAAGATTGGTGTAATTTATTAGAAGGTTCATTATATCCAATCACAATCTTTACTGATCATAAAAACCTTGAATACTTGCAAAAAGCCAAACGATTAAAACCAAGACAAGCAAGATGGGCCCTCTTTTTCAGTCGATTTGACTTACATATAACATACCGACCAGGAGATAAAAATGGTAAAGCAGATGCCCTTTCTCGTCTACACTTTACAGAAATACCTGCTAGAGAAGAGAATATACTTCCGAACACCTGCTTCCTAACTACTGATGTACCCTTATGGGATGATTTAAAAAAATATACACAAAATGATAATCCAAACATTACCAGTGTTCCTTTACAGAGAAAAGATGGATTCCTCATGAGAAATAATCAATTCTACGCTCCTCAAGAAACCCACCTACGAATCCTTCAATTCCATCATGATTCAACATTAGGGGGTCATGGAGGTGTACACAAAACAATTGAACTAATAAGAAGATACTTCTGGTGGCAAGGTATGAACAAAGATATTCTCAATTTTGTCCGTAGTTGTCCCATCTGTAATCGTATGAAGGATACCAGGTTGCCAGTACAAGGGTTATTACGTCCGTTACCCATACCCTCTTCACCATGGAAGGATATTACCATGGATTTTATTACAGATCTCGCCGATTCTTCTGGTCATACCACTATCATGGTCGTGATTGATAGATTCTCAAAGATGATACATCTTATCCCTACCAAGCGTGTGCCTACTGCTCTTGAAACCGACCAACTATTCATGGCAAATATATTCAAGCTTCACGGAATACCCAAGTCCATCGTTACTGACAGGGGTCCACAATTCACCTCCCGTTTCTGTTCTGCTTTTTGTAAAGGTTTACATATACAATGTAACCTCTCAACCGCCTTTCATCCGCAAACAGATGGACAAACAGAAAGAATCAATGGCATTATAGAACAATATCTACACTGCTTCATCACACATCTTCAAGACAATTGGGTCCAATATATACCATTAGCGGAGTTTAACTACAACAATCAAAGACAAACTTCCACTGGTATGTCTCCCTTCTTCGCAGTATATGGAACACATCCTACCCCAGGGCTCAAAATTTCAACTTGCCTGCTCGCATTTGGTGAGTGGAAATTAAGCAAGGGCGAGTGGAAATGCAGACACAGGCAGAACGATAAATTGTATTGTGCTGCCTGCGCTGCATATTCCGGCCGCGGCTGTGTTTTCTGGTTTGTTTTTTTAGACCTGGTTGCTGGTCGGAGAATCCAAGATGGCCGGTGGCCCCCTCTGATTGGCCCCAAGCATTGCACCCGCCCCCTGAAAGGCAGGGTTTCCAGCCCTATCTGGCCAGTCTCCACAGAGCGCAGCCCGCCAGGACCTCGACGACACCACGCAGGCCAGTGAGCAAGGGTGGGGAGGGGCTGACAGCAGGTGTGCAAAGCCTTGACACTGACAGGAGGCCCTGTGGTGGGGGGGTGAGTGGAAGCTCTTCGGGCCAACTCATTCACGCCCTACTGTGTAACTAATACAGCTTCACGTACTGACCTTTACCTCATCTAGCAAAGTAAAGCAAACACACATAAGGGCTTCCTGCTATATCCCACCTTGATATTGTACCTCACCCCCTCACTGTGCCCGGGAAGGGATGGGGACACATCCTGTTTGATCACCTGGAATATGTGCGGACCATGCCTTGGGGCAGTGCTGTGTCTCGTTATAGTGCTCTATGGGGGTTTCTTTGTTGCAATATGGGGCAGCCTGAGTCCGGTTTGTCAGGTGACATGTGTGAAGGGTGTGGGACAGTCTTGGGGTGTGACCTGGCACTTGGTGTGACAGAGCTGACGTGCTCCTGATGCTGCTCATAGGATCAGAGCTCTGCCGTGTGAATTTGTGGAGGAGATGAGGGTCAAGAGGCTAATACATAATACCGGGAAACAGTGTAGCATTGAGCCGTGGGCACAGAGGACTGCTGGTCATGCTGGCTGCCCCTGCAGCGGAGAAACTTGTTCCCTGCTGCAGGGGCTGTTACATTTGCAGGCAGGGGCGGACTGGCCTGAGGAGCAGGGAGGCAAATACCCCCCAGGGTGGTCATCAGCCCAATAAAACGCCCCCAGCTGCTGTTTGTGTCCTCATCGCTCTGCTTAAACTACTTCCCTCCATTACAGCAGCAGCGCTCGGAGGAAATGACTGATTACACGCCACTTCCTCTCCGATGCCAAGGAGGGAAGTTCTAAAGCTGGAGCACTGGCTGCATGTGTGGGCAGGAAATGGACTTGTGGAGGACTTGCAGGGCGGGTGGTAAGTGGTCACATGGTGCCGGCAAACCGCTTGCCCTGCTCAATCTCTTCCTGGAGGCAGTCTGAGCCTGTGTGCTCACTTCCCACTATCTGCAGTGGCTGGAGCAGGTCCTCTACGTCAGATTAGGCTGTGGTCAGACTGTGTGTGCCTAGTGATGTGGGGGGTCCCACAGAGGGTGCTGGGTCCCTCTCCCACAGAGGATGCTGGGTCCCACAGAGGGTGCTGGGTCACACAGAGGGTGCTGGGTCCCTCTCCCACAGAGGATGCTGGGTCCCACAGAGGGTGCTGGGTCCCACAGAGGGTGCTGGGTCTCTCTCCCACAGAGGGTGCTGGGTCCCTATCTCCCTCAGAGGGTGCTGTGTCCCTCAGAGGGTGTTGGGTCCCACAGAGGGTGCTGGGTCCCTCTCTCCTTCAGAGGGTGCTGGGTCCCACAGAGGGTGCAGGGCCCCTCTAACCCAGTGTTCCGATCTTGTAAAATTGCCTCTCTCCTTAAGGGGTTAATAAAGGAGTATTTATTAGGACATGAAAAATAGCCATAATCAATTTTTCCCCAGGCGTGAGAGTACCCCCATCTATTTTTCCAGACAAAAAGCACTGCCATAAATTAAAAGTAAACATACTAGCCCCAGGGTGGGGGGTCAACGCTGCCAGCCTGCATCACTGCAACGTGCACAGCGCCTCCTGCCGCCCTGACAGCACCTTAACGTCACTGTTGGTCAGCATCCCTTGCCACCCTTAAAACGTTGCCAACCTGCGTCACATCAGCACGCACAGCACCTGCTGTCGCCCTGACAGCACCTTAACCTTACATGACGTGTGTCAGAGTTCTTTGGAGTATCCACCCTAAGAACTCTGTCACAAAGGAAACAGTCCTACTATTATCCACATTTTCTTTCTACTGTAATGATCTGGGTTTCTGTATGATCACCACATTGCTTGTAAGGGCAGAACAGGTATATAGCCAGAATACCCAGCCCTAGCTGTGCTGAAATCTGAATATAACATGTAATCTATTTCACATAATTGTCTTGTTATACATGTATCTGGGGTCTGATATCTGGGTATTAATGTTGTTATTTTTGTAACTTTATCCTGAAGAAAACATTACAGTGTCATTTCATAAGACAATTTAAGAGGGTGTGTTTAGGGGTGGGGCTAAGTGCAGAGTAGGTGGGGCAACTGGTGGCGACAGGGTAGGTGGGGCAACTGGTGGTAGGTGGGGCAACTGGAGGCCTGGCTAGTAACTCGTAACTTGAAATTTTGAGCCCTGTCCTACCCTAATACCCAGTTCTCCTATAACAAGCGATACTCCCTCTGCCGATCAGAGAATAAAGGATATAATCACTAACTATAAAATAATACGTTCAAATCTATTTCGTGCTCAATTCAGGTATAAGACATATGCGGACAGACGCAGAATACCGTCCCCTACATACCACATTGGAGATAAGGTATGGCTTTCTACAAGATATCTAAAAATACATTGTCCTTCAAAAAAATTAGGACCTAGATTCCTTGGTCCATTTTCCATATCTAAGATCATATCTCCAGTAGCTGTAAAATTGAAATTACTGCTTCCTATTCTATACATCCAGTATTTCATGTATCTCTCCTAAAGCTTGTTGTAAAAGATTCGTTCCAAGGAAGAATAACTCCTTGCCCAGGCCCTGTCTCTACAGAAGATGAAGACATCTATGAAGTTCAAGAAATACTTGATTCCCGTAAAAAAAGAGGCTCTCTTGAATATCTCATCAGGTGGAAAGATTATGATCCTGAAGAAGACTCTTGGATCCCTGCTAAAGAGGTTAGTGCTCCTGATCTTGTCCGTGATTTCCATCTGCAACACCCCAATCGTCCTCGGAGAGGTCGCCTTCTCGGGGGGTACTGTCACGAACCTACCACACTGCCTCCATTATCAACACTATTCAGAAATATCTCCTTACCTTAAACTGGCCACCAGAGTGTCTCGTATGTGTGTAAAGATCAGCATCTCGATGATGTCATCAAAAGAGTGCCGGGGTTACAGAGATATACTCAGAGAGCACCTGAGATCAATCCCACACCAATCAGAAGCCCATAAAAAAGAGGCTTGCTGGGTAAGGCATTGCTCAATTATTGTCCTCCCTACCTTGAGCTAACCATTCTATCCTAGCCTCTTGATCCTGATACCCATGTTGCTGAAACCTGCCTGTGAACTCGACCACGCTATCACTTGCCGCCCAAGTTGCTGAACCTTTGCCTGTGACCTCAACAACGCTATTCTCTGCTGCCCAAGTTGCTGAACTTTTGCCTGTGACCTCAACAACGCTATCTTCTGCTGCCCAAGTTGCTGAACCTTTGCCTGTGACCTCAACAATGCTATCTTCTGCTGCCCAAGTTGCTGAACCTTTGCCTGTGACCTCAACAACGCTATCTACTGCTGCCCAAGTTGCTGAACCTTTGCCTGTGACCTCAACAACGCTATCTTCTGCTGCCCAAGTTGCTGAACTTTTGCCTGTGACCTCAACAACGCTATCTTCTGCTGCTCAAGTTGCTGAACCTTTGCCTGTGACCTCAAAAACGCTATCTTCTGCTGCCCAAGTTGCTGAACTTTTGCCTGTGACCTTGACAACGTTATCTTCTGCTACCCAAGTTGCTGAACCCTGCCTGTGACCTCGACCACGCAATCTCTTGCCACCCAAGTTGCTGAACTTTTGTCTGTGACCTCGACCATGTTATATTCTATCACCCAAGTTGCTGAAACCCTCTATCACCCAAGTTGCTGAAACCCTGCCTGTGACCTCGACCATGGTAAACTTCTATTGCCCAAATTGCTGAACTCTGCTTGTGACCTCGACCACATTAATATTCCTTTGCCTGTGCCTGTGACCTCTACAACGCTATCTTCTGCTGCCCAAGTTGTTGAACCTTTGCCTGTGACCTCAACAACGCTATCTTCTGCTGCCCAAGTTGCTGAACTTTTGCCTGTGACCTCAACAATGCTATCTTCTGCTGCCCAAGTTGCTGAACCTTTGCCTGTGACCTCAACAACGCTATCTTCTGCTGCCCAAGTTGCTGAACTTTTGCCTGTGACCTCAACAACGCTATCTTCTGCTGCCTAATTTGCTGAACCTTTGCCTGTGACCTCGACAACGTTATCTTCTGCTACCCAAGTTGCTGAACCCTGCCTGTGACCTCGACCACACTATCTCTTGCCACCCAAGTTGCTGAACTTATGTCTGTGACCTCGACCATGTTATATTCTATCACCCAAGTTGCTGAAACCCTGCCTGTGACCTCGACCATGGTAATCTTATATTGCCCAAATTGCTGAACTCTGCTTGTGACCTCGACCACGTTATCCTGTTGCCTAAGTTGCCAAACTTTGCTTGTGACCTCGACCACGCTAATATTCCTAAATAAAAATTTCCAAGACCAGTTTTGCGACATCTAACCTTATCTTCTACAGTCATATTGTACAGTCCAAGTCTCCATTACACCTGGTTCCTTATCAGTATATATATAACACCGTGACACCACCAGCTGGAAAGGCAGCAGCTGTAATGCGAGTAATTTTGCTAAGATGTCATGGCCAGCACCAGTTAGAAAGGACAAGCGTGCCCCAGCAGAGGATGCACCATGTCCATGATGACCAAGGGCACTGCCTTCCGACACAGAGGCCGCTTGCCCTCTTATCTGTGTCTGGGAGCGTCTGCCTGTCCTTTTTGGTCTTTCTGACATGGTGAGTGATATATAGATTAAAGATATACAGAACTCTGATTCAACTCTGGGATAAAGATTGGAGATATACAGAAGTCTGATTCAACTCTGGTATATAGATTAAAGATATTTAGAACTCTGATATAAGTCAGCAATTTTACTGATGTTTTCCCTGCAAGGCTGCCAATATCCTCTACTCTCTCTCTCTCTGATTCACTTCCTCTCCTGCAGGCTGCAACACCCTGATAGCAGGCAACAGCCAGATTCAACTCTCAATAGCTAAACAGATGAACTCTGATTAAACTGTGTTATTGTATGGTATCTAGAATTAGATCAAAGATATACAGATTTTCCAGAACAATGCTATAAATCAGTGATACACACTGTCCCTGAAAGCCTGGCTGTGCCAACACAGATTCAAATTTGCTAAACTCTGGTATAACTCACTGATACACACTGATAACAGGCTGTGCCAAGACAGATTCTAATTTGCTGAACTGTGGTATAACTCTCTGATATACACTGATAACAGGCTGTGCCAAGACAGATTCTAATTTGCTGAACTGTGGTATAACTCTCTGATATACACTGATAACAGGCTGTGCCAAGACAGATTCTAATTTGCTGAACTGTGGTAGAACTCACTGAAACACACTGTCCCTGATAGCCTGGAAGTGCCAACACAGATTCTAATTCCCAGAAATCTCCTACAACGTCACTGATACACTCTGACAGAACAATCTCCTCTCCTCTCTGATTCACTCCTGCAAATACACACGCTGGGGCTGCAGGCAGGGATGCTTTATATAGTGTGCTGCGGGACTTAGCGATGTGAGCCCATGATTGGGCAAAATTTGCCCAATCAGGACTCTGAGCCGTGATTGGCATAGTCTTGTAATTGAATTTAAGCAAGCATGGGATAGGCATAAGGCTATCCTAAACAAAAAATAAATCCAGGTTAAGTATCCATGTAATTGGGCAGACTAGATGGGCCGAAAGGTTCTTATCTGCCGACATTTTTCTATGTTTCTATGTTTCTTGCACCTGACCTGTAGTCAGGTGCAAGGCTGTAGCCAATTACAAGCTTCAGGCCAGTGGAAAAGTGCATTGTGGTCCATTGTGGTGCAATGTGGGCGAACATGCGGCGAACACGCGAAAATGTTCGGAGTTCGACGAACGGGCGATGTTCGAATCGAACTCCGAACTGATCCTAACCGAACGCTCATCCCCGCTTTCCACCTGCCACTAACTGATTCAACAGAAGCGGAATCAGTAAGCTACAGTTCTAAGCTATAGCTAACTTTTCAGTTAGCCACAGTGGTTCATAATTAATGTTCGGACTACGTGATCCTAACGCTAATTAGTGATTACTTACTCGTTGTGCTCCCCATGTTAAGCATAGGAAGAACAAAGTACAGTAAGCTCACACTAAAAAGAGCTAATACCGATACGATAATGGACTTTTTAACCCATTAGCGATTGAGAGATGATCTGTGCGGCACGTTATCACCTCAATTAACCTAGCAATAACGCTCATTTATGTGAGCACTAGTGATAAGGAGGTGATTGGGCCCTATATGTATTAAACAATAAAACAAATGTGCATGAGTGGTAAGAGAAAAGCCTGACATGTTTTTGTCACGGATGGCTCTGTTCTGGGGCGCCTGGCAGCAGATTCCTCGCTGCTCGCTGGCCAGGCGCCGAATAATAACGCCACCGGGTGCGCTCACGTGGGACGCCGGGGGGCGGAGCCTGGCGTTATGACGCGGACCCGCCGGGTTTAAAACCCAGCTTCACTAGTTCGCCGGTGCCCTGACGTGGTATTCACTTACCGCAGAGCTCTTGTGTTTTTGGCTAATATATATATCTGTGTCTGACCTTGCTTCTGGCTAAACGAACCATTCTGTGTATGACTCCTGGCATTGGCAAACGAACCATTCTGTGTATGACTCCTGGCATTGGCAAACGAACCATTCTGTGTATGACTCCTAGCATTGGCAAACGAACCATTCTGTGTATGACTCCTGGCATTGGCAAACGAACCATTCTGTGTATGACTCCTGGCATTGGCAAACGAACCATTCTGTGTATGACCCCTGGCATTGGCAAACGAACCATTCTGTGTACGACCCCTGGCATTGGCAAACGAACCACCCTGTGTATAACCCCTGGTATTGGCATTTACTCTTCTCACGGTTCTGCTCTTAACTTTGGTACCGAGGTCAGTCTATGTGGCACCCTAAGCACACATCAGGCTACCTCTGATATTACTAAGGTCCTAGGGAGAACGAGTACTCTATTCTGTACCTCTGTCTGGTGTTTACCCTTGCTTGTCTATTGTCTGGTTCATTATCTATCTAGTTGTGCCGACCATTCAAGGATCGGAAGGGTAGAGAGCGGTCTACGTAAAGGGACCACTATCTTGGTATTCAGGGGGATTCGTGATATTACGTCAGGGCCAATGGATCCCGCAGACCTCTCTAACCAGTTGGCACGTATCGCAGCCAGACAAGAGGAGCAGGACCATAGGATGGACCAGATTTCTCTCGCTCTACAAACCCTGTTAAATCGGTCCAATACTGGTACCACAAACCCTCCAGACCCAGTATTGCCTAGAGTCAGTTCGGTCTCTCCTGAAAGACATAGGCTTAGTATGAAGGCACCCTTACGCTATGATGGTACACCAAGCTTATGCCGGGGTTTTCTGACCCAACTCGAGATCTTGTTTGAGAACAACCCAGGGTCTTGTATATCTGATAAAGCCAAAGTAGGCTATCTGATTAATCATTTAACAGAAAAAGCTTTATTATGGACTACGCCGTTGTGGGAAAATAAGAAACCCATCATCTATGACTATGAGGGTTTTACCTCTGAGTTAAAACGTACCTTTGATCCCTCTAGAAGGGCTACCAATGCGGGTAGGTCCTTGTTTCACATTAAACAAGGTAATAGGAGGGTCTCCGACTATGCCATAGAGTTTAAGACTTTGACGTCAGAGGTGCTTTGGCCGAACGACGTTTTAACCTTAGCCTTTACCGAAGGCCTGAACGAGGCTTTTATGTTTGAGCTGGCTCCCTTAAAATTACCAGAAAATCTGGACCATTTGATTGACTTTTGCATAGCCATGGACGATCAAATTAGGGAAAGGAGACACCCCAGAGACAGACCCAGAAGGGTCTTGCCTCCTTTACCCTTATTACCCAGACACACCAGTACGTCAGGTAACCCGGAGAACGCAAAAACAGAAATGCCAGTCGTTGAACCTATGCAAATAGGAAAAACGGGTATTTCGGAGGCTGAAAGAGCTCACAGAAGAGAAAAGGGGCTCTGCTTCTATTGTGCAGGGGCTGATCATTTCCGCCTTCAATGTCCTCAGAGACCCAGGGTTAACAGGGGGGAGAGTGGCAAATCGGGTCAAAGAACAGCCAATACCCAGGTTATCGGTTCTCTTTATGCCTCCTTTGTGGATAGTGAAAAAAAAAATCCAGGATTCTGTTACCGATCTCCCTAACCTGGGAGGGGGTTCACCTCAAGACTGAGGCGTTCTTAGACTCTGGGGCCTCAGGTAATTTCATGGATAAATATTTTGCTGCCAAAAACCTCTTACCTCTGGTTCTCAAGGAAAAACCTCTAATGGTGGAGGCCATAGATGGTAAACCCCTGTCATGTCCACATATCACTCACGACACTGTCGATGTATGTATGAAAACAGGAGTTTTACACCAGGAAACGATAAGATTTCAAATTATTGAATCTCCCTCATGTCCTGTCGTTCTGGGGTTTCCATGGTTAACAGAGCACAACCCGGTTATTGATTGGGTCCAGAGAGACATAAAATGTTGGGGTCCTAATTGTCAGTCTAATTGCCTAGGCAGGGTCAATGTGATTGGTAGCCTCAATATTGCCACAGCCCCTCCTTTATCCACAGAGGTCCCTGAATGTTATCTGGCATTAAAGGAGGTGTTCTCTAAAGCCAGGACTGAGGTCCTACCACCACATCGTCCATATGACTGTGCTATTGATTTACTCCCCGGTACGATGCCTCCTAGGGGACATGTATACCCTTTGTCACAAAAAGAAAACGACATTATGGAGGAATACATAAGGGAGAATCTAGAGCGAGGATTCATTAGACGGTCCTCCTCTCCAGCAGGAGCAGGTTTCTTTTTTGTCTCCAAAAAAGAGGGAGATCTGCGACCTTGCATCGATTATAGAGGTTTGAATAGGATAACTATAAGAAATGCATATCCCATACCTCTCATAACAGAATTGTTCGACCGATTAAAAGGGGCCCGTATATATACGAAGCTCGATTTACGCGGAGCTTACAACCTGGTTAGGGTTAAAAAGGGAGATGAATGGAAAACGGCTTTTAATACACGTAGCGGGCATTATGAATACCTGGTGATGCCCTTTGGATTATGTAATGCGCCAGCCGTTTTTCAGGACCTCATAAATGACACCCTAAGGGATTTTCTGCAAGAATTCGTCATAGTATATCTGGATGACATCCTGATATACTCTCCTGATGTGGACACTCATCACGCCCACGTGAAACAAGTATTGAAAAAACTATTGAAGGCTGGATTGTATTGTAAACTAGAAAAATGTCTATTCGACATAGTAACAGTGCATTTCCTTGGTTATATAATAACCCCTGAGGGTTTTCAAATGGACCCTAAAAAACTCTCAGCAATTCTTGACTGGCCTCTACCCCAAGGGCTTAAAGCCATCCAGAGGTTTCTGGGGTTTACTAACTACTATCGGAGATTCATTAAAGACTTTTCAGCCTTGGTAGCTCCCCTCACGGCTTTGACAAAGAAAGGGGTGGGAAATCAGAAATGGACACCTCAAGCCACTCAAGCCTTTGAGGCACTTAAACAAGCATTCACTACTGCCCCTGTTCTCCGACATCCAGATCCGGCTCTGCCTTTCCAAGTAGAAGTTGACGCCTCCGAACTAGGTCTTGGTGCAGTCTTGTCCCAAAGGGAGGCACCCGACAAACCCTTGCATCCATGCGGCTTCTATTCTCGGAAATTGTCCCCGGCAGAGAAGAACTATGACATTGGAAATAGAGAGTTGTTAGCAGTCATCTCGGCCTTGGCAGAATGGAGATACTTATTGGAGGGGTCTAAGGACCCGATCGTTATCATAACCGATCATAAGAATCTCACGTACATTGGAGATGCTAAACGTTTAAATTCCAGACAAGCGAGATGGTCATTGTTTCTTTCAAGTTTTAATTTCGTGCTTACCTATAGACCTGGGTCCAGAAACATTAAAGCAGACGCCTTATCGAGACAGTATGAATCTTATGAACATAATATCCAAGATCAGCATCCCATTGTACCCCAGGAAAGGATTATAGCCTCTACCACAATTAGTGTCTCGTCTCCTCTAGTGAAAAGGTTGCAGACCGTCCAGGGTGCAGCTCCTGGGGGGAAACCTCCCGCGAAACTCTTTGTACCTGAGAACGAAAGAGAGGAAGTACTTAACGTTTATCATGACAATAAAACCTCTGGGCATATGGGTATCACCAAAACAGTGGCTAGTATCAGTAAACTCCTCTGGTGGCCCACGTTGCGCCGAGACGTTAAAGATTACATAGCTGTGTGCGAGGTGTGCACAAGACATAAAAGTCCCAAAACAGCACCCATTGGTTTACTCCAGCCTTTGCCGATCCCCGAACGCCCATGGTCGCATGTAGCCATGGATTTTATAGTAGATTTACCTGAGTCAAGAGGGAATACAGTTATACTTACGGTCATAGATCGATTCTCCAAGATGGGTCACTATGTGCCTCTTCGGAAACTACCTTCGGCAGCCGAACTGGTGCCCATATTCATTTCCAACGTCGTGGTTCGCATACACGGTGTTCCTCTGGAGATTGTCTCTGATAGGGGGACACAATTCGTCTCCGGATTCTGGAAAGGGTTTTGTAAGAATGTGGGGATAGACTTATCCTTCTCTTCGGCCTATCACCCCCAGACCAACGGAGCAGCAGAACGAGCCAACCAAAATATAGAGAAATATCTCAGGTGCTTTATATCAGAACAACAAAATAACTGGTCAGACCTGTTACCATGGGCAGAGTATGCTTTGAACAGTGCAGTGAGTGAATCCACAGGACATTCCCCTTTCTTCACTGTTTATGGTTTTGATCCTCCCGTGCTCCCCGCTACGTTTCCTGATACCACGATTCCTGCTTTGGATGAGCATTTGGCATCATTGAAAGAGACTTGGGAGAGAGTCAAATGGGCACTGGAAGAGAGTAGTGCCATCCAGAAAACCAAGGCCGACAGACACAGGAGGCAGGCACCCGTGTATCAAGTTGGGGACAGGGTTTGGCTTTCTTCACGGAATATCAAGCTCTTAGTGCCTTCCATGAAGTTGGCACCTAGATATATCGGCCCCTATAAGATTCTGCGGCGACTCAACCCTGTCTCCTATGCTTTGGCGTTACCCCCCCATATCAGGATACACAATGTGTTCCACGTGGCCTTTTGAAACCGTTGTTATGTAACCGGTACACCAAGGTCCATGCTCCACCTCCTCCTGTCTCTGTGGAGGGCCAGGAGGAGTACGAGGTTGAGGCCATTCTGGATGCCAGAAAGTCTAGGGGGTCCTTACAGTACTTGGTCGATTGGGTGGGTTACGGTCCAGAGGATCGTTCTTGGATTCCGGCTGCAGAGGTCCATGCCCCTCGGTTGGTGAAGGCCTTCTATTTGGCGCACCCCTGTGCCCCTGGGGGTCGTCCAGTGGCCGCCCGTGGAGGGGGGGTTCTGTCACGGATGGCTCTGTTCTGGGGCGCCTGGCAGCAGATTCCTCGCTGCTCGCTGGCCAGGCGCCGAATAATAACGCCACCGGGTGCGCTCACGTGGGACGCCGGGGGGCGGAGCCTGGCGTTATGACGCGGACCGCCGGGTTTAAAACCCGGCTTCACTAGTTCGCCGGTGCCCTGACGTGGTATTCACTTCCCGCAGAGCTCTTGTGTTTTTGGCTAATATATATATCTGTGTCTGACCTTGCTTCTGGCTAAACGAACCATTCTGTGTATGACTCCTGGCATTGGCAAACGAACCATTCTGTGTATGACTCCTGGCATTGGCAAACGAACCATTCTGTGTATGACTCCTGGCATTGGCAAACGATCCATTCTGTGTATGACTCCTGGCATTGGCAAACGAACCATTCTGTGTATGACCCCTGGCATTGGCAAACGAACCATTCTGTGTACGACCCCTGGCATTGGCAAACGAACCACCCTGTGTATAACCCCTGGTATTGGCATTTACTCTTCTCACGGTTTGCTCTTAACTTTGGTACCGAGGTCAGTCTATGTGGCACCCTAAGCACACATCAGGCTACCTCTGATATTACTAAGGTCCTAGGGAGAACGAGTACTCTATTCTGTACCTCTGTCTGGTGTTTACCCTTGCTTGTCTATTGTCTGGTTCATTATCTATCTAGTTGTGCCGACCATTCAAGGATCGGAAGGGTAGAGAGCGGTCTACGTAAAGGGACCACTATCTTGGTATTCAGGGGGATTCGTGACAGTTTTAATGGATACAGTCCCACCCAATCAATCCTTGACTTTGTGCTCAGTCATTCTTAGGTGGCAAAATCCATCATGTGCTCCAGCTGCCTATAAGTGTCACTATTGTCCAAGGAGTGATAAGTCTCAGATTAACATGACCTTTGTGACCCGGCCAGGATTTTGGAGTAGTCATTGAAACATGGTTTTATGACTGTTACTCCATTGTGAAGATATCATATGGAACATAACAACGGTACAAAACTCGTCTACTTATGCAAGAAGATCTTTCAAGGCAGCCTCCAACTTTTATATATGTAAAGTTATCTATAAATGTGACTCAAATATCTTCCCTTTGACTTAATGTATGGTTTGTTTGTTGTTATGTTTATGTGTTCTGTGTTTCTCTTTCGTTTAATTTGCTTGCAGAGATGTATTCTGCATACCATCATACTTGAAATCAAAACAATACGTTGCTGTTAATACACATACTTTCACTTTACAGAGAATTTTCCACTTTATGTACTCTTTGAAGTAACGTTATAATATTTCACTGACGTACAAAAATAGTTAATTACAGATGATTAACGTCACTAGCGTAATCTGAATATCTTCTTTCATGTTTGTCACAAACACAGATGTTCTACCCTCATCTGTCTAAATTAAAGGCTATATTCAAAATATAGTCTGTCTCTCTGGATAACTATTATGAGAACAGCAGGAACTATTGGCTTCATAGGGAGAAAGTTTTAAGGAATTGTCTAAAGATAAAAACATATTAAAAATCCATATTAACATTGTCATCTTCTACTAAATTTTAATTAACATCGTGACATGATTTGCTTCCCAGGAGCAACATTTTCTTGGAGAAAAAAAATACTGTATGTAATAAACGCACTTTTTAAAAAAATCTGATTTTATTTTATCATTACTCTTTTTCCACAGGAAGGACTTGTCAGACCTTTGAGCACAAAATATGTATCATTGGACACATAACTTCATGTCAAATGAGTCAAAACTCATTCCTGTAATTAGCTGTGTCATTAATACATCGCAGAGCCTCATATTTTAAGGGCAACGCTTCTCACACTGCTTGAGGTATAAACAGAGGGAACAGAGGTATGACATCATATTGATATGCCAGCATGCCTGTCAAGCCTTAGCGGATTAGTTCATTTTAATAAAAAGAAATATTAATGTAGATTTACAACATTGCAGCACATTTTGGTCACATATCTTCCAACCTTGACAAGCACAAACACAGACATAGAAGACGGTTATGAAGTAAGGCGTTGCAGCCAATCTTTCTACCTTGTCATAGGCATGTGACTTTTCCCCCTGACTGAGCAGGGACTTTCCTATGGTGGAAATACAGAGGGTCCTTTGGACCCCCATGTCTCCTGAACCATAATAAGTAGAGATTTGTGCTTGGAAACGTTGGGAAGACGGAGCCTGGCCAAACATGACATCAAACAAGCTCAGGTTATATGAAACATTTAAAAAAAAAACACCTTTTTTTTTCCCTAATGCAGCACTATTTTTCACGTTTCAATTAAAAAGCGAACGATGAGGCTGCACTAACTCACCTTCTCTTTTCCTATGATGACAGCCAAATGTGGAGGTGCTGGCAAAAAGCGTCATTACACATTGTTCCACATTGGAGCAATACAACATGATGTACCAAAATACAAACCAAAAATTTAGGTTTATTTCAGTTTTAGTTAAAATTGCATATTTTCTCAGAACAAATGCAGTAACAGGTTCCCATTTCTATTTTTTTTAACAAGAGTACCCCAAAGAATATACTGTATAACCACAAAAGGTTTGGATGATAAAATGTGAAAAAAATAATTTTATAAGCTGTATTTGAAATCTGAATGGAAATTTAAATTTTGTATACATTTTTTCTTATAGGACTCTGACAGGACATGACAAAATGAGCTCAGCACACAGGGGTGAAATGGCTCAGAAGCAAAAATAAATAATTGAAATTGCTTTCATATCATGCTATTTACTAGTAATAGGAATTTGAATACATGGAATGTTGTTTTCAGGACTGTGTTCCAGGACCTGAGCCCACCTTGTCACCTCTCCTTTCTCAGATGCACTTTGCATTCTGGCACCTTCTGATTCATAAATTAAGCACTGGGTAGTTAAAAGAATGCCAAAAAAGCCTTAAAAAGGTGTGAAAATGTTTTTATATATATGTTAATGAGTGCTTTTCAATGCCTCACACAACTCTTTTTTGTGTGTGATGGGGTTAATATGTGTCAGTTTCTCGGGATTTATATCTGTCTGTTCATCCACTCAGCCTCTAGCCAGTTACCTAATCTCATCCGTATGTTCCAGAATTTAATGGTATACTGGAATTTAACAAATACAATCAGTGGATAAATGTTTCTACAGCAGCAGCGCTATTCATGTGTGTTTTATTTTGTATAATAAACAAATATATTTTATAAAATCATGTGTACTTAACTTTTGTCACCCAATAAAAAGTGAAAATCATCAAAAAAAGGCAATTTTGGCTGTCATACAAAGCTTCCCTCCCTTTGGCAATATTGAATCAAGGAGAGAGACTTCAGGAACAGACATAGGTAGTGTAAACATTGAATGTGACTGGGATTACGTGTTGTTTTTGGTGAAATTGTAGTGGCCCCTTAGCATTGCTTGTTATCAAGCCTTTTCTAATATCCAGAAAGACAAAGTGTATTGGGTAAATGCCAAGGAGACAACACAGTCACAGAAGCGGTATGTGCAAATGAAAGCTTACTGAAACCTGTTAATGCTGAGAGAAAAAGCATTTACAGGGACAGTCTAAGGTTTTTAAAGTAAACTTTAATAAATCTTGGGCAGTATTACAAAGCTGGTGCTTACTTAACCAGAGCTGTTGTAAACTTACCAGAGCCATTATAGTCTATGGAGCTGTTAGCACCAACTTTGTAATACTGCCCCTTGTCTGGTAAAATAACCATTTTTAACAACTGTCATTTTCTCTATTTCTTTGCCTTTAAGAAGTTATTATTTATTCCGCAAGCTTTTACAAAGATGAAGGGTCATGATGCAGTTTTGTAGTATATAGCACAATTGAGTATTACAACAATATATCCTTTAAGCATGGCTACCATGGTTACCTATCCTTGGTTGTAATAAATATATATTTATATACTCTGGGGAAAACTCTTGTACGCCACAGGACAGTTATCTCCCAAAAATTTGAATGATCCATCAACTGAGGCCAGATCTATATCCATCTCATTGAAAAACTTTAGTCACAATGTTTCATTGTAATCACGGCTGTACCAGTGATTTATCTGTACCTCTGTGTAATCTATCAAGTTCAACCTTCTGATTTTGTGATCTTAAAAAAAACATGCAACACACCTTGACCGATTTAGTTTTTAAAAGTTGTCTGGCTGTGTGAAGTCCCCTCCTTCTGCTCCTCTCCGCCCACACAAGCGTCACCTGGAAGACGGGATTTGAATATCTGACCTGACAAGATAGGAATGGGGCTGGATAGAACTAAATAACAAAATATGGTTAACAGGCAAATAAACAGAATGCAGGGGGTGAAAACAAGGACAGGAAACCAGGAGCACTGTATATCCCCAGTGAGGCATAGGCTGTGGGTCTTGATATAGCAGAGTCTTTAGAATAACATGGGGTCCTTGGAATAACAGGGGGACCTTGGAATAACAGGGGTCATAGGCGAGATGTCCAAAAGGGTGGTCAGGGAATAGCCAAAAGGTCGTGGGCCGGCAGAGAGAGATAGCAGAGTTTGGGGGCAAGCCAAAGGGTCTGAACACGAGAGTCTGGGGATGAAGCTTCCTAGCAGGCCGGTAGAACACTGACTGAACAGCAATAACAAAAATGCAGAAGTATCATGGGATAGGCGTGCCTGCATTATATAGGAAGTCCAAGGCAATAATTGGGGGCACCTGCTGATTCTGGCAGTATTTTCACCTTAACTGCCAGCAGCATCTTCACAATAATTTAAGGACAAAAAAGGGAAGAGGGAATTTTTATACATATACAAACAACAATATAGTTTTTGTTTATAGATCATACTCTATGAATGCAATGACTTCTTTGGGACAGTATTTATGAGATACATTCACCCTCAATGTTCACATAGAAAAACAACTTTATATAAGGCTTTATCAAATGGGAAGTCTCCCATTACTGAGTCTAAGAATGAGCTGCCATATTACCAGTTCAACTCGTAACAAAAGGAATAGCTATCAAATAGCAGCAGAAGCATCAAGCCCTGCCATGAGAATTATCTCCTGGAGTCCACAAGACACCATATAGGCTTACAGTGCTTTCCGCAAGCTTACTCGATTTCAGCGGAAGGACACTTGGAACGATTTGCTGCCAGTTTATTTCCGTAAAGGAGACTGCAGATTGTGTAGTTTTCTGTATTGTTGGACCAGAGGTAACTAAGGGATTTTGGGGCTATATATTTTTAAGTGTTAGGTTTATTTTGCAAAAGCAAGACCTTCTTTTTTGAATACCGGCTCAATATGAGTGTAACTAATTAAATTCTGTGTCTTCTGTAGGAATTAAACTTCCCTGAT
Source organism: Leptobrachium leishanense (assembly GCA_009667805.1). Taxonomy (NCBI): domain Eukaryota; kingdom Metazoa; phylum Chordata; class Amphibia; order Anura; family Megophryidae; genus Leptobrachium; species Leptobrachium leishanense. The sequence continues at coordinate 111,711,103 of CM019071.1, read as the reverse complement.
GTAGATAATGTAATCGGTTGATTGTGTCATGTAACCCCACTCGCGTCCATAAAACTGTGCTCATTTCCATTAAAGATATTAATTTTCCCCTACACAAAGCTGTGTGTCTAGTGTTTGGGGAGAGAAACAAAGAAAGATACAAGTTCTGGCTGAGGGTTGTGAGTAGTGATGAGCCGAACACCCCCGTGTTCGGTTTGCATTCGAACTCGAACAATTTCAAAAGTTCGAGTTCGAACGCGAACACGAACACGAACCGAACTCAATGCAAGTCAATGGGACTCGAAAGTTTGATTTTTAGAGTGCCCTCCAAGAGGGCATATATTGTCGGATATAATCTCTGCACGTTACTACAACCCGTCATATATTGGACTTCTCAGCCAAACCTCCAATATGGCAGGGATTATTATTTCATAAGAAACTTATACGAGACACAAATATCAATCGTTTATATTTCCTAGAAATTTTCCTAAATTCTTTTAATTGTCTGTGTTTTGCTTTGAAGAATACAATAATCAATAATCGGATAAAAACATATATATATTTATTACGTATACAAAAAAGTTTCAAATCTCATATCATAAACAAAGATTTATAGACCACAATCCATCAGCATATAAAAACTAGCTTCACAATATATGTATCTCCGGTTAGTAATTGCATATATGATTAATATCATTTACCTTATCAGTTAGTAACTAATACACAAATGGTTAATAAACATTTCTGCTTAATACAACATGCATTTCCCAGCAAACAATGTTTAACCAGCTAGATCTTATAGAGATATTTATATCTCTCTATACTACATGGATCAACAAAAATGAGCTAATTTAGATGATAAGTAATAAAACTTATTTAGTGAATCCTCCCCTAATCTCGAGAATTATACTTCTAATCTTTTGCTTTTTATTGCTAGTTATAGAATTCCTTGCTTATTAATTTCAATCACAATAATTTCCAAATTCAATATATATATCTGTATCAATCCTACAGCAGTTTCTTTTAGGATAAATCCTTATGTCCACTTCTTCATATTTCTATCTGCAGAATAGAAATATTTAGACTTTTGGAGCTACCAAGAATCTGAGAAATCTCAGTCTATCTGTTGTAAAAATCTACAGATATATATATATATTTACATTAATTCCTTAATTTAAATAGCTCTCATACATTACCTCTCCAATCTGGATTTTGATGAGTCTGCCTTGGAATTCCTTATGTAATATTGGAATATGTGAAGATTATCAATATCAGATAATCAATGCATGTGAGTTAGAGATTTGGTGAGAGTCTTGAGTGCATTGTCCCGGAATGATCTGCTAGCGATGTGTGTCAGCCTCGGAGTGTCTCATGTCCTGGAATCTGCATGCATTGTGGTGTGTCTCTGACTGCTATGTGTACTGGATGTCTGAATGCATTTTGGTGTATGTCTCGGATTCTCGGAATCTCAGCATCTCAGAATCTCGGTCTCGGAGTGACTGCAACCAACATTGCCGCTTCAATTATAGTCAATTTGACGTCACTAGCAATATCCTTATAATATCAATTATAATATTTACTTTCCTCTAGAGGGCAGCATTGCACTTCTTATTTAATTCCACCATTTCTTTTTAATATCCCTATCTCGGGTCAGAGGTCAATTTGACTTAACAAAGACCCTCTCTCTCCCTATGTAGACATTATGTCTCTACATCAGAATTAGATTTATATCCCTCACTCCTTTCTAGTTACTTACTGAGTCTTATCAGTTAAATTCTTTTCTAGTTAACTCACAGAATCTCTTCTTCAGTAATCATCTATTTACCAATTATATACTTATACAATATTTATTGGAGCATACCTTTCTACTGTAAACATAATAAAATATACCTTGATTATAAACATATATTTTGTGAATATATTTTACCTTACAAAGATATTAACTCTTATATTCCTATACCCAAAAAACAAAATATCGTTTTGTTTTAAAAACTTAAAACAGACCAATAAATTTAATTATGACAGATCTTAGCACTTAGCTCGGGCATTATATCACACAAAGACATTTAAGGTTCCTTCATGTCTGGTATTTTAAAAAAATATATAAAATCTCACCGAGCCATGAACTCTGTAAAAAAAAAATCTCGGTTCATTTCTAACTAGAGAAATTTCGAGAAAGAAAAAGACTGTCTTTAAAAACAAAATGGTTACAGACATCCATTTTACCTTTTTTCCCTTCCAATATACCTGACAATATGCAAGATATTTGCCATAAAAGGGGTAGTGCCCTGGGGGACAGGAAACAAGGACAAAAAGTAGAAAAAAAACGTTTTTAAAGGAGCAGTGAGTTTTCCATGATATAAAGGTTAAGAATAAAAACGAAAAATTCCTTCAAATATCATGCCTAGGAGGTCCCCATAACCTGCCCGTGAAGTGGCGGATTTGTAGGATATATAGAAACATTTTAAAAAAAATGACATTTCAAATGACGATAAATCTTTTTCCTTTAATCTATTAAATATATATTAAATATAATATAAAAAAAGGTAACCCCTGATCATATATATCATAGGGACAAGGAGCGCTGTGTATAGAGTAGGGATGCATTGATACCACACACAGACATATACGTATATAGCAACACGCAGATATATATATACACACACCCACAGACCTCAGACCATATATACACATACGCACATGGGGGGTGGCATGTGGACAATCTTAACTAAATGCGCCCCCCCCCCCCCATTTGGCTGATCCCTCCAGAAGAAATTTTGAAGCCGACAGAACAGAGAATATATATATTATTCTCTGCTCTATTGGGTTCAACATTTCTTCTGGAGGGATCAGCCAAATGGGGGAGGGGCAGGGCTCGAGTCTAGCGGGAACGCGCGGGAACGGCGTTCCCGCACTTCTCCCACAGCGGGAACGCTGCGGGAATGCAGCATTCCCGCTGTGGCCCGAGCCCGAAAGGCTGGAGCAGGCGGCCGCCGCACATTGCCGGCGGCCGCGTGCTTCCTGTTAGAACGGCCCGCTGACAGGAAGTGGAGCCGCTCGCCTGGCTGTTTCATCGATCCCAGGCGAGCGGCTGCACTTCCTGTCAGCGGCCGTTCTAACAGGAAGCACGCGGCCGCCGGGTGCAGAGAGGTGAGCTGGGGGCACTATCCATGAAACGCTGGGGGGCATTCCATGAGACCTGTCCTGGGGGCACTATCCATGAAATGCTGGGGGGCATTCCATGAGACCTGTCCTGGGGGCACTATCCATGAAACGCTGGGGGGCATTCCATGAGACCTGTCCTGGGGGCACTATCCATGAAACGCTGGGGGCATTCCATGAGACCTGTCCTGGGGGCACTATCCATGAAACGCTGGGGGGCATTCCATGAGACCTGTCCTGGGGGCACTATCCATGAAACGCTGGGGGGCATTCCATGAGACCTGTCCTGAGGGCACTATCCATGAAACGCTGGGGGCATTCCATGAGACCTGTCCTGGGGGCAATATCCATGAGACCTGTCCTGGGGGCACTATCCATGAGACCTGGGGGCACTATCCATGAGACCTGGGGGCATTATCCATGAGACCTGGGGGCACTATCCATGAGACCTGGGGCATTATCCATGAGACCTGGGGGCTATATCCATGAGACCTGGGGCATTATCCATGAGACCTGGGGCATTATCCATGAGACCTGGGGGCAATATCCATGAGACCTGGGGGCATTATCCATGAGAGCTGGGGCATATATCCATGAGACCTGGGGGCATTATCCATGAGACCTGGGGGCATTATCCATGAGACCGGGGGCATTATCCATGAGAGCTGGGGCATATATCCATGAGACCTGGGGGCATTATCCATGAGACCTGGGGGCATTATCCATGAGAGCTGGGGCATATATCCATGAGACCTGGGGGCAATATCCATGAGACCTGGGGGCATTATTCATGAGACCTGGGGGCATTATCCATGAGACCTGGGGGCATATATCCATGAGACCTGGGGGCATTATCCATGAGACCTGGGGGCATTATCCATGAGACCTGGGGGCAATATCCATGAGACCTGGGGCATTATCCATGAGACCTGGGGGCATATATCCATGAGACCTGGGGGCATATATCCATGAGAGCTGGGGGCATTATCCATGAGAGCTGGGGGCATCATCCATGAGAGCTGGGGCAATTATATCCATGTAAACTGGGAAAATATAACTATATAACCAGTGCCGTGTATATTATTCTGGGGGTCCAGTGCTGTGTATATAATTCTGGGGGGTCTGGGCCTGGATATATATATAGATTATATATAAAACGCGTTAGTCCAGTTGCCAAAATCGCGAGTATACCTGTACGTAGTGATACCTTTCACTGATCAGTATAGTTTCCAGTTTACACTCTTGAAAGCTTGTCTTTTAAATGTAAAGTTAACCCAATAAAAATGGTATCACCGGCTCGTCCGGCTATACTCGTGATATATATATTTTTTCTTCAGGTAATAGGGGTTGTGGAATTCGTGGGTGAGTTCCCTCACTTTTTTTCCCAGGACTTGACCCCTGGGGAGGGGCAATTAGTTGCCGAAATGTGTGTGTAATACAAGTCTGTATATATATATTTATAAGAATATAGATATATATCTTATCTATATATATATATCATACCTGCCCTTACCTTCCCCTATAAATTTGCTAAAAATATACAGACAAAAAAAAAAAACCACTGCCTGAGACCCTGCGCAGCTCACATGCCACCCCCTCTACCTGGCTGAATGTATCTAATATAAATAATTAAATACATTCAGCAAGGTAGAGAAAGAAAAAAAAAAAGGTTTTATTTTATGTTCCCGGGGACATTTAACAATGTCCTCGGATTTTTTTTTTTTAGAAACGTGTCGCCTTACCTTAGCCTGGTGGTCAGTGGGGGCTCCCTGGATCCTGGTTGTGGGGGGGGTCTGCCGTTGCCGCAGGTGCAGTGGCTCCCTCCCTGCGCCGCCTGTCTCTGCCACATGCACACAGGCGGCTAGCCCGCACAGTCGCAGCTCTGTCATCCGGCGGCCGCATTCTCCTCAAGGGGATCCTTGGGAGGCCCCGCAGGCTGCCCTCTACTGTGCCTGATTAGAGGGCCGTGTTTGCCTGATGTTTTAGTAACAAGAATGTTTTATCCCATAGGCTTCAATGTTAAAAATATTCCCGTTTTAATTCAATATCTAATAAACCGTTGCTTATAATATTCTGCAGTAAAGAGTCTATTTCTAGATTTTGTAGTATTTTTTATTTTTCTTAAATTTTTTTTGAACTTTTGGCGAACGTCCCAAAAACGAACGGCCAATGTTTGAATCGAACTCCGAACCAATCGAACCGAACAGCTCATCCCTATTTGTGAGAAGGAAAGCTGCTGCGAATCAGCTTGGCTGAAGAGAACTAGGAACAGACGCTGTAGCAGCTTCGGGTCTGGTCCACAATTGGGAGACCAGTAAATCCCAGCTGCTGTTACAATGAGAATAACAAGCAACCTTAGAATTGCTCATTATTCTTCACCTGCCCATTAATAAATGCCTGCTATACGAAAAATAGTAATAGCAATAATGGTTAGGACCAATTCAAAACGTGAGGAAACCTATAAGATTTCTAAATCAGCAGCTAGTTCTCACTTGCATCCATAGAGCTTGTGAAGCCTTCTAAGTGCAAGCCTTCCAAGTGAGGCACTTTGAGATATTCTGGTGAGTGATTTTGATTTTTCTTTCAAATGAGATCTTTTCTATTCATCTTAAGGTTTTAAGTTAGGTCTGGTGAGTAAATTAGGTTAGGCTGGTGACTCATTTTCTTACTGATTAGCACAGAATTGGAATCAATTCGGTGCTATTTGCTAAGAGGTTAAGCTTGTCCACGCCTTGCTGGGGGAGGTGTTCTTAGGTGACTATCTAAAGATTGCTGATATTAGCTTGTCTAATTCAGCTTGTGAAGCCGTGTAACTGCAAACCTTCCAAGTGAGGCACTTTGAGATATTCTGGAGATACTCTGGAGGTAGTCTGAGGTTAGACAGGAGGTAGAAAACATACGAAAAGGTAAGAGTTGCTGGTTTTAAATCCATTCTTTCATTTTATAATGGCAGGCTTGGTCTAGTGTAAGAGCTGTCATGCATTTGTTTTTAGATCCAATTTTTGGAGGTTTGGAGTGTGCCTGATATGTAGGCAGTTCTCTTTATTGTAGCAGGAAATTGCCTGTTTGAAGTCTGAGATTTGTAAATTATCTGTTAGACAAACTCAGGCTATGACTTTTAGAAAGCCACTGCCACAGAGGCCTCCTAGGAGCGGCAGATGGACTACTGTAGGATGTGGTAGACTTAGAGTTGTGGATAGAAGGCATGTCCCACAGTCTGTGGCTCTTCTTGATTCTTTTGAGGCACTTTCAGAGTGTAGTGGAAGTAGGCTCAGACGCCATAGTTGAGAAACCACCATCCCCTATGCCTAAGGTATGCAAGACTGCAACCAAGACAAAAAGGAAAAGGTGGGACTTGATAGAAGGCAATTGTTGCTGGGTGATGCCATCATAAGAGGTGTTGAGCTGGAGAGTAATGGTTTGGTGAGATGTCTTCCTGGGGCTACTGCTCGTAGAGACAGGAGACGTATTCTCAATATTGTCAAACAAGCAAAGCTGGAAGGAGAAGTGGACGTTCTAGTCCATCTAGGGACAAATGACTTGGCTAGCAATGAGGTTTCTGAGATTAAGGAAGATTTTTGTGTTCATGGAGGTGAAATACAGCAGATTACGTCCACTGTGTCATTCTCTGATGTGCATAACATTCAGGATAGGCAGATGCGCACTAGGGAATTTAATTTGTGGCTTTGGGAATGGTGTCGGGAGCAAGGATTTGGCTTTGTGTCCCATGATAGCTCTAATTGGAGCAGAAAGAAACTGTATAAAAAAGATGGTTTGCATCTTACTCATAGGGGAACATATGTTCTCAGTGAGAAGTTCAAAGGTTTCACAAAGGAATATTTAAACTAGGAGGGGGGACAAAAGGGTAAAAAACAATCTGCTCGATTGTCCCCAAAAACTAAATCTGAAGGTGCAAGCAACATGCGGGGTAAAAAAAGACAAGCTCAGAGTCGTGTCTATAAAGGCTCGCAATTTAGTCAATAAAATCAATGAACTGGAGGAAATGATGCTGAAAAAGTAGATTTAGTGGCGGTTACTGAGACATGGTTCAGTGAGAAAAATAACTGGGACATAACAATACCGGGGTACTCTTTATATAGAAAAGACAGAGAAGGTAGGAAAGGAGGAGGACTGGCCCTGTATGTGAAAAACAATATAAAAACAAACCAGATAAAAGTGAGCAAGGTGAACATAAAGTCAGTTTGGGTTACGCTAACATTTGGCAATCATACAGTAGCTCATGTAGGTGTGATCTATAGACCCCCTGAACAAGTAGAAGAGCTAGATAATCTACTGTTTGAGGAAATAGCCAAAATGGCAATGAAGGGGGAAGATATTATCATGGGGGAATTTAATCTTCCTGATGTGAACTGGAAAACCAAAATAGCTGGGTGCACCAGGAGTACAAATATTTTAAACTCCCTACTGGTATTATCTCTAACATAAGTAGTTGAGGAGTCAACCCGTAAAGAGGCCATATTGGATTTAATACTCACAAATGGAGGTTTGGTATCAGACGTTGTTGTAGGTGAAAATTTGGGATCGAATGATCACCAGTCAGTGTGGTTTAATATAAGAACAGGGATGGAGCCGCACCACACAAAAACAAAAGTTTTAGACTTTAAAAAAACTTTCTAAAATGGGATTTTGTGTGAATGAGTCATTATCAGACTGGAGGAGTTTAAAGGGAGTCCAGGAGAAATGGGATTATTTAAAGGAGGCTTTATTGAAGGCCACAGGCAATTGCATTCGGCATGTTAGCAAAAACAATAAAGGGAAGAAACCACTGTGGTACTCTGCAGAAGTGGCCAAAATAGTGAAGAACAAAAAGATAGCATTCAATAATTATAAAAAATACTCAGAGTGAAGAAGATAGGCAAACCTATAAGATTACGCAGAAAGAGGCAAAGCAATTTATAAGAGCTTCCAAAGCACACGCAGAAGAGAAAATAGCTCAGTCAGTAAAAAAGGGGGACAAAACATTTTTTAGATACCTAAACAAGAAAAGAAAAGTAAAACAAGGATTAGTTAGATTAAAAACAAAGGAAGGAAGGTATGTAGAAGAGGATAAAAGTCTCGCTGACTGCCTCAATGAATATTTTTGTTCAGTCTTTGCAGAAGAAAAGGAAGGAAAGGGACCTCAGTTAGGAGGAAACACGAAAGAGACATTTACATATGAGTTTACAGAGGAGGAGGTTCTACAGCAGCTGTCTAAAGTAAAGACAAATAAGTCAATGGGGCCTGATGGGATCCACCCTAAGTTATTAAAAGAGCTCAGTGGTGTAATAGCAAAACCGTTAACAGATTTATTTAACCAATCCTTGTTAATGGGAGTCGTCCCAGAAGACTGGAAATTAGCAAATGTTGTGCCCATTTACAAGAAGGGTAGTAGGGAGGAATTGGGGAACTATAGGCCAGTTAGTCTTACGTCAGTAGTGGGGAAATTAATGGAAACCATGTTAAAGGAAAGGATTGTTGAACATCTAAAAACACATAGATTACAGGATCAGATACAACATGGGTTTACCTCAGGGAGATCATGCCATACTAATCTTATTGATTTTTTTGATTGGGTAACAAAAATAATAGACAAAGGTGGTGCAGTAGATACTGCTTATTTAGATTTCAGTAAGGCTTTTGATACTGTTCCGCATAGAAGGCTTATCAATAAATTGCAATCTTTGAGCTTGGGTTCCAATATTGTGGAATGGATTAGGCAGTGGCTGAGTGACAGGCAACAGAGGGTTGTGGTAAATGGAATTTATTCAGCGCAAGGTCTTGTTACCGGTGGGGTACCTCAGGGGTCAGTACTTGGACCCATTCTCTTTAATATTTTTATTAGTGATATTGCAGAAGGTATTAATGGTAAAGTATGTCTTTTTGCTGATGACACAAAGATTTGCAACAGGGTTGACGTTCCTGGAGGGATCAGCCAAATGACAAATGATTTAGGTAAACTAAAAAAATGGTGGGAGCTGTGGCAATTGAGTTTTAATGTGGATAAGTGCAAGATAATGCACCTGGGACGTAAAAACCCAAGGGCTGAATATAGAATATTTGATACAGTCCTAACCTCAACATCTGAGGAAAGGGATTTAGGGGTTATTATTTCAGAGGATCTAAGGGTAAGTAATCAATGTAATAGAGCAGCAGGAAATGCTAGCAGAATGCTTGGTTGTGTAGGGAGAGGTATTAGCAGTAGGAAAAGGGAAGTGCTCATGCCATTGTACAGAGCACTGGTGAGATCTCACTTGGAGTACTTTGTGCAGTACTGGAGACCGTATCTCCAGATGGATATAGACATCTTAGAGAGAGTTCAGAGAAGGGCTACTAAAATGGTGTACGGCTTGAAGGAGAAAAGTTACCAGGAAAGGCTTAATGATCTTAACATGTACAGCTTGGAAAAAAGACGAGACAGAGGAGATATGATAGAAACATTTAAATACGTAAAGGGAATCCACAAGGTAGAGGAAGGGAGTATCTTTAAAAGGAAACAAAGTAGCAAAACAAGAGGACATAGTCTTAGATTAGAGGGGCAAAGGTTTAAAAGTAACATCAGGAAGCATTATTTTACTGAGAGGGTGGTGGATACATGGAACAGCCTTCCAGTTGAAGTGGTAGAGGCCAAAACGGTAATTGAATTTAAGCAGGCATGGGATAGGCATAAGGTTATCCTAAACAAAAGATAAATCCAGGTAAAGTAACCATGTAATTGGGCAGACTAGATGGGCCGAAAGGTTCTATGTATTAGTCACCTATTCTGGACATCCTCTTCCCAACCAACCTGAGAAAAATACATTGCTCAGACCCATTCTTCTTGGATGTTTTTGCTCCATTCATGAATCATAAAGCGAATTTGTATTTCAGTTGAACAAAGAGGACAAAGAGCCATGATTCATAAATGACAGGAATGTTAGTAGGTAAGATAAGCAGAAAATGAGAATTCACATTTGAAAGCCCTAAGCATTTTGTGTTTATAAAAGCTGCCAAATATGTGAATTATTAAGCAATAAAAACATTGTTACATATTAGGTCAGGTTTTGAGGAATTAAATAAAAAAACCTCCATCTCTGAAATATTTTAGTCTTCAACGTCTGCGCTAAAGGAACGCATAAGTGCATCTACTATATAATTCATGTGAAGATGTGAAATTAATATAGAATAGTTAAAGGTCTCATTTTAGCCTCGAGTATGTACTGTACACTAGTTAAATAAAATATGTGCTGGTTTAAACAGATTTGTAGTTACAGTAGTTAGATATTATTGTTATCAGTGAACAGACAATGAAGCTTTGCAAGAATCTTGTACTGTCAGGAAAAAAAAACAAAAAACGTGGTTTGATTTCTATTTTTATCTACAATATTGTCAAACATTTAACACTTTAATGTGTATATGCAATAAATTGTCTGAAAATGTGTGACATGCCTTCTACTAAATAAAGTGGTGAAGTTATATGTACTTTTAGCTTGTGGAGTTGGATAACCTCACCCTATCCATTTGGCGATCAAGGTGTTAATCATTGCCGCCAGAGGGATCTGTCACACATTTTTAGTCCTCCAGGCTATGAAAGTATATAAAAGGGTTCACCGTTTCTAAACCCTCTAGCTGTGTGTGACGGCCAGCACAACGCATTATGGGATGGCGCTATAAGGATGCCTATGGCTACAGTTTTGCTACCATAGGTGCTATCATCCTCGGCTGTCATTCAGCACTAAATGAGCAATATAAAGATCAACTTAACAGTACAGAATTTCCAGGCTTCTAATATTGGGAGTGTTGACATATAAAACCCTGATCTATATAATCTGAAATCCTGGACATTTTAAGGACATCATTCCTATGGACTACAAGAAAGTGAAATATATCAAAAGTGTTTCAAATAGCGGTCAACCACAGGAAGTAAAATATATTTCAAGATTTTCCATTAATTAAATTTTTTATATATTTTACAGAACATTTAATTTGTATATACAACTGATACAGAGGTTTAAATGCAACTTTCCAAACACTTTTGATTGCTGAAGTCAAGGGTACAGTGGACTTTGGAAAAAATACAGTTACAGTTACAAGTTACAGCTACAAGTACTTATACAGCGCCAACAGACTTGGTTGCGCTTTACAATGGGGAAGCACAAACAGATGACATAATAAATAATAAAACATAAGGGGCTATATTACAATCATCGCGCAAAAAGCCTCGCACAAAGCGAAAATATTTGCGCCAAGCGGTAAAGTTTTGCACACGTAAATCAACGCTGGAATTACAATCCTCGCGCATTTTTTTCATCCGTCAATTAATAACGCGCGTAAACCGGACACGCACAAATGCTCGCGCTGTACCGTTGTGTGCAGAAATCAGTGTGTGGACTGATTTCTTCATGCGATTCAGCCAATCAGAATTAAGAACCACAATTATCTCACACTGACTTTGGCAGGCGCAAAAACTTAATCTGAGCATATATGCTGCAGCAATAATAAATGCACACTCAACTTCTCCATTATATTGGTTTGGTATGAGTAGAATGTGTAACTATACTTTGCTGATTTTTTTTTTTGAGCTGGTGTATTTGGGTTCGGCCAGTTTGTTCAGATTTGCCATTAACACCAGCTTTTAGGAGTTGCTAAAATTATGCGCACAAAGGCTATGTATTAAATCCTGCTCATAGATTGTAATACCATCCGCGTACCGGCATTCATTCGCGTTTGCGCTCACAATGTTAAGTATAGGATGCGCGCAGTACAGTACGCTCGCAAAGGGTTCGTGTAAGTTCACCCATGGTAGACGGTTACGCGCGTTTGTTGCACTGACAATGTAATACGACGTTCGGCGCACAGAGTTTTACCCCTCGTGTTAATGTTTTTTTGCGCCGGCGCAAACGTTTGCACGAAGATTGTAATTTGGCCAAAAGAACAGACGGCCCTGCCCATAGGATAATTGTCCTGAAAATGCAGCACTTTATACAAGTGCACAGCCAGACATCCCGTAAATTTACAATCTAAGGGATTACGGCAAGTGAAACAAAAGGGAACAGGGGGAGTGTGGAGATAATTACCAGAGAGAATATAGCAGACAATGCATAATGATAGACCAAGAGCTTGGACATGATGAGGTTAAACCGAGCGAGAATTGAAGCAGATGAGAAAAGGAGGCTATATAATTAGGATAGGGGCTTTAGGCAGAGGGAAAAAAAGGTAGTGAAGTGTAACTGTGGATAAAACCAAATACAGAGTTTAGAAGGGTAGCCATTTGTTCATGCAAAGTATTTGCAACCGGGAGGAGCAGAGCAGACAGAGAATCAGCACAGAATTAAACTATCAAAAAAGAGGGAAGAAAAAAACTAAACTAGAAGCAATAACAATATGGCAAAAAATGTGTTGGTTGAAGAATACCTTTCTGATTTTCTTGCAGGAAACAGAGGGAGAGATTACTTTGCGTATGGCTTGCTTGTGGTTCAGGGGAAAAAAGGTAGTGACCCAAGTAATTAAGTAAGCCCAAGTAAGAAGAGATTTGCATTCCATCAGTGAAGCATTAAGTTAAGTGGAAAATTGAAGCATTGCATAATTGAGGACAATTACAGCAGCTTCATACTATTTATCACAATGCATTCTAATTGTTTGTTTGGTGTTTAATTTCCTGGATATTATACACCTTGCAATTAGTAAAAACTGTGCATATGTCGATTGAGAAAGCCTGAGAACGTAAGGGAGAAATGTGCTGTGTGTGTTAAGCTAACAGTGTTGTCCTAGAGGAGCTGAACCTTTAAGGCAGGTTAGTGTGCCAAAGCGAGGCAGAGAGGATTCGTGTATAACACTACCTGTTTGACTGGTGAGGTGACATAGCAAAAGGTGTCAGGTAATGTTCCAGAATGAGGTACCAAGGGAGAATCTGTATGGGTGGTCAGTAATCACAGCAATGGATGGAGGCAGGTAGAAGGCAATATCTACGTATCAAGCAGAATTCAATAAGGTGGGTGGCTGGTATCAAAGGACGGTCATAAACAGGTAGACAAAATTTAGTTACATTTCAGCAAAGTTCATCCAAAATTTTCGGATTTTGGAATTTTTCGAATTGGATTTCTGAAATTTCAGAAATATCCACAAATATTCAGAACTGTCTAAAATGTATATACTTCCTCTATAGCCCCTCTTTACCTACTCCAACCCTCTACCTTCTATACCAACCCCTACATAATGACACTTACAGTTACAAGTATTTAAAAAGTGGTTAGCATTATGGTTGGGGCTAGGGTTACATCTATTACTGAGTTACTGTAAGGATTACTGATTCTGCTTGTGTTTGGATTAGAATTACTAATAGGGTCACAGTTACTGTTTCGGATGGTATTAGGATTAGGGCTAGGGCAAGTATAACACAAAGGGCTACATTAAATACTTGTTGCTAAAGTTAGCGCTCACCTGCGTGATCGTTAACGTTAGCCCTGGTGGCCCTAACGCGGGCGCACCATATTACAATCCAAACGATAACGGGTTAAGAAACCTGTTACCGTTTGGAATCTTGCGCTGTACTGCGAGAGGTTACTGTACTTTGCGCTCTCTATACTTAACATGGGGAGCGCAAAGTGTTAAGTAGCGTTAGGATTACAAAGTCCTAACACTAATTAACTTCCGGCTGCGGTTAGCAAAAAGTTAACCACAGCCAGGACTTTGCGCTAACGAATTCCGCTGCTACAGAATCCATTAGCACCAACAGAAACCCCCCAAAAAATTCAGATACTCACCTCCGAATCCATGGCAAGGACCGCGGCTCCACCCACCTCCTCCGTCTGGCAGGAGCAGGGAGAGATTGGGCAGGTCATGTGACCGGCACTGTCTGCTTCAATGGAGTCCTATGGACTCCATGGAGAGGATGCGAGTGGCGGCGCTTAGCGCAGTCTTGCAACACGTCTGCCTACATCCAGTCCTGCAACCTGCCTTGAGTAATTCAGCCTTGACCAACCTTTGTGAGTCCTGCCTTGTAATGCGTTGTTCATTCCCCTGTATGTCTAGCCTCCTTCATGTGCTACTTAGCTGCAGTTCAATAAACTTTCACCTTTGCCAAGCCTGTCTTTGTGTATCCTCACCTGAAGGGTCAGTCATGTCGCGTCCTGGGGGTCCCACCATGGTGCATGTCGGGTGCCACCCTGGCACATAGGGCACTATTCCATACAGTTGCAAGAAAAAGTATGTGAACCCTTTGGGATTACGTGGAGTTTTGCATGAATTGGTCATAAAATGTGCTCTGATCTTCATCTAAGTCACAACAATTTAAAAAACACAGTCTGCTTAAAATAATACAACACAAACATTATATGTTTTCATGTGTTTATTGAACATAACATGTAAACATTCACAGTGCAGGGTGGGAAAAGTATGTGAACCCCTAGCCTAATGACTTCTCCAAGAGCTAATTGGAGCCAGGAGTGAGCCAACCTTGAGTCCAATCAGTGTGATATTATGGGATGTGTTGCTGAAAGCTGTCCACACACACCAGTTTTGGGTTTACTGGTTCCAAGAAGCACTGCTGATGTGAACCATGCCTCGCAGAAAAGAGCTCTCAGAAGACCTACGATCAAGAATTGTTGACTTGCATGGAGCTGGAAAGGGTTACAAAGGTATCTCCAAAAGCCTTGATGTTCATGTGTCCACGGTAAGACAGACTGTCTACAAATGGAGAAAGTTCGGCACTGTTGTTACTCTCCCTAGGCGTGGTCGTCCTGTAAAGATGACTGCAAGAGCACAGCGCAGAATGCTTAATGAGGTAAAGAAGAATCCTAGAGTGTCAGCTAAAGACATTTTTGTTGACACATCTACAATAATAAAAACATTAAACAAGAATGGAGTACATGGGAGGACACCATGGACGAAGCCATTGCTGTCCAAAAAGAATATTGCAGCACGTTTGAAGTTTGCAAAAGAGCACGTGGATGTTCCACAGCACTACTGGCAAAATATTCTGTGGACAGATGAAACCAAAATTGAGTTGTTTGGAAAAAACACACAACACTATGTGTGGAGAAAAAAAGGCACAGCACACCAACATCAAAACCTCATCCCCACTGTAAAACATGGCGTAGGGAGCATCATGGTTTGGGGCTGCTTTGCTGCCTCAGGGCCTGGACGGATTGTTGTCATTGATGGAAAAATGAATTCCAGAGTTTATCAGGACATTTTTCAGGAAAACGTAAGACCATCTGTCCGCCAACTGAAGCTCCGCAGAGGACAATGACCCAAACAGGACAATGACCCAAAGCATACAAGTAATTCAACAAAAGAATGGCTTCAACAAAACAAAATACGCCTTCTGGAGTGGCCCAGGCAGAGTCCTGACCTCATGAGTTGATTAGAAAATGTGTATACGGATATACACTATACAGTGTGGGCGCTTGTTGGTTTAAGGAATTGATTAAAGTGCTATGTGGATCACTAATAAATAGTTAAGTGCAGCCTAAGTATGGTAAAAACACATAAAAAACAACCAAAATATGTGTCAAGACTAAGACAAAGAGATAAACAACACCATACGGCGCATGAATTGGTATAGCAATAGTGAGCAGTTGATTAATAGACAACTGATTAATATTGAATAAAATGTAAAGTTGTGAATGAATAAAAGTGTCCTTTAAAAATGCCAAATAGAAAAAGAGTAAAAATGTGCAAAAAATACGAATATGAAGATGAGTCAATTAGTGCAAATGGACACTAAATACACCGACTGAGGAAGGCTTCTTAGCCGAAACGCGTCTCGGTATAACTTGTCCAGGATTTTATTATTTCCAATAAATTTATTATTTTATATCTTGCATTCGCCACTTTTTCTCCATCTCCCTACTTTTTTGGACATCTGGATCAACTGCTGCTACACCAAAGGGGTTTGGGCCTCCACCTCAAGAGAGCCCAAGGCGGTATTCCTTGAGCCTGGTATTGAGAGGCTCTATACTCGGTGAGTGTGACCAACTTTATTTCAATTTTCCAAATATATGCACAGAGTTACGCCATGGGAGTGCCGTCTCCCGATTCTCTCTGCTTTATCTAGTAATCACCATAGACGAAAGGAGGGACGTGCCACCCTATATTTGCCGCAAGCTATCTTCCTTGAGCCTGGATTTCCCTTAGGCTCCAATAAATGTGAGTGGTACATACATCGATTCTATTGAATTACTCCATTTTCAGTACGACCATCTGCACTATTATTGCCTTTATGTTTTATTCCTTTTGAGGGACACCTTAAAGAGAAGATCTGGTATACATACCACAGAGAAGATTGACACACTTGTCTTCAATCAACAACACTCTTTTGAGTATTGAATTGCTGCACTTTTGAACACTCATTTGCACTAATTGACTCATCTTCATATTCGTATTTTTTGCACATTTTTACTCTTTTTCTATTTGGCATTTTAAAGGACACTTTTATTCATTCACAACTTTACATTTTATTCAATATTAATCAGTTGTCTATTAATCAACTGCTCACTATTGCTATACCAATTCATGCGCCGTATGGTGTTGTTTATCTCTTTGTCAGAGTCCTGACCTCAACCCGATTGAAATGCTGTGGCATGACCTTAAGAGAGCGATTCACACCAGACATCCCAAGAATATTGCTACACTGAAACAGTTTTGTGAAGAGGAGTGGTCCAAAATTACTCCAGATCGTTGTGCAGGTCCGATCTGCAACTAAAGGAAATGTTTGGTTGAGGTTATTGCTGCCAAAGGAGGGTCAACCAATTATTAAGACCAAAGGTTCACATACTTTTCCCACCCTGCACTGTGAATGTTTACATGTTCTGTTCAATAAAAACATGAAAACATATAATGTTTGTGTTGTATTATTTTAAGCAGACTGTGTTTTTCAAATTGTTGTGACTTAGATGAAGATCAGAGCACATTTTATGACCAATTCATGCAAAACTCCACGTAATCCCAAAGGGTTCACATACTTTTTCTTGCAACTGTAGTTGGTGCTAATGTAGCATCTTGATATGTAATCATTAGCGATATGTAATGGGGCACAAAATGAAGAATTTTAGCACCTCCTAAAAGCTGGTGTTAAATGATTCTGCAAATGCAAAATCCTTTAAAATGCTCCACCCCCCCCCCCTTAAAAATCCCATACTCACCTCTCATCCATAACAGACTGCTAGCAAGAGCCCAATCTGCAGTGATATGTACAGATGACTAGAGATGAAGTGAAGTATATTGGAGACAACAGCTGTAGACTTGAATGCACAAAAACAAGAGACAGAGGAAACTAGAAACACAGGACGCTGGATACACAAGACCTTGGGTTTCTGGAGATGGGCACAGCTGACAGGACCTTTGGTTGCTGGAGATCAACAAGGCAGAATAGTGCTTAACTGGCACCAAATGCAGAAGCACTGTTCATTAGGAGAACCTCCTTTAAATGCAGTTCCCATTAGCAGCCAGAGAGGTTGTACCTGTACCTACTGCTGCTGATGAGTCTCGGTAAACCCAGCAATGCATGGATAGGATTGGGCAGTACCTTTGATGCACTTAATTAAGGATTCAACAGCAGCTTGAATATGAGTTATCCTGTGGTTTCCCCATCTCCTGGGCACGAAACGTGACATCATCCTACGGCGATACATGTGCTGCGTTCCAGGGCGAGGTGCTGAGATAGAACCTTCCCCAGATATGAAGTTAACATGGAGATGGTAAGGGAAAATCTGTAAGTGCAGATTTTCCTGCTTACCGTCTCCATGTTAGCGGCAGGAATGGAATACGGTCCATAGCATATACACATAGTACATACACAATATAAATATAAATAAACACACTTATTATAGGCTTTTTATCTCACTTTTAGTCCTTCACCACAACCCTTGTAGACACTAATTTACCCTACGGTCCAAGCATCCACTGCATCTGGTCATGCCTGCCTCCTAGCTGATGAGGGTTCAACAAACCCAAAACAGCGCTGTCCTAGGAGTGGTTTTGACCAGTTGCATAAACCTTATCTCTGCTACAAAGCCACGGTGTGGCATAGCATTGATTTTAGGGTTCTGTGTAATAACAGATCCAGGATGCATAAAAGTGAGACAGAGGTCTTTTGCATATCCTACCCAGGGTTCCTTGCTGCATATGGGGAATGTGGCACAGGAGCTCTGGGATGCAATTCATTGAATTGCTGTGATGTGCAAGTGGCTTCTGCAATAATAAACACATTATACAATGTATATATATATATATAAATAAAGTTTATCAATGTAGAAGACATTTACACATCACAGCAATTCAGAGAACTACATCACCCACAGAGCTCATGTGCTACATTCCCCATATGCAGCAAGGAACTCTGGGTCAGACATGCAAATGAAATCTCCAATTTTACTTATATATACACAAACAGTTTAACCACACATTCAGAATATACACACAGAATACATATAAAGTATGTACACTATGGGCCAAATTGCATTCTTGTTGCTAACGGTAGCGCTCACTTGCGTGAGCACTAACGTTACCGCATTTTACAATCCAAACGCAAACGGGTTAAGTAAGTACAGGCGGGCGGTCATCTTGATTTGCAAAGGCAAATGTGCCGATGATCCATCCATAGGATCATGGGTATTGCATGGGCTCCGTTGTTCAAGGGGGTGGTCACACGGGGAGTGGAGGTCACATGTTTCCTGTGGAGCTCCACTCTGCACTTCCTGTGGAGCTCCAGTCTGCAGCCAGACCCCTCTCGAATGATCTTCTGTAGGGTTGGGTCGACGGCATTGAGAAACAGTGCACGCTGCACCACGTTGTGATGGAAACAAGGTACTTGGGGATTATACATCTAAACATGGGGGGAGCTGGAGATTATTTATTATTATGGTGGACCTGGGGATTATTAATTAATACATGGGGCATGGGGGGGCCTGAGGATTATTAATTTATACATGGGGGCATGGGGATTATTAATTTATACATGGGGGGCCTGGGGATTACTAATTAATATGGGGGGACCTGGGGATCATTAAGTAATACATGGGGGCCTTGGGATTATTAATACATGGGGGACCTGGGGGTTATTAATTATTATGGGGGGACCTGGGGATTATTAATATGGGGGGACCTGGGGATTATTAATTAAAAATGGGGGGACCTGGAGATTATTAATTAATACATGGGGGTCTGGGGATTATTAATTTATACATGGGGGCCTGGGGATTATTAATTTATACATGGGGGACCTGGGGATTATTAATTAATATGGGGGGACCTGGGGATTATTAAGTAATACATGGGGGCCTTGGGATTATTAATACATGGGGGACCTGGGGGTTATTAATTTATACATGGGGGCTGGGGATTATTAATTAATACATGGGGGCCTGGGGATTATTATTTAATATGGGTGGACCTGGGGATTATTAATTAATAAATGGGGGGACCTGGAGATTATTAATTAATACATGGGGGCCTGGGGGTTATTATTTTATACATGGGGACCTGGGGGTTATTAATTCATACCTGGGGGCCTGGGATTACTAAATAATATGGGGGGGACCTGGGGATTATTAATTAATATGGGGGGACCTGGAGATTATTAATTAATACAAGGGGGGCCTGGGGGTATTAATTTATACATGGGGGACCTGGGGATTATTAATACATGGGGGGCCTGGGGATTATTATTTAATATGGGGGGAGACCTGGGGATTATTAATTAATATGGGGGGACCTGGAGATTATTAATTAATACATGGGGGACTGGGGGTTATTAATTTATACATGGGGACCTGGGTTATTAATTTATACCTGGGGGCCTGGGGATTATTAATACATGTGGGGACCTGGGGATTATTAATTAATACATGGGGGGAATCTGGGGTTATTAATTTTTACATGGGGGAACCTGGAGATTATAAATGTATGGGGGGACTTGGGGAGCATTATTTAATATGAGGGGGACCTGGGGATTATTAAATAATATGGGGGGACCTGGAGATTATTAATTAATACATGGGGGCCTGGGGGTTATTAATTTATACATGGGGGACCTGGGGGTTATTAATTTATACATGGGGCCTGGGGATTATTAATACATGGGGGGACTTGGGGATTATTAATTAATACATGGGGGGAATCTGGGGTTATTAATTTATACATGGGGGAACCTGGGGATTATAAATGTATGGGGGGATTTGGGGAGCATTATATATGGGGGGTCTGGGGGTTATTAATTATATATATGGGGAGAAGAAATGTAATCATTATAAATAAATGGCATGGCTGCATTAAGCTCTCGAGCAGGGTCCTCTCTCCTGTTCTGTGTGTTTTGTGTATGTATATATGTTCTGTCTCTCCCATAGTACAGCGCTACGGAACTTGCTGGCGCTTTATAAATGCTCGTAACTGTAATTAATTGAAATATTTATTTTATATTAATGACATGGCAATTGCCTGCTTTATGTGAGCTTATGTGAAGAGTTGGGTCTTGGATGGAGTCTGGGAGGGCCCTTGCTTTATTTGGTCCGGGGGCCCTGAGGTACGGGGGTTGACAGTCCCTCCGGATATCGCTTGGGGTTAGGGATTAAGCGTTCAGTGAGACAGGGCCAGGGTAGAACATGTGGGGCTTCCACCAACAGGATCGGAAGGAGTTGCAGCAGGTGTAGGATCAGTGGAGGCCAGGAATTGGGATAACATGGGATCAGAGGGTGCGTTGGGACTGGTGGGGAACCTCTCAGCATTTGTAGGGAATACTAGGGGGCGCAAAAAAAGGTGAGACGCAGTGAGGCTTTCGTGTCGTCGGGAAGGATCGCAATTAGGGGTGACCAGTTAAAATTTTTAGTAGTTTTTTGTATTTTTTAGGTGCAATTTTTGGATTCCCAATTATTTTAAAATGATGACGTTTTTTTTTGTTGCCGAACGTAGTAGGCATTCTTTTTCCTTCAGTCTAGCTGCATAGTGCTGTCCTTGGTGCTGAAACATATTTTAGCACCAAGGACAGCGAAACTACGCATCTTTTAACCCTTGATTTTTTTAACCCTAATCTAACAGTGATTAATTCATCAGTTTCACCATTCGAAATAACGAATAAAAACGAAATAACGAACCAATACGAAATAAAAATTAATACTGTCCATAAATAACGAATCGATCCGAAATAAAAATGAATACTGTCCCAAAATAACGAATCGATTCGAAATATGAACCATGGTAACATAACGAACGCACCGAAACTAATTAAAAACGGAATGAATTGATCTGTAACTAAACACATTTTTTTCGTTGTGCACATGTCTACATACTACAACTAAACACTGTAGATAGATAAGAAAAATGGTCAGATATCCCGCTTATGAGTATTTGTAGTGATTATAAAGATATTACCAATGCATCATGCAAAATAAACAAACATAATTCAAAATAATATCTAAACAATAATGCCTGTATATAGAAATTACAGTAACACCTTCTATGTGTGCTGTACAGGCAAATTCAGCAATTATAATTAAACCTAGACCTGTACAGTAGTAAGTGACCCCCGAGCCCTGCCTGTATTCTACCCACTCCCTGGCTTTTGTAATGCAACAATACATTTTGTCAAACCTATTTGAAATATGAATGGTCTGAGTTTCTCCTTCCACTTAACAGGAGTGAGAACTAAATGAGAGTTTTGTTTTCCACAGAAAAAAAAACATCAATTCAGCTTTAAAAATGTGTGTAAATGGGGTTTTATGGACTATGTGTTGTGAAACCAATAAATGTATGTTTAATGTTATACATTACACATTAGAGCCAGGGATTGCACTGTTATGAACCCACTATTGACAGTAAAATGATATTAAATCATACTTATTTTTCCTCTGCCTTGTGTTAATTCACTGAGAAATGAACTAAAGAGAATTTCCGATTTGGGTATGATGTAGTCTTGCTGGAATATTAGTCGAATTTGATAATATTGTCATATTAATTGATTTTTTTTTTTAGTTCTTCTCTTATTTGATGAGGAAAAGAATATATATATCTGCTTTCTCCCAAATAAAAATGAGCCTTTAACAGCAACTAGAATTAATGAACATTGGACAGGCTTTACTGTTCTGATGGGCCCTTAATTCGTAGGAAAACGAATGTATCAGCAATAATAAGCAGCAGATGGCGCTGGAGACATAGGATCAGATGAGCGCTCCTGCACATCTGTGAAGGAGGCAGTCACATACCTGTGAGGATAAGAGAGGCAAAATTACTAGAAGGTAAAATAATAATTCTAGGACATCTGCTTAGTTGTTGAGGACCAAGAGGGAAATAACGTGGTTGTCCCCTCCAGCAAAAACCTGCTGTTTGCAGTCCCTTGGCGCCAAAGCACCAACTGCTCCACGGTTTAGATGCCAATCCAATAGTAAAGCCTGGATTTCACCCCGGGACCTGTTTATTTTAAACTTTATCAAGTACAGAGGAACAACTGTGTTAGGGAAAAAAGGACAGAAATAAAGGAGCATCTGTTAAAAGGGATTATATTTAACAGACCTGGCAACGTAGTCTTAAGAATAGGGTAGGATGCTCGAACAGGAAACGTTGTATTCTGTTGCAAACAGAGCTTTTCAGTAAATCGGTATATTGACAGGATCGGAGTAGGAATTTTTATAGTAATGTGGGAAAAATAAAAAAAAATTCAACGTTTTTGGCCTAAAAATTTCCATTCCCTGGTCTGTGTCCATTCAACATTGATTCAACGAATAACCCTTAAAGTGTTAATTATCCAGGATAAACCAAATGCTGCTTGCATGATGTACAGCGCTGTCATGGGAGTGTCGTGTCCCAGATCTCTTTATTAAGGAAAAACATACTTCATATGTACACAGGAGTCCCTATAGGAGTTTGGAATGTTTAATGTTTGATTATTTAGGTAAAATGCATCGGCACAATGGCCCAGATCAACCAAATAGCATTTCAGAACAAATATGCCATCTCTGCTACCATTGCTACTTTTCTTTATTTGTTTCTAACCATTTGCTTGTGCAAAGAGTAGACAAAAAAAATATTGATTTTGTCTTTTGCATGTAAGAATCTGCAGAGAAGTAATAAATCTAAATCTGAATTTTGGTATTATGATTAATATTCAAAATCCATCATTTATATGGAATCTGACCTTTCTCACTGCATATTTCATGACCGTTTCTTGAATCGGTATCCGCATCACTCTTAATGAATACCAAAGTCTTGCAATGCAACACAGAAGCCAGTATAAACATTGAAAATGACGCTAGATAACTGCGACTGAAATGACAGTGAAATCTACCCTGAACAAATTTGCTTGAAGCTATAGTGTCAGGATCCCCAACGCTCACTGTACCGTGCTTGCTATCCATGCTCAGGCAGTACATTTAAAGTGCTGCCCATACTCAATACTGATATCCTGAAAGGAAACAGTTAAGCACAACTCACTCACACCACACCCCCCTCTCTACCTTGGCTTAGCATTAGAGTCAAAATCTGATAGTGTAACGTTGGGGGCTTCCAGCCTTTCCGGTGTGCTTGACGGCAGCATATCTGATGCTGCTCGCTCACCAACGCCCGGTTTAAATTGAAACAGGCAGGGAGGTGGCTGCATGAGGCGCGGCTTGAGAGGGGGAGCACGGTCTGGTGAAGGTCTTTTAAAAACCAACAGTTCCTTCTAAGCAGTGCCAGATCGTGGTTATCCATACCTGAGCTCCTTGTACCTGAATTCTCTCGTGATTTAACCTGTTATTGACCTCTGCTTGTTTTCTGACTATTCTGCCTTCCGTTGCCCTAGACTATTTCCTTGTACTACGCTTCTGCACTGATATCGACCCGGCTATTCCATTTGACTATTCTATACTCTGTATTCCTGATTCTGGCTCGTCTGACTACCCACGTGTTGCTGACCTGGTTTTGTATTACGACATTGTCTTTGATTAACTCTTTCTGTCTAGCTAGTATACATATACCTGGCCAATTTTTAAGGACCAGACAGTTAGGGATTCCTTTACGGCTACCCTGTTGGTAGTTTTTGGCTCTGTGGAGTGTTGGGCTTTAAGGACTGCGTGGTGGGATCCGGGAACCGTGACAGATAGCGTGCAGACCTGTTCTATACTTCCTATGCGATACCGTGTACCAGACTCTCTGCTTGCCCACCGACATCCATACTTCTCCAGCCCTTTGACCACGGATCGCCCCTTAACCATTTTCTTGGATCACCCCCTTGTACCTTCACCTGGATCTTCCCTGTATCTGATTTGCCCTCCTCCATCTATTCGGTAAGGTTATTCCCACATCTTGGGCTCAGACACCCCTATAGCTGCGGTGCCTACACCAATGCCATTCCTGACATATAGTGAGAGAAGTTTGGGAGTAAAGTTCAAAAAGACACATGTGAGAAGGATGTGTCTAAAGCTAAGTGATACAAATAAACAATATGAAAAAAGTCAGAATTATTGTTGTTTTGTTTTTTAGATATTTAACCCTTTCAAACCCAATATCGAGTTATCTCGATTTTGCATTGTAATGTATTGAAAATTACTCATTAGCATATCAAAAGACCATGTCACACCTTTTTAAAGCAAGATTAGTGTGTCCACTATGGAGAAACACATCCTTTGTTTTATGCCTCTCCAAGCACCCTGGAGCGACATAAAACCAGCTGCAAATAGCAGCCCTAAACCTCACCGTAACAAAACTTAAAATACATTACTGTTGCATTACAGCTGCCTTGAAGAGGGCAGAATACAGGGAGATATCTGGGGTCACTCACTGCTGTACAGGGATAATATTCAGGGAGTTATAATAATTGAAAATCCCTGTACAGTACAGATAGAAACATAGAAACATAGAAAAATGTCGGCAGATAAGAACCTTTCGGCCCATCTAGTCTGCCCAATTACATGGATACTTTACCTGGATTTATCTTTTGTTTAGGATAGCCTTATGCCTATCCCATGCTTGCTTAAATTCAATTACTGTTTTGGCCTCTACCACTTCTACTGGAAGACTGTTCCATGTATCCACCACCCGCTCAGTAAAATAATGCTTCCTGATGTTACTTTTAAACCTTTGCCCCTCTAATCTAACACTATGTCCTCTTGTTTTGCTATTTTGTTTCCTTTTAAATATACTCCCTTCCTCTACCTTGTGGATTCCCTTTACGTATTTAAATGTTTCTATCATATCTCCTCTGTCTCGTCTTTTTTCCAAGCTGTACATGTTAAGATCATTAAGCCTTTCTTGGTAACTTTTCTCCTTCAAGCCGTACACCATTTTAGTAGCCCTTCTCTGAACTCTCTCCAAGATGTCTATATCCTTCTGGAGATACGGTCTCCAGTACTGCACACAGTACTCCAAGTGAGGTCTCACCAGTGCTCTGTACAGTGGCATGAGCACTTCCCTTTTCCTACTGCTAATACCTCTCCCTACACAACCAAGCATTCTGCCAGCATTTCCTGCTGCTCTATTACATTGACTACTTACCCTTAGATCCTCTGAAATAATAACCCCTAAATCCCTTTCCTCAGATGTTGAGGTTAGAACTGTATCAAATATTCTATATTCAGCCCTTGGGTTTTTACGTCCCAGGTGCATTATCTTGCACTTATCCACATTAAAACTCAATTGCCACAACTCTGACCATTTTTTTAGCTTACCTAAATCATTTGTCATTTGGCTGATCCCTCCAGGAACGTCAACCCTGTTGCAAATCTTTGTGTCATCAGCAAAAAGACATACTTTTCCATTAATACCTTCTGCAATATCACTAATAAAAATATTAAAGAGAATGGGTCCAAGTACTGACCCCTGAGGTACCCCACTGGTAACAAGACCTTGCGCCGAATAAACTCCATTTACCACAACCCTCTGTTGTCTGTCACTCAGCCACTGCCTAATCCATTCAACAATATTGGAATCCAAGCTCAAAGATTGCAATTTATTGATAAGCCTTCTATGCGGAACAGTATCAAAAGCCTTACTGAAATCTAAATAAGCAATGTCTACTGCACCACCTGTGTCTATTATTTTTGTTACCCAATCAAAAAAATCAATAAGATTAGTTTGGCATGATCTCCCTGAGGTAAACCCATGTTGTTTCTGATCTTGTAATCTATGTGTTTTTAGATGTTCAACAATCCTTTCCTTAACATGGTTTCCATTAATTTCCCTACTACTGACGTAAGACTAACTGGCCTATAGTTCCCCGATTCCTCCCTACTACCCTTCTTGTAAATAGGCACAACATTTGCTAATTTCCAGTCTTCTGGGACGACTCCTGTTAACAAGGATTGGTTAAATAAATCTGTTAACGGTTTTGCTATTACATCACTGAGCTCTTTTAATAATTTAGGGTGGATCCCATCAGGCCCCATTGACTTATTTGTCTTTACTTTAGACAGCTGCTTTAGAACCTCCTCCTCTGTAAACTCATATGTAAATGTCTCTTTAGTGTTCTCTCCTAACTGAGGTCCCTTTCCTTCCTTTTCTTCTGCAAAGACTGAACAAAAATATTTATTGAGGCAGTCAGCGAGACTTTTATCCTCTTCTACATACCTTCCTTCCTTTGTTTTTAATCTAACTAATCCTTGTTTTACTTTTCTTTTCTCGTTTATGTATCTAAAAAATGTTTTGTCCCCCTTTTTTACTGACTGAGCTATTTTCTCTTCTGCGTGTGCTTTGGAAGCTCTTATAAATTGCTTTGCCTCTTTCTGCCTAATCTTATAGGTTTGCCTATCTTCTTCACGCTGAGTTTTTTTATAATTATTGAATGCTATCTTCTTGTTAAGAAGGTGTTACTGCAATCTTCATATATGGCATTATGTCACATACAGATATTATTTTTATATTCTATTGGTATTTGTTTTTTGGAAGCTGCATTGCTAATAATCTCATTATGATCACTACAAATCCCCATAAGCAGGAGATGTGGCCAATTTTATTATTTATCTCTATAACAGTTACTGTATTTAACACAACGGTCTATTCTGCCTGTATGATAATAATGCAGACCCCGTTTGAAATTGTGTATGATAAGGAACACAACAAAAAGTGCTTGGTAGTGAAGGGGTTAAACGCAACATGAATGAGATGCAAGTCTTGTGTGACATGCCTCTTCATTTTATTTATGTTTTAATGGGACGAGGGGCTTACTTTGGTTAGGGAACCTGCCTGCTGTCAGTCTCTCCCTGGGCTTAGTATCTTTCTGTAAATGTATGATTGTATGAGACTGTGTTGTCTGTGTATTGACATTTGTGTACCTGCATGCATTAACATGTACTAGCTGGGTGGAGTAGAGGTACAATCACTGTTCTATGACCATGAAGATGCAGGTTTGAATCCCAGCAAGAGCACCTCTCCAGTAAGTGTCCTTGGGCAAGACACCTAACGGTACATACTTGCCGCCCAGGACATACTTGAAAACGAGAGAAATCTCAATTTATCCTTCCGGGTAAAATACTTTCTCCAAAAAAAAAAACATGTGAGAAGTTATGTCTTCGTAATGTAAAATGTGTTTTAACGTATTTGATATATAGTTTATGTGCAAGCTATATTTATATTGAAGCAAATTTGGTGCCATGAACCATGCCCAGGTCATAGAAAGAACTCTGCTTGCACTACTCCTGCCATGACCCGAAGCCTGGCAAGTCTTTATTGCTGTCTTGGCTTTGTAGGCCAGTCCACGTTTTCATGGTGCTCTGCCTGAAAGAAGCCATGGGTGCTTCTACATCCAGCCCTGTTATCCATGGACTTCCGCTATATGTGTAGCCTCAGTTTTGCTATGCTTTTGCATTGCGCTAGTTCATGGTGTGTTCAGGACTCTGATGAACTTTGGTTTCGTGTGCCTTTGCTTTCCTGTAATGTTTTATGTCATCCATGTGTACCCTTTTGTGAGTTACAATCTAATCTTTCTTAGTACAGTATGTGCCTTGTACCTACTTGCTGTGATTTCTGTATCCGGTGTACCTGTCTATTAATAAAAAACAGCCTGCCGTTTGTCGCCTGCATCCTGGGCTTACTTGCATCCCCACTCTATGCACATGAAATTGGGGTGATGATTCGGGGAGTTTTAGTCCAGCAAATGTTTCTAGCCTATGGTTCAGCAAATGAGAAGATGGCCCTAGTGAAATAAATACATATGCTATTTATGGAAAGAATGAGAGCTTAAAGGGACACTCTACTAAAAAAATCACCCCCCTCTTTTTAATCCTAACCTATCCCTATTCCCTTAATAAATATTTTTTTTTTGTTTATGTTTTTGTAACTGTAATACTTACCCTAAAATCCTCTTGGTTCCAGCGGTGTTTTTTTTTTCATACTCACCTCCCTCCTCTTCCGCTCCCGTCCTTCTTCCATCCGACTTGCCTTCTGGTTTACGTGAGAAGCGCGCATGCACGCCTCTCACGTAAGCCAGCCAATCGGCAGGCTTCCTCCCGGCTCCCTCTGAGGATTAGTGTTGCGCGCAAGAGGATGCGCGCAACACTAACCCTCAGAGGGAGCCGCCAGCTTCTGCGGTGAGTTGGAGATGTCATCGCGCTGAAAGCTGAAAGCGCGATGACGTCTCCTACTCGGCAAAAGTCGGCAGAAGCGGGAAATATGATTCCCGCTCTGCTGACTGACAGCTGGGAGGGCGGAGTAAACTCCTCCGCCTCTCTCAGCTGTTTTCAGCATTTTCTGCTGAACCGCTGAGCGGAGGGAGGGGGGACAGAGGGCAGGATACTCCGGGCATCATGACCACCTAAAATAGCTTAGGTGGTCATGTTGCCTAGAGTGTCCCTTTAAGTAAAGAAAAATACTGTTAATAAACGTATCAATAAAATATATGAATACAAATCTTTTGCAATAGCACTAAAAAGCATTTTGCTCCTCTGGGCTTCCTCAGCATTAGGGAAATAACTGTCAATGAGGCAAAAGAATATTAATTACAATTTCTATAGTCCAGTTAACAGTGCTCATTTTATACACAAAATACATACATACTGTACATACAGAAAAAATGGTGTCGCGCCTGTACTCACCAGAGCGGCTGCAACAGCCAGGAGTAACGCCATTTTTTCTGTATGTATGTATATTATGCTGTAACACCAGTTAGTCATTTTTGCTGCTGTTCCTTTTTTCCATGTTTTTGTTTTCAACCCCAAATGGGAAGTGCTTGGTGCGTGTATAAATAAAATCCACCATTTTTCTGCCTCTCCTTAGCTGAAAAGCAGCAGGAGGGGCATGTAGCTGCTCAGAGAAGCAGCTTTTGGTACATTGGTTAGACTCACTCTACCGAGAGGTGCCTTGATGGGGCAAGTGAGCTTACGCTTCAATGGCCATTTAAGCAAAATAAAACCTCTGACAGTGTTTAGTTGCACATGGAAATACAGTATATAGAAATGAGCGCAGATGACATATTTCTTGTTATGTTTTATACATGAACTGGGTTGTTACTCCTGGCTATTGCAGCCGCTCTGGTGAGTACAGGCGCAACGCCATTTTTTCTGTATGTATCATCATTCTAATGTCACTGAGACTACAAAAGAGAGGTTTTTCTTATAGGTAAGTGCAGGAATTAATCCAAATTTGTGTATTTATTCTTTGTATCAATCAATTTTTTTTTTGCCTCAAATTGTTTCACAAGTTAATCAAACCTGAACAAAAATAGGTAGAAGGGATGGGGTGGTTGAAGAAATAGATTGTTGCAGCCTGATGTGATACAATTATCACACCTCCAGTACTGTGATTTCGCCCATTATCAGATGAAGATCCAATGACACGATGAAAATGGGTTTGTGCGCATCCTAGACAGCGGGAGAAACAGCGTGGATCTAAGTGACGGTACCCTGAAAGAGTGCTTGCATCATAGACCACTTTGTTTTGAAAAGAGGCTTTCAGGTTTTCCATGAAAAGTACTGCTGATTTTAATTAACTTAAAATGGTTTTCATTTAAACAGAAAATGGTTCAGATTGCTTTATTACACTTGCAGACATCTGAGTCAGTCACGAGTGATTTAATCATGACAATGATAATGTTATAAATAAAATCTGAGTCAGGGGTATTGTTAACTGAAGATCAAGATAAGGCAGACATTTTGAATGATTATTTTTCTTCAGTATTTATCAAAGAGAAACCTATAACAGGAGACATGAAATTCATTAATAAAAACTTACTAATACAAAGTGACTGGTTGACTCAGGACAAGGTTTTGCAGCAATTAAACAATGTGAATGTGAATAAGGCCCCAGGGCCAGATGGAATTCACCCACGAGTACTGAGGGAGCTATGTGTTGAAATATGTAAACCTCTGTTCTTAATCTTTCAAGATTCTTTTCTTTCAGGAATCGTACCAGAGGATTGCAGAAAAGCTGACGTGGTACCTATATTTAAGAAAGTTTTAAAATGTGTGCCTGGGAATTATAGACCTGTGAGATTAACATCTGTGGCTGGGAAAGTATTTGAGGGGTTACTAAGGGATAATATTCAGGAATTTATTGGGAGGTATAATGTAATGTAATTGGCAAAAATCAGCATGGTTTCATGAAACACAGATCATGTCAGACTAACCTAATTACGTTCTATGAGGAAGTAAGAAGAAGGATAGATCAGGGGGTCGCAGTGGATGTGATTTACTTGGATTTTGCCTAAGCGTTCGACACAGTTCCACACAAAAGGTTACTATTTAAATTAAGAAAAATTGGTCTAGATGAAAATACTTGTTCTTGGATAGAAAGCTGGCTAAAATGGTACATTTTCAAGATGGACATCAGTGGTAAGCGGTGTCCCTCAGGGGTCTGTTACAGGACCAATACTATTCAATTTATTTATAAATGACCTTGAGATAGGCATTGAAAGTCATGTATCAGTGTTTGCAGATGACACAAAACTAGGAAAAGTAATACAATGTGAGCAGGATGTTACTTCGCTACAGAGGGATTTAGATTGGGGGACTGGGCACTTAAATGGCAGATGAAATTTAATGTAGATAAATGCAAGTTATGCACTTTGGAGTGAAGAACACACAATCAACTTATACCCTAAATGGTACGGAGTTAGGGAAATCCAAGCAGGAGAAGGATTTGGGAATAATCATAGACTTCAAACTAAGTAACAATGTGCAATGTCAAACAGCAGTCGCCAAGGCCAGCAAGGTATTGGCATGCATTAAAAGGGGAGTTCACTCTCGAGATGAAAACATAATTTTGCCTCTGTATAAATCAATGGTAAGACCGCACCTTGAATATGCCATGCAATTTTGGCTACCTGTCTTAAAAAAGGATATTATAGCGGTAGAAAAAGTGCAGAGACGGGCAACTAAATTAATAAGGGGAATGAAAGGGTTAAGTTATGAGGAAAGGCTAACAAGCTTAAACCTGTTTAGTTTAGAGAAACGGTGCCTTAGAGGGGATCTGATAACCTTATATAAATATATACGGGGCCATTATAAACTATTGTCTGGAAACCTATTCATTAACAGGACTATACACAGGACACGAGGTCACCCATTTAGACTGGACAAAAGAAAATTCAGTCTAAAGCATAGGAAGGGTTATTTTACGTTGAGAATAATAAAGCTGTGGAATTCTCTGCCTGTTAAGGTGGTTGAGTCAGAGACTGTACAGACTTTTAAAAAGCGACTGGATGACTTCCTGCAGACACAGAACATTAAGGGTTATAATAATTAATATGTGGGTAAAGGCTTCTTGATCCAAGGAGAAATCTGATGCCATTCTGGGGTCAAGAAGGATTTTTTTCCCAGTATGTTGCATATTGCAAGCATTTCAGACTGGGTTTTTTGCCTTCTTTTGGATCAACAGCAGTAGGTGATGTGGGAGAGGCTGAACCCGATGGACGCATGTCTTTTTTCAGCCTATGTAACTATGTAACCAGTGGCGTAGCGTGGGTTGTCAGCGCCCTGGGCCAGCCAAGAATTGTGCGCCCCCCCCCCCAACCTGTGGACACGTTAGCATCCCCTGATTCCCTTCCACCATTAGGGCATTGAACCCCTTAACTGTGATACAACAACCACTCGGGATACTTGGTTCCAGCCAAACAACATATAGGGTATAAACAGCCGCAGACTTGAAGTTGTGAAAATGAAAGGTCTTTTTATTCCAGCATAAACAAACACCACACTTGCCTTTGAATCACTATTGCAGGTGATTAAACAAAAAACTACAAATGAAAACCTAACATACAGGGTTATTCAGAGAACGGTGAAAACCAGGAGAATTGCCAGGAGAATAAACAATCTAGACCAAATAGCTGATTTGAAAAGTGAGATAATTGGGAGAATTTTTCTGGTTTGGCTATTTTGACCTAGAATTTTCACTTCTCCAGCCATTCTCCTGTTATTCACCGCTCTCTGAATAACCCTGTTAGAGTACTTACTGCACATCCAGTGATCGGCTACGCTGATTCTGAGAGGAATATACCATAATCTCATAATTTAAAATCCCCACTGCAGTCAGACTCTGTGTATGATCATCAATTAACCATATACATATAAATTAGGATATATTCGTTCCAGCATTAGCATTTACATTATATAATAATAATACACACACAGTGACACACTCACACATGAAGTTGGGAGCAGGCAGCCAGGCCCAGCAGCAGCCAGCAGGTACCCCCCCCCCCGTATTCGGTACCTTGGCTCATGGGAATGGTGGACGGACTGGGTCTGGAACCTCTGGACTGGATGCATTACAACACAGTCAGGCAGCCATGGAATCCGGATGATTTAATTTCTTTTCAGTTCACAAAGAATCACACTACCACTACAGTAGTCCACTCCTCACTCACCGACCAAACACGTGATACCGCATAGTCCAGGCTCGGCTCGGCTGCTCGTCCTCTCATCTCCTCTCTGCCTGCGGCTGTGTGACTGACTGTCCACTCCTCCGATCTCGGTAGGTAGGTACTGACTGTCTGACTGTCTGACTGTCCGCTCCGACACAGCTCTCAGGAAAGTGGCGCCGCCCTCGTCACAGACAGTGACAGGCCACTCAGCTCCCTCAGTACACACATGCCGCCAGACCAGTCCCTGTCTATCCATCTGCGCAGCACCGGCACGCGCAAGATGGCACTGCCCCTCCGGCTGCCATGTGCTGCCATGATGAGTGCCTCCCCTCCTGCTCTGAAAAGCGTGGCGCCAGTGCGCTGGCGGCGTCACGTGACACAGCAGTGTGTTTGCACTTCCGGATTTCTCCCTTCATTCGGCGCGCCGCGGCCGATCGGCTGGGAAATATTAGGGGTGCAAATTTAGAAATTTGCGCCCCTAAAAGCTCGTAAAAAATCGCGCCCGGGGCCACCGCCCCGTTGGCCCCCCCACGCTACGCCACTGTAAGTAACTATGTAACTCACAGCTAGAAAAATCATCTAATTTATGCATGTAATGGACACACAGTTGGTTCTATCCTAGGCACCAGGATCAGACCCGATCCGTTACTTAAGGGGATATTCACAGAGAGCCAATCTGGCCCTGAAATGTCACCGAACAGGGAATTTCCCTGTACAGTGACATTTTGGGTCCATTCGGCTATTCAGAGAGCAAGCAGTTTGCCAAAAACTGCCAGCCAGTATGTAGCCTGTTCGACGGTAATGAAATCCCCCATAGAGAAGCAACGGCTAATCTATTCAGAGAACACCGAACAGCAGTGAAAAGTTGCCGAAGTGCCCTGCTGTTTGGTGGTTTCATTCGGCAGGTTTATTCAGATGAATCCCATAGGCTTCAATGTTAAAAACATTCCGGTTTTTATCCACTATCTAATAAACCGTTTATTATTTTAATCTGCAGAAAAAAGTCTCTGTATTTATTGATTTTTTTTTTTAGGATCTTCTAGGCATTTTTCGGGATCTTTTCGGCAAAATTTGTTTGTTGTTTTTTTTTTTAAAGCGTTTTTTCTTTTCTCTGTAACAGACCTTTTTATCATTATTCTTAGGACCTTATATGTAAATTCCAGACATTTTCGTTGAGTAGTTTTTATTTTCAAACAGTGTTTCAATTTTGATACTTTGAATCACTTTTTTTTTTTAACCCGTTCGTCAGCTTGTCGGCTTTTTCCAGCGGCTGGTCTGCGCTGTGATCGGCGGCTCGTGGGATTTTTCCGACGTGTTAGGCTAGGGTCAGACGAGCGCAGTATTAACGTGCGTTTAGCCGCACTTAATCACGGCCGTGCTAGCAGCAAATGACGTCCAATGCCGGGCAGCATACGAAGAACGGCCGCACGAACGTGCGGCCGCGCAACGCAAGTGGCAAACGAACGCATTTTATCGAGAACGTCAAACCGCTAGTACTGACGTACAGAGTGCGCTGCGTCTGCATAGCGGTGTGTGTGCGTGATTAGGAGACGTCAGACACTGCTAATGTCTGGCCAACATAACGTCCAGACGCAAAAAGGGTTTCATTGATGATCCGTACAAAATCACGGACGAAAATGCGCATCGTATGACCGCTATTGCGTATTCCGTGAAAAAATACGTCCATTCGTTCGAACGCACTTTTTCACGGACAACGCGAAAAATGCGTTAGTCTGACCCTAACCTTAGGCGTAGTTTTTGTGGCAGTTTCGGCAGGTTTTCCGTGGGTATTCGGGGACCCTGCGATGAATGCTGCATTTACTGCATGTGGGGAAGTTTGATTCCCCGAAGTGCAGGGAACGAGAGAGCACCGAAATGTCTGTGACCTTTTGGTGCTCTCTTAGTCCATCCTAGAACCTCATAAGGGACCCATAGGGAAGATATAAGGGGTTATTCAAAGAGCACCGAACTTGCCACCGAATTGCAGCGAAATATGCTGCAGTTCGTCGCAGATCACTGCAGTGATATCGCCTCATGCAGAAGTAATCTATTCAGAGAACGCCGAACTGCACCGAAATGTCAGTGAAATGCCCTGATTTTCTGTGGTTCAGTTTGACAGGTTTAACCCATTTGACATGTGTATCCCATAGGATTCAATGTAAGAAAAAATAGAATAATTTTTATTCGTTATTTGTTCAACCATTTTATTCTTTTCAGTTTCAGCAAAAAGACTTTTTATTTTCTAGAATTTTTTGGTATATTTCTTGAATTTTTAGGCGACATTTTTGATTCCTTTTTTTTTTAAAGGCTTTTTTTTTAAATTCTGTAACAGACCTTTTTATTATTTCTATAGGACATTTTTTTATTATTTCCACACATTTTCATGCATTTTTTTAAACACCTTTTAAACCACCTTATTTTTCTGCAGCTCGGTCAGTTCAGCGGTTTTCGGCGGCGTTCGGCGGGCTGAGCAGCTGTCTTCAGTGGCATTCGACGGGTTGATCGGCTGTCTTCGGCGGCATTCAGCGATCTGTCGAGTGGTCTTCAGCAGCTCCATGTTTGGCACCCTCCAGGGACCCTGCGGTAAATAGTAAATTCACCGCAGGGTCGGCGAACTGGAATTGCCGAATTGCACCGAAGTGCGCCAAACGAAAGAGCTTTGAAATTTCACAGAAATTTCGGTGCTTTTTGAATAACCCTCATAGTATGCACATGCATAATGGGCACCAGTATGTCTGGATGAGGACAGGCAACAGGTTGAGCAGTTGAACAAAGAACAAACAAGGACACAGTATAATAAGCCAAGACACACAATCACATCATAATAGGCTGATTTACAGGAAAGAAATATATACCACGCAAACAGCCACCTCACCCTTTTCACTCCATACAAAAGGTGAATACAATCATAGCTGCTATCCACGAGCAAATAGTGGAAAAGAATATGCTGACTTAACCAATTCACTGCCCATGAGTTGCCTTCATACAAACAGGGTTATTCAAAGAGATCCGAATGGCTGCCGAAAGGGAACCGAACGCTGAAAATTAGAGTTCGGTTACCTTTCTTGGCCATTCAGCTATCCAGAGAGCAGGCAATTCGCCAAATCCTGCCGAATTGCCTGCACATACTGTGCCTGTTCAGTGCCTGTTTGAGGGCAGTGAATCCCCATAGAGAAGCAATGTGTCGGCTATTCAGAGACCAAAAACAAGAAGCAGTGAAAAGTTGCCGAATTGCCCTGCCATTCGGTGGTTTCATGCGGCAGATTTATTCAGGCGAATCCCATAGGCTTCAATGTTAAAAATATTCCCGTTTTAATTCAATATCTAATAAACCGTTGATTATAATATTCTGCAGTAGAGTCTCTTTATTTATAGATTTTTAAGGATATTTTAAGTATTTTTCGGGATTTTAAAAAAAAAATCCGATTTTTTTTTATCTTATTTTTTAACTTTACTTATTCTTTCTGTAACAGCTCTTTTTATTATCATTCCTTGGACCTCATATGTAAATTTCAGACATTTTCGCTACGTAGTTTCTTTGCAAACAGCGTTTCCCTTTTCAAACATTCAAGCGAACAGTTTTTTTAATTTATTCACTCCATTCGTCTGCGGTGTCGGGTTTTTCCGGCAGCTGCGCTGCGTGTGATCGGCTCCTGCTCGGGTTTTTCCGGGCATTTTCAGCGGGGTTAATCCAGATGTTTTTGCGGGTTTTCGGCGTGCATTTGCCAGGTTTTGTGGTTAGTTTTCCGTGGGTTTGCGGTGACCTTTCCCTGCAATTCGGGGACCCTGTGGTGCTTGCTGAATACACCGCAGGGTCGCCGAAATGGAATCGCCAAATCGAACCGAATTGAAGAGAACGAAAAGTCACTGAACGTGCGGTGACTTTTAGATTCTCTTTGAATAACCCTGATAGTCTCTTGGAGGAGTTTGGATACCAGCTGACATTGTGGAGAACTAGAAACGCAAGCTTTATGTCAAAACAGCTGCTCTGTAAAAAATAGCAGAACTGGAGAATTGCTTCTAATTTTACTATCTTGATCAAGTTCATTCTAGTACATTGAATATCCACACATTTCTGCATTTATTACATGAGAGTTGAAATAAGAATTGCTGTGGGCACCAACCTTCATATTTGGTTTTCGTGCCCGCGCCAGCTCGAGTTTTGGAAATTGGTATGGGATGCTATTCAACAGGTAACGGATATCGACTTGCCGCTTACTCCAGAATGCTTCCTACTTTTTCACATTCACCTTCCTCTTAAGACTCTGAAGAGGTCGGTGCTGCTCCTTATGTTGTTGGCCCCCCGGGCCCTGATCCCGGTGCTCTAGAGATCTTTGGGGGTTCCATCTCTTCAGCCTTGGATCCATAGAGTGGAGGTCTTTCACTCTGCGGATTATTTTGATATTGAGGCTCGTGGAGTGGTAGTCGGTTCCGGGATGAAGTGGTTTTATTGGGACAGGTATGCGGCAGCTGTGCACCGCGACCTGGAGGTTTCTCGGGATCAGGAGGATCTGCTCCCGTTGGGCGAGAGTGAGGCGGGGGACTGGGTAGCTGAGCTCTCCTGGTAGAACTGGGCCAGTTCTGCTGAAGACACCTCTTAGCATATTTTCCTGACCTGACCTGAGACAGATGGCGATGCTCTCACCCCCCTCCTGTTCTTCCGCTTCCCACTTTCCTCTCCACGATGCTCACGGGGGAGTGGTTTTTGGCTTTCTCTCTCCCAGTTGTACGTTTTCCATGATTTTTGTTTGGTTTTTGTCCGTGCCTTTTACCTGTATTGTACTTTTTTTTTTTTTTTTTATCATATTCAAGTTTATTTTGAATTACAGGTATTACAAGGAAGATTTGCAGTGGTGCATAACAGTAGCATGTGTAACAATACCTTTTGCGATATACAATATACAACAAAGTAAATAAAAAGAAAAGGGGGAAAAGGGAGAGGAACGGCAGAGCGAGTCAGATGGCATAAGGTATACGTAAATATAAATATAAATATAAAGATAAGTATAAATACAGGCGATCAGTGGACGTTCCACCGACCGACAACCTGAATCACTATCGAACTATGGATTGCGGCGAGAGTGTGGCAATACATCGGTCAACCAATAGAACCATTTACGAGTATATATCTCATATCGATCGGCTGCTCGGGATGCCATCTCGTCAACACCACGGATGAATTCCACTTCATCTAGCCACGTAGCAACAGGAGGTGTAACAGCCTGTCTCCAAAACTTGGGAATGGTCAGTCTGGCCGCGTGTATCAGGCAGGGCATGACCGACTTTTTATAAGCCGAGATGGTGATGGATGTGTGGTGTAGAAGGTACAGTTCTGGAAGAAAAGGTGGGTGTGGTTCCACCACCATACATATATAGGCGTGTACACGAGACCAGAACGGCTGAATCAGAGGGCATGACCACCAGATGTGCAAATGGTCAGCGCCGGGCGCCTGGCAGCGCCAGCACAAACCACCACCCCCTCCCGAAATGTGTCGCAACCTATCTGGTGTACGGTACCAGCGGTACATGATCTTATAGTTCACCTCCTGGATCCTAGTGGAAGGGGTGCAACAGTGCGCTAGTTCATATATCTTAAGCCATTCAGCATCCGTCAGAGCAATCTGAAGGGACGATTCCCATTTAGTACGGAAAAGAGTGGGGGGGGGTATGTAGTGTCTGCAACATGCTATAAAGGAGGGATATACTGTGTGCGGGGGTCGTGCCCCGTTTAATTATAATTTCAAAGGTGGTTGTTTGTCTGCAGTAAGCCTCCAGCGGTGCAAGTGAGCATAAGTAGTGTATTAGGCGATGCAAATGGAATTTAGCAAGGAAGCCCATAGGCTGAAGGTATGGCAGTTGTGCAGCTTCTACCCTGTGCCCATCCACAACAAAATGGCCCGGTAGGGGGGAAGGTGGGCCATCTAGAGGAGCAGTGGGCATCAGATGTCTGGAAAATACCGGTAAGTGTTGCAAAGGCATTAATGGCGATGGGAAGGGAGCTATGTTAGTTTGAGACTGCAACGTTCGCCAGACGCGTAGTGTAGCGCGTGTGGTGAAGAGAGTAGTAGGGGGCAGGGGAATCGCGCGCGGTGGTACCCATGGCATGGAAGCCAAAGCAGGGCCGGCGAAGTGTTTCTCAACCCCCACCCAAGCTTTAGGCGTTGACGTAGTTCCCCATTCCACTATCCGCTGTAGGTGTGAA
Organism: Leptobrachium leishanense; assembly: GCA_009667805.1. Classification (NCBI taxonomy): domain Eukaryota; kingdom Metazoa; phylum Chordata; class Amphibia; order Anura; family Megophryidae; genus Leptobrachium; species Leptobrachium leishanense. The sequence continues at coordinate 111,672,026 of CM019071.1, read as the reverse complement.
GCTTGATAATACCGCTGAACATGCGGCACAGACATGCCTCCTGCGGAGCGCGGGGTAGTGAGTAATCCAAGTTTGACCCGTGGTGGGCGGCCGTTCCAGACGTATGTCCGAAGCAGGCCATCCATGGTGCTAAAGAAAGACCTAGGTAAGGTAATGGGAATCGTCTGAAAGAGATACAGAATCTTAGGAAGGATAGACATCTTGATAGCGTTGATACGCCCGAACCAAGTTATGTGTGAGAGATCCCATGAGCGAAGGTCGCTCTCCACAGACCGCAACAATGGCCCATAATTATCCGTATAGAGATCCCCCGGGTTCCCAGACAAGTATGTTCCCAAATATTTTAAAGGACCTTGGCACCATCTGAAGGGGAATGCGCTTTGCAGGCTATTCGCCAGCGTAGCCGGGACCGAGATTGGAAGAATCTCTGATTTGTCCATGTTCAATTTTAAGTTGCTGAGAGCGCCGTAATCTGCAAATAACCGCAGAAGATTAGGGAGAGTGATAAGCGGTGAGCGGATAAAAAATAATAAGTCATCAGCGTATGCCGCTAGACGATGCTCTGAGGCCCCGATCTCCAGCCCCGTGATGTCCGGAGCGCTGCGTACTGCCTGTAGAAATGGTTCCAGGGATAATGCGAACAAGAGGGGAGATAAAGGACACCCCTGTCTAGTCCCATTGGCTACGGGGAAGGCGTCAGAGAGAACCCCGTTAATATTAACGCGTGCGCAAGGATTGGTGTATAGGGCACGAATCCACATCAACATATGATCCCCGAATCCCATATGAGTTAATGTGCGGAACAGAAAATCCCATCTGACCCTGTCGAAAGCCTTGTCGCAGTCCGTGGAGAGCAACAAGAGTGGGTCAGCAGGTGAGTGAGAAGCACCCTGGATTAAATTAATTGCCCTTACTGTGCTATCCCGAGCCTCCCTCCCAGGAATGAATCCAGTCTGGTCAAGATGTACCAAACCGGGGACATACGGTTTGAGACGTGTAGCTAAAATTTTTGCAAATAGTTTGATGTCTTGATTAAGTAAGGAGATGGGTCTGTAATTACTGCAATAGTCAGGATCCCTACCCGGTTTTGGGAGCAGGGTGATAGTGGCGGTCAATGTGGCAGGGTGTAGGCGATGGCCATGAGTCAATGAATTAAATGAAGAAAGCCAATAAGGCTGCAGGACATGCATAAGTTTTTTATAATAGGACAAAGAGAACCCATCTGGGCCAGGCGCCTTGCCCGAGGGGGTCTCCTTAACAGCTGTGAGAAGCTCCTCCTCAGAGATTGGGGACTCTAAGAGGCGCCTACCAGTCAGTGGTAATTTGCATTTTATATGTAATCGTAAATAATTTTCAATTTTCTGTGATAGTGGTGCATTAATGGAGGTATTGGCGTCCAGATTGTAAAGGGAACGGAAGTGATCACGAAAAACGCTTAACATGGCAGTTGGTAGTGTGACCTTCGTACCCGACTTGTCTATGATACGTGAGATGTATGAGGCGCTACGCTTTTTACGTAAGGCCCTCGCGAGTAACCTGCCGCACTTGTTACCATGTTCAAAGAACAATTTTTTAACATAAAGAAAGGATTTCTGTGCCTTAATGTCCAACAAAGAGTTTAGGTCCGCCCTAAGCGCAGTAAGTTGTGCGTAAATCTCCTCAGATTGGCATGATTTATGTGCTGTCTCCAGTGAGCGTATCTGCTGGATCAAGTCATTCTGACGCTGGGCGCGTTCCCTCTTAAGGCGGGCACCCTGTTTAATTAGATAACCTCTGGCTGAAGCCTTGTGAGCCTCCCAAAGGAGCGGGGGGTAACATCGGGGGTATCATTCTCACTAAAATACCTAGCAACCTCTGCCTCTAGGCCCGCGAGTACTACTGCATCCTGTAGCAGCGTATCGTTCAGCCTCCAGTGTGAAGCCTTTGGACGATACAAAGAGGATCGGAGCTCCACGTCTACCGGGCAGTGATCCGACCATGTCTGGCTTCCAATCCTAGCGGACTGGAGGAGGTGTGATTGCGCAAAGGGTAGTAAAATAAGATCAATACGGGAATATGACTTATGTAAGGCACTATGGTGCGTATAATCCCTGGAAGTAGGGTGGAGAGCCCTCCAACAATCGGTCAAACACAAATCCAGTAAGGCCAGCCGAGTGGATCGTATAACAGTGAGCGGGACGCTAGACGTCCCACGGGACGTGTCCAGTTTGGGGTCCAGAGGAAGATTGAAGTCCCCGCCCACCACCAAAATACCCCCTTGGAAGTTAGCCACTTTATTCATGATGGACCTAAGAGCCCTGTGTTGTCCGCGATTAGGGAGGTAAAGAGAAACAAAGGTGTAGAGTTGATCCCCAACATGGCCTTTCACCATAACATATCTGCCGTCCTCATCTAATGCGCAATCGAGCAGTTGAAACGGGACATGCTTAGCAAAAAGGATGGCAGTGCCCCTAATCTTGCCGGTTGTGCAATTACTGAAAAAGCCCAAGGGATAAGATGGGTTTTTAAATGATGGAGCGTGTGTGCTTGAGAAATGGGTCTCCTGTATGAGAGCCACGGATACCTGCGCTTTAGTGAAATCGCGCAAAGCGATATGTCTCTTTGTCGGGACATTAAGGCCCCCAGCATTAATGGATCTTATTAACAATGGTCTAGGACAGAAAGACATATTGAGACCAACGCGGAGAAAAACAATGCCGTATTTGGGAAAAGGAGAGGATAGGAAAAGGGAAAATAAAACTTAACTTAACCAATATATAAAACCAAAAACAGAAGATCAAATAGATCACAATGGGTGAACACCCCAGGCAGGGGAGGTTCCAACGCGACGCCTGTGGCGACGCAGGTGGGTTCCCCACCTAGACTACTCCAGCCGGAGTGGGCGAAATCCCAGGGGAGCGAGTCCCGGAGTGACGAACAGTACACGTAAATGGAGTGTAAAAAGCTATCGAACCAAAACGGTCCCCGCACATCTCGTCGTTGAACATAGACGTGCAGCCAGGGCAGCAAAACATGTCAAAAAAGAAGAAGAACAGCAACAAACGGACTCCGGGAACCGGAGGACCCTGTCTACTCCGCGACCAGACGTCCAAAAAGGTGGGGCGCAGCACAACCCGGAGGCATTCTACGCGTCGTCCGGATTCAAGGTGATTAACAGCTGAGATGAACAAGTCAAATGAAGAACCGCTGACGTCAAAGTCACGTAAAAACATGTTAAGACGTTGGCTCAGGTATCTTGTGAGCTGTAAGGAGGAAGGTTATCATCACGGGAGGACTGTCGTACAGGGCGACGGGGGCGCCTGAGGGGACGCTGAGGTCTTGGCAGGTCCGCTGTATAGAACTGGATCGGGTCCGGCCAGGCCGGAATGATATCAGGCGGTAGTTCCAGCAAGGTCAAGAAATTAGGCAGTTCCTCATTATTGCGCACTGTGACGGGGCCATGTGGGGTGCGAACTTGAATACCCGAGGGGTAGAGCCATCTATATTGTAGGCCCCCCCGTTGCAGTGCTGCGGTGAGAGGTCGTAGGACACGTCTAGTGTGTAGGGTGAGCTGAGATATATCCTGGTACAGTTCAACTTTCGAGCCCTCGAAGCGTATCGCCGTTTTACCCCGCGCCTGTTCCATAATTCGTTCTTTCATGCCGAAGCGCGTTATACAGCAAATTATATCTCGTGGGGGGGCTCCAGGGGGACCCTTAGGCCTGAGCGCCCTGTGCCATCTCTCCATCTCTATCGGCGCTTCATGGGCATTGTGCAACAGCATATTGAAAAGGCGAGTCAGCATGCAGCGGAGCTCCTCAGGGTCCTGCTCAGATTCAGGCAGGCCCCGCACCCTAATATTATGGCGTCTGCCTCTATTTTCTAGATCCTCAACCTGTCGCGTAAGGGCATGGAACAGGTGGTGATGCAGTGACAATTGCGTGGAGTGCGCCTGTAAAGTGGATTTTTGGGCCTGCTGCCCCTCCTCCACCACCACGAGGCGCTGCGTGAGGCCCTGCAAATCCTGGCGTACCTGCTGAATCTCTCCTGAGAGAGAGAGGCGAAGGTCTTTGGCCACCACGTTCAAATCCTCCCTGGTAGGCAGTGAGCGGAGCAGTTGAGTAAGATCCGGCGGCTGATCCCAGCCAGAGCCGGAGGAGGCCGGGGAGCATGGCGCCGCCGATGGAGATGCGGCCGCCATCTTGGATTTTTCCGGCGCCGCTGGTGTGCCGCTTTGCGGCTGAAAAAAGTCCCTGATACCGGGCTGAGGTGGGCTGGGGCAGGCCTCTGAGGGTCCCGGAGTCTGGGGCTGTCGTCTGCTCTTGCCCATGGTGCAGGCTAATGATGCGGTGCCCGTGGTAAACGAGGTCGGTGCGGGAGCCGAGCTAACACGCGGCCATTCGGCTCCGAGTCCAGGACACGCCCCCTGTATTGTACTTTTTTAATAAAAAACTTTGAATTACGAAAAACAAAATAAGAATTTCAGGTTTGTAGCTTGACTGTAGTGGCCAAAAAATTAATTGATTCTTTGCCAACATGTCCCAATGATTAAAGGGGTTATTAAATGAGCATGGAAATTTCTCCTAAATTTCAGTGCTCTTTCTTTCAGCGCACTTTGGCGAGTTGAATTTGCTGAACTTGCGGTGAATTCAGCATTCACAGCAGATCCCCCAAAGTGCGCCGAATCGATCAGCTGATAAACCCGCCGAATTGATCCAATAAACCACCAAAAGCGGCCGATGACCTGCTGAACACACCGCCGAACGCATCCTCAAACTGCCAAGCACAGCTGACGACCTGCCGAAGTCACCGCGTCTTTGGGTGGCGTTGTCGATAGATAAAATCTCCTCGGAGGAACTTGGCCAGAGAACCTCCATAATGAATAGCGGTCCAGCTGTCAGGCGATGAAAAGCCTTCTAACCCGCATCAGAGACCAGACTCCTGCACTTCCGGTTCGGACAGTGAATGGACGAAATACAAATACAGCAAGCCTGCAAGTCAGCTCAACGCTTTTCATCTTACGACTTCCTCGTTTATGCCTGCAAGCCTGCTCATGAGGAAGTCGTAAGACGAAACGCGTCGAGCTGACTTGCAGATTTGCTGTATTTGTATTTCATCCATTCACCGTCCGAACCGGAAGTGCGGGAGTCTGGTCTCTGACTTGGGCAAGGGCTTGGTTCTTCGGAAGATTACTTTAGTGAAGATCTGGTCCTCGTGGGGATTGTTACTGCTCTACGACCTTTAATCACTTGCCCATTGTGAGGTTCTTGAGAGTATCCTTTTTATTTGATGTATCTCTTATCTTTCTTTATTTACTGTATTGTTATCTATGTTTCTATCATTCTAATAAAAATTTTGAATTTCAAAAAAAAAAATGGTCAGAGTAAGGGCAGAATGTAGAGAAAAGTCGGCTGTCATTCGCTACTATTAAAAAGATATGATTCAGGTTGTTATAATTGCTTAATTTAATTGTGCATGGTGAGCTCAGCTGAATTCACCCACACCTCTCTTGGGTGTCCTTCCTTGCTGTGAAGCTTTCCAAAGTAAAGGGCTTCCCTCTGCCTGGAAGGCTATGAATCAATTCATACTGGAACAGTCTTCTCCGGTTATAACTGGCACTGCACAGGATGATCACCACTGGTCTGCCAATACCTTTGAATTGATTCTGGAAGCCAACGACCTGTCAGAATTTGTCCAAGGCGTCGGTGGAGCATTGAGAGGTGAGAGAGGCAGCAGAATGGAGAAAAGTAAAAAGGGCTCAGAATAAGAAGGAAAGAAACAATGGAGATGGGGAAGGAGAAGGGGAGAAAATAAAACAAGACAAAACAAAACAAGACACATCACAAAGGGGGTGGGTAAAGGAACTCCGTTAGAGCCAAGTCATCTGCCAAGACAAGGCAGTAGGCCAGAGTAACCTATCAATCCTTCCATCTAAACTGTCAGCTCACTCACGGGCCCCAGGCGCAGAGACGCAGCATAATCCTCCCAATAGTACCACTTCAGCCCGAAGTCCGCCGACACTCCTCTAATAGAAGCATCTAGGTGATCCAGGGAACGAAGAGCCTCAACTTTAGTAACCCACTCTCGAAGTGAAGAAACCCTGACTGTGAGCCAGAGAACGGGCACTAAAGCATGGGTGGCAAACAGCATGAGAAGTAGCACAGATCGTTCAAGGGTCTTAATGGGAAGCGCTATGTGGAGCAAAAGGAAACACTCCGGGGTAAATGGCAGGTCTACATCTGTGACCCGATGAATCATGCTCCAGAATACCACTGGGGGGGACCTGACCACCATATGTGGAGGAGAGTGCCCATTTCACCGGCACACCGCCAACATTCTGGAGGTACCGCCGAATAGATTCGGTGGAGAAGGCTAGCGGTTCTATACAAAAAGGAAAGAACCTTATAGGACGTTTCCTGAATGCGAGCAGCTCCACATCCCTTATGGACCAATGTCCAATGGACCAATTTTAGACCATTGGGTAGAGGAAAATGCAGCACCAAGATCTTGTTCCCATCTGGAGACAAAGGGTGGATCTTCCGTATCAGAAGACAAGATCAGACCATAGAGAGTGGACACCCCTCTGGCCAGTGGAAGACCCATGTGGCAGAAACGCTCGAATGGCAGTAGGGGACGGCTCAAACTGTAGCCACATTTAAGGCTCATCAAATATGATTTGATTTGAAAGAAATTAAATCTTTCCAACTGAGAGGGGGGGACCCGCAGAGGCTGAACGCGGGAGAAGATCTAAATTTCCATCTGTGGGGAGATCTATTGCCCTAGGTCTGCCTGAATCAATCAATCGGTCTCTCAAAGATGGCAAGACACCACCTGGCAATCCAGGGCTGGAAGTCACGGGTAAGAGGGGTGAAAGGGCAGAAGAAAACCCATATGTCAGTTTATGCCTGTGCCGCGTAGTGTAGCGGAGACCGGGTCAGGATCTGGTCGCAGACCCGTAAACTGGAACGGCGCTCCGTCCATAAAGGGCGCCTGGAGAGGGCCCGTTCAACGTCTAGCCAACGTTTGTCCATTCCTTGTGCTGACCATTCGACCACACGAGCCATGTGACAGGCGATGTAATATCTACGCGGGTCAGGGAGGGCCAGTCCCCCTTTAGATTTAGAGCGGCATAATACCGCAAAGCCCTACTCTGACCATTTTAATCCAGCGATACAGTTTGTTAAACTTTACTTATACAGTGAAAGTGAGAGCTGCCGAGTTCAACATCTCTAAAATAATAAAGGAGGACAAGGTGAGATATTATATATATATATATATACAGTATATATAATTTTCCAATCAGGGTGATCAATTATTCCACATCAAAACAGAAAGAAAGCGGGGCTTTATGCGCTATATTTCATTTTGAGTTTTGTATCAGAAAACATATATTCATACATTTGTGTGCAAAAGGTTTAATGGGAGACATGAAATAAAACTCATGTTTTTAAAAACATTTAATTTATTTTGTTTACTTTAGTGCAACAACCAAGAAAGAAACAACCCTAGGACAGCATTTTTAATATTATCTAAAAATATTACCATCTAAATAAGTGCCATGAATTTGTACCATTCATTAGTTGTAGCATATGCAAAATATAAATGAAAACACCTCGGGCCCTATTACAAACTCAAAGCTAGTGTTAGTGCTCAGATGAGCATTAACACTAGGATAAGTGACTTTAATGCATGCCCCCTATTACAACCCTAGCGCTAACAGGTTAAAAAATCTGGTTTTCACGAGCTTACTGTACTTTGCGCTCTCTACTTAACGTAATGTAACTAAAAAGAAGCTGGTGCTAACTGATTCTGATTCTGCAGCATCAGTCAGCACCTGCTGAATACCACCCCCCATCAATTAGGTAAGTACCTGCCACAGGGCTCGAGTCGAGCGGGAACGCGCAGGAACGGCGTTCCCGCACTTCTCCCACAGCGGGAACGCTGCGGGAACGCTGCGGGAACGCAGCGTTCCCGCTGTGGCCCGAGCCCGAACGCCGCCGCCGCTCATTGCCGGCGGCCGGCGTGTTTCCTGTTACAAGGGCCAGCTGACAGGAGGTGGAGCCGCTCGCCTGGCTGTTTCATAGATCCCAGGCAAGCGGCTGCACTTCCTGTCAGCGGCCACTGAAGCAGGAAGCACGCGGCCGCTGGCAGAGGAGCAGCAAAGGTGAGCTGGGGGGGCAATATCCCTGAGACCTGGGGGGGGAATATCCCTGAGACCTGGGGGGGAATATCCCTGAGACCTGGGGGGGCAATATCCCTGAGACCTGGGGGGGGCATTATCCATGAGAGCTGGGGCATTATCCATGAGAGCTGGGGCAATATCCATGAGAGCTGGGGCATTATCCACGAGAGCTGGGGCATTATCCATGAGAGCTGGGGCATTATCCATGAGAGCTGGGGCATATCCATGAGAGCTGGGGCATTATCCATGAGAGCTGGGGCATTATCCATGAGACCTGGGGCATTATCCATGAGACCTGGGGCATTATCCATGAGAGCTGGGGCATTATCCATGAGAGCTGGGGCAATATCCATGAGAGCTGGGGCAATATCCATGAGAGCTGGGGCAATATCCATGAGAGCTGGGGCATATCCATGAGAGCTGGGGCATTATCCATGAGAGCTGGGGCAATATCCATGAGAGCTGGGGCATATCCATGAGAGCTGGGGCAATATCCATGAGAGCTGGGGCAATATCCATGAGAGCTGGGGCATATCCATGAGAGCTGGGGCATTATCCATGAGAGCTGGGGCATTATCCATGAGAGCTGGGGCATTATCCATGAGACCTGGGGCATTATCCATGAGAGCTGGGGCAATATCCATGAGAGCTGGGGCATATCCATGAGAGCTGGGGCATTATCCATGAGAGCTGGGGCATTATCCATGAGACCTGGGGCATTATCCATGAGAGCTGGGGCATTATCCATGAGAGCTGGGGCATTATCCATGAGAGCTGGGGCATTATCCATGAGACCTGGGGCAATATCCATGAGACCAGGGGGCAATATCCATGAGAGCTGGGGCAATATCCATGAGAGCTGGGGCAATATCCATGAGAGCCGGGGCAATATCCATGAGACCAGGGGGCAATATCCATGAGACCTGGGGCAATATCCATGAGAGCTGGGGCATTATCCATGAGAGCTGGGGCATTATCCATGAGAGCTGGGGCATTATCCATGAGAGCTGGGGCATATCCATGAGACCAGGGGGCAATATCCATGAGACCTGGGGCATATCCATGAGAGCTGGGGGCATTATCCATGAGAGCTGGGGGCATTATCCATGAGAGCTGGGGGGGCATTATCCATATGAGCTGGGGCAATTATATCCAAGTGAACTGGGGAAAATATATCCATATAACCAGTGCTGTGTATATTATTCTTGGGGTTCAGTGCTGTGTATGTTATTCTGGGGGCTCAGTGCTGTGTATATTATTCTTGGGGTTCAGTGCTGTGTATATTATCCTGGAGGCTCAGTGCTGTGTATATTATTCTGGGGGCTCAGTGCTGTGTATGTTATTCTGGGGGTTCAGTGTTGTGTATGTTATTCTGGGGGTTCAGTGTTGTGTATGTTATTCTGGGGGCTCAGCGCTGTGTATATTATTCTGGGGGCTCAGTGCTGTGTATGTTATTCTGGGGGCTCAGCGCTGTGTATATTATTCTGGGGGCACAATGTTGTGTATATTATTCTGGGGGCTCAGTGCTGTGTATATTATTCTGGGGGCACAATGTTGTGTATATTATTCTGGGGGCTCAGTGCTGTGTATATTATTCTGGGGGCTCAGTGCTGTGTATATTATTCTGGGGGCTCAGCACTGTGTATATTATTCTGGGGTTCAGCGCTGTGTATATTATTCGGGGTTCAGCACTGTGTATATTATTCTGGGGTCTGTGCCTGGAGATTATATATATATATATATATATACGTTAGTCCAGTTGCCACAATCACGAGTATACCTGTACGTAGTGATACCTTTCACTGATCAGTATAGTTTCCAGTTTACACTCTTGAAAGCTTGTCTTTTAAATGTAAAGTTAACCCAATAAAAATGGTATCACCGGCACGCACTGCTATACTCGTGATATATATATATATATATATATATATATATATTTCTTCAGGTAATGGGGGTTGTGGAATTCGTGGGTGAGTTCCCTCACTTTTTTTCCCAGGACTTGACCCCTGACCTGCCACCCTGCAGCGCAAACGGTAGCCCGATCTGCCGCTTCTGGCCATCAGGAGCAGAGTAAGACTGGAGACAAATAGTTCCCAGTCTACCAACACGAATGACTCCGCAGTCCTGCACGATCTCGCAAGAGCTCATGGCTAGGCAGCGCAAGCCTCCATCGAGTCCTATGGACTGCAGTAATTGATACTCAAGGTGGCGCATTAGTGCTGCGTTACGGGGCCCGGCAGCACAAGCCTCCATTGAGTCCTATGGACTGCAGTAATTGATACTCAAGGTGGCGCATTAGTGCTGCGTTATGGGGCCCGGCAGCACAAGCCTCCATGGAGTCCTATGGACTCCAGTAGGTGATACTCTCTGCAGCGTGTTGGCACTGCATTACGAGGTAGGCTGCTGAATCAGCGTCTGCCCCGTAATATAGCACTAAAACTGGGCCGCTAAGAGGAAACATGCAGGCACAGGGTTTCCCCCTTAGTGTCCCCGTTTTAGCACCGTATTCGTCCTAGGGCCCTTCATCTTTATTCTGCTTTTGGTATTTGCTGAAGAATACCATGGATGTCACAAAAAATATAAGGTCAATTTTACCATATAAAGTGAATTTCACCGTACAGTGCAATTCTGTGGCAGTTCGTCTATTCACTAAACTGTCAATTCTCCAAATACTGGTGAATTAACAGCGAAATATGGTGCAGTTTGATGCAGATCTCCACAATTCGGCGATCTACGGCGCCAGCGAAATTGTCCTATAAAGAAGTAATGGTATTGTCAGTGAAATGCCCTGATTTTCGGTGTTTCAGTCCGACAGGTTTAAACAGGCGAATCCCATAGGATTCAATGTAAAAAAAATATTATCGTTTGTATTCAACCATTTATTCTTTTCATTTTCAGCAATCTTTTTATTTATTTATTTTTTGGAACATTTTGTTGCATTTTTTAGACAAACGTTTTGATTCCCATTTCTTTTTTTATAAAGGCGTTTTTTTTATTCTGTAACAGACCGTTTTATTATGTTTTATAGCACCTTTTTATAATTCATTATTCACATAACTCCTATAATATAGGCAACAAGTACAAATACAAGAATTTTTATTCGCATCAAGGTTTAGATTTTTTTTTAATTCTCCTACAGCATTGGCTGCCTACACATATTTCTATATATAAAAATGTATATATTTATTTATTTATATATATAAATGTGAAGTATAGAGACCTTTTGACTCAAATCTAAAAATGGAGTAGAAGCTAAAGTAGTCTTTTATTTGAGACCATAGACCGTGCTTATACAAAAAACATCATACAAACAGCTGCGCTTCAAATCTAACCCATTCCTTCCTCGTTCCTGTCCATTTGTCACTTTTAATAGATTTCTTGGGGAGAGGATTGATTGTTTGTGTTGTCAGATAACATGTGGGATGAATCTTTACAGCACTGAAGGCCTTGTTGTAGGTGCTTCCAGGGTTATTGCCTAGGGAGGATCCTCAGTTATTCATGTCCAATGAAGAAAGTGTCTCTCCTCTAATTATACTCCAACATGATCTTTGCCACATCCAAGCTCGGGGCAATTCCTTTGCAGACCTCTCTGTGGCCACACAACAGACATGTCTATCTGGATACAGTGACACCACAGCAACATGGCTTTAACGCTTCTCAGGAGGATGTGAATACTGCAAACTAGATACAAACCTCTCCCTACAATGCTGTTTTATTAAACAGTTAATGTGTTGACACCATTAGGAGTATAAACATATGGTTCTGTATTCCCTCCATAAAAATAACATTTACTATTTTAAATTCAAATAAATTTTGACATAAACATATTAAACAGTGACAATGCACAGTCTGTCTAATCAATGTAAAAAATAAAAACAATAATGTTCATCACTACAATGGAAATTCTAAAGTATTGTCATCTTTTAAGCTAAAAATATAAATCATCACTTTCTTTCCCAAATCCGACGTGATTTCAATGTATAGATTTCCTTCACATTTCACCAAATGACCATAGTGGTCATGTACTCAATGTACTCTAGAATACATCAGCTTTCCTGTATGAAAATAATAGTCTCTCAGCTGCTTTCAAAATTCTAGGTCTTGTTGTTTTTGTTTTTTATTTGCATGTGTTTACCGGATATATAACATACAGGGTTATTCAGAGAGGTCTGAAATGTCACCGAAATGTAACCACTCTCTCCTCTACCCACCCGCACCTCCCCCCTCATCTGGCTTTAGCGCTCAGGAACTGGCAGATTACTTCTTAAATAAAACTCTCACTATCAGACGCAACATGCCAACCCAAACCAATAATCCACCACCTCCAATCCCAGAAGCCCCCTCTGCAACCCTCTGCCGCTTCCTTCCAGCCACTGAAGAGGAAGTAATATCCTTACTGTCCTCCTCTCATCTCACCACGTGTCTGCTTGACCCCATTCTCTCACATCTAATACCTCCACTCTCCTCCTTTCTCACCCCTGCTCTCACACACATCTTCAACCTATCGCTCTCCACCAGCTCCTTCCCATACACCTTCAAACATGCATGGGTTACCCCTATACTAAAGAAACCCTCCCTCGATCCCAACTCTCCATCCAACTACTGTCCTGTATCCCTGCTTCCATTCACCTCTAAGCTCTTGTAAAAACTAGTTTTCAACTGCCTCTCCCTCTTCCTGTCCTCTAATTCCCTACTCGACCCCCTGCAATCAGGCTTCTGTCCCCTACACTCAACTGAAACTGCCCTCAGTAAAGTCACCAACGACCTCCTAACCGCTAAGACCACGGCCACTATTCTATTCTCATCCGTCTTGACCTCTCGGCTGCTTTTGACACTGTCGACCACCCCTCCTTCTACAGATTCTCGGCTCTCTTGGCCTCCGTGACACTGCGCTTTCTTGGATTCACTCTTATCTGACTAACAGGTCCTTTTCTGTGTCATTTGCTGGTAACTCCTCCTCTTCAATGCCTTTATCAGTGGGTGTACCCCAAGGCTCTGTCCTAGGTCCTCTGCTCTTCTCTATCTACACCTCCTCCCTGGAAAAATCATTAACAGCTTCAATTACCACCTCTATGCTGATGATACTCAGATCTACCTCTCTACCCCTGATCTCTCTCCTTCTGTCCTTTCCAAAATCAGGGACTGTTTATCTGGCATCTCCTCCTGGATGGCCTCTCACCACCTAAAGATTAACATGTCCAAGACTGAGCTCCTACTAATCCCCTCCTCTAATGCCACCCCACCTCCTGACTTCTCCATCATGGTTGATGGTATCACTATCTCCCCATCTAACCAGGTTCGCTGTCTCTGAGTTATACTCGACTCAGCTCTTTCCTACCAACTACTCAATATTTCCAGAATTCGACCATTTCTTACTGCTGACACCGCAAAGCAACTCATCCACGCCCTGGTAATCTCCCGACTTGACTATTGCAATAATCTTCTTGCTGGCCTCCCTCTCTCTCGCCTCGCCCCCCTACAATCCATTCTGAATGCCTCTGCCAGGCTCATCCACCTCACCCGCCGCTCGGTCTCTGCTGCTCCTCTCTGCGAGTCCCTTCACTGGCTCCCCATCCACTACAGAATTCAATTCAAAATCCTTACCCTGACCTACAAAGCTCGCACTAACTCAGCTCCCCACTACCTGTCCTTACTAATCACTAAATACACTCCAGCCTGCTCCCTAAGGTCAAACGGTGACCTATGCCTAGCTTCTCCCCGCATCACCTCTTCCCATGATAGACTGCAAAGATTTCTCCCGCGCATCCCCCATCCTCTAGAACGCTGTCCCTCATACGGTCAGACTTTCCCCTAGTTTCCCTTCCTTCAAATGCTCCCTTAAGACATTCCTGTTTAGGGAAGCCGCATCCAGTCCATCACTCTCACCTTGCAGTCTTCACCTCCTGTTTCCATCCCCAACCCTTATAGATTGTGAGTTGCCACGGAAATAGGGCCCTCGTTTACTATTGTACCAGTTTGTCAATTGTTGTTCAATGTATTGTAACCCTGTCTATATTGTGCCCATTGTACAGCGCTGCAGAATATGCTGGCGCTATATAAATAAAGAATAATAATAATAACCGGCCGCTGGAATTCAGCATACATTTCGGGGCCATTTAGCTATTCAGGGAGCAGGCACATACGCTGCTGTTCGACGGCAATGAAATCCCCCATAGAGAAACAATAGTTAATCTATTCAGAGAGCACGAAACAGCAGTGAAAAGTTGCCGAAGTGCCCTGTTGTTCGGTGCTTTCATTCGGCAGGTTTATTTAGGCGAACCCCATAGACTTAAATGTTAAAAATATTCCCGTTTTTATTCCATATCTAATAAACCATTTATTATTTTATTCTGCAGTAAAAAGTCTTTTTATTTATAGATTTTTATAGGATCTTTTAGGCATTTTTCTAGGTTTTTTCTGCACATTTTTTTTTCCACTTTTATTTTAAATCGTTTTTTTCTATTTTCTGTAACAGACCTTTTTATTATCATTCATTATTATTGTCATTCAGTTTTTTTGCAAACAGAGTTTCAGTTTTGAAACTTTCAAGCCTACTTTTTTTTTTTACCCCGTTCGTCAGCTTGTCGGCTTTTTCCGGAGGCTGCTCTGCGCTGTAATCGGCGGCTGGTCTGCTTTTTCCGGTGTGTTCGGCCTGGTTTTTCTGGCACTCCGGGGACCCTGCGGTGAATGCTGAATTCACTGCAGGGTGGGGAAGTTTGATTCCGCGAAGTGCAGGGAACTGCGGGGAATGAGAGAGCACCGAAATATCAGCGCCATTTCGGTGCTCTATGAATAACCCCTATAGTGTTATATATCCGGTAAATGTATGCAAATAATTAAAAAAACAAGACATAGAACCTTGAAGGCAGCTAACAGACCATTATTTTCATACAAGACATAAAAACAAGAAATAGAACCTTGAAAGCAGCTAACAGACCATTATTTTCATACAGGAAAGCTGATGTATTCTAGACTACATTGAGTTTAATATTGTTTAATATTAAATTAATTTATATTGTTTAATATTTAATATCACCCACGTACAGTCCTTTGGAAATCATCCACAAAAAATAAATCACCAGATATATTGGATAGTACAATATTAAGGGGGAAAGAATATTCTGAAGGAGAACTTACATGTGTTCAATTGTAAATTAAATGGCAATAAGCACTGCTGGCAAATTAGACTTAAAAGGTAAATAATATAATTAATAAGATATATTGTATATATACATATTCTGCCTGAAAGGGGACTTTTGAGGAATTTGACTTCAGTAACTTCAAATGTGATCTTCAGCATTTTACTTGCACAACAATAAATTAAATGTTATTTTCTATGTATAAAGCTTATCAAAACGTTGCTGTTTGTGTAGTTCCAAATGTGCTTGTGATTATCTGTGTGTGTGAGTATCTAGGTGTTTGTGAAGCCTTATGTCTGTGTGTGTATCTGTAAATCTCTATGTATGTCAGGACCGTGCGAGCTGGCAGATGAAGGAACACGGGATGCAGTGATACACAGGAGGCGATATCAGCGGCAGGGCAAGAATTGTGCGCCCCCCCAACCTGTGGACACGGTAACACACCATGATTCCCTGACACCAGTAGAGTATTGACCCCTTACTCCACAGGCACATGTAGGGCTCTATTACATTCTTCGTGCAAACGTTAACGCGTGCGCAAAAACGCATTAACACGAGGGGTTAAACCCTTTGCGCAGAACGTCGTATTACAATGTCCGCACAAAAAATGGGCATTAACGTGTACCGCTGGTGAACCTGCACGAACCGTTTGCGAGCGTAATGTACATTGCGCGTAATATACTTAACACTGTGAGCGAAAAATGCGTTTGTGCGCTGGTACGCGGATGGTATTACAATCTATGCGCAAATTTTAACGGACAACATTTGCGCGCATTATTTTAACGTCTTTAAAAAGCTGGTGTTAATGGCAAATCTGAACGTCCTGGCCAAAACCAAATACACCAGCCCGAAAAAAAAAATACAGCAAAGTAGGGTTGCACCGATACCGATACTAGTATCGATATCGGTGCCGATACCGGGTACTGCAGGAGTACTTGGTACTCGTGCAGTACCCCCGATATTTTTTTCCGATACCGGAAGCCGGCATTGAGCCGGCTTGCCGGTATCCGAGGGGCTGCGGCGGCTGTCCGAATGCTCTATCTGCATTCGGACAGGCCCTGCAGCTGGTCACCTAACTTTGTTTAATACTTACCTTCCTTCAGCGCCGCCGGTAAAGTCTTCTCGCGCGCGCGCTCCTTGGAAGGACCCCAGCCGCGACCACGTGGGACCATGTGATCGCGGCTGGGGTCCTTCCAACGAGCGGCGAGCGGAAACTTTCCCGGCGTCGCTAAGGAAGGTAAGTATTAAACAAAGTGAGCAGCTGCAGGGCCTGTCCAAATGCAGATAGAGCATTCGGACAGGCCCTGCAGCTGCTCTCCGCTCATACTTACCTTCCTTCAGCGACGCCGGGAAAGTTTCCGCGCGTGCGCTCGTTGGAAGGACCCCAGCCGCGATCACATGGTCCCACGTGGTCGCGGCTGGGGTCCTTCCAAGGAGCGCGCGCGTGCGAAGACTTTGCCGGCATCGCTGAAGGAAGGTAAGTATGTGCGGAGAGTGGGGGGATCCATGAGCAAGGGGGGCATATCCATGAGCAAGGGGGGCATATCCATGAGCTGGGGGCATATCCATGAGCAGGGGGGGCATATCCATGAGCAGGGGGGGCATATCCATGAGCAAGGGGGGCATATCCATGAGCAGGGAGGGCATATCCATGAGCAGGGGGGGCATATCCATGAGCAGGGGGGAATATCCATGAGCTGGGGGCATATCCATGAGCAGGGGGGGCATATCCATGAGCAGGGGGGGCATATCCATGAGCAAGGGGGGCATATCCATGAGCAGGGGCGGCATATCCATGAGCAGGGGGGGCATATCCATGAGCAAGGGGGGCATATCCATGAGCAGGGGGGGCAATTATCCATGAGCTGGGGGGCAATTATCCATGAGCTGGGGGGCAATTATCCATGAGCTGGGGGGCAATTATCCATGAGCTGGGGTCAGGATATCCATGAGCTGGGGCAAATCCATGAGACCTGGGGGCTTTATAGGAGGTCTGTTCTTATTGGAAAGCGTCACATGACATAAAATAAAAGTATTGGTAATTGGTATCGGTGAGTACTTGAACAAAAGTATCGGTACTCGTACTCGGTCTTAAAAAAGTGGTATCGGTGCATCCCTACAGCAAAGTATAGTTACACATTCTACGCATACCCAAACAATAAAATGGAGAAGTTGCAGGCTTTGGATGAAAGTAACAATAGGTGCTTTAAAATTGGGCCTTTAGTGTCGGCAACAGTAACCCCTCTGTGGTATTGTGGAAGAGTGCAGCGTTGGACCCTGCGGTCCAAAAAATTAAAATTGATATAAATCTGGTACAGGTGTCAGTGCACCCAAATATTGTGCCATTCATGAGGAGGAAGAGGGAGAGGTGCTGGTGGAGCAGACAGACCTCATACAAGCAGCTTTCTGGAGGCGTGGTGGATGAACAAGCTCCAGCACAGAGTCCCATCTTAGATCCCTCCCAGCTGCAATCAGAATTACCCAGTGTGCCGTGAAGGAAATGTAACGGCCCTGTCCATGCTTGCTGGACCACGTGTCTAAAGTCACATGCACCTTGCTGCTGACTGCCTTTCCCAATGACTCGATAACATTGTCTTCCACGTGCTGGTATAATGCTGGAATGGCCTTCCGTGAAAAGTAATGGCGTTTTGGAACCTGCCACTGTGGTATAGCGCATTCAGCAAATTCATGGAAGGAAGCACAGTCCACCAGCTGGAAAGGCAGCAGCTGCAATGCGGGTAATTTTGCTAAGCTGGCATTTAGACGCTGTGCTTGGGGATGGTTGGGACTATATTTTTTCTTACGCTGCAGCAGCTGGGGCAACGTAATCTGACTACGTAAATCTTCAGCTGATGGGATGCTGTTACATTGTGAGGAAGGACCTGGTACATCCATTACTGTAGCATCATCCCTGTAAGTGGAGGTTGGAGTCAATGACATGGCAGGACATATAGTGGGGGTAGAAACAGGTGAGGAGGACCTACGCAAAGTTTTGCGCCAACGGGATGCTTGGCAGGTGGTCATATGTCGCCTCAAGCACGTGGTACCCAAGCGTCCGTTGTCTTTCCCACGCTTGAGCCTCATCTGACATGGATTACAAATAGCAAAAGTGGGGTCTGCTGCACATTTCTTAAAGAACTCCCAGACAGCAGAGTTCCTGGATGTGTGCTTTGAGACAACAGCGCTCTGGACCTGAGCAGCACTGACAGCTGATGCTTTGGACTGGCAAGTGCTACGGTTGGTCATAGAGGATGTTGTACCTAGTGTTAGAACAATTCCCAGATATTTTGTAGAAATTACTGACCCCCAAAATAGTTGCTGGGAAGTTTCTGGGAACCAAAAAGACCAAAAAGGACAGGCAGACACTCCCAGGCACAGATAAGAGGGCAAGCAGCCTCTGTGTCGGGAGGCTGTGCCTCTGGTCGTCATGGACGTGGTGCATCCTCTGCAGGGGCACGTTCGTCCTTTCTAACTGGTGCTGGCCGTCTTAAGCAGCAGCAACATACAGAGGATTTGGTGGATTGGCTAACCAGGCCATCTGAGTCCTCCGAGTCCTCTGCCAGCCGGGCTTGTAGTGGTTTACAGTCCACCTCAGCTGCCAAAGCATCTAATGCAGCCTCCATGTCCATAGCTACTCCTGCCGTAGCCTCACTATCACACACGGAGTAGTCAGCTGAATTGTTTGACTACAATGACAGTGACATGCTGCTTGAGGATGCGCAGCAACTACAGTGCTCTGATTCAATCTGTGAGGTTGAGGAAGGGAGTATAATCAACCTAGAGGAAGGGGGTGCCAGTGACACACAAATAACTGGCACTCATGTTGCCCCAGCAGCTGCAGCATACTGCCAAGTTGGCTCCAGTGACGAGAAGATAGGGGGTGATGACAATGATGATGAGGTCACTGACTCCACCTGGGTGCCTGATCGAACAGAGGAGTCAAGTGAAGAGGAGGAGGAGGCACAACAAACACGAGGCACAACGTCCTCTATGACCAACCGTAGCACTAGCCAGTCCAAGGCATCAGGTGTCAGAACTGCTCAGGTGCAGAGCGCTGTTGTCTCAAAGCACACATCCAGGAACTCTGCTGTCTGGGAGTTCTTTAAGAAATGTGCAGCAGACCCCACTGTTGCTATTTGTAATCTATGTCACTGGACACTTGGGTACCACGTGCTTGAGGCGACATATGACCACCTGCCAAGCATCCCGTTGGCGCAAAACTTTGCGTAGGTCCTCCTCATCTGTCTCTACCCCCACTATATGTCCTGCCATGTCATTGACTCCAACCTCCACTGACAGGGATGATACTACAGTAATGGATGTACCAGGTCCTTCCTCACAATGTGACAGCATCCCATCAGCTGAAGATTTACGCAGTCAGATTGTGTTTCCCCAGCTGCTGCAGCGTAAGAAAAAATATAGTCCCAACCATCCCCAAGCACAGCGTCTAAATGCCAGCTTAGCAAAATTACTCGCATTGCAGCTGCTGCCTTTCCAGTTGGTGGACTCTGCTTCCTTCCGTGAATTTGCTGAATGTGCTGTACAACAGTGGCAGGTTCCAAAACGTAATTACTTTTCATGGAAGGCCATTCCAGCACTATACCAGCACGTGGAAGACAATGTTATCGAGTCATTGGGAAAGGCAGTCAGCAGCAAGGTGCATGTGACTTTAGACACGTGGTCCAGCAAGCATGGACAGGGCCATTACATTTCCTTCACGGCACACTGGGTAACTCTCATTGCAGCTGGGAGGGATCCGAGACGGGGCTCTGTGCTGGAGCTTATTCATCCACCACACCTCCAGAAAGCTGCTTGTATGAGGTCTGTCTGCTCCACCAACACCTCTCCCTCTTCCTCCTCCTCCTTCTCTGTCTCTGGCGAAGTGGCAGTTAAACCGACGCGTGACGGGCTACGCAATGGCTCAAGCAAAAGATGCCATACTCTGCTTGAGCTGGTTTGTTTAGGGGTTTGAGCTGGTTTGTTTAGGCTACGGCAGGAGTAGCTGTGGACATGGAGGCTGCATTAGATGCTTTGGCAGCTGAGGTGGACTGTAAACCACTACAAGCCCGGCTGGCAGAGGACTCGGAGGATGAGGATGGCCTGGTTAGCCAATCCACCAAATCCTCTGTATGTTGCTGCTGCTTAAAACGGCCAGCACCAGTTAGAAAGGACGAACGTGCCCCTGCAGAGGATGCACCACGTCCATGACGACCAGAGGCACAGCCTCCCGAAACAGAGGCTGCTTGCCCTCTTATCTGTGCCTGGGAGCGTCTGCCTGTCCTTTTTGGTCTGTCTAACATGGTGAGTGAAATATAGATTAAAGATATACAGAACTCTGATTCAACTTTTTTATAAAAATTGGAGATATGCTGCAGAACTCTGATTCAACTCTGGTATAAAGATTAAAGATTTCCAGAACTCTGGTATAACTCAGTGAGACACCCTGATAGCTGGCAGCCAGTGACAAGACACAGATTACAATTCCCAGAAATTTCCTATAAATCAGTGAGACCCCCTGATGGGCGGCAGTGACAAGACACAAATTACAATTCCCAGAAAACACCTGCAAATCAGTGAGACCCCCTGATAGTACCCCCTGATAGTTAGCAACAGTGACAAGACACAGATTACAATTCCCAGAAATCTGCTAGAAGTATGTGGGTCCCCCTGATGGGTGGCAGTGAGAACACAAAGATTACAACAATTCCCAGATATTTTGTAGAAATGAGACCCCCAAAATACTTGGTGGCAGTGAGAACACACAGATTAGAACAATTCACAGATATTTTGTAGAAATAAGACCCCCAAAATACTTAGTGGCAGTGAGAACACACAGATTACCACAATTCCCAGATATTTTGTAGAAATGAGACCCCCACAATACTTGGTGGCAGTGAGAACACAAAGATTACAACAATTCCCAGATATTTTGTAGAAATGAGACCCCCAAAAAGCGCACGGCCACTACCCGGACACCCATACACCTTTTATGGCAAATATCTTGCATATATGCCCACTTGCAGGGCACTCTAAAAACCGAACTTTTGAGTTCCATTGACTTGCATTGAGTTTGGTTCGTGTACGAGTTCGAACTCGAACTTTTGAAATTGTTCGAGTTCGAGTGCGAACCGAACACAGGGGTGTTCGGTTCATCCCTAGTTGACAGTAGGGATGAGCTGTTCGGTTCGATCGGTTCGGAGTTCGATTCGAATATTGCCCGTTCGCATGTTCACGAACTACGAACATTTCCGCGTGTTCGCCGCAGGTTCGCCCACAATGCACCACAATGGACCACAATGCACTTTTCCACTGGTCTGAAGCTTGTAATTGGCTACAGCCTTGCACCTCACCACAGGTCAGGTGCAAGACTGGTTCAAGACTATGCCAATCACGGCTCAGAGTCCTGATTGGGCAAATTTTGCCCAATCATGGGCTCACAGAGCTAAGTCCCGCAGCACAATATATAAGGCTTCACACAGCGCTTCAGCACGTGTTTGAGAGGAGATTGTTGTTGTGTTAGTGTGTGTTCTCACTGCCACCAAGTATTTTGGGGGGTCAGTAATTTCTACAAAATATCTGGGAATTGTGGTAATCTGTGTGTTCTCACTCCCAGCAACTATTTTGGGGGTCAGTAATTTCTACAAAATATCTGGGAATTGTGTAATCTGTTCGTCATCACTCCTAGCAACTATTTTGGGGGGTCAGTAATTTCTACAAAATATATGGGAATTGTGGTAATCTGTGTGTTCTCACAGCAACTATTTTGGGGGTCAGTAATTTCTACAAAATATCTGGGAATTGTTCTAATCTTTGTGTTCTCACTGTCACCAGCAATTTTGGGGGTCAGTCATTTATACAAAACATGTGGGAATTTTCTAATCTTTGTGTTCTCACTGCCACCAGCAATTTTAGGGGTCAGTCATTTATACAAAATATCTGGGAATTGTTCTAATCTTTGTGTTCTCACTGCCACCAGCAATTTTGGGGGTCAGTCATTTATACAAAATATCTGGGAATTGTGGTAATCTGTGTGTTCTCACTCCCAGCAACTATTTTGGGAGGCAGTAATTTCTACAAAATATCTGGGAATTGTTGTAATCTGTGTGTTCTCACTCCTAGCAACTATTTTGGGGGTCAGTAATTTCTACAAAATATCTGGGAATTGTGGTAATCTGTGTGTT
This sequence comes from Leptobrachium leishanense, assembly GCA_009667805.1. NCBI lineage: Eukaryota > Metazoa > Chordata > Amphibia > Anura > Megophryidae > Leptobrachium > Leptobrachium leishanense. The sequence goes on along the minus strand of CM019071.1, from coordinate 111,649,545 downwards.
CTCACTCCCAGCAACTATTTTGGGGGTCAGTAATTTCTACAAAATATCTCGGAATTGTTCTAATCTTTGTGTTCTCACTGCCACCAGCAATTTTGGGGGTCAATCAGTTATACAAAATAACTGGGAATTTTTCTAATCTTTGTGTTCTCGCTGCTACCAGCAATTTTGGTGGTCAGTCATTTCTACAAAATATCTGGGAATTTTGGTAATCTGTGTGTTCTCACTGCCACCCATCAGTGCCCGTGCGCTTTTTGGGGGTCTCATTTCTACAAAATATATGGGAATTGTTGTAATCTTTGTGTTCTCACTGCCACCAAGTTTTGTGGGGGTCTCATTTCTACAAAATATCTGGGAATTGTTGTAATCTGTGTGTTCTCACTGCCACTAAGTATTTTGGGGGTCTTATTTCTACAAAATATCTGTGAATTGTTCTAATCTGTGTGTTCTCACTGCCACCAAGTATTTTGGGGGTCTTATTTCTACAAAATATCTGGGAATTGTTGTAATCTTTGTGTTCTCACTGCCACCCATCAGGGGGTCTCACTGATTTATAGGAGGTTTCTAGGAATTGTAATCTGTGTCTTCTCACTGCCAGCTATCAGGGGGTCTCACTGAGTTATACCAGAGTTCTGGAAATCTTTAATCTTTATACCAGAGTTGAATCAGAGTTCTGCAGCATATCTCCAATTTTTATAACAGAGTTGAATCAGAGTTCTGTATATCTTTAATCTATATATCACTCACCATGTCAGAAAGACCAAAAAGGATATGCAGACACTCCCAGACACAGATAAGAGGGCAAGCAGCCTCTGTGTCGGGAGGCTGTGCCTCTGGTCATCGTGGACGTGGTGCATCCTCTACAGGAGCACGTTTGTCCTTTCTAACTGGTGCTGGCCGTCTTAAGCAGCAGCAACATACAGAGGATTTGGTGGATTGGCTAACCAGGTCATCTGAGTCCTCCGAGTCCTCTGCCAGCCGGGCTTGTAGTGGCTTACAGCCCACCTCAGCTGCCAAAGCATCTAATGCAGCCTCCATGTCCACAGCTACTCCTGCCGTAGCCTCACTATCACACACGGAGGAGTCAGCTGAATTGTTTGACTACAATGACAGTGACATGCTGCTTGAGGATGCGCAGCAACTACAGTGCTCTGATTCAATCTGTGAGGTTGAGGAAGGGAGTATAATCAACGTAGAGGAAGGGGGTGCCAGTGACACACAAATAACTGGCACTCATGTTGCCCCAGCAGCTGCAGCATACTGCCAAGTTGGCTCCAGTGACGAGGAGATAGGGGGTGATGACAATGATGATGAGGTCACTGACTCCACCTGGGTGCCTGATCGAACAGAGGAGTCAAGTGAGGAGGAGGAGGAGGCACAACAAACACGAGGCACAACGTCCTCTATGACCAACCGTAGCACTAGCCAGTCCAAGGCATCAGGTGTCAGAACTGCTCAGGTGCAGAGCACTGTTGTCTCAAAGCACACATCCAGGAACTCTGCTGTCTGGGAGTTCTTTAAGAAATGTGCAGCAGACCCCACCGTTGCTATTTGTAATCTATGTCAGATGAGGCTCAAGCGTGGGAAAGACACTGGACGCTTGGGTACCACGTGCTTGAGGCGACATATGACCACCTGCCAAGCATCCCGTTGGCTCAAAACTTTGCGTAGGTCCTCCTCATCTGTCTCCTCATCTGCAGCGTAAGAGAAAATATAGTCCCAACCATCCCCAAGCACAGCGTCTAAATGCCAGCTTAGCAAAATTACTCGCATTGCAGCTGCTGCCTTTCCAGCTGGTGGACTCTGCTTCCTTCCGTGAATTTGCTGAATGTGCTGTACCACAGTGGCAGGTTCCAAAACGTAATTACTTTTCATGGAAGGCCATTCCAGCACTATACCAGCACGTGGAAGACAATGTTATCGAGTCATTGGGAAAGGCAGTCAGCAGCAAGGTGCATGTGACTTTAGACACGTGGTCCAGCAAGCATGGACAGGGCCATTACATTTCCTTCACGGCACACTGGGTAACTCTGATTGCAGCTGGGAGGGATCCGAGATGGGGCTCTGTGCTGGAGCTTATTCATCCACCACACCTCCAGAAAGCTGCTTGTATGAGGTCTGTCTGCTCCACCAACACCTCTCCCTCTTCCTCCTCCTCCTTCTCTGTCTCTGGCGAAGTGGCAGTTAAACCGACGCAGGACAGGGGCTACGCAATGGCTCTAGCAAAAAGATGCCATACTCTGCTTGAGCTGGTTTGTTTAGGGGCCAGGAGCCACACCGGGCCAGAAATTCTGTTAGCTCTGCAGGGGCAGGGGCAGAGATGACTAACACCACACCAGCTTCAGTTGGTCGTCTGTGATAATGGCAGCAACCTTCTCTCCGCCCTACGCCTGGGAAAGTTGACGCATGTACCATGCCTAGCACACATCCTAAATCTGGTGGTACATTGTTTCCCGTTTCCTAACCAGGTACCCAGGGCTGGCCTTGCTTCTCAGCCAGGGCAGAAATGTCTGCAGCCACTTCAGATGGTCATTCCCAGCAAGTGTTCGCCTGGCAAAAATTCAAAGAGAATTCCACCTTCCCACAAACCGTCTGATCTGTGACATGCCCACCAGATGGAACTCGACATTAGCAATGCTGCAGAATCTGCACAAGCAGCAGAGGGCCATCAACGAGTACCTGTGTGAGTATGGCACAAGGACAGGTTCAGGTCAACTTGTTTCCCCCCCCGTGAGGAAGTGCACGATGGGGTCATCCTCCTCATTGACCAGGAAGACTCGGAAGCTAATGCCACCTCCAACCTACGCTGCATGGGCTCCTTTATCCTGCAAAGCCTGGTAAAGGACCCCAGGATTCATGCTATCAAGGAGAGGGATCATTACTGGTTGGCAAGCCTTCTTGATCCACGATACAAGGGTAAAGTTGCAGAGCTCATCCTGCCCGCACAGAGGGAGCACAGGATGAAAAAAATTGAGGACGCTCTAAAGCAACACTTGTGTAACACCTTTTCAGAAACTGGTAGGTTACCAAGTGATGATGACACACGTGCTTCTGAGGCTGCGGATGATCAGAGGAATAGTGGGGAAGGCCGGGCCGCTTGACTGATACTTTTTTAAATTTTCTTAGCCCACGACGCCCAGGGACGTCAAATGTAGGCACCCATTGCCAGCGTCTTCACCGTATGGTGCAGGACTACCTAGGGGCAAGGGCAGACCTGGATACCTTTCCAGCAGATGATCCACTGGCTTACTGGGTGTTAAGATTGGATCACTGGCCAGAATTTAGCCAATATGTTATGCAGCTACTAGGTTGCCCTTTATCCAGTGTGCTTTCTGAAAGGACGTTCAGTGCCGCTGGAGGTTTTGCCACAGACAAAAGAGTGCGTCTGTCCACCGACTCTGTAGACCGGCTGACATTTATAAAAATGAATCAGTCCTGGATCAGCAGCTATCAATCCCCTGATGCTGACGTAACGGAATAGATCGGGGATGTTTTCTGCATTCATAAAACCTCCACCACTGAACTCTTCCACAATACCACAAAAGGGTTATGGTGTGAAGGCACTTGCTGCCATGAAAGGCACAATATTTGGCTGACCTGATGCCTGTGCCAGATTTATATCATATTAATTTTTTTGAACCGCAGGGTCCAACCCTGCACTCTTCCACAATACCACAAAAGGGTTACGGTGTGAAGGCACTTGCTGCCATGAAAGGCACAATATTTGGCTGCACTGACGGCTGTGCCAGATTTATATCATTTTAATTTTTTGAACTGCAGGGTCCAACCCTGCACTCTTCCACAATACCACAAAAGGGTTACGGTGTGAAGGCACTTGCTGCCATGAAAGGCACAATATTTGGCTGCACTGACGCCTGTGCCGGATTTATATCATTTTAATTTTTTGAACCGCAGGGTCCAACCCTGTACTTTTCCACAATACCACAAAAGGGTGTGAAGGCACTTGCTGCCATGAAAGGCACATTATTTGGGTGCACTGTCACTGACGCCTATATTACCAGATTTATATCATTTTAATATTTGACCGCGGGGGTCCAACCCTGCACTCTTTCACAATACCACAGAGGTGTTACTGTTGCCGATACTAAAGGCCCAATTTTAAAGCACCTATTGTTACTTTCATCCAAAGCCTGCATAAGTTTCACCATAATTTTGCCAAAAAATCACTAAACTTGTTCTGCGTGTCCTAAAATGTCTCCTTTTTTAATACAGACTGCCACCCCAAGCAGTTGTTTATGAATAGATTAAAAGAAAAGCATTTACCGTCATTTGAAACGTCATTTTTTTGTTTTTAAATGTTTCTATACATCCTACAAATCCGCCACTTCACGGACAGGTTATGGGGACCTCCTAGGCACGATATTTATATATTGATATAAGGAATTTTTCGTTTTTATTTTTAACCCTTATTTCATGGAAAACTCACTGTCCCTTTAAAAACGTTTTTTTTTTTACTTTTTGTCCTTGTTTCCTGTCCCCCAGGGCACTACCTGGACCCCCATACACCTTTTATGGCAAATATCTTGCATATATGCCCTCTTGCAGTGCACTCTAAAAACCGAACTTTTGAGTCCCACTGACTTGCATTGAATTCGGTTCGTGTTCGAACTCGAACTTTCGAAATTGTTCGAGTTCGAATGCGAACAAAACACGGGGGTGTTCGGCTCATCCCTAGTTGACAGCAGTGTGAGCACGAGCCCGTCTGCGGCTGGGTTCTTGACAACGTATGTGTGTGTACCTGGGAGTGCCCGTGAATCTATACATCTGTTTGTTTCTGTGGATCTCTGAACAGCTTACACGCAGCACTGCTGTTCACTGTTGTTGGCACAATGGTAAAAATCACCAATATTGCAATGATGGCGAACATCGGTCATCCACAGACGGAAAATCAAGAACTGATAGGCGAAATCCTTCCAAACAGTGCTGAACTACGATGAACAACTAACTGTACAACGAGTGTTCTCCTGTAAAAGGTGTAGGGGCCCTATTACATTCTTTACCCACAATTGTGCGCGCGCGCAAAAACGCATTACGCGAGGGGCAAAACCCTTTGCCCTGAACATCGTATTACGACGTTCGTACACAAAATGCACGTTAACGTCTAACGCGAGTGACCCTGCGCGAACCCTTTGAGAGCGCAATTTAGTGCGCACATCCTATACTTAACATTGTGAGCGCAAATGCGTTTGTGCACTGGTGCGCGCATGGTATTACAATTTTAGCGCAAAATTTAGCGGACAATGTTTGCGCGCATAATTTTAACGTCTTTGAAAAGCTGGTGGTAACGGCAAATTGTAACAACCTGACCGTACCAAACTGCGGATTCACAACGGAGAAGGTCGATGCGCATGTTTTTTTTTACAAGTTCCGTCAAAAATGACGGCCACTACCTTGTCTTCCGTCAGAACGTACGTCTGTTGTGCGCAGTCCATACAAAATGCGTTTGTCTGACGGACTCTCTTTAAAAATTACATTGCGCTCACTGATTTCTGCGCGCAACGTATTTTGCACGTCAGTTTTACGAGCGCAATTTCCCGACAGATGAAAAAATGCGTGTGGAATGCAATTCCAGCAGTGATTTTCGTGCATTAACGTTTAACGCTTTGCGCAAAAAAACACACGTTTAGCGTGCGTTTTTGAGTTAAGGATGTAATAGGGCCCATAGTGTGGCTTTTCTCAGTTTACTTTTGTTTCACAGTGTTTGGAACTATACTTTGGTGAGACTAAACTGTTGATCTCCATAGGCTGCCATACAAACAACATTAAAACCATCTGTAAAAACAATGTTGGAGACCTTCGACTGAAACCCCAGTGGACTGGAAACTATGCTGAAATCCGCACTAACCTAATATGGCAGGAACTACAGTGGACACACTACTGAAAACTAATGCTGAGAACTTCACTGAAGATAATCCTAAACAAAAGATAAATCCTAAACAAAAGATAAATCCAGGTTAAGTATCCATGTAATTGGGCAGACTAGATGGGCCGAAAGGTTCTTATCTGCTGACATTTTTCTATGTTTCTATCTCCAGCACAAACTGTTATACCACATTCTTTAATGTTACCCAAAGATAGAAATTGAGGGGTGTTAAGTCTGGGGAATGTGAAGGAAATTCTACAGCACCTCTGCATCCTATCCAATGGCCTGGCAGAACGTCATTGAAGTAGTCTCTTACAGACGTCTCGGTGGCAGTGAGGTGGTGATCTGTCTTGCTGGAAGCAAAATTGCTCATCCGCATAAAGCATACGAATGGCCGGTAAAATAGATGTGCGAAGCATGTACACTAGACCAGTGACCGTGCCTTCAAAAAAAAAAAAAAAGAATGGTCCAATTAAACCTTTGAATGACAGTCCACACCATTTTCTGTACAAAGTTCTCATCTTCAGGTACCATTTGTCGAAAGCACTCACAGTACTCCATTCTCCGATCAGGGTCATATTCAATCATTTTTTTTTTATTTTATTTTTTTTTCTATTCAAAATTTTTTATTTTAAAAGAAAGTCAGCAGTACAATCAGCTAGGTAAAATAAATGAAAGCAATACACAGGATCAACATACAGGTATGCAGCAAGTGATAAAACAATATTCAAATAGGAAAGTGGGCGGGGGACATACCAAAAAGTGCTCCGGGGGAAAAGAAGAAAAAGGAAAAGAGAGAAAAAATAAATAAAATAATGGGGGGGGTGGCAAAGGCCATGAATGTGACTTTCCTGGCTCTCTCCTAAAGTAGGAGGCCATGGAAATGTGCAGGTCACAAGGGCGGGGTACTCGGGGCCAGGTATGGCGGGCAGAGCCATGGTGGCCACCACAATGGCACACCCCGAGTTGCCCCAAACGCCAAAAGAAAGTAAAAAAATAAAATAAAAGTTAAAAAAAAAAAAAAAAGAGAGAGAGAGAAAGGGGGGGGAGGGGAGTCTGCAGCACAAGATGGCGTGTAAAAACAAGGGGAAAGGGATGAAAAACGGGGGGGTTCATATTCAATCATGATGTGTATGTCACGGATCTTGGGTCTATGATACTGGTCCCTGTACACAGTGTACTATCTACCCCTCCGATCCTTGGATGGTCGGTAAGCTAATTATCTTCAGGGAATTGATCTTGTAGTCCACAGCAACGGTTATCAGGCCCCAGTATAGGAGAACACACTTGGCCCCGATAGCATAGGTCTTATTGCCAGGAGAGATGGTCAGCCTTAAACCAAGGGTTACACTCAGAACAGGGTTGTCAGGAATAGTGAGGGTCACACACAAAGCAGGGTTCTCAGAAATAGCCGTGGTCATGCACAAATCAGGGTTCTTGTAAATAGCTGTGGACATACACAAATCAGGGTTCTCTGACTTTAATCTTTCGTGTCATCACACTGTGTCCCCCGCCCCCTGATCACACACATGACCACCACGGGCTTGCATATCACTTTGCCCCGGCTAGCATGCAGCGAGGATGGGCCTGCCGGGCAGGGTCCTGGACGTGACAGTGTAACAGTCTCGGGATGTAAAATTTCCAATGTGCTCTCTTCAGAATATGTTGTATGCCCGATCTGCTAATTCCTGTCTCATGCGCTCATTGTTTGACAGACCTTTCGGTGAGCATGTAAACTGTTGCAACACCGTATCTGAGGAAGCAGGACTTGTTCCCAGATCTTTGCTTGCGCACATCACACACACTGTCATCAGTTTGGAACTTATTATTATAAAGTATTTTACCAGAAAGGATACATTGAAATTTCGTTCGTTTTCAAGTATGTCCTGGGTGGTGAGTATGTACCGTTAGGTGTTTTGCCCAAGGACACTTACTGGAGAGGTGCTCTTGCCAGGATACGAACCTGTGTCTCCACAGATATAGAGCAGTGATGTTACCTCTACTCCATCCAGCCGGCACAAATCCATGCAATTGTGAGTTGTGTAGGTGGTTCGGTTTCAAACTCACGTCACCATTGTCGTTGAAATTCACACACCTTTAGAAATTTACAATACCACTTCAAAATGATCTTGCGTTGCTCAAAAGTCAAGTGTGCCTCCGCCATTTTGTTTGACTCTCTCCTGACAGTCACATGATAATATCAATAATTACTGATATCTATAAAGAAATCATAATACTACACATTGCTTCCATAATGCAATATGGGTTTTAAAAAAGGGTATAGATAACAACTGTTGAAGTGTGTATACATTTTGTGGGCCCCTCTGTACACATATATATATATATATATATATATATAAAAAGGCCCTTGCTTGGGCCGAAACGTCGGTTATTTTAATGTAACTATAATAAACTTTGTTGTTTTATTGTACCAAGTCCTCGAGTGCGGTTCCGTCAATGGATTGTTATATATTTACACTATATTGCCAAAATTATTCGCTCACCTGCCTTGACTCGCATGAGAACTTAAGTGACATCCCATTCCTAATCCATAGGGTTCAATAGGACGTCGGTCCACCCGTTGCAGCTATAACAGCTTCAACTCTTCTGGGAAGGCTGTCCACAAGGTTTAGGAGTGTGTTTATGGGAATTTTTGACCATTCTTCCAGAAGCGCATTTGTGAGGTCACACACTGATGTTGGACGAGAAGGCCTGGCTCTTAGTCTCCACTCTAATTCATCCCAAAGGTGTTCTATCGGGTTGAGGTCAGGACTCTGTGCAGGCCAGTCAAGTTCATCCACACCAGACTCTGTCATCCATGTCTTTATGGACCTTGCGTTGTGCACTGGTGCACAGTCAGGTTGGAAGAGGAAGGGGCCAGCTTCAAACTGTTCCCACAAAGTTGGGAGCATGGAATTGTCCAAAATGTCTTGGTTTGCTGAAGCATTCAGAGTTCCTTTCACTGGAACTAAGGGGCCAAGCCCAGCTCCTAAAAAACAACCCCACACCATAATCCCCCCTCCACCAAACTTTACACTTGGCACAATGCAGTCAAACAAGTACCGTTCTCCTGGCAACCGCCAAACCCAGACTCGTCCATCAGATTGCCAGATGGAGAAGCTCAAATTTCACGACTGGATTTGTTGCACAGGTGGCATCCTATCACAGATCCACGCTGGAATTCACTGAGCTCCTGAGAGCGACCCATTCTTTCACAAAGGTTTGTAAAAACAGTCTGCATGCCTAGGTGCTTGATTTTTATTTTTTTTTATATTTCAAAATTTTATTTTGCCGAAGAAAAAGGTCACAAACCGACCAACAATTTTGGCCACGCAGAGCCAGGGATAAATCAGCAGTAAAATAGCACACGAGAAGTCATCAAAAAATCTTAAGAAACTTATCTGAGATGATCATCCTAAACTAGGTCAAAAAAGGGGAAGGGGAAGTTTAAAACTCGTCAGGAGGGTCGATCCAGGAAAAAACAAACAATGGCGATAGCACTCGTCTAGAAGGCTCCAGGGAACCCAAAAAAGAGGAGAAAAAAAAAAGGGGGGCGGGAGGGGCTGCCAAAAAAAATGTGGCATTCCTGGCTCCCCCGGCAACCTTGAGGAAGGCGAGGGCCATGGAAGGGGCCACAAGGCCGGGAGACCTGAGGCCAAGAGAACAGCCAGGGCCTAGGTAGCTGTTCTAGCGGCTCGCCCAGGGTGTATCCCAATGTCCCACACAGGGGGAAATGGGGGAAGGTGGGGAGGGTGAGATAAGGGGGTCCCTGTGCTCTAACAGATTATCAGCTTTCAGCCCTAAACCACAGCATGTAATTCACACGAGTCCTGGAAAGTACCCATAAAATGTCATCGCGCAGAGGGGGGGGGGTGAAGGTCTCAGACCTCAGCGGGGAAGGTCGTCTTCTGGGGGGTGAAATCAGCAGTTTTGAAGTCTTCAATCAAATACGAACGGGGAAGTTGAAATTCTCAGACATCAGTGGGGGTGTCATCGGGGGGACCATCTGCTGCAACAAGTCCTCCAAAAATCCCTAGTGACACAGAGACCTGTCAAGTCAGAGAGTCTCAGCCAGTGTCCCAGAGTGGGGGGGTGAACGTGGCCCCAAATGCATCTAAAGGGAGGCTCAGTGGTAACCGGAACGAGAACAACATGAGGCCCACTAGAGCCCCTAGTCCATCAATGAGGAGGCAATGTAGCTCAAAAATGGAGTTCGCAAAGAGCCAGGGACACAGAGCGCAGTTCTTATAAGCCTCCCCGGTTAAGGCCAGCAAGCAGCTGCCGGAGGCCCCTAAAGAGCAGGGGGGCAAATCATCGGGTATCCCCGCCGGACCACTATGAATGGCAGGTCTCCCACCAGCCATCACCATCAGGATTGCAGGGAAGACTGCTGGGTGTTGCTCTCCTCCCAAGTTCAGAGATTCATCAGAGAGGTCTCGGCAAAGCTGGGTCTCAGTTGCAGGGATAATGGGCAGAACGCTCTGTCCGGCGCTGTACTCACACAAGGGTGCCTCCTCAACGCTGGGCCCGGTCACCTCCGCTGGCCCCTCGTGTCTTCCAGTTGGCGGGATAGTCATCCAACCTGTCTCCTGCATAGCGGCACACCATTCCTCCCTCATATCCTTCATTAGCTCCACGAGCATCCCACGGGTTAGGGGGAGCAAGTCGTCGTCCATTGTCAGCTCAAGGAAAGATGGCGTCATCACCAGCGGCACAGGTACGGGTAGGTTAGGCATCACCTCAGCAGCCAGGCCCGACACGCGCTCCAGTGAGCAGCAAGGAACCTCCGGGCAGGGCCGCCATCAGGGCATTACAGCCCATGCTGCAGTAAGGGGCCTGGGCACTGGGGGGGGCCGCCGACAGCAGCTACATTACTTTAGGCCGCAGGCCTCGGAGGAGGTGCTGCAGCCTACCTGGGCCCCGCCGCCTGCGAGCAGAGACTCCAAGATGGCGCCGTGGCTGACGGGCCCCCTCTGATGAGGTCAGAAAGGGCGCGCCAGACTTCTGCCCATCATCATTGAACAGGCCTCTGTATTCTGCAGCGCTGGGAGTAAGTGGTCATAAATGTCACTTCCTCCCAGCGCTCCATGATGCACATGCTGCTGCGGAGAGCACCGGCACCCAGGTAATTTGGGAGGGGCCAGGGGTGAAATATACTGAAAAAAAAAGGATGAGGGGGATGGAATAAGATTAAAATGGAGGAGGAGGAATGAAAGGAAAACGAAGGGGGGTGAAATAAAATTAAAATGGAAGAGGGGTTGAAATAAAATTAAAATGGAAGAGGAGGGGGATGAATAAAATTAAAATGGAAGAGGAGGGGGATGAAATAAAATTAAAATGGAAGAGGAGGAGTGGTGAAATAAAATTAAAATGGAAGAGGAGGGGGATGAAATAAAATGGAAGAGGGGGTGAAATAAAATGGAAGAGGGGGTGAAATAAAATGGAAGAGGGGTGAAATAAAATGGAAGAGGGGGTGAAATAAAATGGAAGAGGGGGTGAAAGAAAATGGAAGAGGGGGTGAAAGAAAGGAAGAGGGGGTGAAATAAAATGGAAGAGGGGGTGAAATAAAATGGAAGAGGAGGGGGATGAAATAAAATTAAAATGGAAGAGGAGGAGTGGTGAAATAAAATTAAAATGGAAGTGGAGGGGAGTGAAATAAAATTAAAATAGAAAGGAGGGGGATGAAATGAAAATGTAGGGGGGTGAGATGGACATGATAAAGGGAGAGGGACCTGAAAAAGGAGAGCCTCCCTGCCTTTTCCATTAGAGGTCTATTGCCGTGGATCCTGTGTATGTTCAGCTCCTTTACTGTTGTAGGTCTATTGCTGTGGATGCTGTATACGTTCATGCTCCCGTTACTGTTGGATCCTGTGTATGTTCATACTCATTGCCTTTAACATTAGATGTCTTGCTGTGGATTCTGTGTACGTTCCTGCTCAATGCCTTTACCATTAGAGGTCTATTGCTGTGGATTCTGTGTACTTTCATACTCACTGGCTTTACTATTGGTCTATCGCTGTGGATCCTGTGTACGTTCATGCTCCCTTTACTGTTAGAGGTCTATTGCTGTGGATTCTGTGTATGTTCATACTCACTGCATTTACCATGAGAGTTCTGTTTCTGTGGTGCTCTGTGATATGCTTAACCAGTGGAGTAATCTAATTATACTTTATGCTACATTGTTTACACTAATACACATTTTATGTGATTTTAAGGTATTGGGAGCAACACTCTGCAATACGGTCTTGATTCATCTTATTTTTTTAATCACAATTTCATACTTTCTTAAACTATTTGAACCAGATAGAAACATTTTTATGTTAAATGTGCTGTTGTGCGAGCAATATGTGTGATTTTAAGATATTGGGACTAACTCTCTGTAATGTGATCACGATTCACAGTAAATATTGATTTCCTATGGGAAGAGGGGATCATGTGGGGGCCCTATTCTGCGGGTCAGTAAGGGGCCCCAAAATTTCTGGTGGCTGGCCTGCCTCCGGGGGAAGTGGGCCCTCTGACCACTCGGGCATCTCCCTCCACCCCACCGAGGCCAGCACCGGGAGCTAGCCAGCCGTGGCTGACAGGCAACAAGGCAGAAGCGGTAGTGCCCCTCCGCCTTCTAGGCCTCAAAATGGCCACCAGGGAAAGCAGGGAGCCAGCGGCGTTGATCTCAGGGACCAGCAGTGGCCATAAATCCCAAACCAGGGCAGTGCTCGGGTCTATAGTGCTCCCGTCAGTAGTAAGGAGCCGAGGAGGGTGTTTAGGTGGCCCTAATGAGCCAAAAAATCAGCAGGCAGGAGCCCGATATACGGAGCTCCTAAAAAGCACGTCTGTCCTCCTCGGCATCCAAGCTCCCTAGGTGCTTGATTTTATACATCTGTGGCCATGGAAGTGATTGGAACACCTGATTCTGATTATTTGGATGGGTGAGCGAATACTTTTGGCAATAGAGTGTATATACTGTATACTATATTATATATATATATATATATATATATATAGACATTGCATATGTGAGGCAGACATGTCCTCAGATACTCATACTCTGTAGAAGTTTGTTTACATCTATTTGCAATAAAAATAATAAAAAGAAACTGAAAAATATATGAGTTACATTGTAAAAACATGTTGTGTGCTGTTTTGATCTGATGTTTTTCATCATATAGTTACTGTCCACTGGTAGTTTAAACTGTCAGTAGCAAAGCTTTGCTCTCACAGCGATTGTCAAAAACTCTTATTATTCTGGTAGGCAGATCCCAGGAGAGGTCTGTAATGGTCCCTACTAAACTATTGCCGTTAGCAAGAGAACACTAGCTACAAGCTCCCTCAATTTCTGTGTGCAAATGCCATATTGTAACATTATATTTTCTTAGCTTCTTCTGTTTTAAACAAAAGTTTAAATGTTAGAGCATTAATCGCATCAGTATATAAAAATAATTATACCATTAGAAAATATTTTCCATCCCTTACAAAAGTATTTATAACAAGAATTCAACTTGTGAAAAACAACAATAAAAAATAATACTTAAAAAAAATACTAAATCAAATAAAGATACTTTAACGTTATTCCATTCTATTCTTTTTACTCAAAAAATGTTGTCTTCAAGCTTAACAAACCTGCACCATACGTAAAAGGCATGAGATGTAAAAATTCCAACCCTCTAAACATGGTTAAGGTTTCTATCAATCTTTTTTAACCATGTTTATATATTTCTTTACCAATGATGTACCGTATGTAAAGTAATGTGACAGACACAGAGCTTCAAAACAGAGCTGTGCTCCTGTAGATGTTTAATCTATAACTGAACACAAAATGGAGGGGGGGGAGGGATCAGGAAGACTAACTACGGTGGTCAGGATTGCTCAAAAAGAAACATAGGCAAAACACAATACATTACATCTCCCTTCGTAAGTATAAAACAAACCCTTAACTAGCATAGTCACTTGGGATACAGGTATAGATATCGCAAATATTAAATCGGTGATATTTCTTTAAACTTCTCAATTTACATAAACAGAAAACTTGCATCCCTCAAAAGAACAAAGGAAAGCTTAGCACATTTTAAACGAGACTCAAACGATAACATATCATCCAGAACAGTGCACCATTGTACATAAGCAAGTGGAACTGGAACAGTTATTGGCACACTGCTGTCGCCATTCGCGTTTGCTACGCATGTCTCTGGCTACAAGGAAAGCCGGTCCGGAGGTTTCACAACTCTGCCTAGCCTGGTGATGTACTGCCCGGTTGACGTCATTCCCTTAGCAGACTGTGGTACTGGAGCAGATTCTTGCTGGGAGTTAGTATGTTCCACAGGCTCGGGCTCCTCGGCACTCACTGGCTCCATCAACTCAGCCCAATGATCATTGATAAGTCTGTGACGGGAGTCATTGGCATCTGGTGTGCTCTTACGAAGGTGCTGGACGTTGCGACAGTATTCCTTATTTCCACTTTCTACAATATAGGATCGAGGGGCATCGTGAGACCTCACTACTACTCCAGGCGACCACCTGTTACTGCCTGGTGCGACTGCATCCGAACTTCATCTCCAGGCTTCAATTCAGCACGGGGGCCACTTGCTCTTTTATGGTCATAGTAGAATTTCTGAATGCATTTGCTTCTGTCTAGGCGCTGTTTGACTTTTGATGGGATCATAAGCTGCAGGTGCGAGCAGCAGACGAGCAGTAGACAGGCTATTTCGGGGCCGCCTGCCCATCAGCAGTTGAGCAGGCGAAAAGCCTACAGAATCCAGTGGAGTTGTCCTGTAATCAAGCAGTGCAAGGTGTTTGTCTGATGCTTTGGCCCAAAGTTTTTTAACAGTCTGGACTGCACGCTCGGCTTCACCATTGGAATGTGGTGTGTGGGGTGACGAAGTTCTGTGAGTAATTCCATAACTTTGGCAGAACACCTTAAATTCCTCTGCTGCATATTGAGGGCCATTGTCTGTTCGAAGGATGACAGGGATCCCATGCCTGCTAAACTGAGCCTTCAGCTTTTCTATGATACTGCGACAATGTAGATTCTTCAGCGTGTCCACTTCGATGAACTTTGAGTAGTAATCCACCAGCAGAATGTAATGGGTCCCTTCGAACTCAAACAGGTCCGAGGCTACTTCTTCAAAGGGAAAACTGGGGGTTTCTGTTGGACGTAGGGGTTGTCTTGGCAGTTTATTCTGGAAGTCTGCACACTTGCCACAGTTCTTTACCATTTGTTCAATTACAGAGCTCATACCTGGCCAGTATAGGACCTCACGGGCTCTCTGCTTGCTCTTCACTATTCCCAAGTGGGACTGATGTATGAGCTTCAACATGTGAGCTTGCATAGAAGGGGGAACCACTATACGCAGGCCTTTGTACACAACGCCATCGGAGACAACAAGCTGGCTTCGCGAGTCCCAGTATGGTTGTAGTTCATTAGGGAGATCATGCCTGTGGTCTGGCCAGCCTTGCCGGATTATCCTTTGAAGACAGCTGAGCTCTTCTCTTGTGCAGTTCTGCAGCTCTGAGTATTTCTGCTCACTGACTGAAACAAAATGAAGCATGGAGACGCACTCTAAGCCTTCCATCTCAGGCTTGTTCACAGGTAACTGGGCTCTCGACAGCGTATCCGGCAATTCCATATCTTTGCCCCGTCTGTACTTAACGGTGAGATCATACCACTGCAAGCGAAGGCGCATCCTCTGAATGCGCATGGGGGTAGAGAGCAATGGCTTCCTAAAAATATCCTCCAGAGGCTTATGGTCATTGTAAATGGTTACGTGGTTTCCAAATATGTAATTATGAAACTTGACACATGCATGAACAATTGACAGCATCTCCTTCTCGATTTGCGCATAACGAGTTTCAGTGTCTGTTAGTGACCTGGACGAAAAGGCAATGGGGTGGCTGTCCTGCAACAATACTGCACCGAGGCCGTTGCTGCTGGCATCACAGAAAATTTCGACAGACTTGGATGGATCAAAAAATTGTAGCACAGGAGACTCAGTGCACATGTCTTTGAGTGTGTCAAAGGCTTGTTGTTGAGCTGCCTGCCAGGCAAATTCCACATCAGTTTTAAGAAGTTGTCTCAGAGGTGCATCAACTTCGCTGAGACTGGCAGGAATTTCGAGAGGTAGGTGACAAACCCTAAGAAGCCGGACACACACCCATCCTTGTCTCTTGGTGTTGGCATGGATTTCACAGCCTCTATTTTTGCAGGGTCTGCCTTCAGGCCATCTGCTGTTATCAGGTGTCCTACATAGGGCACAGAAGATTGCTTGACGTGGCATTTATCAAAGTTGAGACTCAGGTTGTAGCTTGTGGCTCTCTGAATTACCTTACGGAGAATCTCATCATGTTCCGGTACTGAAGGGGCCGCAATGAGAATGTCATCCATCACACTGATTGCGCCGCTAATACCCTCAAGCATTTCGTCCATAATACGCTGGAATATTTCAGGTGCACATTTTAGACCAAAGGAAGCCTAAGCCACCTAAATCTGCCAATGGGCGTGTTGAAGGTTGTCAGGAATGATGACGCTTCATCCCATTCTATTTGTAGGAACCCAGATTTTGCATCCAAAACAGAGAAAACTTTAGCACCAGGTATTGCAGAGACTACCTCCTCGATGGTGCGCATTGGGTAATGTTCCCTCTTAATGACTTTATTTAAGTCGCTCGGGTCAATACAGATTCTTATTTTGCCATTACGCACAGCTGCCACCATAGAACTCACCCACTCGGTTGGTTGGTTAACTTTGGTGATGTAGCCATCTTTAACCATCTCTTGTAGTTTCTCTAGTATCTATTTCTCAGTGCAGCTGGTTGACGGCGGACAGGATGAACCACACCTTGTGCTTCAGGATCAATTTTGATTGTGTACTTGCCCGGCAAGGTTCCAGTAGTGCGAGTCAGTTCTGGGTAATCATCTAGCCCAACTGGCAGAGGTCCTGTTGTTGCCACTTGGATAGAGTGTCGTGTGTTGCTTTTCATAGTAGGCTGCAGCGCATGGAGCCGCATCACTAAACCTAAGGCTTCTGCTGTTGCGCCACTAAGCACATTTTCTTGCAAAATGTCCACAATCTCAAATTCTGCTGGTATCTCTGTATTCTTGAATTTGATTAGAAGGTCCACCGCAGCTATGGGCTTCAGCCTGTGGTTAGAGTAGGACTTTAGCACTCGATTAGAGCGCTTAAGCTCACCTACATGCGGGAGTGTCTGATAATTACTTAAAGTCAATGTGTTGCACTTTGCACCAGTATCAATTCTGAATGGCACTTGCCGAGACAGGATTTCAATGTCCGCAGTCCATTTGTCATCATAGTGCTCATCCGTTCGTGTGAGATTTATGCCCAGTACCTCCTCATCCTCAGTTTCTGATTGCTGCTGCACACTAACTGTGTTTACTGACCTTTTGCGACACACTGCCACCCAGTGGTTTGGTTTGTGGCAGTACGAGCAGACAGAACCTTTCGCTGGACATCTGCCCTGGGTCCACTTATGCTGGGGATCTTTTCCACAATTTAAACAGTTGTATGTCCGGTAAGTATTCATGTCTTTCTGCACAGATTTTGGCTGATATTGTAGATAGGCTTTTTTATTTGCAGTTTGGAATTGTGTATTCACCTTTATTGCTTGCACTTGAGATTCTTCTTCTCTGATTATTGTAATTTGCTTCTGTGACAGTTCAAACTGTTGGGCAATTTCAATTGCTTTTGGTAGTGTTAGATCTTCCCCTTTGTCTACGAGTCTCTCCTGGACGCGCTTTTCTTTGATTCCAGCGATTATTGTATCGATTAACATATCATCTGGATCAGCATACTCGCAATCCATTAGCAGGAGTCTTAAATCCTTCACAAAGTGGTCAAATCCCTCAGTGACTCCTTGTTTTCTCTGTTTAAAGCGGTGTCTGGCAATTCTCTTATTCTTTCTTGGCCTTATATAGCTGGCAAATTTATCCAGTACTTTAGATGGATCATCCTTCTCCCTTCTCCCCAGGGTAGCGTTTTATATATCTCTCTGCCCTGCTCGCCAATCCACGTTCCCAACCAACCTGTGCGCTGCTTCAGTGTTGTTCTGAGAGCGGTCCATCAACACAAAGGAGACGTGGCTGCGAAATCTTTCAAACTCTTGGTACAAGTCTGGAGCTTCCCAGTCAATCTTGGGGTGTTCAAACTGCGATAATGCCATAGTAAGCGTGAGATCTGTTCCAGACAGACTTCTGACACCATGTAAAGTAATGTGACAGACACAGAGCTTCAAAACAGAGCTGTGCTCCTGTAGATGTTTAATCTATAACTGAACACAAAATGGAGGGGGGGGAGGGATCAGGAAGACTAACTACGGTGGTCAGGATTGCTCAAAAAGAAACATAGGCAAAACACAATACATTACACCGTATAAATACGTTGGGGCAGGACATAGTGTGAAAAACCTATGAGCTTTTCTTTTTCGTTTATTTTTCAGAATATATCCCATCATCATGTAGGTATCTACTGTATATTTTGACTTCTTTCCAATATACCTTACGTATCTTAAGAAATATGTATAAATCAATTGATACATATAATAGTGAGGAAGATTGTGGTAGATACCGATGCCACCTACAAAGATTTACAAACTTGTAACTTCACAGTAAGATATTAGGTCAACACAGGTTTTTGTATTGAAGTGGCAACAGTACTAGGAAACATATCATAAGAGAAAAAATACATTGGGGGTTATCCAGGGTGCTTTCTCGCACTACAGTGTGCTTCAGCGATTTAAATTCGCTGACCGTGCAGTAAATTCAGCACTTATTGCAGGGTCCCCGAAGTGCGTGAACAGGATCTGCCAAACGCCGACAATCAACCCGCCGAAGACAGGCGATGATCCGGCAAACGCCACTGAACTGGTAAGAAAAAAACCGGAACTGTGCAATTTCAAAAAGGGTGTTTAACCCTTTCACTGCTGAAGACGTGTGGGACACGTCCTCATTGATGCACGTTGCATGCTGAGGACGTGCCCCACACGTCATCAGCTGTGCGGGACCCCCGGCGGAGATACTCACCTCTCTGTCCGGGGTCCCACGGCGTTCTGACTTCAGCGTCCTCAGACGCTGAAGTCGAGCTCCTCCCAGCGTAAATGACGTCATTGCGCCATGCGCGATGACGTCATTTCCAGGCGACCCCCGCGGAATGCCGGGAGATAGCCTGGAAGGGAGGGGGGGGATCCGTTCGGATCCCTCTCCCTCCCGATCGGGAAGGAGCAGCGCTAAAAGCCAGGCACCGCTTAAAAGGGGAGAGTCTCCCCTTTTAAGCGGTGCCTGGCTTTAACCCTCAAGTGCTGGGTTGCACTTCAGCGCCTTGCGGCGCCGAAGTGCAGCCTATCTCCGGTGGGGGCCGCCATCTTGGATGGCGGCTCCACCCCCGGGACTCCCCTCGCTGTCTGACGTCATCACGCATAGCGTGATGACGTCAGATAGCCGGGGAACCCCTAGCTGCCGGGGATTTCCCAAGGAAATCCCCTGGTGGAGATAGGGGGTTCCTGTGAACCCCGATATCTCCAGAACCGTGGCAGCTAGGGGGTCATGGAGGGTGTCATTTGAAAGGCCTGAGCATGGCCTTTCGAATGATTCCAACATGACTAGGTAAAAAGTAAAAACAAAATAATAAATAAAAATAAAATAATAAATAAATTTAAAAAAATAAATAAAAAAAACATGTTTTTTTTTTTTGTGTTGTTTTTATTAATGCAGCAATATTGTTCACATTTCAATTATAATGTGAACAATGATGCTGCACTAATGATTTTTTTCTATGGGGTGTGTTTGCTAAAAATCACGTAATTCCCCCCAAAAAAAGTAACAAGTCCCCATTTCAAATTTTTTGTACAAGCGCACCCCATAGAAAACATAACCGCAAACGCTCATGTGATAAAATGTAAAAAAAACACTTTACACACTGCAGATGATTAAAAATTCAATTTTTATTGTATTTTTTGTTATAATATACAGGCAGGACATGACGTATACATATAAAAATTATATATTATGAATCTGCGTAGTCTGCCGGAAAGAACGATATATAATATGTCTGGGTCATTTATTAAAATGTGGCTTTAAAATCGCGTTTAAACATGATGAGCGAAAGCGGTAAAAATGAGCTCAGCACACAGTGGTGAAATGCCTCAGCAGTGAAGGGGTTAGAACAACAAAAATTCATGAAAATAAATATGGAGATAATAAAACAGATAATATAATAAAAACTAATAAAATGGTCTGTTACAGCATTAATAAAAAGCCATTTAGCCGTTAAAATTTTGCCTAAAAAATCCAGAAAAACACCTAAAAAATAAACAAATTAAAAAGCTTTTTGCTGCATATCAAAAGAATAAATGCTTGAATATATTTTTTTTTATAAAAACACAAATATTAAGTTACACTGAATCCTATGGGATTTGCCTGTTTAAACCTGTCAAACTGAACCACCGAAACTCAGGGCATATAGGCAACATTTTAGTGCAGTTTGGCATTCTCTGAATAGATTAACCATTGCTTCACGATGGGTCAATTTCACTGCCACCAAACATCGCTGAATTGTGCAGTGTATTTCGCTAGCAATTTGCCAAAATATTTGGGGAATTGACAGCTTTGTCAATAGCTGTTCTGCCACGAAATTGCACCATACAGAGAAATTCTCAGAGAGACCGCAATGTATTGTACATAAGGGTTGCAAGTCCCTTTGCGGTGCGCAGTTTGCATTCCCTACGCTACACAATTAGTGCAGTAAGATTTGGGAGACTTTTTTTAGCAGCCTCTGCCTAATTATTTAAGAGTGAAAATGTAACACTATAGTTTTCAGTAGAGTGTTCTTTACCCTTAGTGACTTGGTGGTTTTCCGAAAGTCTGTCCGAAAGTGCCTGCTGCTGTTTTTACGTTTCTGTGCTCTTTGTGTTTAGGTCTCTTACTCGTTTATGCAACCCACACATATTATATACCATTTTTCTTGCCATTAAATGGACATTCTAAAGATATCATTATTACCATCATATCGTATAATTTACTATAAAAAAAATGAAATATGATGAAAAATTTTAAAAAAAACACACTTTTTCAAAATGTAATCCCCAAAATCTACGGCTAAGGCTGGCGGCACACGAGCACATTTGGTGCTTGTGTGCACCCGCACTTCCCTGCGTCTGTGCCGTTTTGACAGGGAGGGCTAACCACCGGACGTGAAAAAGCCCTCCCCATCAAAAAGCTAAACGGACGCTGACAGGGATACAAAGCGCAATCCTTCATAGGAGGATTGCGCTTTGTACGCTGAGCACACATGGTGGACTGAAGGGATCCAAAGTATCCCCCTATCTCCACTTGGCAGCTAGGAGGTTAACTAGCTCACTGACATCATCGCACATATGGTGAAGATGTCAGTGGGTGGGGGGTGACCCGGAGGCTTGGCTGACATCCAAGAATCACTACACTGTTTAAAAAGTGTGTATACCTCCTTTACAAGGAATATAGCGTCATAATATGAATAGACTCACATGTGTCTGAGCCATGTACTGGCTCCATTAATTGCGCCCAGAGGTTGTTTCGACTGGCACAACCTCAATAAACACTTCCACAGATCTCAGCAGGTTGCAGCGGGATTGTGATAAAATAATACCTTTAATAAAATAAATAATACATAAGATAATAGAACCAAAAATCAGTCACCAAGTCCACAACAGATGCCGAGACACATTTTTCCCAGGTGTTCCTCCAGTTTCCAGATTCCTCAACTTGCATGTGATTATGTCAGTGACAATTTGCGTTCTTAAGCTTTCTTGTACTGCTCCATCTACCAATTACCTTTGGCAGTCTGCTGCATCCTATCTTCTGAGCATAAGATCTCCCCATCTCTGCACTTGCGTGGTCACGCCTTACTCCTTCCAATTTGGAAAGCATGACCATCTTTAACCCCTTCACTGCTGAAATCGGGATAACTCGGGACTTCAAAGGCACCATTCGGTCCGGATATCAAGTTATCTTGAACTGCAGCTCTGAAGGACAAAAGCAAATTAAATTTGTTTGCTGTAAACTAATTTTGTTTACTTTTGGACTGCAGAAGGTACCCCGAAAGTTTTAGCCCTATGGGCTTAATACCCAAGGTGCTAAAATTTTTTAAATTGGCTGAAGAATGCCCTGACATATCGGGCTTTCAGAAGCTGATGGAGGAAACCATGATCTGCAGCTCAAACTGCTGTAACTAAATTTAGCGCCATCTGCCTTCCAAAAAGGTTATTACAGTGAGAAATACAATAGGAATATTCACAAATATTTCTTACTATACAATTAATTAAAAATGACTTTTCAAAAAACCACTGGTTTCTGACAATGTTTTTTTGGAAAATCACTTGGTAGTGAAGGAGTTAATATCATGTTCATTTTCTTAAAGTCCTCCTTATCACTCCCACTCATTGCATTTCAACAAGGAACAGATAGCAATCTTTAAATGGCTGTTTACATTAACCCATTGAACATTGGATGATACAGTTACATCTTTAACCTTTAAAAATTCAATGCGACCGTAAATTTAAAAAAATAAATAAAATAAAAAAATAAAAGTTTATTTTAAAAAAATGACAGAGCTAAAAATCTTTGTTTATTCCATGGGGCAACAATGTATTTAAATTAACCCCTTAAGGACGGGCGGGGGCTACTGCCGGCGAGGCATATGGGTCCACCTCGCCGACAGGTGCTGCCGTAAGCCTCAAATTTCAGCCTGTATCCGATGTGCAACACGCGTCATTGGCTGCACGGGGACGGCTTGAGTTCAGGCCACTTCTCTGCAGCCAATGACACGCCCCGTGCACTAGCTGGGGGCCGTGGCCAGATTAACATAGGGGCTAATGGAGCAGCAGCTCCAGGCCCATGCCCCAGAATAGGCCCAGAGAAAGGATAACTATCAGGGTTATTCAGAGAGAGGTGAAAACCAGGAGAATGACTGGAGAAGTGAAAATTCTAGGTCAAAATAGCCAAAAGAGAAAATTCTCCCATTTATCTCACTTTTCAAATCGGCTATTTTGACCTAGAATTTTAACTTCTCCAGTCATTCTCCTGGTTTTCACCTCTCTCTGTATAACCCTGTATGTCTGCATTGATGGGCATTTGGACAACTATATCTCCAACTCCATAGCAGCTACAGAATCATGTGTGGTATTACTGGAAAGGCCAAAGCATGGCCTTTCCATTGATAGCAAACATGACCAGGTTTTATGTAACATTAAAAATAAAATAATAAATATTTCTTTTTCTTTCTAACACACCAATATTTTTCACTTTTCAATTATAAATGGAACAACAATGCTGCACTAACTTACCATCTCAAGTGTGGAGGTGATGGCACAATCCATTATTACAAATTGTTACATCAAAAGCGTAAACTGCTGCACTGCAGCAAAGTGCATTGGGGTGGGGGGGCTTTTGACCCCTGTATCACTAATCTTTACACCTCACAAGGTCAAGGGAGGAGTCATTTGACAGGTCAGAGTCTGGCCTTCGCATTGATACCAAACAAGACCATGA
Organism: Leptobrachium leishanense; assembly: GCA_009667805.1. Lineage (NCBI taxonomy): Eukaryota > Metazoa > Chordata > Amphibia > Anura > Megophryidae > Leptobrachium > Leptobrachium leishanense. Next base: position 111,626,138 of record CM019071.1, on the reverse strand, counting down.
AAAATCTAAAAGAAAACAGAAAAAACTTTTTTTACTTATTTTTAGTTACAAAGCGATGGCATTGTCCATTTGTCACGTATAAAATGAGCGATACCACTGCCATTACTCTCCTTCTCATTTCCAATGCTGGGCACAAGGTCAGTGTTTTATACATAGTCATATTATTCATAAAATACCATCCTCCAAAACACTCGGGAAATATAAAAATTTTTGGTTAAAATTGTATACAGTCAGGTCCAGAAATATTGGGACATCGACACAATCCTAACATCTTTGGCTCTATACACCACCACAATGGAGTTGGAATGAAACAAACACAATGTGCTTTAACTGCAGACTGTCAGCTTTAATTTGAGGGTATGTACATCCAACTCAGGTGAACGGTGTAGGACTTACAGCAGTTTGCAGATGTGCCTCCCACTTGTTAAGGGACCAAAGGTAATGGGACAGAATAATAATCATAAATCAAACTTTCCCTTCTTAATACTTGGTTGCAAATCCTTTGCAGTCAATCACAGCCTGAAGTCTGGAACGCATAGACATCACCAGACGCTGGGTTTCATCCCTGGTGATGCTCTGCCAGGCCTCTACTGCAACTGTCTTCAGTTCCTGCTTGTTCTTGGGGCATTTTCCCTTCAGTTTTGTCTTCAGCAAGTGAAAAGCATGGTCAATGGGATTCAGGTCAGGTGTTTGACTTGCCCAATGAATAACATTCCACTTCATGTCCCTTCAAAAACTCTTTGGTTGCTTTTGCAGTATGCTTTGGGTCATTGTCCATCTGCACTGTGAAGCGCCGTCCAATGAGTTCTGTAGCATTTGGCTGAATGCGAGCAGATAATATTGCCCTAAACACTTCAGAATTCATCCTGCTGCTTTTGTCAGCAGTCACATCATCAATAAATACAAGAGAACCTGTTCCATTGGCAGCCATACATGCCCACGCCATGACACTTCCACCACCATGCTTCACTGATGAGGTGGTATGCTTAGGATCAAGAGCAGTTCCTTTCCTTCTCCATACTCATCTCTTCCCATCACTCTGGTACAAGTTGATCTCGGTTTGATCTGTCCATAGGATCTTGTTCCAGAACTGTGAAGGCTTTGTTAGGAGTTCTTTGGCAAACTCTAATCTGGCCTTCCTGTTTTTGAGGCTCACCAATGGTTTACATTTTGTGGTGAACCCTCTGTATTCACTCTGGTGAAGACTTCTCTTGATTGTTGACTTTGACACACATACACCTACCTCCTGGAGAGTGTTCTTGATCTGGCCAACTGTTGTGAAGGGTGTTTTCTTCACCAGTGAAAGAATTCTTCGGTCATCCACCACAGTTGTTTTCCGTGGTCTCCCGGGTCTTTTGGTGTTGCTGAGCTCACCGGTGCGTGTCTTCTTTTTGACAATGTTCCAAACAGTTGTTTTGGCCACACCTAATGTTCTTGCTATCTCTCTGATGGGTTTGTTTTGTTTCTTCAGCCTAATGATGGCTTGCTTCACTGATAGTGACAGCTCTTTGGATCTCATCCTGAGAGTTGACAGCAACAGATTCCAAATGCAAATAGCACACTTGAAATGAACTCTGGGCCTTTTATCTGCACATTGTAATTGGGGTAATGAGGGAATATCACACACCTGACCATGGAACAGCTGAGAAGACAATTGTCCCATTACCTTAGGTCCCTTAACAAGTGGGAGGCACATCTGCAAACTGCTGTAAGTCCTACACCGTTCACCTGAGTTGGATGTACATACCCTCAAATTAAAGCTGACAGTCTGCAGTTAAAGCACATTGTGTTTGTTTCTTTCCAACTCCATTGTGGTGGTGTATAGAGCCAAAGATGTTAGAATTAATCTGTTAATCTGTATATTTGGTCTTGTGTTAATATCTTGCATTTTTACTATTTTGTATTTCTGTAACCACTCAATGTTCTCGAACCCAGCACATACTTGAAAACGAGAGAAAGCTCAATGTATCCTTCCTGGTAAAATCCTTTATAAATAAATAAATAAAATAAATTGTGTCGATGTCCCAATATTTCTGGACCTGACTGCATGTTTTCAGAAAAAATGCAGTGACAGTTTCCCATTTCATTTTTTTACAAGAATATTCTATAGAATATATAATCACAAAGGTTTGGATGATAAAATGGGGAAAAAAATAATTTTACAAGCTGTAAATGAGTGAAATCTGAATGGAAATTTACTCACAGTATCCGCCTGCCTAGATATACCCATATCTGCACTATTACATAACCTAAAATATGTTTTCATTTCACTAATTCCAAAAAAAGACCACCAAAATATTCAGCTCCAGGCCCATAGAGATCTTAATCCGAACTTGGCCGTGGCGGCCCATTGAAGACAGCTTGGCGTACCTTTACGCCCTCCTTCTACAAGGCCCACCCGCCGTAAGGACGACATAGAGCGTCCGGCAGCGGGAAAGGGTTAAGAATCCACCAAATCTCTGTTTTATTTAATAGCCTAAGGAGATCCTCCTCTCTCCAATTGCAACCTACTATTTTGGATTGCCAAAACCGACATCCCCACTCCACTCCTTTTTCAATATTCCGAATGTTCTCCTTAATATAGGCAAATAACGTTTTCGTCGTACGTCCATCTAGTGAAGTCCAAATGGACAGGTTGTCACAAAAGACAAATTTTTTACCTACAAGCAGTGGCGACTCTAGGAACAATATTTAGGGGGGACCATAAGATACCACAGTCAAAACTGGGGGGGGGTGCTAATAATTTTCGCCACTAAATCATACCACTGAAAAAAATAAGGGCCCTATCACCTGGTAGGAGCTAAAACGCTGCGGCTAAAGGAAAAAGTTAGCACAAGCCACTAAAACTGATGACCCACTAACAGATCACCTTGTCTGCGGGAGTCCATGTACAAGGTAATTTAGCTCACATTAGGGAAACACTAAGACCCGGGCTGAGACCCAGTGCTAATGTGGTTGAGTACAGGATAGAACGTTTTTTTTCCAGTGCAGAGTGCCGGGCCATACCTATTCTCTGCCCTCACAAGCTTGTATATGTATGAACACATCCAGCGAAGAGCCCTCACACCCCCGCATTATTAAAATCCTCCAAGGTGGCCGTATCATCCATGTTTATATGCACACATATATTAATTAAGGCTGGTGGGCATGATAAATGACATCCAACAGCATGTAGAATCATTACACTGCGTTTAATAGATCCAAAAGGAAGGCCAGGTGAGCCACAATAACTTCTCTGCTGCAGCATATAAATAATACATGTTTCAAGGTAAGACTTGTGTCCATGTGTCCCTTTAAACATGGTCCAAGCTGTCACCCTAATAATCAACTGCTTACATAGTATGAATAACCCCCAGCATAAATGTTTAAAATTAGGCAATATACTAGAATTAGGACACATGTCAGTAAAGGATACATTTATAATTTAGTCTACTCTAACAGCAGCGACATTGCTGACCAGATCCATTACTATGGTTTATGGAGCCAAGAGAACACATGTGCTGTATTCCTTTCAATTGCCTGTTAAATTTGGGCAAGGACCTGTTTTTTTGTTACCACCAGAGTTTAGCAGTAGGTAAAATTCTGAAAATAGCGTCCCTCAAAAAATTGGTGCATGCACAAAGTTATTGGTTAGTTGCAAAAGCGCTAAAGATCTCTAGCGCTCTCCATGTTAAGAATAGGATGTGGAAAGTATAGTAAGCTTGCGCTACGATCGCTAATAGCAATGCACTAAGTGATGTTTCTTGTTCGTGGAGCGGGTTGCAAACAATCTGTTTTCAGGCGCTAGACTGAATTAATCTGGCGCTGACGCAAAAAATGCCAACGCTAGGGTTAGCTCACACCAGGTGATAGTGCCCTAGATAAGTATATATAAATAAGATTCCAAAACCCCAGTGTAATGTGATGCAATGATACCTTTTTTTTGATACTTAAATTCAATATTTTATTCGCCACAATTCATCAGTTTTCGCCGATGTCTGAGAACTGCTTCCGGGACTCCAATTTTAGCAAATTACCATGACCATTCGCTAAATAGGGAATTCACAATATTTTTGAAGTAATGAATTCCCCAAAATATGACGAAAAGCAAAGGATCTGAAGATGAATAGACCCTTAAGATTCTAACTTCCATAAACGCAGGGAAATGCACTAAAAATAATAAACAGTGTGGCATGTATACCTATTAACCCCTAAAATGTCATACATCAAGGAAAAAATAAAATGTATACTGTGAGGGATGAAGCCTGCCCATTAACCCTTAAAACACAGCTAAACCAGGGCAAAAACAAAAGTAATACACAATGTAATATATAGTCTGAATGTTAACACCTTCACTGCTGAGCCATTTCAACCCTGTGAAAACGTTTATGTTTACGTGCACGTTATTTAAATTTTTATGATTTTATTTTACATTGAATATGGGCATGTTGGATATCATTGGAAAGGCCAGAATCTGCCCTTTCCACAGACACATAGATCGTCCATATAAGATACACAGGGACAGAGATATTGTGGTCCGAATATGTGGGGGAAGTTGGATGCTGATTTTTGGTGGGGGGGCACATGGGGGGCAAGGAATAACCTAGGGGAGCAAGGAATAACCTAGGAGGGGCAATTGCCCCCTGTAGAGACGCATATGCCTACAAGTAATTACATCCACTATACTATATTCCCCATTAGTGTTCCTAATTAAAAATTCAGAAATTAGTATTTTTTTTAATTGAAGGGTAGTACAAGCTAGGCAGCTCCCACATCTATAAAAAACATTTTCAAAATCCAAACATATTCCTAGTCTTTTTATTGGTTTATAGCTATGTACCAATGACATCTTTTATGCTATTAGCGCCTCTTTTTATTAACTTCGGTTTTCCCGTACTAATTCTCTTACTTCTGGATCGTGTAGCAAAACTGGTCAGAATCTTGTTATAATATGATATGATGTACTTGTCTCGAGTTGCTAACAAAATCACTTATAAATGGAACTATCATTAGGGGATCATTTGTCTTCACTTTAAATTGAAGCATTTTATCTCCTTTTCTCTTCTTAACCCCTTAGAGACCGCGGACGTACCATGTACGTCATGGCCGCGGGTCTCTTTTAGACCCGCTGACGTACATGGTACGTCCTGCAGTCTTTTGAGCGCTGGAAGCGATCGTATCGCTTCCAGCAGCTCAAACGCCATTGCAGGCTGCCTGGGAGTCCAGGCATCCATGCAATGGCGTTTAGAAGTGCCGGGGCACCTTGTGATCACTCCCCGGGAGCGATCAACATCCGGTTTCACCGGAAAGGTGCCCCGCACTTCTACAGAGCGCTGGAAGCGATCGGTATCGCTTCCAGCTGCTCTGAGTATATTGCAGGGATGCCTCGACATCGAGGCATCCTTGCAATATGTTTACCTGCCGCCGGTCCGCTCAGTGATCGCTCCCCCCGAGCGATCACTTCCACATAAGTGATCAGGTGCTCTGCTTGGTGCCTCGAGGGATCAAGGCACCCAGCAGACTAAAATAAAGTGTAAAAAAGTGTAAAAAAATAAAATAAATGAATAAAAATGAATAAAATAAAATAAATGTGACAGCCAAGATGGTGCTGCCCTTCTAAGGGCAGGGTCATCTTGGGGCTGTGTGGGATGTTCCTAGCCTGCCTCATCAGAGAGGCAGGCTAGCAACATCCAATCAGCAGTAAGAAAAAATCAAAATAAAATTTTGTAAATATTGGCTCTGACCTCTGTGATTCTCCCTCCCTCTCCTCACTTGTGTTTTGGTGAGCGAGAGAGATCAGATTTGACAGGTTAGAGATTTTAGGTAGATTTAGTGAGATTAGAAAAATTGAGGCAGATTTAGAGAGATTTTAGGGAGATTTAGAACAATTGAGGCAGGTTTAGAGGGATTTAGAGAGATTTAGGTGTTTATTTGTATTTTCTTGTGAAACCCAACGGTTCTTCTAAGAACCAATAATCCGCTTATATATATAATAATTATAAAATTTTATAATCTATTATATATAATGTCTGAGAGGGTGTACAGCGCCGAGGAGGCATATGCCATCCTGGCGTCAGAATCTGAGGCATCTGCGTCGGACTCAGACCCTGATTTTGACCCCGCTAACTGCTCAGAGACGTCGCTAGATACATTATCTACGCTGGCTGATGTATCTAGTGATGTTTCTGATGCAGATCCTGGGCCACCACCTGCCAGCAGGAGATGCACAGCTCCAGCTGAGGAGTGGGTAGTGCCTCATCGCCAGAGGCCAGATATCCCTCCTTTCACGGCAAATCCTGGCATCAATATTGATGTTGCAGGATTTACCGCCACACAGTTTTTGCAGGTGTTTATGGGGGATGATTTGTTGGGCCACATCGTGGCCCAATCAAATCTGTATGCCCATCAGCATTGTGCTGCGAAGCCAGACTCCTACTTGGCAAGGCAGCAATGGACCCCGCTAGATGTGCCAGAATTTCTGAAATTCTGGGCACTTACTATGCTGATGGGCATCATAAAGAAGCCCTCAATTCGCTCCTACTGGAGCAGTAGCCCCATCTGCTCTACCCCCATTTACCCCCAATCAATGTCACGTAGAAGGTATGAAAACATTTTCCGTTTCATGCACTTCAGTGACAACAGCCTGTGCCCTCCTAGAGAGCATCCCCAGTTTAACAGGCTGTATAAAATCCGCCCCCTGATTACCCACTTCGCCGCCAGGTTTGCAGAGGCTTATACACCTGGAAGGAATATCTGCGTGGATGAATCCCTAATGAAATACAAGGGAAGGCTGGGATTCAAGCAGTATATTCCTTCAAAACGCTCCAGGTATGGAGTGAAGGTGTATAAGCTCTGTGACAGCGAGAGTGGGTATACTCAGGCCTTCCGGGTGTACGAGGGAAAGGATAGTAGCCTTGACCCTCCAGGTTGCCCAGAACACATGGGAACCAGTGGCAAGATTGTGTGGGACCTACTTTTTCCCCTGATGAACAAAGGGTACCACTTGTATGTTGATAATTTTTATACGAGTGTCCCTTTGTTCAAGCTGCTGTATTGTTTTGATTCAGCAGCATGCGGTACTGTTCGCAAGAACCACATAGGTTTCCCAGCACAGCTTGTCCGCACCCGGTTAAAAAGGGGGGAGACCTCAGCTCTGCGCCAAGAGGAGCTGTTGGCGGTCAAGTACAGAGACAAGAAGGATGTATACCTTCTATCCACCATCCACACTGAGAGTTCTGTGGAGGTCTCTGTACGTGGCAGAGCTGAGCGCATCAGGAAGCCAGTGTGCATCAAAGCCTATAACCGGCATATGGGTGAGGTTGATCTGGCAGATCAGCTGTTCCAGCCCTACCAGATTATGCGGAAGTCAAGGGCCTGGTACAAAAAGGTTGCAATTTACCTGATGCAAATTGCAACCCACAATGCCTTTTTGCTCTGCAAAAAGGCAAACCCCGGAGTGACGCTGTCCTTTTTACAGTTTCAGCTCCAGGTCATTTCGGGTTTTTGTACCAGGATGCACCTGCTCCCCGGGCGGTGATGGGGGACAGAGTTGGGGCTACACATTTTATTTATAAAATCACCCCTACTGAGGGCAAACAGAAACCCCCAAAAATATGCAGGGTGTGTTTCAAGAGGGGCAGAGGAGAGACACAATCTTTTACTGCCCAGAATGCCCTGGACACCCGGTCTGTGTCTTGGGGACTGTTTCAAGATATATCACAATGTGCGTGATCTGTGATTTTTTTTTCCTTTCTATTTTTTCTTACACTCTAGTTAGTTAGTTCAGTTTAGTTTTTTTTTTTCTTTTACTGCACCAGACTTTTACATTTTATTCCTACATTTTTATGTTCTACAATTGGTGCTGTATTTTGCCAAAATCTTTGCACACCTATGCATGGGGGGCATGGGTGTACTCAGGAGACCTTGCAGAAAACAACCTGGAGAGTTTTCATGCAGTAACAAACAACAGTGTCTCCTAAATCACAGTCCAAATCTAATGTGGGCGTAAAAATCTGAAAATTGAAAAATTACCGCCACACACCTTCTCAAATGTTTTGGGCTAAAACCGTTGCATCCATGGCATCAAAGCACTCCATATGCAATACCTTGGGGTGTCAACATAACAAATATAAACAATTTTCTGGCAATAATTCAAACTGGGGTATGCGGTAGACCCAAAACCAAAGATAGGCCTAGCTGAAGAAATAATATGTGAAAGAGACAGGGGGGATAGTGCGCTTACAAGTAGGGGAGGAGATCTATGAAGATCGCTATAGAAGCCTGATGGAGATATCTTCCCAATATCACCGATTGACCATAAACAAAAACCATACAAACAGGCAACGCGTCTTCACTTCTCAAGGGAAATAAACACAGGGAGGAATGGAGGGAGAGGTATATACGTTGGTAAAGTGGTCACGGAATACCAGATAGGTTAACCGCTAAACCATATGGCATATACAGTCAATGATACATACATTGATGAATGGTGGCAAAAAGTTCTGTGAAGGAAAAAAATTGTCTATATGTAGAGGTTCTTTCTTCTGTCTGAAGATATGTATTCAGCTGGTAGAGTGGATACCTCAAAAGGAGAAAAGACGTAGAAAAAACGTAGTGCAACACTGTATGTTCACCATAAACAATATACATATATTGTAAAGAGATAGCAGAAAAAAAGACTCACATTCTTCGAGAGCTTCCAGCCCTCATATATGTTCGCTTTCCAGGTTGTTAATAGGCCAACTGGTTTGCCTGCAGACTCACAATTCAGAGCTCCATAAGTCGCATGGATCACCTCCGGCACCTCAGTATTGAAGGAAGAGGCAGCAACCACCAGGAAAGTAAACCAAATGGAATGAAAATAATTTTTATTTAAAAATATATATATTATTTTTAAATATTTTTTATTTATCCCAAAGGGATCAATCTAGTGGATTAAAATAAACAGAGGGAAACCAGAGGCTAAACTCGTTTCGCGCCGCTAAGGGCGCTTCTTCAGTAGCAGGTATAGTGAAAAAGAAAGGAAAAAGGACATGCGGTAGACCCAAAACCAAAGATAGGCCTAGCTGAAGAAATAATCTCAATTTCAACTCCAATGACAAAGTCATAAAAATTGTATTTGAACCTTCCCAAAATCCTGGCAAACCTATGCATGGGGGGCATGGGTGTACTCAGGAGACCTTGCAGAAAACAACCTGGAGAGTTTTCATGCAGTAACAAACAACAGTGTCTCCTAAATCACAGTCCACTATGTGGGCGTAAAAATCTGAAAATTGAAAAATTACAGCCGCATACCTTCTCAAATGTTTTGGGCTAAAACCGTTGCATCCATGGCATCAAAGCACTCCATATGCAATACCTTTTGGTGTCAACATAACAAATATAAACAATTTTCTGGCAATAATTCAAACTGGGGTATGCGGTAGACCCAAAACCAAAGACAGGCCTAGCTGAAGAAATAATCTCAATTTCAACTCCAATGACAAAGTCATAAAAATTGTATTTGAACCTTATCAAAATCCTGGCAAACCTATGCATGGGGGGCATGGGTGTACTCAGGAGACCTTGCAGAAAACAACCTGGAGAGTTTTCATGCAGTAACAAACAACAGTGTCTCCTAAATCACAGTCCAAATCTAATGTGGGCGTAAAAATCTGAAAATTGAAAAATTACCGCCACACACCTTCTCAAATGTTTTGGGCTAAAACCGTTGCATCCATGGCATCAAAGCACTCCATATGCAATACCTTGGGGTGTCAACATAACAAATATAAACAATTTTCTGGCAATAATTCAAACTGGGGTATGCGGTAGACCCAAAACCAAAGATAGGTCTAGCTGAAGAAATAATCTCAATTTCAACTCCAATGACAAAGTCATAAAAATTGTATTTGAACCTTCCCAAAATCCTGGCAAACCTATGCATGGGGGGCATGGGTGTACTCAGGAGACCTTGCAGAAAACAACCTGGAGAGTTTTCATGCAGTAACAAACAACAGTGTCTCCTAAATCACAGTCCAATACTGATGTGGGTGTGAAAATGAAAAATGACCACCAAACAGTATCCAATTTGTTTGGAGCAAACGGTTGCATCCTTGGCATAAAAACACTCCATTTACAATACTTTGGGGTGTTAGCTTACCAAATATATGCACGTTCATAAAATTGGGGTATGTAAAAAGGCCCCTAAAAAGAAGATAAGCAAAGAAGATACTGTATGTCAAATTAGAAAATTGACAAGCACATGTCAAAAGATTGGCGTAGCACTCCAAAAACAACAGAACAAATCTATATATGGGGTGGTATCACTTTACTCAGAAGATGTTGCTGAACATATTTTGGGGTGTTATTTGGCAGTAACCTATAACTGGATTTGACAATTGATGCCTAAAATACAATGTGTGTGAAAAAATAACACAAAAAGTGACTACCTGAAAGTTTGACATAGAGCTAGTGCATGGAAAGTGTTAAAATACAACGCTTTGAAGTACCCTAGGGTGTGCCCTTTCTAAAAATATATGGTTTGATGGGGGTAAATTACTTTGGCCGGCTTCAAAAATGTCCCAAATAGGACATGGGTGCATGATGACGAAATGTGAAAATTCCAAGTTGGAAAACTGAATGCGCACCCCCCAAATAAGGCCTATTAGCCCCCAAATGACCCGACATACCTATACATGGGTGGTATCAATTTACTCAGAAGATGTTGCTGAACATATTTTGGGGTGTTTTTTGGAAGTAAACCTTAAAGTTCACAGTACATGTATTCTTAAATTGCGTTCAAAAAAAAAAATCATCAAAACTTTTTTTTTCTCAAACTTTGGCATAGATTTGTGGTAAAATGGTTTGCATGGAAAGAGTCAAAATACCCCAAGTTTAATACCTTGATTTGTGTACTTTAGAAAAATATGTATATGTGGAGGGTTATTCAGGAATTAGTGACAGATATCAGTGTTACAATGTCATTATCACTAGTTTTGAAAATAAACTCTTTGGAAATGGCAAAGTGCTACTTGCACTTATTGTTGCATAAAATAAGGAAAAAAGCGAGGAATATGTAAACATTGGGTATTGCTAAACTCAGAACTAAATTTAGAAACTACTAAGGAATAAAAAAATTTTGACGGTTGTTGATACATAAGAAATTTTGGGGGTCAAAGTTCGAAAAAGTGGTGTTTTTTCAATTTTTTTGTAATATTTCACAATATTTTTTATAGTAAATTATATGAAATGATGAAAAAAATTGTATCTTTATAAAGTCCATTTAATGACGAGAAAAACAGTGTAAAATATGTGTGGGTTACATAAACGAGTAAGAGGAAAATTTGACGTAAACACTAACAGCGCAGAAACGTAAAAACAGCAGCGGTCACTAAAGGACGGATTTGTGTAAAACCGCCCGGTCACTAAGGGGTTAATCATATCTAAAGACATTTCCAGCTATTCCTCCTTATAACCTTTCTCCTGAAATTCTTTTTTTATTTTATCAGCTTGTTCCAAAAATAGGGTTTCATCTGTACAGTTACATTTTAAACTTTGAAAGTTGCTTTTCGGGACTCCCAGAAGCCAGTGTGACGCGTGACAGCACGAAAAGTCTATAACACTGTTAACATCTACTGACTTAAAATGGGTATTGGTCTTGATAACAACGTTGTCAACACAACCGTTCTAGACCAGAAAGTAGGGATGCACCGATACCGAAACTAGTATCGGCACGAGTACTTGGTACTCGTGCAGAGGCCCCCGATACCTAAACTGATTCCGGAAGCCAGCGCTGCGCTGGCTTGCCGGCTGGTTTCTGTGGGGCAGTGCTCCTCTGGGTGCCCTTCCTCCTTTGAGCGGCCGCCGGCAAAGGGTTGTAGCCCAGCCGCTTGTTGGGATCCACCAGACGCGATCTCGTGAACTCGTGGAGTTCAAGAGATCTCGTGAATAGACATGTGCACAGCACAAAATTTCGTTTTGAACTAATGGATTAGTCCTAAAATGCAATTTATTTAGTTTCTAAAGAAATTCGTTTTCAGTTCTTTAGTTTGAAAACTAATTTCATTCATCCGAAAACCAGTGGATACAATTACTATTGTAGTGGCTCCTCAGAGGGCTGAGATCGCTGCTTGTTACAGTATCTCTCACTCTCAGCACAATGTGGGCCAAATACATAGTTGGTGCTAACTTAACCAGAGCTGTTGTAAACTTCCCAGAGCCATTATAGCCTATGGAGGTTTTCAGATTACAACAGCTCTGGTTAAGTTAGCACCAACATTGTAATACTGCCCCGTGTCAGGCAAAGAAGCTACAGTAACTGACTGCTGCTCATCACAGCGCTCAGAGTTTCAGTAAAATCAGTAAATAATATTTTTATATATAAGAGTTTATAACAATATTATTTCCTTGTTTTACTGAAACTCTGAGCACTGTTGCACTCAGTTACTGTAACAGCTGCGCCTGATACATTGTACTGAGAGATAATGTAACAAGCAGCCGATCTCAGCGCTCACAGCCACTGGATTTAAAGGGCTAAAAAAAAAGGCTCCTCTCTGTATAATGTATAGAACATCCTCCTGCATTAATTAATGCCCCTCTCTGTATAGAACATCCTACTGCATTGGCATGTGGAGGGTGCAGAACTTCGGATGTTGCGATGTTGCGCTCTTCATTGCTGGTCTCCTTCACTCATCAATGTAATATCACATAAAGGACTGAAACTAAAATGTAGTGCATTTTATTTTAGTTTCTTTCGTTTTTTTACTGAGCAGTTTCGTTTCTCTTGAGTCATACTAAAACTAAATTATCTCAAAATTCTGACTAAATCGTTTTAGTACTAAAACGAATGCACATGTCTACTCGTGAACTCCGGGATCTCACAAGACCGCGGCTGTGCGTGGTTCCCAACGATTGTCTGGGCTACAACCTCTGCCGGCGGCCTCTCGAAGGAGAAAGAGCACCCGGAGGAGCCTGGCAGAGCGGGAGGGTGAGCTGGGGGCAATATATGTGTGAGGCGAGGACAATATCTGAGCTGGGGGCAATATTTGAGCTAGGGGCAATATGAGAGCTGGGGCAATAGGAGAGCTGGGGTAATATTTGAGCTGGGGGCAATATGAGAGCTGGGGCAATATGAGAACTGGGGAATATGTGTGAGCTGGGGCAATATGAGAGCTGGGGGCAATATGTGTGAGCTGGGGCAATATGTGTGAGCTGGGGCAATATGTGAGCGGCAATATATTTGAGCTGGGGCAATATATATATATGAGCTGGGGGAATATATATATGTGTGAGCTGGGGCAATATATATATGAGCTGGGGGAATATATATATATATGTGTGAGCTGGGGCAATATATATTTGAGCTGGGGGCAATATATATGTGAGCTGGGGCAATATATATATATTTGAGATCTGTTCTTCTTGAAAAGCGGTCACATGACATTAAATAAAAGTATCGGTACTCGTATCGGTGAGTACTTTTAAAAAGTATCGGTACTTGTACTCGTTCTTAAAAAAATGGTATTGGTGCCTCCCTACCAGAAAGTTAATACATTGCTTATCTATTGTCACATCTAATTGTATGACCTAGTTATTCCTATTTAGTTGATCAAAAAATATCCCTCAAAGTACTTAAATCCCCATCTGTCAGGATCCTGACAGTAGACTGACCCGTGCCTGCACCTGAAGGCGGCATCCTTGTTATCTTGTCTACATTCCTGCCCAGGTTTTGGTGCGACCTTGTATCCCAGTCTTATCCTCAGCCCTCCAGCCCTGGTTTTTCCTGCCTTCAGCACACACACTCACAGGTGACCCATTAGCACTGGCTGCTCTCAATAAAAGACTACGCCTCCCTTCAGCCAGTGCTCCATTATGGTTGCCCTCTTGCTCTCAGAGAGAAGACCTGTATCTTCTCCTGTGCATCCCAATCAGTTCCATCCGCCTGCTCCCCTGTCTCTGCCTATCCTATGTCTGTGCCCTCCAAGTATCCTGAGATCCTCCCAAGTTCCTTGTGCCTTCCAAGTATCCTGAGACCCTCCAAGGTCCTTGTTCCCGCCAAGCATCCTAAGACCCTCAACATATCCCAAGACCCTCTAGGTTCCTCGTGCTCTCCAAGTATCCTGGTATCCTCCTAGTTCCTCGTGTCTCCTAGACTCTCCCGAATCCTGTTGTTGTCTATTCCCGGCAACTACATTTCCCACAATCCACAGTCTGGTCTGCCTTCTTCGTGCCCTGCCCCTTGTCCTCAGCTTGCTGGTTATCTCCATTCTGTATTCACCCTTCCCCTCAATTGTGTGTTTGTGTCACCACATACCAGACTCACACCTGCAAAGTCATTACCCATCCGGTATTGAACCTGACATAATAATGGAGCCATCACCAAATGAGCCCACGGTGATGCATGGTGTGGTGGAGTCGTTAAGAAGAACCTTCCAGGAGCTGTTACAACACCTGACAGAACTCATGAAAGAGCTATTGCAGACTATATGGGACTCCTCTACAAAGATGTGCCTTCCTACCATGAAGAAAGCCCATGGTTCACTGTCCTCTTAAGAGTTTGCCCGGAAGCCAGTCTTCAGATTACGGGGCAGACTGCTGGACTCCACGCCGCTAGGCTCCAGGATGCTCGGGGCAGCTCTAAAGTGCCTTCAGAGCATACCCTCAATGGTGTCTATAGGACTCCATGGAGGCTTCTGCTGCCGGGTCACATGACCGGCTAGATCTCTCTCGCCTCTCGCTAAATCCTGGAGGCCGACGGAGGGAGACTGAGGACTTTTTTCCCAAGTTTCACTCTGCTCCTGGCGGCTAGAAGTGGCGGATCAAGCTGTCGTTCTCGCCGTGGGATGAAAGGTGAGTACTTGATTTTTTTGGGGGGGAGTTACAGCTGCCGCTGATTCTGCAGAAGCAAAATCAGTTTGCTTCAGCTCTAAGCTGATGCTAACTTTTTTTAGTTAGCGACGGCCGCTTGTAATTAGCGTTAGGATGATGTGATCCTACCGCTAATTACTCTCTGCTTACACTTTGCGCTCCCCATGTTAAGCATAGGGAGCGCAAAGTACAATAATCTGCCGCTAAAAAGAGCCAATACTGATTCACTAACTGTCTTTTTAAACCGTTAGCGATCGGGAAGTGATTTATGTGGAATGCTATCACCTCAATTAACCTGGCGCTTACGCTCATTTATGCGAGCGCTAGCGTTAAGGAGATGATAGTTTCCTGTAATGGTTCTGGTTAAGTTTACAACAGCTCTGGTTAAGTTAGCACCAACTTTGCAATATAGCCAAGTGTGTTTGTGTATTATGACGGGCCAAAAAATGCTAATACAGTAAAGCAGAGTGCGTCAAGCCCCTAATGGCCAGTGAGTGCAGCACGGTGCTCCACCGCAGGAGAGCCATTTATATATACTCCCAAATATACTAATGTAAAATACAGGTCAGTGGACCCGAAGAATGCTGTGACAGCCAGTCACATCGTTCTTGGGGAAGAGACCAGATGAGTGTTAATAAACGCTCGCCCTGTCAGGTTTTTTACTCCCCTGAATGCACTGCTTGCATGCTAGTAGGGAAACTGGTCCACAAATTCCCCCACATTCCCCTAAAAAGTCTCCAAATATGCTTCAAACTGGCACTAAAGTCATTTTCAGCGTCTAATCACTGTACAGGACAGTGATCAGCTGTATTTTGTACTTAAGGCGCTACTTTTCTGCTGAACTCAAAATTTTTTAAAAACCAATTAAAAAATATTTTTTACATTTATATTCACCCGAAGGAAGTTTTTTTTTTCTTCAGACACTGTAGTTCCGTATTATTTATACTGAATAATAAGTTTTGTACACATTTAGGGTGCCATAGGAAATTCCCATGTCTGGGTACACCTAAAGAGATAAAGAGAAATTACAGTTAGAAATAACATAGCAAAACTGAAAGAAATTTTGTTGTGTTATTTGTGCAGCACTAAGAAACAAAGCTGTGTGATCAAGGCGTTAAAGGAATACTCTACTCAACCTGACCACTTTATCATTTTTAAACTGGCCAGGATATGTAGAGATAACCCTTCCCTGCAGTCCCAATCTGGTAAATTTCCCTCCACTTACTCAGTACACCAGCAACAATAGCAGTCAAGAGTTTTGAATTTCCCAGCTGACAGTCACCTGATCAGTCACTGGCAACATCAGAACGCCCGCGACAGCGAGCATTCTCAGAAAGACAGCTGATGGATCGGCTCAGCATGCAGCTCTGATCCAATGTTCTGTGCAGGCGCTATGGAACCTGTTACTGCCAGGGAGTGTACTATGCCGCCGCTGCAGATGGGTCTTGACGCAGCGGAGTGGCATAGCACCTCTGCTGACTTCAATGGACCTCTGTGCTCCCGTCCACCAGTTGGCTTGTGCCATTGGCTGCCGCAGGACAGCTTGCACAGGCTGTCCCCCTGCAGCCAATGGCGTGCACCCCACGTCAGCGGGCCGGAGGAAGGGCCCACCACAACAGCTGGCCATACGCCCTGCAGCCAGGCACAACCCGCCCAGCATTAAGGCTCGTGTCAGACGAGCGCAGTGATCACGTCTGTGTTACGGCACATAAGTACGTCCATGATAGCGTACAATTGTGTTAAATGGAGCCCCACACATGATGAAGTGCGGACGCATGACGGATGTGGCAAACGGACGCAGGTTAGGCAAAAACGTAATACTGCTAGAACGGACGTGCGGAGTGCGCCACGTCTGCAACGTCCGCATAGCTTTGTGTGTGAGTGATGAACGAGGTCAGACGGACTGCATTTGTGCGTCCAGCATTTTTGACGGACAAAATGGTTTTGCATTTTAATTTATTTTCCCTGCTACATCCGTCAAAAATAACGTCAGTGAAAAAAACGGACTGTGTGGCCACTACCTTGTTGTCAGTCAGAAAGTACGACGGTACTACACGGAAGCACAGTCCGTACAAATGTCAAAATGAGCTCGTCTGACCCTAGCCTAAGGGTCGTGTGTACGTGTGTACGTAAAATGCAGAAGTCCTGAACCATGCAAAACTTCTGGATCCTACTCTATGCAATTTGCGTTGCTAAGCTGGTGAGACTTCCAGATTCAGAAACCCCTGAGTGGAAGAGGAGGAGCTGTGTGACGAGGGAGAATAGGTGAGTACATACACCTAACATAACAAAAAATTTAAAAAAAAAAATTAGATGCCGACAGCAGCATCTACACAATTATCAGCACCTTACTTGCAATACCACAATACAAAAAGAAAGCGTCTCGATCCTCATTTTCCTACAGAGCACCGCAGTTATGGAATAACCGACACCATCAAATCTTCCCCCAGTCTAAAGTCACTCAAGAGCCCCCGATTAACATACCTCGATACAGAATGCACCTGTAAACATGTAACATACAGGGTTATTCAGAGAGCGGTGAAAAGCAGGAGAATGGAAAATTCTAGGTCAAAATAGCTGATTCGGAAAGTGACATAAATGGGAGAATTTTTCTGGTTTGGCTATTTTGACCTAGAATTTTCCATTCTCCAGTCATTCGCCTGCTTTTCACCGCTCTCTGAATAACCCTGTTAGTGACTATATTACTTACATATTTATTTTCTGTGTTAATCTGTATATTTGTGTTATTAATATCTTGCATTTATTACTTTGTATTTCTGTAACGACTGTAAAATTTCAATGTTCTTGAACCAGGGACATACTTGAAAACGAGAGAAATCTCAATGCAAATAAATAAATCATTAAAGAGGAAGAAAAGGGGGTTAATATCCTCCTATCTGCCTGACCTTAGTTATTCTGGTAAAAGAATAGCAAAATTACAAAAAAATAAGGGACATTAGCGAAAAGGAGCCGCATTGTAAAAATAAAAAATCCCAAATAACCCTATTTCGGTCTAAAACCTAAAAAAAAAGCGGGTTTCTATCGAAAACGCTGCGTAGAAAACAAAAGCCTGAGCTGCTGTGCTAACTATCGCAGCCATTCCTGATATCACGTGACCTCTCAAGAGGTAGGGAACTTTTTTCGCTCGCCGAAGAACTTTATTAACACGCTAACAGGCGGACATCACAGCAACCGGAAGTTGACGCTGCTTCTCCTCCCGGCATCGGAAATTACGTTTCACTCAGGAAAGATGGCATCTGTGCTTGTGCGCCAGGCTCCTCTCGGGGGCTTCGATTTCGCTAATTGCAGAAGGTGAGAAGCTAAGATCGACAAGCCTAGTTGGTGTAAGCGGGCAGGTGTCCAGGGAGGAGAAAATGACGAGCGGCAAGGATACGAGGGACGCCAAGAGACATAAGGAGGGGGGAAGAGCGCCATGACTCAGGGATTTGAATGTAGCATGGTGACAATAGGACGAGGGATGGAATAATGTGGAGCAAAACCCTGCTAGGCAAGGAGTGACACCTACACGGTGAATACTTCACATAAGAGACTATTAACTTTCATGCCTGGGCGGTCGTGTTCTGACTTGCTTGTCTGGCCCTTTGTTCATTCCAGCCATGCTGTTAGAGCCGCACGGGTATCACACTCCTGTTTAGTGTTTGTATCCTGAGGAATGGAAAAGAATACTTTTAAACTGTTATCGTATTTATTTGACATCCAGATTGCATAATGATGGCATAACAAGCAAAAGTGGTTTCCACGTTGGTGGGTGGGAAACATCCCTAAACTTACCCCCCCCCTTTCCCCCAGGCAGCAGTATAAATTAAAGGACTACTAATATAACACATTCTTTTGCTTTTCTAATGTATCCAGTGACACTCTACACATCTTAACAAGTCTAGCTTTTTTAGAGTGTGTAAAACACCTCCCCTCAGGTGCAGCTTGTAAACGCTGGGTGAAGTGGAGGAATTTCCTTCACCTGCTCCAGCAGCCAGGATTTTAAATTTCCCGGCAGCCAGTTACCAGGTCTGTCACTGGTGGCGTCAGCCTGCTCTGTGTACTGGCTTCACCCTCTCTCAACCTGTCTGCGACCGTGAGAGTAATGAGAGTGACAGTCGCTGGATTGGTTCTGCACGTGCGTGCATGGCTCCAATTCAGCGTTGTGCGCAGGTGCTACGGAACGTGCATATGTGAAGTGTATAGAGAATTGCATTTCCCTTTTCCTGCTATTGTTGGGGTTTACACCAGAGATGAACAGCTATGGCCTTCCAAGTATTTTGTATCTACATTTCCTTTGGCTGTGCCTCAATCTACTGGGTACCTGAGCATCATGGGAAATGTAGTTTCCAAACATCTGAAGAAGCAAGGTTTCGGAAGCTCGTTCACATTATGTGAGCAAGCTGAATAAACTTATCATCCTGGTACCTCTGGTGTTTGCCAAAGTTGCAGAAATAGTAAAAAAAAAAAAAAACACTGGTGTTGCAATACCGGCGTTTCAGAAAAGATAACTCCAAAGAGCAGCACTTGCATCAGTGTCTAAGAGACATGATCATGCCTTCCTTAACAAACACTGACAAGACGTAGGGGTACCCAGGAACCATTACCAGTAGAACTGTGTGCTTTGTTTTTTCTCTTGGCAATCAAAACTGCCCACCCTGCCTCCCGTCATGAAGATTCGTTCAATTTAATTTTGCAAAGGATTTTACCAGGAAGGATACATTGAGATTTCTCTCGTTTTCAAGTATGTAAGTAAGTAATGAATCCAGCTATGCAGGGAATCTTTTCACCAATATTGTGGTATGACCAGTTTTCCTGCATTCAGTTGCCTGTGCAGGGGCTGACAAACCCAGGCCTCCCAAATGTTGATGTTTACAGTTCCCAGAATTCACTCAATGCAATAGATGGCAAAGGAATCACAGGAATTGTAGGTTAGAGACATCTGGGTACTAAAGAAAAGAAGGAACAGCGCTTCCCAGGTGTTCACACAAAAGGAAAAAGATTGCATTCCTCTCGTAGAAGTAATATCCAGGTTGACTTCCTTCATGGAGGTATAGATCTGTACATTTATCTTTTCAACCTCAAAGAGATAGGGAACATACAGGGCAAATAGTGCAGATCACTAAATCCAGTAAATGTAAATTGCAATGCTATGTTACATTCAACTCACACTTTTTGAGAGCTATCTAGCTCTATTGATTTTTGCGTTACAGATTGTTGAGGGCCAGTCCGTCAGCCACACTTCTTCCGGAATAAATTTCTTTCAAACCTTGAGTAAAAGGGAGAGCTTTCATGGCATTAGCAATGTATCTTCTTTATACATAAAACAGGGCAATAAAGAGTCTTACTCACCCTTTGCCCTGTTTTATGTATAAAGAAGATGTGCGTTGAATGTAACTCAGCATTGCAATTTACTGTATTTATTAATCTGCACTATTGCCCTGTATGTTCCCCATCTCTTTGAGGTTGAAAAGATAAATGTGCAGAACTATACCTCCATGAAGGAAGTCTACCTGGGATATTACTTCTACGAGATAGGGAAAAAGATCTTGCATTCCTCTTTGTGTGAACATCTGGGGTGTAGTTATTTGGGAAGCGCTGTTCCTTCTTTTCTTTAGTAGTTAACTTTTTGATGGTGAAGGGAAGCACCATATTTGAAGGAATCTGTAGCGAATCCTACCTCTAAGCTCCACCTAGCAACCTATATTATTAATAATAATAATACTATTATTATTATTATTAGTATTATTATTATTATTATTATTATTATTATATTTTTTTTAGACATCTGGGTGCCTGGAGTTTGACAGCCCTGGCCTAGGCACTTTCAGATGCTGATATTTCTTTGGGGATCCCATAATGACATGAAACAAATATCCTAATAGGTCAAAGGGGACTGATCTGTTTGTGAGATCTTCCTTAGGACTGCATGTAATTGCTCTCCAGAATGGAAATGTTCACCGGACACTGGCACCTGGATATTCAGATAGGGTTGTGGACTGAGATGGCACCTGCAACGTCTGGGTTTCCTGGTGGTACCATGTGTGTTGAATGGGGTTCTGTACCAAGTCATTTGCACCTTTTGCAGGAATTTTTTTAAAGTCATGGCAGAGATGGAGCATTTCCCACCTGTTGGCATAAGAGGGCAAAACGGTCAAAGGAACCAATGAGGATTGCTGATAAATCCCATGAGGATAAATATCAGGGAGCATGGTGTGTCAGAGCATTTCAAACTCTATAAATTGTCTAGTTTGTTTTGTGGAGTATTGGTCAAAAAGTGTCTAAGTTGTAATCTAGCAACCAACGTCACTATATTTACCCTTGTAGCTCTCAAAGCTATCATTGCGTCTCCGACTGGAGATTTTGCATTTGCGCCTAGTGACAGTCGAAGAAGAGTCTCTGACTCTTAGATTCCCCACTGGAAAATCTGTGTTGCCTTGTAGTGATTGGACCAGGCTTTTAATTGGAATCGGGAAGTTTTGAATATTATCGCAATAATGTGATTAATTTGTGATTTTTATCTTTTCCTAGAAACAATGCTTTGGATAATGATTTCACGCAGAAAGGACATAAACTCGCTGCCGCTCGCAAGACTGGAACCACGATTGCTGGTGTTGTGTTCAAGGTATGAGTCATGATCTCAGTTTCCTCTACATATGTGATCGCTTAATGCATGTCCAGAAAGTTCCTCAGCAAGTCAAGAACGACAGATTCTGGTCGTTATGGTTGCGTTGTAATCCTGTGCTTTCAGCTGTAGCTGAAGACTGGTTCCCAACTGCAGTCCTCAAGTACCCCCAACAGGCCAGGTTTCGAGGATCACCTTGGGGAAATGTAGACTGAATCCTGCAATCACTGAGCAGCAAATCATATCACCTGTGCTGTGCTTCGGATATCTGGAAAACCTGACCTTTTGGGGCTACTTGAGGACCGTGGTTGGGAACCACTGGCTTAAGAGATGCTTCTTTTGGGAATTTCAATCATATAACTGCCAACAGCCCTGATCAGTTTTGTGATGAAGTCTACGAGGTGTTCTCTAATATTCTGAACCTCAGTGTAAATAACTGCCCATAAACATGTTTTGAAAAGGAACATGCATAAATATATATCACATTTTACTTTTTTTTTTTGCGGGTATAAATATGAGGTCTGAGTGGGTGTACATATGTGTCTGTGCAGGCCTGTCCAGTGGGTAAATGGGGTGTCTGGCCATAGATTTCAATATTAACATAAATTGGACAGGCTTTCAGCAAAATTCTAAATTATTTATTGGAAAGCATCCCATTACATTAAAGTATCGGTGAGTACCTGAAAAAAGTGTCGGTACTTGTACTCTGACTTTAAAAAACGGTATCGGTGCAACCCTAGTGTGGATATATGGGATTCAATGCGCAGATGACAATATTCTGGTATACCTTATGTATTAAGTGGAGCGGAATAGTGTTGGCGTATGTTACTGCCTTACTGTTGTTGGATTAGGCTAGGGTCAGACGAACGCATTTTTCACGTTGTCCGTGAAAAAGTGCGTTCGAACGAATGGACGTATTTTTTCACGGAATACGCGATAGCGGTCATACGATGCGCATTTTCGTCTGTGATTTTGTACGGATCATCAATAAAACCCTTTTGCGTCTGGACGTTATGTTGGCCGGACGTGTGCAGCGTCTGACGTCTCCCAATCACGCAAACACGCCGCTATGCGGCCGCAGCGCACTCTGTACGTCAGTAGTAGCGGTTTGACGATCTCGAAAAAATGCGTTTGTTTGCCACTTGCGTTGCACGGACGAACTTTCATGCGGCCGTTCGTCGTATGTTCCCCGGCATTGGACGTCATTTGCTGCTAGCACGGCCGTGATTTCGTGCGGCTAAACGCACGTGAAAAATGCGTTCGTCTGACCCTAGCCTTAGAGTGCAGACTGATTTTTATGTGACTTTCTTTGCTCACTCAGTAATGTTGGAACTGTCCTGTGAAGTGCATATGAAGCTTGACATTTTATGGTGTATCTTTAACCAAAGCTCTGGTACGTTTAAGTCAAAGCTATTAATGTCTATTGACATGTTAATTTACCAGAGCTCTGGATACATTTTATACCTGATTTGTAATGTTGCCCAACTTGTCCTGTTACTTTGCACCAGGTAGATGTAATCAATTTAATCTTTTTCAGTATTCTAAATTGTGAAATTGAGGAACTTGGTGAAGTGGAATATAAACCTTTTTGTAAGCTAGGCAGGAGAGAAAAGGTGCTCTTCCTATATTTTTTAAAAAAATGATAGATTTATATTTGGTGTTATAATTACACTTGAGAAAAACACATGATTGATCTAACTTTGCATTTTACAGCCTGATTGTTTTTCTTTTTTCGCCTCAGGATGGAATAATTCTTGGAGCAGACACACGAGCAACTGAAGGAATGATTGTAGCTGACAAAAACTGTTCAAAGATCCACTTCATCGCTCCCAATATCTAGTATGTACTTCATAGGACTGTAACGATTTGGAAGTAGCACATCTGTAGGGATAGAGTTTTAACTTTTATTAACACATTACTGTTTAATCATTGTCCAGATGTTCAAGACACTCACTTTTAATGCAGTCGATCATGCAGGTATCTTAAGTTCTGACCCCTCTGGTGTATTTCCTACAAATAGAATTCTGTTATACTATTGCATTCATAGATTTAAGGGAATTTGTGCCCAAATATTTGGGTGGCCAAGTTTGAGATGCCCTGCAATAATGAATGTATATTTATTACAAGATACCAAAGTAGAACCTTAAAAGATTAATTTTATAACCAGAGAGGATACACAGAAATCTTTTTCATACATTTTCTGGAGAGTGACTTGCTGCAATATCCTCATGGTATATGTGAGTGATACGGTGGGTTTTAAAGAGAAGGTTTGAGAAAGATCCAACAATGACCTGCTACTGGCATCCTCCATTACCTCTTCACCTGTCAGACTGCAGGACATTTCTCGTGCGGCGCCAACCCTATGGAATGCGCTTCCTCACAGTATTAGACTGTCGCCCATTCTGGTTTCATTTAACCCCTTAAGGGCCGCTGACGTACCCTGTACGTCCTGTCCTCGGGTCTTCCTTAGACCCGCGGACGTACAGGGTACGTCAGCGGCGCCTAATCCCCCTCCCGCCCGATACTCACCTCCCTCGCTGGATCCCTCGGCGATCTGGCAGGGAGGAAGCCTGCCCATGTGATTTACATGGGCAGGCGAGGCTGATGACGTCGCCACGGTGCGTGGTGACGTCATCAGCAGGCGTCCCCATGCAAAGCAATGGAGGGGGGGGGCTGACCTCTTGGATGTCAGCCAAGCCTCCAGGTCCCCCCCCCACCCACTGACAACCTCACCGTATGTGTGAGGATGTCAGTGGGCCAGTTAACCATCTAGCTGCCATGTAGAGATTAGGGGATCCTAAGGATCCCTTTATGTCCCGATCCATGGCAGCTAGATGGTCATATTTGAAAGGCCTGATTATGGCCTTTCAAATGATACCAAACATGACCAGGTTTGGTTTAAAAAAATAAATAAAAAAAAAATAATAAAAAAAATTAAAAGATTTTTTTTTTAAAAAAAAAAAAAATTTGTCTGGGGGGGTTTAATTAAATAGGACCTAGGCTGTCATCTAAAAATAATTAGCACAAAATGGTCAGAATGAGCGCAGCGCAGATAGGTGAACTGTCTCAGCAGTGAAGGGGTTAAAAAGCAAACGCATGTAAAAATTGGGTATTTCTAGTCTTGGGACAAAATTTTGAACCTATTTAGCCGGGGTCTTTTTGGGTGGTTGTAGATTTTGGGGATTAAATTGTGAAAAAGTGTGTTTTTACCTTTTTTTTTTTTTTTGCCCCCCTCATATTTCATATTTTTTTTATAGTAAATTATTTGATATGATGGAAATAATGGTATTTCTAGAAAGTCCATTTAATGGCGGGGAAAAACTGTGTATAATATGTGTGGGTTGAATAAACGAGTAAGAGCAAAATTTGACCTAAACACTAACAGCGCAGAAACGTAAAAACAGCAGCGGTCACTAAAGACGGATTTGTGTAAAACCGCCCGGTCACTAAGGGGTTAAACACTATTTAAAGACCCTTCTGTTTAGGGAAGCTTACCACCTAAATCCATAAAAAGACATCCGACCGAGTCAATAACGGTCCTCACCTCTCCCTGCATTTACATCTCATCACTGCAGCCCTCCCTTCCTGTTTCTCCCTCCCTCACCCATCTAGATTGTAAATTCCAACGGGGGAAAAGCGTTCTCCTCTATCTGTTGGCGGAATACTGACCTGCCTTCTTTTATATATTGTAGAATCGTCTTGTCTTTACCCATTGCACCTTTTGTACAGCGAGGCGGAATGTTTTGGCGCTTAATACATAATAATAATAATTTTAAAAAAACTTCCCTTCAGTTCCTCTTAGATAATTGGGCAGAGGCTGCTGCACAGATCCGAACCATCGGCTATCTCTGAGATTGCTCGCTACAGCGGGTGGCCTTGGAAGGTCACGTCGACATGCTCTTTGTGTGCTGACGTCACCAGATCATTCACTAGTACCTGTCAAAGTGGCAAGGATGTGTAGCGTGTCCCTCGAAAGAATATTATTATAGCTTGATATTGTATTCAGAGTAACTAAAGGTTTTCTTTGGCAGAATCACTTGGATTTATCAGATTTTAAATCCTGATCTCCGTTTTGTTTTCTCCACTGCCGGTCAAAGTACTTGCTTTAAACACTTGATGAACACACTAAAGACATCTGTTTAGGTACAGTTTATTCACTGTGTGCTGATTTGCATGTCTCGTAAAGCCCTCCTTAAGGTTTTTGCTATAGAGTCAGCTTTTCATATAATAGAGAAAATAAAAGATAAGTGCACTCCACTATGGTGAGGGGAAATTCAAAAACTCAGCTTTGTTATGGTTTCTCATGCACATCAGAGTCGGTCCAAATTCATTTCTGCATAACCATCATGAAAGAAAGGGGTCCTGGCACCCCAAAAGACATTTTAGGCAAGTTTTACTCAAGAAAAAGCGGCAACATTTCAACTGAACAACTAAGGTCCAAATTACAAGAGTGGAGAATATATTATATATATAATATATATATATATAAAAAATGTTTTCACACCGTGCATGTAACAATCAATTACACAATTATTTAGATTTACTTAAAGGAACACTCAAATATAACCCCCCCCCCTTCCCCTTAAATAATTGGGCAGGAACTCCTGACAGCATATGCTCAATTGGTTTCTTTCTTTTAACTTGGCTTAAAAATACTCACCAGTTCTCCGTAGATGCGCATAGCTTGTCCCCGGCAGCTCTGTGCTTACTGCTTTTTTTTTTTTTTTTGTATGCAAATTGTGCATGGCTTAGAACTTGTACTTTTTCTTCAAGTTCCGTAGCGCTTGAGCAGAATGATGTTGGAGCTGCGTGTGCACCTGCAGCAGCAATTCACCAGCTGCTTTTCTCAGGAAGCTTACTATTGCAATTGCCCTAAGACAGGATGATGTCAGAATGCAGAGTGTGTTGACATCATTGGACACCGACACCTGGGAAATTCGAAATCCTGGCTACCTGGAAATGCGTGTGTGGAGGAAATTCCTCAAGTTCACACAGCGTTTTGTACAAAGTATCATTGGAGGGAGGAGGGGAGCACTCCACATATTATTACCACTTTTAAACGCTAGAGCAGTCAGGATGTATAGGATCCCTTTTAATAAAATGACTAAGTGGAGCTTGCCTTATACACTGCTAAGCCTCAAGATTTATAGAGCAAATCCAGTTACTTCAGAGATCATGTCTTTCTATTTTACAGCATTATCTATTGTATTTGAAATGGTGGATAAGTTCACTTTCTCAGCAATGTCCCGTCAGAAAATATTTATTTGCATGGCTCCTAAACATACAGAACTGCACTGTTGTCACACAGGCGACCAAGTCAAAGGGTTGTTCTGTAAAATAGATAATCTGATCAGAACTGTCACTGCAGTGGAATGCCAGCATAAGTGAGTGACAGCAAAACTTTAAAAGGGAATTTCGTTGGATTGGCAAAAAAATAATAAAGCTAAGACATACGGAGTGATTTCCTGTAAAATGATCCTGACATTTGTTGGACATGTCAAATGCACTTTACATGTTGGCTTACTTTATATTGGCATGCATCTTTCAAGCTATACTGTATTGAGCATAGTTAGGATTTTACAATAAACACTGTAAAGCAGCCCTCAAAATTTCCAGTGGGGCAGACTGACTGGGTGCCGCCACCTTGCTGATCCTCAGCTTCTCTATCGGAGCTGCACAGCCTGTGTGCCTCCCACACTCGTAACATGAGTCTGGGAAGGCATGCTGCTTTGGCGCCGCCTCCTCCTGCGAGAGTCACGTTGGGACGGGTCACCTGACCCACCAACGTGACATCACACCACACAAGACCAGAAGAGGAGGCAACAGCGCAGAGGATCTGGTGAGTGGCGATCGGGGAGAGGGGGCTAGAAACATACAAGAGCGTTACCTGCCTAGAAACAAAAACGGGGGACCTGCGTATAAAGAATGGGGGGGGGGGTGGTGTAATGAAGAATGGGATTGGCCCGGGGGTGTCAAGGCTGTGGTGCTCTGTGATATGTTCAGACACCCTGCACATTTCTGTATCACAGAGCTCCACAGTAATAAAACTCAGTAATGTGTGGTGTGTAGGAGTGTGAGTTTTATTACTGTGGAGCCGTGTGATACACAGCGCACATTATTTTCCTTTGTTTACATTGCTTTGTTATATTGTTAATGATAATGAGATAATTTAGGTTAGGGGTTGGTTGTGGCGAGTAACACTTAAAGCCTTGCTAGTAGCTCGTGACCTGAAATTTTGAGCCCTGCTGTAAAGTATACCTTTTTGGGAGACACTGAAGGCTTTGACAGTTTCTCGGCATTGTGCAATGATTGCCAAACATTCAGGTTTATAGTTTTTATTTCTGTATAAATTTGGACTGCCGGTTTTGCAGTTAAGTACAAAGGACTATAGTCTGAATCATGCAATCCTGTTTAAACCTTACAACCTATTTTAATGGTTTTGATAATCCTAGAGTGTTGATCAGATTGACACTTGAGCCATCATGGCCATTTTATAATTGTTCATGATGAGCTAGTTGGCTTTGGGTTAGCTTGTAATTTAAAGTGTTACTGTATTACACTAATTATTCTTTGAATGTCCATATCTGTTTGGCAATGAGTTGCACGAAGGGATTATTAAAGAACCAACCTGGGCACTGTGATTACTCAAACTGTCCCCTCTGGGAGGCGTCTTGGACTCATTTGGCTCTCTGAGTGCAGGGAGTTTTGCTCAGATCAGCGAGCGCTGATCTCTGCGTCCTGGAACAGGACCCCATGAGCATGATCTTTTTTTGGAATCGGCTTCCTCCCGTGGCTCTCAATGTTTGCGCATTGAGAGCTGATGACTTGGCTAAACACTCGCCTACGCGCCCCCTTCTCAGTCATGAGACTGCAATGGTGCACAGGAAGCTGGCAGCATGTCACATCCAGACCAGTTAATGGTTTCCCCCTCTGCTGCAACCCCCTCCCGCCCTTTTTCCTGTTTAAATTCTTGAGTATCCCTTTAAAGGTTTTCTTGAATGTATAACTGAACTGCGAAACAATTCTCTAAAGTAGGGAATGCAAAGTTGTCAGGGACCAGGTTTATGTGATACATTTATTGCTCAATTGATGTTTTTGTTTTAAAATAACATAGTATGGTCTGATATCATAATATTTCTATTTTAATCTTTAGCTGCTGTGGTGCCGGGACTGCTGCCGACACTGAAATGACAACCCAAATGATATCTTCAAACATCGAGCTGCATTCCTTGTCCACAGGTCGTCAGCCTAGAGTAGCTACTGCCAACCGTATGCTGAAGCAAATGTTATTCAGGTAAGTCATGTGCAAGCCCATCAAGTTGTGTCATGTAGCCCATCGATAAGATATCTCTCAAATTTGTTTTTCTGTGAACATATGAATTATTATTGTTTTAGCTACTTTTTAAGCAGTGTGCAGGCTTAATGACCAGGAGGTTAAAGGAAAACCTGCACAAAATGGGCAAGTATTCAGTGTCTGTTAGGTTAGTTTATTGTCATAGAAAAGGGCAGAGACAGTCCTGGATATGCACATCTTGTTCTGCATTGCACTGAAACTTGAAATAATTTTAATGTTTTGAATTCTATAATTTAAAACTGATAAAACTATAATTTAAAACATTAACTGATTAAAGGATTCAGCCTACCAAAGTAGACGGCTTTACCCTGTCTGAAAACCATTCTGGGATTTATTTCAGGGTGCTGTGTATCATTTTCAAAGCGTTTGCACCAGGAAAGTGGTCAGGGTGGGCTTTTACCTCAGAGAACATGAATTACAAAAGCGTATATTTGTAAGCATTTGGCACTCTCAACTCCAGTCATTCTGTGCCTAGGTGCAATGGTCTGTTTGAATTTAAATATACACTGATCAGCCACAAAATTAAAACTACTGACCGGTGATGTGAATAACATTTGATTATATCATTACAATGGCGCCTGTCAAAGGGAGAGTTATATTAGGCAGCAAGTGAACAATCAGTTCTTGAAATTTATGTGTTGGAAGCAGGCAAAATGGGCAAGTAGGGTCAGAGCATCTGCAAAACCAGCCTTTTGGCGTGTTCTGGTACGCAGTGGTTTGTAGCTACCAAAAGTGATGCAATGAGGGACAACCAGTGAATCAGCGCCCCCCCCCCCCATTACAAAGGCCTCTGACACCTAAATACTTACATGAATTAATTTCCTTTTCACACAGAAACACACCTGCCTCTAATTTCAGGCATCCTTTCCAGCTGTCTCCACTTCTCTCTAATTACTCTTACTAATCCCAGGGTTCTGGTGTCTCCCATGCAAGCTCTGCAGTGGTTTTCTGGGCACCAGCTCCCCCTCCCCCTGCTGCACAATGCGCTCCCTGTCTCTTCTACTCTTTTACTCTGCATTCATCCTAAAATGGAACTCCTGCCTCTGTACCACCAACCCCTCCACTATTTTCATCTCTCTCTCTCTCTCTCTCTCTCTCTCTCGTATAAGACCTTCCCATACGGGGAAGTCTGCCACCCAACTCACTAATACACATCAGTGCCCCAACCAGTCCATCACTCTCACATTGCAGTCCTCTCCTCTTGTTTCCACCCCAACCCTTCTAGATTGTGAGTTCCCACGGGAATAGGGCCCTCGTGTCCTCATGTATCAGTTTATCAAATGTTGTTCAATGTATTGTAACCCTGTCTGTATCATACCCATTGTTCAGCGATGCGGAATATGATGGCGCTTTATAAAGTATAATAATAAATAAAATGGCTCATTGATGAACATGGGGAATGAAGGTTAACCCGTCTGGTCTGATCTCAGAGTGTCTGTAGCTCAAATTACTGAAAACCTAAAGCTGGCCATGATACAAAAGTGTCAACACGTTTGACATCCATTGTGTGATCTTTTGTGTTTTAAGCTGCCCCTACAGTATCTTTACATCACTTGCTCCTCACTCTGTGGCAATTGTCATAGAATGGAGTGAATGGGTCAATTACTGACTCAAATCCTTGTATTGTGTGGGATGTATTCAAAGACATCACCAGGTATAGATTAGAAGTCTTGTAAATTCCCTGTCTTATCTTGAGTAGCCTGGAGAACACTACACCCCATGCTTCCTTTTCTATATCCTCCACCTCATTAACTGTTAAATACTGTATAGGATAAAGCACAGCCAAACTCGCCATACGATTTTGATAAATGTTGCAACATGGGAAAGTCCACAAAATGGAACCAAGAGCTAAAAACCTGACTTTATTTTTTCCTTCTACATGCTATTACTTCAAAGAAAAGAAGAAACCTGCAGTAGCATTTATTTTTGCTTTTAGGCTAGGGTCAGACTAACGCATTTTTCGCGTCGTCCGTGAAAAAGTGCGTTCGACCGAATGGACGTATTTTTTCACAGAATATGCGATGTCGGTCATACGATGCGCATTTTCGTCCGTGATTTTGTACGGATCATCAATAAAACACTTTTTGCGTCTGGACGTTATGTTGGCCGGACATTAGCAGCGTCTGACGTCTCCTAATCACGCACACATGCCGCTAGCGGACGCAGCGCACTCTGTACGTCAGTACTAGCGGTATCACGTTCTCGAAAAAATGCGTTTGTTTGCCGCTTGCGTTGCACGGTCACACTTTCGTGCGGCCGTACTTTGTATATTGCCCGTCATTTGCTGCTACTACGGCCGTGATAAAGTGCGGCTGCACGCGCGTTCGCACTGCGTTCGTCTGACCCTAGCCTAAGTGATGCACCGAAATGAAAATTTCGGGCCAAAAATCAGTCATCTGAGCCAGGGGCTCGTCTGAACCTGGAGGCCGGCAGAGCCCCCCTGCTCTGCTGGCCTCCATGTTCAGGCGGGCGAGCCCCCGGCATGGCCAGGCCCAGGTTCGGGTGACTGATTTTTGGGGGTGAGGTTGCATTGCCTACGTTCACATACTTCGGCCCGGAGCTCCTCCAGTGGTCTCCACAGCAGTCCTCCTGCATCGGATGCACAGGCCCACTGCTTCCTGCTAACCGTGCGCGCACTGTCAAAGATGCCAGTCACATGGATGATGTCACAGAGGCGGAAGCCTTTGATAATGGCGACAGGTGATAGCTTTGCTGCTGGTTGGGGGCTCCCCCCCCCGGCTAGCAACTAATCACACACCAGACCACAAATACAGTTTATGTATACCCAACAGACCCGTGTGTATGTACACAAACGCTGGCAAAATGTTCTACCAGGGCCTTGAGGCTGGCCAGGTTCCGACGAACGGCCGCTGGCAAAGGTTTACAGCGGCCTCGCGTTGGGAACCTCCAGCCTCCGATCATGCACAGTTCAAGATCTCGCAAGATCGCAGCTGGGGGTTCCCAACGAACGCTCTAAACCTTTGCCAGCGACCACCATTAGAGCATTCTGCCCTAGCCCCATGGATGCTGGCTTCTGGTATTGGGGCCTCTGTACGAGTAGCAAGTACTCGTGCAAATGCAGGTATCGGCACCGATACTAGTATCAGTGCATCCCTAGTATCCACCATTGTTTAGGGTTTTCTTTTTTCAGAAGTTTTCGTGACTACTAATGTGATTGTCCCTGTGATAACTCATGCTGCAAATGTTTTTTAGTGTTCTAACATTAATATACCGCATATATTATTCGATAGGCCAAATGCCAAAATCAAGAGTATAGCCGTACGTAGTGATACACTTTTTTTATTGGACTAACGTTACATTTAAGGCTAATGTCAGACGAGCGCATTCTGAGCTCACTGTGCGTGCGTGCACAACGGACAGACGTACTGACATACTGTAGACACCACATGATCAGTTTTTCTTGACGGACGTAGCAATAAAAGGGAACTACGGGAAACAAAATTTAATATGAAAAATGATAAAAAATACGAAAAGCCTTGGTGTGCGTCAAGGTGCTGGACGTCGCAAATGCGGTCCGTCTGACATCTCATCACTCACAGAGAACGCTACGCGGACATGGCGCACTCTGCGTGTCCGTGGTAGCGGTTTTACGTTCTTGCCTAACTTGCGTCCATTTGCCGCGTGCGCTGTTCAGTGCGGACGCACTTCGTGTGTGGGTCTCTATTGCTCATGATTCTATACTACGACGGACGTTAAACTGTGCAGCAACAGTGACGTGATCACTGCGTTCGTCTGACATGGGCCTAAAAGACAAGCTTTCGAGAGTGTGACTCCTCTTCCTCAGGTCTGGAAGCGTACTGATCAGTTCCTAGAATTGAACATTCTGGCTGATGTTTTGTTTCTTCTTGGTTTCTCTTGTCGGTCATGTGTTCGGTCATGTGTTCATTTTACCATTTTGAACATACCATTTGGCTCTCACTTTTTATGACGTCTAAACCCCTCCACCCATGTGACCCTTAATGTCATAATGTTCAATTCTAGGAACTGAGCAGTAAGCTTTCAAACCTGAGGAAGAGAGGAATCCTCTCGCAAGCTTGTCTTTTAAATGAAACGGTAGTCCAGTAAAAAAAAGTATCACTATGTCGTCTAAGCAGATACTTACTGTTTGTATTGCCTACTACTTTTGAATTCCAGTAAAGCAGAATATGTTAAAATAATATGTTCCATATACAGGTTATAAGGTTTATATCTGATATGTCCCAATATTAAAGCTATATGTAATATGCAGTTAATATGTAATACATCAGCAGAGTTTTTTTTTGTTTTTTTTTATTGGGCTAATGCTTTGGTCCAAAGTAGGGATAGACCGATATGTTTTTTTTCCAGGCCGATACCGATTATCGGCCGTCTCTCAGGCCGATATCAGGGGCCGATATTCTGTGCGCTTAAATTTTTGAAAACTAACACAATTTAAAAGGATATATAATTTAATTTGTCTGGGTGTTTATAATTAAACGTGACTTCAAATCGCTTTTAAACATGAGCGCAAACGGTAAAATTAGCTCAGCGCACACAGTGGAAAAATTACTTTATCTTTACAGATTTGTGTGCAAGGGGCTGTGTGTGTTGTATATCGCGTGTATCGCTAGTGTGCAAGGGGCTGTGTGTGTTGTATATCGTTAGTGTGCAAGGGGCTGTGTGTGTTGTATATCGCTAGTGTGCAAGGGGCTGTGTGTGTTGTATATCGCATGTATCGCTAGCGTGCAAGGGGCTGTGTGTGTTGTATATCGCATGTATCGCTAGCTGGCTGTCTGTTTCTTTTTAAGTATTTAACCAGGGTGTGCTGCTGAGTGCTCTGCTTCCTTCACTAGCCTCACGCAGTCACTGTCTGTCACGCACTAACCAACCCCACTAGCTGCAGCAGCTCCCCCTCCTTCCTCAGCTCCACCCATCTTTAAAGCCCCGTTGCTCCGTCCATTGACTCCATCCATCATAAGCAGTTACGGCCCGGGACACAGCACTGCAACCCAGAGCTCAGCCTGACCTGAAGCCCCCTTAAACACATCCCTGCCTGAAGTTCAACCTGCAGCAGGTGAATAAAAAATGGCCCACAGCTGTGTGTGAGCTCCTCTGATCCAGTAAAGCACATGTTAGGTTTCCAATGGCCAGGCTTACCAGAGTGATCATGTTTTCTCTGGAC
The DNA here is from genome assembly GCA_009667805.1 of Leptobrachium leishanense. Taxonomy (NCBI): domain Eukaryota; kingdom Metazoa; phylum Chordata; class Amphibia; order Anura; family Megophryidae; genus Leptobrachium; species Leptobrachium leishanense. The sequence goes on along the minus strand of CM019071.1, from coordinate 111,592,175 downwards.
AGCAGCCAGAGTTGTGTAGATCAGTGGTCCACAAACCTGGTCCTCCTTGCCCACTAACAAGTCAGGACAGGTGATATGATTTGCTGCTCAGTGATTGCATAATTCAGTCTGCATTTCCCCAAGGTAAACCTTTAAAACCTGGCCTGTTAGTGGGACCTAAGGGCCACGGTTGGGGTTCACCGCTGTAGAGTGAGGAAAGCATCCTGTATGTTAAAGCCCTTTCAGCACCAGGGACAGCAACCAGACTTTTCTACAGTTCGGTGGTGTGCCCTTCGGTCGACCTGGATCGTCTAGTCACTTGCAGTGGACGACCCAGATTTTTTAAAAAAGTTGTCAGTAATCAGACTACCAAGACTGTCGTCCAACTACGGACCCAGTGGATGGATAGCCTAAAACCTCAACTGTGAGCGGTGATTCTTCCCTTTCCAGTATAGGTTCCAAAATAACTGAATGTTTTCTGAGGCGGAACAACCCTAAGGCTACCTCCCTGAGTATGTGATCCTCATTCAAATGCGGGAATTCTTTACTCTTTCATGAGGTGTCTCATTCCCTTCTAAATACAGCACATTGGGAGACAGAAGCTGCATACCTGCCGTTCATTTTTCTAATGGAGGCAGATGGCCCTTCATTCCAAAGCCACTCAACATTCCTAATTGGCATATTTTTCTTTTCTATAGACTTGTACCTGTTGGCTCTATGGCCAGAATTTCAATCTATAGATGTTACATGCATGAAGGGGACAAGTACAAGGTATCAACACAGAGATTATGCAATTGGCCACATTCCTCCACTACACAGGGTGCAGGAAGGACAAAAATGTATTGGATATGTTCCACATGTCTTTGGTACCGACGTTGTTAAAGATTGTCAATTAGCAGATGTTGTTTGATTTTCCTAAACTGAAGCATAGGAAATTTAAAGACTCTGTAGTTTGATGTAATGTGAGGAGTCTGATGAATCGGCTCAACCTGCGAACTCCTAATGATTCTCAATGACACCTATTGAAGTATCTGGCTGCTGGCATCTAGACACTTTCTGTAGCTGGATGCCTGATGTCAATTAGACAAGACTGTTCCACACATAAAATAAACCTATTCTTTTTGTTTTCATGTCTCTTTTTAGCGAATATCCTTTAGAAATCACTACTTGCTTCCTGGCAGTCGAGGCTACCCCTTCCGCGTCTATGGACGACGCCGGGATTGTGGTTAGTCCAAAGGAGGGGGAAGGATCATACCCTCTACTCCAGTTATAGGCTCTTTTCCCTTATCAATTTGGATGTAAAAATCTTTCCCAAGATACTGGCAAAACGCCTTGGCCCCTCCTGGCCCTGTTGATCCACCTGGACCAGGTGGGGTTTATTCCAAGCAGGGAGGCATTGGATAATACCTGTCGGATCCTGAACTTTATACATGTGGTGGAACTAGGTCCCCACGAGGCCTTCCTGCTCTCTCTCAACAACGAGAAGGCCTGTGTAACGTGTTGTTTGGGCCTATTTGTAGGACGTCCTGAGAGTGTTTGTTTGGCATGTGGGGGTGCCTTTTTTTTTTTTTTTTTTTTTTTTTTAGAAGGATTAAAATCCTTGTATACAGCTTTTCACGCCCGAGTAGATACGGGGGGGGGGGGTCATTTGTCTACACCTTGCAAGATTAAGGATGGTACAAAACAGGGTTGTCCCCTATCCCCTGTGCTATTCGCTCCCTCTATTGAACTTTTGGCTTGCAGCATTTGGGATTGAGCCGACATCCAGGGGATCAAAATTGAGGAGGAACAGACAGAATTAGTCTTTTCTGCGGATGTCATCCTCCTGACTCTCCACTCCACTCGTGTTTCACTCCCATGCCATCATTCTGTCTTGCGTGATTATGGGAGCATCTCGTGGTATAAGATCAACTCTGCAAAGAACATCTCCTTACTGAAGGAGGAGGTGTGTGTGTGTGTTTTTTTTTTTTTTTTTTTTTTGGGGGGGGGGGGTGGTTTTGGTCTTCTTTCCAAGACTGGCTCCAGGACTGGTCTCTGCAATTCCTTGGAGTTCGCCTTACTGCAAAGTGGAATAAATTTTATATAAGGTGAATAATGGCCGTCTGCTTGGTTGTTTACATTACATGCTGGTATCAGCCTGTGGAGACATGGGTTCGATCCCGACAAGCACCTCTCCAGTACGTGTCCTTGGGCAAGACACCTAACGGTACATACTCTCCACCCAGGACATACTTGAAAATGAGAGAAATCTCAATGTATCCTTCCTGGTAAAATCCTTTTCTCAAAAAAAAAAAAAAAAAGCTGTGTTTGGTATGATTTTCTGTTAAAAAAACTGCTTCCAGATGCTGACTATCCTGATCAGGGCTGCTGAGTTGGCTTCCCTTCAAGCAGCTAATCGTATATATGGGGAAGCAGGCGGAGCCGGTTTCCGAGGCACCCAACTAGCGACGCTCTACTACCTGAATGGGCTAGATGGGTCCAAACTGAACAAGCTCTTACTGGTGTCCCTCCCTTTTATAAACATTTATGTGGCTTTCAGACGAGCATCTCTCCCACTCTATCGATGACCAGATGCTCAGGCACTTGCCCTAGTTATGGACGCCGGGGAAGGGCTGAGTTCAGAGTGCTCGTAACTGACCCCCCCCCCCATGTTTTTATATATATATCGTCGTTGGGAACAAAGCTATACAGGGAAAGGACACTTAGACAGATAAATGATAGCAGAACCAGGGAGGTGGTCGAGACTGCAGGTAATCAACGGGTAGGACAGCAGGAGGAAAATAAATAATAATAAAAAATTATATTTTCCATCTCCTGGGGAGGGTGGGGAAAAAAGGTGGGACTACCAGAAAGAGCGGCATTCCCGGCTCGCCCCAGGAACTCCACAGGGAACTGGGGGCCATGGAAGAGGCCACACGGCTGGGCAGCCTGGGGTCAGAGGAAACGGACAGGGCCATGGTACCCGTGCCAATGGCTCACCCAGGGCAACCAAACGTTCCACACACCTTTTAAAAATAAATAAATAATAATAAAAAAAGTGGGGCAAAGGGCAGTTGCCCGTTCTGTCACACAGAACCACATCTCTGGTACGGTAAACAAAGTCCGCAAAAGAAGTGTCCAAAGCAGGGGACAGTGGGTGGGGGGTGTCCTCATACAAAGAGCCCTGTCCCAGAAGGGCAAAATAGAGTCCTCTAGAAGAGTGTTCAGAATGGGGGTAGAGGGGCAGCGGCCACAAAGTCTGATGTCAGGGACACAGACATTCGCTTGGTCAGGGATTCTTAACCAGTGTCCAGAAACGGGGACATACAGAGCATGGACACTGAAAACCTCAGGAGCCAGGATCAACCAGACACCGCCACAGAGCATCAGCTGGGAAGGCAAGCCACCAGCCAGGAGAAGGGACAGGCCACGGAAGGAGGTCATCTCCACAGAGCAGGACCACCAGCAGAGTCACATCAGCGGCAGATCGACCCTTGACAACTGTGACCAGCCAGCGAGCGTCACGGGATTCCGGATTCCAGGTAAGCGCTGCCGGCTGAACCGCGGGCAGAACTGTTGGCATCCGTTCCACCTCATTACCAGCCCAAATCTCAGGACCCGCGGGCTGCAGGATCAGGTTGCCCCACATCAGGCCATCCATTCGAGACGTGCTCTCCGGTGTCCCCGACGACGGGCGTGCCCTCTCAGGATCGCAGCACTAGAACCTCGGTGTACCAGATCTCCCGCAGCTCCCCGAAGAGACGCCACAGGTCCCCCCCTAGTAGCGGGTCGATCATCTGCAGGCCTGCCATCAATCAGCTGCGGGCCGCTTCCAGTGCTCCCATCCGGCGCTCCCGCCTGGTCAGAGGAACCCTTCCTTCCGGAGTCGAGTCATCCAGGTTCGGCAGCAAGATATCGCCAGCAGCCAGCGTGTCCATCCGGGGTCCAGGAGCCATGTCGCAAGATGCATAGATCGTGGCCGAAACTGAGGCTCCAAAAATGGCCGCTGGAGAGTAGACCGCACTTGTAGGTCCGATGTCCAGTGACAACTCGAAAGCCAGCCAAAGGACCTGGAACCTGTCCCAATGCTCAGTCCCCACTACCTAGGCACAAGATCCTCCAAATAGGGCTCACAAAGCTGACAGACGATTAACCATAGGGTTTAGAAAATATCATCCAGAGAGCTCCGCATGGAACCAGGGGCAGATTGACCCATCGGGCACTGCCCGAGGGCCCGCGGTCAGTAGGGGCCCGGTTTGGGGCGACGCAGTGGGCCCCGCCGGCTTCCCTCTGATCACTTAACCTAACAGGCTGCCAGCGGCGCTCTGAAAATGCCACGGTGGCGCCTGCGATGCCTCCTCACGTGACACGCCCCTACTGACCCGCGGGCCCTCAGTGCTGTCGGTGAGCAACGGGGGGGGGGGAGGGAATATATACCCATGTTTGAGCTGCTGGGGGCAATATATACCCATGTGTGAGCTGCTGGGGGGCAATATATATCCATGTGTGAGCTGCACATTACTGTGGGTTTTATTGCTGTGCAGCTCTGTAATATGCTCATACACACTGCACATTCCAGTGAGTTTTATTGCTGTGCAGCTCTTTTAATGTGCAGTGTGTGAGGATTGTACAGTATCTTTTAAAGTGATCGGCAGCTTCCCACATTTTCCACAGGGACTTTCTGTGCCTGGGTGTAGCCTTAGCTGCAATGAGTGGGTGATGGCTGCTGCAGCAGTGCGGCGGCCATCTGTAAGTATGGAGGGGGGCACAATTCGCTGCTGGGTCCAAGTGGATTTTCATAAAGGTTATTTTTAGGAGTTCAGAAATAAAATCTTTAGCACAATAATGTACATGTAGGGGGTGGATTTTTTATGGGTGTGGCCTCCTGTGTGTGCAGAACAAGGGGGCCCCATGACCCCCTATTGCCCGGGGGCCCCATTAGTTGTCAGTCTGCCCCTGCATGGAGCGTCTTCTCCCGTCAGTAATCAGCTTTGCCCCCCCCCCCACCCCCATTTTTCAATCCAGCATTCCCAGCAGAATTGCACCCTGGAGCTTTTAGATGGTGGATCTGGATGGGGTTTTCAGAGCTGGGCACCTGCTCCTCCAGGGATCTCTGGTCACCCTGGGGTATCTGGCTGATGCCATGCGAGGGTTTTTTTTTTCCTTCCTCTCGTTAGGGCGCATCAGTTCCTTCACTTTGCCTGTGTTCATACTGCACCCCCCCTCCAGACTGACTCCATTGTTGTAGAAGGAAAGCACCTATGATATGGTTGAACTCAGTCCTCTGTGGCCAACTGCTCCACACTACGTTCCCCTAGGACCCCCCCCCCCCCCATTTATTGTGAAATGGGAGACAGATGTAGTCTAAACAAATATCTCTGGAGGAGTGGGATGGGATCCGACCGCACCTCTCGGGAAAATTGTTAGAAAGTTATTGCCCGGTGGTACATTCATCCCATCAGGTTGGTATGCTGCATCCTGGGGGCCTCGTCTGAGTGTTTTCAAGGCTGTGGGGAAGAGGGCGCTTTTACCATTCCTGGTTGTCCTGTGGCATGGTCAGACGGATTTGGGAGGATGGATTTGCAGATGGTTGCATGTACTCCTCGACTCTTGGTCTGCTTTGCTCCATCTCTCTGCTCAGATATGAACTTAAACTCCTCTCCCGTATCTGTGCATCTGTCTGGCTCTTACGTGGAAGGGCTCCCCTCTGTACTGGTCTAAGATTTGATGTCTTAACCATGGAGTGATTGACTGCTGTGCTGCTCAACCGAATGGAGTGTTTCCAGAGGGCAACGGGCAGGGTTGCGGGGATATGCAGGTTTCCTACGCTACCCCCGCCACCCCTTTTTATATATTTTTTTCCTCCACTCTTCTCCCCCTCTTTCTCCCTGGCTTTCTTGCTTCAGTTCTCCTGCCTTTTTCTTTTCCTGCTGTCGTTTTAAATTTCTGTCTTTGCAAACCTGAAATTTGTCACAATTGTAGCAATGGCTTATTTATTTTTTGGACCGTATTTGCAACTATAAGAGGGCTGGTCTTTAACCACCATTTGCTAAAGTGTGCATGATGCCAAACTGAGATTTTAAGTGAGCTAAAAGTTAGTCATTGGGTTTTAAAATTCTGTTGAAATGTAAGGTACAGCCTGGAGTCATTTACAGATTTAGGCTAGGGACAGATGAGCGCATTTTCTGCGGCCACCGTCAAAATGTACGTCGATGCGTGCGCACGCATTTTTTCACGGAATACGCTTAAGTGGTCAGACGATGCGCAATTCTGGACGTATTTCATGACGGTGGGGTAAAAAGAAGTCTAGGGAAATCCGGCTGTTTGAACGTTATGTAGGCCGCACACTAGCAGCGTCTGACGTCTCCTAATCACGCACACACGCTGCCATGCGGCCGCAGCGCACTCTGTACGTCAGTAGCAGCGGTTTCACGTTCTGAGAAAAATGCGTTCATTTGCTGGTTGCGTGGTGTCGGCGCACTTTCGTACGCACGTACTGCGTATATTGGCCGTCATTGGCCGTTATGTGCTGCTACTGCCGCCGTGATTTAGTGCGTCTGCACGCGCGTTCCGACTGCCCCACTCTGACCCTAGCCTTAAGGTGCTACCCTGGTAAAGGGCCACTCCTCACATCCTGACCACTTTAAAACAATAGGATGAGTAGAGTGTCCCAACCCTGCTGCCTCAGTCTGGACAAACTGCTGAGTGAAGTGGAGGAGTTTCCTCCAGTATCACCAGCAGCTGAGGATTTTTAGTTTCCTGGCTGCAGGTCGCTAGATCAGTCAGTAGTGATGTCAGTGCTCAGAGAGCATGCTGACCTCTACCCGCTGACACTGCCTGCGTTGGCAAGCTGACGCAGACATGCAGCCGTCGGATTGGATCTGCGCAGGTGCTACCGAACCTGTAAAGTGCACAATGTGGTGTGCAATTTACGGATCCTGTGCTACGCAAGTTGGGTAGGAGAGCAAATTGCCAACAAAAGCTTCAGGGACTTACAGGCTTGGAAACCCCTGACCTGATGAGCTGCTGTGAGGGGGGAGGGTATCCCTTTAACACCACACACACCATTTTTTTCCCCCGAGAATTGGGCAGATTCTGCTGACAGCATCTGGTCAATTATGTTTTTATTTTAGGTGAAAATATTTGTCTTTTCTCTTTGTCGGATTGCTGCTCCTCCTTCTGCTCATCGCTTCCAAAACTTGGAATTCTCTGCAGCTTCTTACACAATTTGCACAGCATGCATAACTTGCGTACCATACGATCAATCGCAAATTGCGTATCCCGCTGAACTTGCAAACTTTCGTACACCAGTTATGCAGTGCCTACGAAGAACAATCTCTTAGACTGTAAGCTCTCGAGCAGGGTCCTCTCTCCTACTGTTGTGTGTGTCTAACTTGTATTTATATTTGTTATTCTGTCTTGCCGGTTGTACAGTGCTATGGAACTTGTAGCTGTAACAATAGATGGGCAGTGCACGTGCAGCACCAGTCTGCGGCTGCCTTCTTCCTGAACTCCTGCTGCTGTGAATGTTTGGAAAGAGAATGATGTTGGCATGCGGACTGTGCTGACATCAATCGACTAGCTGGTCACCAGAAGCTGTGGGATATTCAAATTCCGCCTGTCAAGTGATAACTGTCCTGCACTTAACAGCGCAGTATTGGGCATATGAGGGGTGGGATCTGGATTGCTAGACGGCAGACGGGGTCTACACTGATCAGGGTTACTAGAGTGTCCGTTTTAATTTTCCTCTTGCAAAGAGCTGGGCACTTTGCTGCTTTAATGCTTCATAATTTTCTTTTTGTGAACATTTCAATAGATCTTACATGGGCTCAATAAACAAAACTGATATATCTGTCTCTGGTGTCCTTTTATTGACAAGAAATGTTCTAAAGCTTCCCTTTTCAAGAGCCTCTTCTATGTTTTTGAGATTGAATTGCTTCTTGTGGTGTTCATTTGTCTGACAAGCCAAAGTGATTCAGAGAAAAGCTCTGCTTGGCAGCTCCACCATGAAATATTTATACTGATTTTTAATAGTGGAGCAGTTTAATTCTGCTAGGAATTTTCTGCAGCTCTAGGCAGACACTATGTATCACCATGTGAAAGCAAATAGGAAAAAGTACATTTTTAAAGTTTTTTTTTTTTTTTTTTTTTTTTAAGGAACGGAGATCTGGGTATCTGCCTCTGGCTTAGTGTCGGATAGCAGACTTTCACAAATCAATTACATCGGACTCCTTTGTTTTTAGGTACTTTTCTTTTTTGTAATTGGTGTCAAGCCAATAAAACGGAGTTGCTCTGAAATCTGTTCCTCTAAAGGTGTATCTGTAAGTCTTTAAGTGATTTTCTTAGCTCTGCTTACCTTTTTATCGCAGGTTTAACATGTTATCTGTATAAAATAGGGATGCACCGATACCACTTTTTTAAGACCGAGTACCGATACTTTTTAAAAGTACTCACCGATACCGAGTACCGATACTTTTCTTTAATGTCATGTGACGCTTTCCAATAAGAACAGACCATATAAAAATGCCCCCAGCTCACATGTATATATCCCCCCCAAGATATATATATATAATTATTCATACTGCCCCAGCTCATGGGATGTGCCCCAGCTCCCACATGGATGTGCCCCAGCTCCCACATGGATGTGCCCCAGCTCCCACATGGATGTGCCCCAGCTCCCACATGGATGTGCCCCAGCTCCCACATGGATGTGCCCCAGCTCCCACATGGATGTGCCCCAGCTCCCACATGGATGTGCCCCAGCTCCCACATGGATGTGCCCCAGCTCCCACATGGATGTGCCCCAGCTCCCACATGGATGTGCCCCAGCTCCCACATGGATGTGCCCCAGCTCCCACATGGATGTGCCCCCCCCCCCCCAGCTCTCCGCGACGATACTTACCTTCCTGAGCGACGTCGGGAATGTCTCCGCTCGTGCTCTCGTTGGAAGGACCCCAGCCGCGATCACATGGTCCCACGTGGTCGCGGCTGGGGTCCTTCCAACGAGTGCACGCGCGGAGACATTCCCGGCGTCGCTCAGGAAGGTAAGTATTGTCGCGGAGAGCTCCGGGGCGGCTGTCCGAATGCCGATAGAGCATTCGGACAGCCGCCGCAGCCCCTCGGAAGCCGGCTCAATGCCGGCTTCCGGTATCGGGAAAAATATCAGGGGGTACTGCAGGAGTACCAAGTACTCCTGCAGTACCCAGTATCGGCCCCTATACCCTAGTATAAAAGAAGCAATCATACAAGCTCGATGTGACAAAGCATGTCTGCCACATTGAACTGATTGTTAGATATTTATCCAGGACAAGAAATGATGCCTTTTAGATCTCTATAATGAAAAAGACTAGGTTTTGCAAGTTGGTATTGTGTTCACTTCCATTTATATACAAAAAACTGGATACTTTGTTTTTCCATAGTCTTGTTTCTTAAAGGGATACATTATTGAAAAACCGAGCTCCCTTGTTCTTTGCTATTACATAACTGGACAGGTGTGTGTGTGTGTGTGTTTTTATAGTGTAGTAGTGATACCTGTTTTATTAGACTAACATTACATGTAAAAGACAAGCTTTCGAGAGTTATACCTCTTCCTCAGGTCTTGATGCTAAACTGACCAAAAATAATAGAATTTAAAAATAAAGAGCCAAACAGAAGGGGGGGCGGCGGCGGCAGGTGTTGCTAATAGTGGAATTGTATGGTCAAGTAAGGTAATCAGAGGACAGATCATAGGCTCATATATACAGGGTGTCCATAAAGACTTTGTACAATTTCAAAATTTTATTACAAAGGCAAATGAAAAGACAGATAAGTGAAAATTACAAAATGAGGCGTATATATTTAATTTTTTATTTTTTTTTGGCCTCATTTAATACACCTCTATATGGGCACCATTAGTTGCACGAAGCACATCAAGTCTGTACTCCATTTCTTGCCATGTTCGCTGTAGCATACCCTCATCAATGGTGGCAATGGCATCAGATGAATGTGTGGTGTGGGATCATGTGCAATCGAATCATTGGTCCATTTGTCTTCGGCAAGACCTCAATTACTGCAAATGTTTACCTTGACCTTTTGACTGAATATGTGGACCCACAACTACATTACCTTCAACCAACCATCAGTTTCCAGCAAGATGGTGCACCACCACATTAGGGACTGCATGTTCGTGGGTTCCTAAATTAAACATTTCCGGACTGGAGGATTGGAAGGGCTGGCCCAATTCCCTGGCCACCTCGTTCACCAGATATCACTCCCCTCGACTTCTTTCTATGGGGTTATGTTAAAGATATGGTGTATGGAACGAAGGTACGGGACATCACTAATCTAAAGCAGAGGATCACTGATGCCCTGTTTGCTGTAGCATACCCTCAATGGTGGCAATGGCAAGAAATAGAGTACCGTCTTGAGGTGCTTCGTGCATTAAATGAGGCAAAAAAAAAAACTTAAATATATACTACGCCTCATTTTGTAGTAATTTTCACTTATCTGTCTTTTTTCTTTTGCCTTTGTAATAAATTTTTGAAATTGTAAAGAGACTTTGTGTATAATATTTATTTTTATCCCTTTTTGTCCAGTATTGTGCGTTGCTCCTCCTCTTCAGCTCCGGGACTCACAAAAGTCACTGCAGCTATCTAACTTGCGTAGTGTAGTAACTGCAAATTGCGCACTCCTACAGGTTTTCACACTTGAAGTACGCAGGTTCCGTAGCGCCTGTACAGAGAGATGACTTGGAGCTCGCTGTCGCAGGTGGTCTTAGAGGGTGATGTCGACACGTTCTTTGCATGCTGACATCGCTAGTGACTAGCACCCAGGAAATTCAGAATCACTGCTGCTGGTGAGCTGGATGAAGGAGATTCCTCCACTTCACCTAGTGTTTCTGTCAAACCAGGGCAGGAGGGAGGGGAGGGCACTCCTCACATCCTCACTACATTAAAACTATAAAGTGTGAACTATAAAGTGGTCAGGAGGGAGTAGAGTCCTGGCGATGAATTGGAGCTGCCCGTGCTGAGCAAATTGGGCAAAATGTCAAAGACGGTCAGCAACCTCTGCCTAATTATTAAAGGGCAAAAAAAGGGACACTCTACTTTTCAGTAGTGTTCCTTTTAATGGTGTTGATCAGAGGACCAACGCAGGTTTCAGGTTTGCTCGGCTGTCGTGGAAATTAAAAGAAGTAAATGACAGCTGTCACAGTTTTAGTTATGTTGTGTTCCCTCACTTCCGCTCAGTGATGATGACATTTTCTTGAGTTTCATAAGGCTGCAATATTCTATTTTGACTTCTTGTTTTACAGGTACCAAGGTTACATTGGAGCTGCTCTGGTTTTAGGAGGTGTTGACTGTTCAGGACCTCATCTGTACAGTATATATCCTCATGGCTCCACTGACAAGCTTCCCTACGTCACTATGGGTGAGTGTTGTACTAAAGCAGTTGTGAAAGCCCTCCAAAATGTAATCTGTGACCTTCCTTGGCTTCAGCTCAGTTGAGCAGGATTCAACCCACTGACTCCTAACACTTCTCAATCCTGTGCATGCGCAGGTTGTCCTTTCGTTAAGCATTTAGACCTGGGATCAGCAACCTTGGCTCCCTGATGTTTTGGGAACTACATCTCCCAAGATGCTCAGTCACCCATTAGGCCGACTGAGCCAGATGGGAAATTTAGTTCCCAAAACATCAGGGAGCCAAGGTTGCTGACCCCTGATTTAGACGTTTCAATGAAGGATGAAATATTACGTTTTGCATTCAATTTGAAATTCTAGGGACCCGGTCAGATTAAAACAGGTGGCGGGAGGGGTTCTATATGAACTCTCCCTGACTCCTCCCTATGCCACACCTCCTGTTTTAGCGCGTTCATTAATACTTCCCTTCAGTCCAGCACTGTGCTTCCTCCTATGTTGCTCTGAGTTGGCACTATTTTCTTTTTTTCTTTATTTGTGCAAGACTCAAAGTATGCATACAAAGTGGTGCCTCCAATACCCCTCCTAAGTGATATATTTATCCTACTCACACAATACCTTGGATTTCAGAACCTGTGGCGTTCAAACTTTCAGGTATGTTTGACTGACTGGGAAGGCAGCCACTATACTTCCTCTAACACTGGTGTGCTGCAAGGGGCAGGATGCAACCCCCCCCCCCCCCCCCCAGTATTCAGGCATACCATTCGTTTTAAATGTGAGCAAATTGAAAGCCTTTGGGCTACGGGTATGTTCCAACTATACACTCTTGAAAAATTGTCTGCTTACTTAGACTTATGTTGATTAGTTGAAAAGTGGTTTCAGAGTACAGGTTGAGCATCCCTAATCCAGAACGTTCCTAATACAGACCCTGAGCATTCCGGATTTCAGAATCCTGGAGAATTCGATGTCTTGATAGGAAGAGGATTGTGGCAGGGAAGCTGCGATTTCCCCCTACCCGCTGTAGCACCAGTTTGTACACACACTGAGAGCACTGTACAGTTGATTTCCATGGACGTGAACACCTCCTCTGTACAGCATGTCACGTACCGGGGCTGCACAGAGGCTCCCAGCATGTGCTGCTATCTGCTGCAACAATTCGTAGTTACGTCTCGGAGATGCAAGACATTTCGAGCGTCAACTAGGAGTATAACAAATCCATATGGCTCCCAAAAGATGAACTTTGCCTACACACGCCATCCAGTAATTATACCATATGACCATACAGTCAGGCCCAGAAATATTGGGACATCGACACAATTCTAACATCTTTGGCTCTATACACCACCACAATGGAGTTGGAATGAAACAAACACACAGTGCTTTAACTGCAGACTGTCAGCTTTAATTTGAGGGTATGTACATCCAAATCAGGTGAACGGTGTAGGACTTACAGCAGTTTGCAGATGTGCCTCCCACTTGTTAAGGGACCAAAGGTAATGGGACAATTGGTTTCTCCGCTGTTCCATGTCCATTACCTTTGGTCCCTTAACAAGTGGGAGGCACATCTGCAAACTGCTGTAAGTCCTACACCGTTCACCTGAGTTGGATGTACATACCCTCAAATTAAAGCTGACAGTCTGCAGTTAAAGCACATTGTGTTTGTTTCATTCCAACTCCATTGTGGCGGTGTATAGAGCCAAAGATGTTCATCTGACACATATGCAATTATAATGACCTTGTAGTAGGGGGATAGCTAATATTGTTGGCCTTTGACTGATATAGCCACATGAGCAGTTTTTTTTTTTTTTAACCCCTTTCTGCTTTGTATGAACACTCTGTCAGCATCATTATTTTGGTTTCTAAGAGTCTCCACCTATCGTTACACACGGTGTGTTCTATTCTCTCCACATACGCTATATTCCAATTTATGTGTTTATTATTTTTTTTTTTTTGGTTTTTAGCATGTGTATTTATGGTTTTGATTCTTTACACCCACAATAAATTGTGTATTATTGGGACCCACATCCCCTCTATTAGCAATCCATGCAATTTTTGTATCGGATTGCTATATGGTTGTTTTTGGTTTCTTAGCATTGAACAGGTATTCTTCAATGATACCTTTTTTTTAACCATCCTATTACTTTCTCAAAAGTGTTTTATCAGGAAGGATACATTGAGATTTCTCTCGTTTTCAAGTATGTCCTAGGTGGCGAGTATGTACTGTTAGGTGTCTTGCCCAAGGACACTTACTGGAGTTTTGTTTTTTTTAACACTTAGGGCATTAGTTAGAAAGCTTTGTTGATTACTGCATGTTTGCAACAAGCCGTTTCGAATAATCCACCAAGTCCTTGTCTTCTCAGTTTTAAGTAAATCAACAAATACTTAAAATACATTTCCCTTCAGTTACGTAAAACTGTTGAAAAAAAACAAGGATTATTTTTTCTTTTAGTTTCTTTTTATTTGCAGATATTTTGTTTCATCAGTTCTCCCTAATCCATTCATAACTGTGTCTTGGTGTCTGCTAGTGCTTTCTGTATCTGGATGTGGCTGAGCGGGTGATGCTATTGTGTCTGCGATGTATTATAATGTAGCGGTAGGGAACTGCTGTGTGTGTTTGTGCATTTGCTGTTATTTCTTTTAACCACTAGGTGATACCATTACTCAACAAATGGGGTCATTTTTATTCATCTGCTGCAACTACTCTCTTTCTATATGAATAGTGCAGCGAAACATCAACCAGTTTATACGCTCACAATATTTATTTCTAAAGAATACAGCTATGGCACAAAAGCGAAAAATGAGTTGAATACAGACCTCTAAACCTAGCATCACCTTTTGCCGATAGAGGAATAATCGACGTAAAAGAGCATTGTATGGTGTAGGACAAGGCTTGACAACGCCAGGAGCCTGGTAACCACTGGCTCTTAGAATTTTAGTCCTGGCTCCTAAATTTCCATTTTATTTTACACCAATCTAAAAGCAGTCTTTGGCATCTAAAAGCATCTAGTTGGCTTCAATGTAAATATATCCAGCCCTGGTGTATGTATTTAAATATGAGCTGTGTGTGTGCCTGCCTGCAGTGGGTAAATAGGGTGTCCAATGACAACAGAGCAAAGAAAATAAGTAAACAAATAAAACAATATCACAATGTACAGATGTTAACAACACAAATAATATATATATATATCAGAGCGGCCAAACTGATATTAGAAGCAACGGTCTACACTTCTAGGCTCAAAAAAGTAGCCAAAAGACCACATGCACAAAAAATACCTAACAGCAAAAAGCACCAGATAACAAAGTGATAAATAAATAGAAGCAGCTATAATCATAATTTGGGTCAGTACAAACCAAGTCCCCAATGCAGGGGCAGGTTCCCAACATTTCGGCTAGGATTTGCCTTTATCAAGGCATACCTTGATAAAGGCGAAACATTGGCTCCTAACTTTTGTAGCTGGCTCCTAGATTCAAAGCAAATTTTGTCAAGCGCTGGTGTAGGATGTATTCAAGGACCTCACCAGATGGTAGATTAGAAGTATTTTAAGCTCCCTGTCATATCTCATTCAGCTGCCATCTCATCTCAGTCTCCCCCATCCACCTCATTAACTGGTAAATGTTGTAAATTAAATATACAAGAGCCACAAAGCAAAGCTTTTGGTAAATGTTCCATCATTGGGAAAAATCCAGAAACTGGAACCCAGAGATGAAAATATCTAAATTTATTTCCTTTTTTTTTTTTTTTCTTTTTTTTTACATGCAGTTACTTCAAAGGAAAAAAACAGCATGTGTTTTACCTAGTCACGTGTGTCATCCCTCCCCTCTTAGATCGTAAGCTCTCCAGAAGGGTCTTCTTTACTACTGTTCTGTGTGTATGTATGTTATTGTATGTATATTTGTTATTCTGTCTCACATTGTACAGCGCTGCAGAACTTGTTGGCACATTATAAAACACAGTTAATGTGCACTACAAATTACTTGTTTTTATAATGTGGTTTAATCTAGTTACCTCTTTCCTTTAAAGGGACAATACCACTTACATAACTAGATTACTTATGTATTACAAATAAAGCCACATTAAAAAAAGCATTTGTTTTACCTTTTGAAGTAATTGCATGCAGTAATATGAATTTCTGAGCTACAGTAAGGAATCTCTTTTTTTTGTGTGAAGTGTCTAAGAATTGCAAACTCTGGAAAGAAGGGTAGGATAGGGATGGCATGCGTTTTATTTGTTAATATTAGAGGTTTTTTGTGGCGCTATCAGATCACACCGTCCATTATAGCGGCATATGGAGGTTTGCGTAAATAACACTCCAACATGAAACACTATGCGGGCAAATTCAAAACCAGTGAAATGGTACATGTCCACTTCGATCAATTCACACGCGAGACATTGAGATTTATTTTCTAACCATTGCAAAAAGTCTGGGTGTGTAATAAGTGCAGAGAGTTGTGTTAAGTGACCTTTATCTTTTATGAGCGGAAGGGAATAACATGATAAGAGAACAATAAGCTGTAAGGAGCTCCACAGTGGACAAGGTACAGAAATCCTTAAGCCGCTGGGAGTCCCATTGTCAGATTTGTCTCCTCAGGTGTGAATGTCTGTAAAGTACAGCCTGGAAAATAGAGTAGGTTGGGGTTGGTATAGTTTAGTAGTATCTTGAGTAGAGTGTCAAAGTTGAAAATACTACGGGAGGGGGAGGTCTGGGCAGCGAATGACAAAATAATTTAAGGAAAGAGCAGTTTCCCCCACTCCACCCAAGCCAAAGTCGTCGTCAGGTCTTTCCTAACACTCCCCCAGAGTGGGTTGAAACCTAGTACCCAATGTGCTTGTGGTGGTAGAGGTGTCACTTTTAAAATTCCTGTATAACCGGGTGAATGGTTCCATTGCATGTATAGCTGGGATCTCAAGCTCTGGCCGCCAGAAGTTGATGACCTATATTTCCCAGAATTCTTTACATTTATTTAAATTTTCGAAAAATCTCAATTTCTACACTGATCTGGCGACACCTGAACATGTTTAATACAATTCTTAACATTACAAGAACTGAGAAAAATGAAAGCGTGTGCAAAATAACCTAAATGGCTTTCCAGAACACAGAAAAAAATGGCAAAAAAACCTTATAAACATCACACACTGTCACTACTAGAAAGCTAAACAATATTTTGGGTTGATACACTCATACACACCGCACGTTGCTGTGAGTTTTGTTGTGGCGCTCTGATATATTTTGGTGTGCTGTGTATGAGCGTATCACAGAGCAGAATCATTGTTCACTTCATAAGTGTGTATAAGAATACTATATTCTTTTAATATTACTATATTTATGAAATATAGTGCTGCATTTAAAAAGAAGTAATAAATAGAATAAAATTGTATTTTACAGAAACCTTGGTCAAGCATATGGTATCTTTTGAAAAGGCCGTGCCCTGGCCTTTTCAAAGGCACCTCCCACGACTCTCTGGCTGTGTAGATATGGGGATCCAAAGGAACCCCATATCTCCTCATAGAGAATCCCCTGCTCGGCTGACGTCAGTGACGTGTCAGATGACGCCAGTGGGCAGGGATATGTCCCGCAGGCAGGGCTGACAAAGATGTCAGCCACCTGCTGCAGGTGTCTGTGATTGACACCACCGGATAGACGCTGAGCCGCGGATCTTTACAGATGGGCTGCAGACGCCCTCCGCAATTTAGCGGAGGAGCGTCTGCCCTGGTACATGCCGGAACAGATTACCGGTGTGTACCGGGTGTTGTGTTGGATCTCGTTGAGAGCTGTTCCAAGCAGCCTTCGGCAAAAATCGGAGCTCCACCTACTCAGGCTCCTGCACATCTATCGCTGTACAGGGGCATGCGCACAGTAGCACACTCACGCCCCTGTACAGTGATAGATGTGCAGGAGCCTGGGTAGGCGGAGATTAGATTTTTGCCAAAGGCTGCTTGGAACAGCTCGCGACAAGGAACAAGATCCGACACATCACCAGGAGAATTCCTGTTATTGGTATATCGGCAACGAAACATGCCGATACTGATAGCAGGGGAAAACCTGAATATCGGGCCCGATAATCGGTCGACACCCCCCCCCTTCCCCTGTTTACAGCAACAGTCTCACATTCCACGCTTGATGTTAAACTTGCCATCACATAATGCTTCTTCTATCATGACCATACTGTATTTTAACTGAAAATCTAGAAATCCATCTGCCTGCTTGAAGCAAAAACTGAAAATGTATCATTTATATAGCGCCAACGGTTTCTGTGTTGGGGAATCTAACAAGTTACAAACAGTAACCAGAGAGCAGAGTTATTATCTGATACTATCCCTGTTTTAACCGTTGGTGAATTACTTTGAGAAGAATAAATATTTGAGTAATAAAATCTAGTTTGTAGGCTGTCAGATCGTATAATGTTAGCATCTTGTCGAAAAAGCCTTGGTTTCCTGCAGTCTCTCTCTCCCCCCCCCCCCCCCATCTGTATGCTTTTGCTTGTAATTTTCAGTGCTCTGCGTCTCTGCGCTTCCATTTCGCCAAAATACGGTGAATTCACAATTTAGCATATGGTCCCTGTATTTTGCTGAAATTGGACTTTCCAGACCAGTTGCCGGACGTTGGCCGAACTGCAAAAAAGTCTCATATTCCCCTAACCGCAGTAAAAATGTGTCTGATTTTTAATAAAAAAAAGTCGTTTAAAAAAAATCTATATATTTAATAAAACGTCTACCTGGGGGTAAAAAAAAATTACAAAAAGGTGTTCTAAAGAAAAAAAGGCTTTTGCTGAAAATGAAAAGAAACTGTCTTTTAAAAAAACAATTTAAAAAAATAAAATGGGAGAATACGTTTTTACATTGAATCCTATGGGATTTGCCTTTTTTAAACATGTCAAACTGAAACATCCCAGAAATCAGGGCATTTCCCCGGGAACTTAGGTGCAGTTCAGTGTTCTGTGAATAGAAGACATGATTGTCTACTATGGGACAATTTGGGTGCTGCCGTACTGCGGTGAATCGCACTGTATATTGCTGTCAGTTCGCCAGCGAACTGCGATTTGACAGCTTGGTAAATGGCCGTATTTCCCCGAAATTGCATTGACCGGTGAAATTCACTGTCCAGTGCAATTCGGGGCCGATTCGGAGGATTATGAATAACCTTATAGGTCCAGTGTTTCCCAAACCTGTCCTTGGGACCCACTATCGGGCCTGTCAGCCGGTCCTGTGTACAAGTTTTGTAAACTTTGCATTAGCCATTGAGTAATGATAAATCGAAAAGCAGCTCTGCTGTAAGTGATAAGGGAGCTTTATGTATGATCATAATATAAATTTCAGGCTTTGTTTCTGATGCTAGTGCTTAACTACAACAAATGTTGTCTGTTCTAAAGACCTGTGTTCTGGTCACTAATTTTAATAAGTCTAAAATTTCACGCTAAAGTTGCTAGAGTGCCAGACCATTCTAAATAGGGAAGCAGGTTGCTTACCACCATAGTAGAACAGATTTTTTTTCTTAACCCCTTAACGCCGCAGGACGTACCATTATGTCCTGCATTCGGCGGGCTTTAACGCCGCAGGACATAATGTTACGTCCGCGGTGTTTGCAGCCCCCCTCGACACTCGCCTCCTTCGGCAGGGTTTACTCCTCCCGGCGCACTGACGTCATCGCGCCGGGGGCGCGACAACGTCAGTTTCAGGCATCCCCCCGCCAGAGCAGGGGAAGATCCTGAACGAGAGGGGATCCTTTGGATCCCTCTATCTCCCCATCGCTGGGGACTAGGAGGCTGTGGCCAGCATCGCTGGAAGGGTCGCAGCCTGAACTTTCCAGCGATGTAGGGGGTTAACCCCCCCCTACAATCGGTGCAAGACCATGGCCTTTTTCTGGTGGGGGCCCACCATCTTGGATGGCAGCCCCCACCTCTGGGTCCCCCCCCCCCCGCGTCAACTGACTCATCGCACCATGATGTCAGTTAACCGGGAACCCTCTAGCTGCAAAGGGATTTCCTAAGGAAATCCCATGGAGGAGATAGGGGGGGTTCTTTGAACCCCTTTATCTCCTGATCGGTGGGAGCTAGGGGGTCATGTCCGATATTGCTGGAAAAGCCAGAGCATGGACTTTCCAATGATATCAAACATGACCATGTTAAAAGTAAAAGAAGTGTAAGAAATTAAAAAAAAAATAATAGAAAAATAAAAACGTTTTTTTTTTTGTTTTTTTTTAAATGCAGCACTATTGTTCACATTTCAATTATGTGAATAATGATGCTTCACTAATGATTTTTTTTTTTTTTTTTTTTTTTTTGGGGGTGTGGGGGTTTAGCTAAAATCACGCAATTTCTCCCCAAAAAAAAATGGGTTCCCCGTTCTAATTTGTTTCACCAGTCTACCCCATAGCATATGACCGGAAAGGCTTGGATAATAAAATTGGAAAAAAAAATACTTTACACACTGTGGGTGATTGAAATTTTATTGAAAATTCACATTTTTTTACTTACCCTGCCAAAATGCTATAACAAAAAATGTATGACATATAATAATGATATATTATTAATAGGGATGCACCGATACTAGTATCGGTATCGGGGCCGATATTGCCGTTTGTACGAGTACTTGTTACTCGTGCAAACGGCCCGATACATCCCGCCGATACCGGAAGCCGGCGCTGGGCCGGCTTGCCAGTATCCGCGGGGCTGGGGAAGCTGGCCGCGTGCATGAAAAGCACGCGGCCAGCGTTCCCCTCCAGCGCGCCGCTATACTCACCTATCCTGAAGGTCCGGTTGCTGGGCAGTGATGCGTTCCCGCGGCCACTGGGCGCTCCTGTGACGCTGCCTCTCGGCTGGAGGTAGCGTCACAGATGCGCCCGGCGGCCACGTGATCGCATCACTGCCCAGCGACCGGACCTTCAGGATGGGTGAGTATCGCGGCGCGCCGGAGGGGAACGCTGGCCGCGTGCTTTACATGCACACGGCCAGCTTCCCCAGCGTTCGAGCTGGGGGCAAATCCATGAGACCTGGGGGCAAATCCATGATGCCTGGGGGACATATCCATGAGGCCTGGGGGACATATCCATGAAGGCCTGGGGGACATATCCATGAAGGCCTGGGGGACATATCCATGAAGGCCTGGGGGACATATCCATGAGAGCTGGGGGACATATCCATGAGAGCTGGGGGACATATCCATGAGAGCTGGGGGACATATCCATGAGTGCTGGGGGCAAATCTCATATAAATTTTTATGAGGTCTGTTCCTATTGGAAAGCGTCACATGACATTAAATAAAAGTATCGGTGAGTACTTTCAAAAAGTATCGGTACTCGGTCTTAAAGTGGTATCGGTGCATCCCTAATTATTAATATGCCGACTCTGGGAAAGAGCTCTACTCTCTGGGAAAGAACGATATATAATTTGTCTGGGTGGTATAATAATACGTGACTTAAAAACGTCAAAATGAGCTCAGCAAAGTTCTACTTCCGAAACAGCGCCGAAGTTGTAAAATTACTCCCGTCCTTAAGGGGTTAAGATATGGGTAAACAACGCGATTTAACAGCCTTTGACCGTTGGATTGTTGGCGCTCGGAGCCATGGAGCGAGTATCAGCAAAACAGCAGAATTTGTTAAATGTTCAAGAGCAGCTGTTGTTAAAGTGTTTTAACCCTTTCGCTGCTGAGGCTTTTCACACCTCTGTGCTGAGGTCATTTTTACCGGTTTTGCTCATCATGTTTAAACGTGTTTTGAAGGCTTATTTTAGTATATTACCCAGACATATTATATATCGTTCTTTCCGTCAGACTCGGTAGATTCATAATATGTCATTATTATATGTATACGTTATGTCATGTCTGTATATTATAACAAAAAATGCAATAAAATATGTATTTTCAATAATTTACAACGTGTAAAGTGTTTTTTTTTCACATTTTAACATGCGAGCAATTGCGGTTATATTTTGTATGGGGTGCGCTTGTTAAAAAAATTTAGAGATGGGGTCTCGTTACATTTTTTTTTTTGGGGAAAATTACGTGATTTTTAACAAACGCACCGCATACAAAAATCGTTAGTGCAGCATCATTGTTCACATTATAATTGAAATGGGAACAATATTGCTGCATTAACGAACCAAAAAAAAGAACAAAAATGTTTGTTTTTTTTTTTATAATTTTTTTTTTAAATATATTTTTATTTTGAATTTTAATTTTTTTTAAAAAACTTTTTTTACATTCGAGTTTGGTATCGTTGGAACGGCCATGCTCTGGCCGATCCAACCATACCAAACTTTAACCCCTAGCTGCCACGGATCGGGAGATAGGGAGTTCATTGGACTGCCGTTGGTGGCAGTTAGGGGTTATCTCTAGGACTGGCGTCATCATGCTATGCACGATGACGCCAGTCCTCAGGGGGAGTTCCCGGAGGCTTGGCCGACATCCAAGATGTCGGCCAGCTCCGGGAAAGGATCACGAACCGGCGCTTTTCAGCGCCGATTCGCGATCCAGCTCCCCAGGGGTTAATGCCAGGCACCATTTGGAAGGGCAGGCTGTGCCCTTCCAAATGGTGCCTGGGTTAACTCCCGCAACGCCGCCGATCGGGAGGGCGAGAGGTCCGAAGGACCTCCCCCCCCCCCCCTTTCAGGCGCCTCCTCCGCACATGCGGGGGGGGGGGGCCTGAATTAGGTGTCATCGCGCTGCCGCGATGACACCTAATCTCAGCAGCTGCGGTTCCGGATGCTGGGCTGACATCGAGGATGTCAGCCCGCACCGGGGGGGCCAGCGATCGGCCGGAACCCGGCCGAACGCTGGCCCCAAAGGGAGGACGCGCTGAGCGCGTCCTCCGCATACCAGCAGCCATGCGGAGGACGCGCTGAGCGCGTCCTCCGCATTGAAGTGGTTAAAGACTGGACTGTCAGCCGAAAAATCTGGATCTGAACGTGCGAATTGTGGCCGTCAGCAACTAGTCAATGTTGGGGCAGAACAGAGAGTGGAAAGACTGGTACAAGACAACAGAAGGGCAACAGTGCATCAAATTACTGTAGATCTTAATCAGGGATCCTCTCAAATGATCTCTGAACGCACTGTTCGCCGTACTCTGCATCGTATGGGATATGGAAGCCGAAGGCCTGTTCGAACACCTTGTCTGCAGTTAACCCCCCCCCCCGATGGTTATCCCGAGTGTGTCTCGGGTTAAATTTCACCGCTGAGAGTGGTAACACAGAGACACACTCGGGCTGCATCCATCACCGCTCCCTCGCTGATCCCCGCAGTCTCCTCCGGCGATCGCGACCTCATGCTTCCTAGATTCCCGTCTCGCGAGGAGGGAACCAGGAAGTATGAGGTCGCGATCGCTGGAGGAGACAGCGGGGGACAGTGAGGGAGCGGAGGGACAGGTGATTTATCCAACGGCATCCCGAGTGTTGTTCGGGGTTACCGCTTCCAGCATAGGAATTCAACCCCGAGCCACACTTGGGATACCGCTGGGGGGGGGGGGGAATAGAGCCAGGGAGGTTAACAAGATAAAACCTCTCCAATTCGCACAGGAACACAAGAATTGGACATTCGAGCATTGGAAAAAAAAGTCATGTGGTCCGATGAACACATGTCTAGTTGCATCATGCAGATGGCATAGTGAGAATTTGGCAGAAACAGCATGAAACCATGCACCCCACATGCATGAGTATAACCCTTCAAGCTGGTGGGGGCAGTGTTATGGTTTGGGGCCCTTTTAGTTAGTGTGGAACAACGTCTGAATATCAGCAACGATGCTTTGGTATGTTGTGCTAAAGTTCATCCTATCCTGTTGATGGCGTATACCAATGGAGATGGCTTCTTCCAACAAGGCAATGCGCCATGCCACGGTGCTTGTATTGTGTAGGAGTGGTTTCAGGAACCTGAGGGAGAATTTACCTTGCTTAGGTGGCCCCCACAATCACCAGATCTCAATCCAATTGAGCATTTGTGGGACGAAGTTGAAAGAGCCATCAGGCAGCTGGTTCCACAACCATCAAATCTCACAAAACTGCTATTCATCAGGCATGGTATCAGATTCCTCGCATCACCTTTCAACATCTCTGGAGTCAATGCCAAAAAGAATCGCCGCAGTATTCTCTTCCTTCAAATGCTCCCTTAAAACATTCCTATTTAGGGAAGCCTACCCCTCAACTCACTGACGCAACCATCAATCACTCTCACCTTACAGTCCTCTCCTCCTGTTTCCAACCCCAACCCTCCCAGATTGTGAGTTCCTACAGGAATAGGGCCCTCATCTCCTCCTGTACTGTTTGTCAAATGTTGTTCAATGTATTGTAACCCTGTCTATACTGTGCTTATTGTACAGCGCTGCGGAATATGCTGGCGCTTTATAAATAAAGAAGAATAATAATAAAAGGTGGCCCAACGAAGTACTGATGAGGTGGTCCTAATAATCTTGCCACTCCGTGTATAGGGCTGCAACTAACGATTGTTTTCATAATCCGTTGGCTGATTATTTTTCGATGAATCGATTTCATCAGATAAACACACAATTGTTTGCTTAAAGGAACGCAATGTAAAAATCAATCCCTCCTACCCATTTCCACACTTTTTTTTCTTACGTAATTTGCACAGTATAAATAACTTTTTTATGTACATTACACAAATTGTGTAACTTGCTTACTTTCTGCACATAAGATACACAAGTGCCTGGTCGAAGTGATTGATGGGTGTGCACAGCTCTAGGCCATGTCTGTTTTCTCCCCCAAATGAATGCTGCTACGAGCGCTCAGTCAGGATGTCAGCCTGCAAAGCAGGGTGAGGGTGGCACTCCACACAGCCTGACCACTTTAATACGCAAACGTGGTTAGGGTGCCTAGAGTGTCTTTGAAATCATGAATCAACTGAGTGGGGGAGGGACTGTAGTTGGGAGGGACTTTAGGCAAGGGACCAAATCAGAGTGAGAGGGAGTTTAGGGAAATTGACCAGACCAGAGTCAGTGGGGCAGGGAGTGTGACATGGTGGCACAGGACTCCAGCTCCAAGTAGGGATGAAAAACCAGTGCTACAGCTCCTGCACCCAAACTGTGTTATGTTTGACCTAACCCTAGAACTAAATCAGCGTAAAGCCGGGGCAGGTCTTCTCCAATGTAGAGCCTGAAGTTACTAACGTTTAACTCCATCTGATTCTAAACAGCATACCGATGTTAATCAATAAGAATAGTTGACAACTATTCTCCTTATCGATTCGTTGTTTCAGCCCTAAACCTATGCAGCTATCAGGAGGACACAAGCAACTTGAGCACCGATGGTCTGTACACTGACAAAGCATGCCATCTTCTACTGGAATATTTCATACATTTGTTACAATAGCCTTTTGGATTTATTATTTTCTTTTAATTGGCCACCTTTACTTTTCTAACTAGATTTGAGCATAATTTATAACTCCATCTTAGTTTTGTATTCAATCCTGATATAAGTTGATATCTTCCAACATGCGAGGCTGCTCCAGTTTATATTCTTTCTTTGCCACCCGTTTCTGCTTTTGCACCAACTTCCCTCTCACATGTTTGACCCCGCAGTCCATGTTTAGGCCTAAGAATCACTTAAAATATTTACCCATTTGACAATGTCATTGCCAACCTTGATCTGTGTGCAAGCCACTCTCCCTGGATATTGAACTGTGATATGTGCTTATTGAAGGTGAAGCTTGTCATCCACAGTTAAATCTTGGACGGTTTCCCTATTTGTTGGTATTAAATCTTATATCTGTGCCTTGCCAGTCATTTCCATCAGTAAATTGAACAAGAGATGGTTCTTGTAAGGAGACCAGGATACCCATACATGTGAGATCTACTAGTCCACAATTAAACCATGGCTGTTTTGTTTTATGACACTGAGTAGCTTTGATCTGTTCGGGAATGTTAGGGATTCTCTCCGATCACTTCTGATGAAAATAATGGCTGTGGAGCGGAATATATGTATATATTTGCTTATAATAATGTAATACCTGGTGAGATCCTGGTCTTAGTAAATTTACTGGCTTCACATACATCAGTCTTTTAACCCTTTAAGGACCAATGACAGTAGTGTTACGTCATAAATGCATAGACTTTAAAGACTCTTGGTCCTTAAGGTGTTAAACTATAAAAGTGCAGTGCACTGAACTTTGTATATTGTGTTCATTGGTTGCTCTGTTTTGAAGCATGTATGTTCAGGTTGAGCGTGTGCACTCTGTATATAGCTATAGATCCACATGGAGGCACTCCAGGACTTCAATAGAAATAATGTTTATTCAAGTCTACATTGAAAAATAGACTGTTTCGACCCAACACTGTCTTTTTCAAGGTATGTTAATATATACCTTGAAAAAGACCCAGTGTTGGGTCGAAACGTCTGTATTGTTTGAATGCAGCTGTGAATAAACATTATTCTTTTATTGAAGTCCTGGAGTGCCTCCATGTGGATATTCAAAATATATTTGGAGTTTAGCACCTATGCTCTATATTGGATTATCACATTGAGCAGAAAGAGTGCTGCATATATCGATCTCTATTCTCCCCCTCCCCCCCGTCCTTTCTCTCCCATATGTTGCACTCAGCATTTCCAAACATGTATTTTGCCTTGTTGCAAACAAACTCAGGCCAGTAGTTATCACAAGTAATAAGAGTGCACTCGGCTGGTCTTGCAAAATGCATATATTGTAAACCTTTACAAAAACACAAACTCCATGTTTTAATCTGCATCAGGATTATAATCATTTTGATTGTAGATTAAAACGTCGACTTTATTTTGTAATGTTTATAGGGCTGTAACAATCGATTTTAAAATAGTTGTCAACTATTTCCATTATCGATTAATCGGTGTCGCTTGATCGTCCTGTGTACAGCACACACTGTTTAGCGTCAGACTGATTTTAACCTCAATAACCTCAGCTTCGGAGCTGATTGGAGAAGACGCGTCACTGCTTTACTAGGTAGGATTTAGTTCTAGGGTTATGTCAGACACAACCAGTTTAGGATACTGCCGCTGGGTGAAGCAGCTATATGCCTGTGTTTTATCCTTACTTGAAGCTGGAGTCCTGTGCCACCACCCTCCCTGCCACACACTCTTTGGTCGGGAACTACCATTTGGTCTGGTTCCTTTCCCAAACTCACTCCCACACCCAGATCCAGTCTTTTGTCCATACCCACTCCCTCAGCTCAAGTCACTTGAGCAAAGTCAGTCCCTTCCACCTCCAGTCTCTCCTCCCACTCAGTTTGTTCACGAAATTATTTAAAAGGGACACTCTATGCACCCTGACCACTTTAGCTTATTAGACCAGGTTTCATGCTGTCATCATCTATGACCAAGTGCTTGTAGCTGCGTTCATTTGAGAAAACCAACATGGGCTTAAGCCGCGCATGCAGCATCGACCAATACCTCTGACCGAGCACTCACATACCTTGTGTGTGAAAAGTACGCAAGATACGTATTAAAGTTACATACACTAAGCAAACTCATTTTGAAAAATGGGGCGGGGTTGTTATTAAAGTGAAAAAAAATCTATTTTTTTAATCCGATCAATCGGCCAACTAATTATGCGAATAATCGTTAGTTGCAGCCCTAAATGTTTACAATATATGCGTTTCTCCATCAGAGTACGTCCCTGTACCCTATTATGTACCATGTGTGTGATGTGACATGTATAAACAATAAGAAATTAGGGGAAATGCACAACAAATGCAATAAACTACCGTAATCAAAACTTTATTCAAGCAGAAAAATAAAGGCACATGATTTAATTGTCTGTATCAACACCTCATTTAGTAGTCGCATTTCAATATATTGGTTAAACCAAGAAAAAAAAGTATGTGCACAATATCTAGAATGATCAATAACCATTGATGAAGGCTTTATAGCCAAAATGTTGGGAGCACCCTGTTTTCTTGCATTCTTGCTCCTTCAATGCTCGGAGTGCAGTAGGTATATTCTTTGAGGTTTATTTATGTATTTGTTACGTTATGAAGGTTTTGGTTTTTTTTGTAACCGAAGTACGTTGGTGTTTCTAACCTATAATTATTATGTTTTATAACCGTGATCCTCACAGTTTTTTGTTTAGTAGCCGCAGCAGCAAAAGATAAGTCAAGAGGAGAGCCGCATTACTGAAATACCTGTGGCCTCAGTTCGACTGTACCAGATTTTTTTCTTTCTCTGCTTTTGACTGCCTGGATTTTGTTTATTTTAAACTTGTGACTTTCCTGGACTTTCCTGTTTTTCTCCGCTTTTGACGGGCCTGGATTTCACGTTTTTTCCTCCGTTTCGGACTGTCTCAGCTTCTGCTTCTCTGCCTTTGACTTCTCTCTGCCCTTGTCTGCAACTCTGTGCTCCTGGCTTCTCACTTTTCTGAACTCTGTGCTGCTTACTATTTTCTGCTGCGCCTCTGTCTTTCTAAACTCTTGCCTTCTCACTTCCCTTCTGTCTCTTAGCTGTGCTCTCTGCAGGTCATTGTTACTAGGGCTGAAACAACTAATCGATTTAATCGGCTGTCGATTTAATCGATTTGTGTACAACACACTATTTTAGAGTCAACAGAATTAAACGTAATAACCTCAGATTCTGATTCGGAGCTGATTGCTGAAGATGTACCGACTGCTTTACTTGCTATGATTTAGTTCTCGGGATGTCAGACATGACCAAAACACTGGCTCGACGGGCTGTCCTTGGTCATGAATTGAGTTTCAGGACCAAGGACAGCCCCTGTCGAGTGCAGCCGAGGCAGTGGGAATAAACCCCCCCCCCCAAAAAAAAAAACTCGTCATGCTGCGGGGGGGGGGGGGAGATTTAACCCCCCCTCCCCTGTACCTGATGAGGACATAGGTTTAAGCACCAGGGACGGCAACGTTGAATGCAGCCAACTTGCAAAGAAAGGGGGGGCGTATAAGACTACTTTTTAGGTTTCATACTTCCAAAAATCAGGGGTCATCTTATACGCGGGGTATACAATATGATTCTTTTGTTTGTTTGGGCAAAGCTGGCTCAGGATGTCCCTGGTCTGTCGGCCTTCTGGATGTGCGGCACTACTGCGTGTGCGGTGGCTTCGGCTGCATACAGTGTGCTGCGCTGGGCCGGTCACGGCGAGCGATGTATTCTATTGGTGAATACAAAGCCTGCTCGGATTGGCAGAGGTTGTGACATCATTGGCCCACCAATCCGAGCAGGCTTTCTATTTGATGGCGTGCATCGCTCGCTGTGATTGGCTCAGGGTGGTGTACTGTATGTGGCCGAGGCTGCCGTGCATGCAATGTTGCCGCACATCCAGTGGGCTGACAGATTGGGGAGAGGATTTTATGTATGGGTAAGTCGTAACCATTTTAATTAAAATTATTTAAATCAAATCTGATGTTTTTATATGGTGTTGCCTCGGAAGGGGGGGTAGTCTTATACGGCGAGTATATCCCAAAAAACCTATGTTTTAACTGGAAAACTAGGGAGTTGTCTTATACACCCGGTCGCCTTATATGCCAGAAAATACGTATAAAAAGTATTTAAAGTGTGAGCCTTAATTTACTTGACATTGAAGGATCCATGCACAGATGTCTGGATGGATACAGGGTAATGGTGCTCGGCTGTTTTGGCGCGGAGCTGCCCTTGTCTGTTCTCATATCATGCCTAGAGTCCGCTTCTATGTGCATAGGTCTGTCATATTTTGGAAAATGGATATGATAAAGACCAACAAAAAGCTCAAAATGAAGAATTATTTCCATGTCTGCTTAGCCCCATGTCAGACGAACGCAGTGATCACGTCCGTGTTGCCCCACATTTTAACGTCCGTCGTAGCATAAAATTATGATCAATAGAGACCCACACACGAAGTACGTCCGCACGGAAGTGCGGACGCTCAACGCACGTGGCAAACAGACGTAATTTAGGCAAGAACATCAAACCGCTAGGACTGACGCACAGGGTGCGCCATGTCCGCGTAGCTTTGTGTGTGAGTGGAACGTAGTCGGACTGCATTTTTGACGGCCAAAATGGTTTTATGTATAAATTTTTTTCATTTTACATATTTTATTTCCCATCTAAATCAAAGTCAGTAAAAAAAAAAAAAGACCGTGTGGTGTCTACAGTATCAGTCAGTTGTGCACGGACGCACAGTGTGCTCAGAATGCGTTCGTCTGACATTAGCCTAAGTTGTTAATAATAATATATCATTTATATAGCGCCAACAGTTTCCACAGCACTTTATAATAACCAAAGGGAGCGAGATACAGATAAATGGACATAGGATGGAATCACTAGGTGTACAGGGCCCTGCTCATAGGAGCTTACAATCTATACTAGTGGTTCCCAAAACTGTCCTCAGGACCCTCTGCCTCGCCAGGTTTTCCAGATATCTGAAGCACAGAACAGGTGATATGATTTTCTGCTCATATTTTGGAAAATGGATATGATAAAGACCAACAAAAAGCTCAAAATGAAGAATTATTTCCATGTCTGCTTAGCCCCATGTCAGACGAACGCAGTGATCACGTCCGTGTTGCCCCACATTTTAACGTCCGTCGTAGCATAAAATTATGATCAATAGAGACCCACACACGAAGTACGTCCGCACGGAAGTGCGGACGCTCAACGCACGTGGCAAACAGACGTAATTTAGGCAAGAACATCAAACCGCTAGGACTGACGCACAGGGTGCGCCATGTCCGCGTAGCTTTGTGTGTGAGTGGAACGTAGTCGGACTGCATTTTTGACGGCCAAAATGGTTTTATGTATAAATTTTTTTCATTTTACATATTTTATTTCCCATCTAAATCAAAGTCAGTAAAAAAAAAAAAAAGACCGTGTGGTGTCTACAGTATCAGTCAGTTGTGCACGGACGCACAGTGTGCTCAGAATGCGTTCGTCTGACATTAGCCTAAGTTGTTAATAATAATATATCATTTATATAGCGCCAACAGTTTCCACAGCACTTTATAATAACCAAAGGGAGCGAGATACAGATAAATGGACATAGGATGGAATCACTAGGTGTACAGGGCCCTGCTCATAGGAGCTTACAATCTATACTAGTGGTTCCCAAAACTGTCCTCAGGACCCTCTGCCTCGCCAGGTTTTCCAGATATCTGAAGCACAGAACAGGTGATATGATTTTCTGCTCATATTTTGGAAAATGGATATGATAAAGACCAACAAAAAGCTCAAAATGAAGAATTATTTCCATGTCTGCTTAGCCCCATGTCAGACGAACGCAGTGATCACGTCCGTGTTGCCCCACATTTTAACGTCCGTCGTAGCATAAAATTATGATCAATAGAGACCCACACACGAAGTACGTCCGCACGGAAGTGCGGACGCTCAACGCACGTGGCAAACAGACGTAATTTAGGCAAGAACATCAAACCGCTAGGACTGACGCACAGGGTGCGCCATGTCCGCGTAGCTTTGTGTGTGAGTGGAACGTAGTCGGACTGCATTTTTGACGGCCAAAATGTTTTATGTATAAATTTTTTTCATTTTACATATTTTATTTCCCATCTAAATCAAAGTCAGTAAAAAAAAAAAAAAGACCGTGTGGTGTCTACAGTATCAGTCAGTTGTGCACGGACGCACAGTGTGCTCAGAATGCGTTCGTCTGACATTAGCCTAAGTTGTTAATAATAATATATCATTTATATAGCGCCAACAGTTTCCACAGCACTTTATAATAACCAAAGGGAGCGAGATACAGATAAATGGACATAGGATGGAATCACTAGGTGTACAGGGCCCTGCTCATAGGAGCTTACAATCTATACTAGTGGTTCCCAAAACTGTCCTCAGGACCCTCTGCCTCGCCAGGTTTTCCAGATATCTGAAGCACAGAACAGGTGATATGATTTTCTGCTCAGTGATTCAGTCTGTATTTCCCCAAGGTGATCTGCAAAATCTGGCCTGTTTGAGGGTCCCGAGGACAGGTTTGGGAAACACTGATCTAGAGGGATTGGAGTTGAGGAAGACGAGAGTTTTACTAGTTGGCAGGGTCATTCGTGCCAGTGGTTTGGGAATGGTGGGGCCATAGAAGCAGCTTCAATAATGTGTGAGTGGGTGAGCAGAGGGATGAGTTGCTTCAGTGATGTGGTACGCTAATCTGAAGAGATGGGTTTTGAGGGATTTCTTGAAGGCCTGAAGATCAGGGGAGAGTTTGATAGGGCGAGGCAAATCATTCCGCAGGCCCGGAGCTGCCCTTGAGAAGTCTTGGAGGTGAGAGTTGGCGCACTGTTGTAGACAGATGACAGGTGGAGATCGCCTGCCGACCAGAGTTGTCTAGATGGGACGTTGTTTAGTGAAGAAACCCCTTTTTACAATCTATAGGGATGATCCTGAGCTGGATGTAATCATTCAGGGAAGCTTGTAGGTTTTTAAGTCTCTGTTGTCATAACCTTCAGGATCAAAACATAAAATAGATGTTGTTTTCCTGCGAGTAACATGGGGTATTTCTCACACTCTGTCTTGTTTAAACAGATAATTAGGCTGTTTGGGCATATCAGATTTGCTGTGTAAGGCTCTAAAATGATGGAAGGACATAGCGGTATATAAAATGCTGATACCTGCACAGTGTCTCTTCATTAATGGACCACAGTTCCTAATTAGTCTTCTGGACACTTTTTTTTTTTTTTTCTCTCCAATCGCTACAGTATCTTTTTTATGTTTACCAGCATGTATGAATAAATAACACGAGGATCACTTAATAGTACGTGTCCCTAAATTAAGCCGCTTGCAGGAGGGGTATAGCAAGATATGAGAAGTGCCAGAAATAGGTAGTTCACGAGATGTACGCAGATAATCTTCTCCTGCTAGGATGATCACCTTACTGTATATGACTGTTATCTGGCTGCCTGATGTCATTTTAAGAAAACTTAATTTGCACCTTTTTTTTATTTTTTTCAAGAAACTCTCCAGCAATGCCCTAAATACTTTCAGTGACTTGCCCCTTCTAAGAGGTGTCTCTTATGTCCTATTTGGTTGTAGCGTGATGGAATCTCCTTGCTCATTAGAGGTGCTGCTGCACCATGCTCGAACAAGAAATGAACGTTCCTCAAGAAATTGCAGCAAAACAATGTATACCTTAGGTAATTTTTACTTTTTTCCTCTCTCATTGGGCCACCACAGCTGCTATTCTCTTGAGTGGCAATAACTGATCCATCACCATTAACTTTAAAGCGGAGAAGCTACTGCTACAGTTAAAAAAAAAAAAAAAAAAAAACGTAATTCCCAACAGCTGTCAATTCGCCATTAAAAAAATACAAATATCAAAATACTCCTTATATTTAGAGCTGCTCTTCTGCCACAGGTCATCCTAATATTCTGCTGTGTAGGTTTACAGATGGCACACCCAGATTATCTATTTTCTGTATATTGTTAAGTGGATACAGAGAATATTTTTGTTTGTACTACACTTCATATGTCCCCAGGACATACGTGAATACAAGAGAAATCTCAGTGTATCCTTCCTGTTAAAATACTATATATAATATGAATAAATATAATAAATCTGTGATTCACATCTTGGTTATTCATAGCAGGTGTGTTCAGTGCTGAGGACCAAGGGGAGAGGGACTGAGATCAGTTCAGATGAGATTTGTGGAAGCAGAGTGCTGTTCAATGTAAAACGTAAAATAAAAATAGTATTTCTAGCCTACTCAAAGAGTTTAAAGGGCATAGTGACATTGTTGTATAATATGCTATCCTGTAGCAAACTTGCCACCTTGTAATCCCTACTGGCAACGATATGGCTAAAAAGTTGCTATTTAATTCTTTTGTTCAGATGCTAGGTTAAACAAAAGTCATATTTTGCATGAAAAAAAAAAGCATACAGCCGCACCATACGAACATCATTCTGGATGGTCTGGATGTGAAAAGCTGCCCCCTCCCCATCTCAGCTGTCCCAATATGGGTGAAGTGTAGGAATTCCTTCTACCCCCCCCCCCCCCCACATCACCAGATCAGTCACTAATAACGTCAGCAGGTGGAGTGCATGCT
The DNA here is from genome assembly GCA_009667805.1 of Leptobrachium leishanense. Lineage (NCBI taxonomy): Eukaryota > Metazoa > Chordata > Amphibia > Anura > Megophryidae > Leptobrachium > Leptobrachium leishanense. The sequence goes on along the minus strand of CM019071.1, from coordinate 111,558,888 downwards.
GACGTCACACTCTGAGACCAATTGCTGTAGCGATCTGTCCCGGAGAGGCAGTCAATGGATCGTAACTGCAAATGCGAGCGTAGCTTCAATATATTGTTCTGCGCAAGTGGTACGCAACTTGCTTACATTGAGTGCACAAGTTCAACAGCTGTGCGCAATTTGCTGTTGCTATGCAAGGAGCGCAAATTGTGCAGGAAAGGTTCAGGGCTTTCAGGTTCTGTAGTCCCCGAGTCGAAGAGAAGTTGCACGTGGCGAGGGAGGAAAGGTAAGTAAAAATCGCTAAAAAATAATGGGCAGTCTGTTAGCATCCTCTGCCCAATTATATAAGGGCAAAGATAAGGGGTTGCTATTTTTCAGTAGTGCATCCCTTTAACCCTTGCCAACAGATTCTCCATGTCCTTTTTTTCTTTTAAGTTTTGCAACAAATTCTGCTTCTTGTCTTGAAGTGAGCCAATGAATTTCCGTAAAAAATTCAGTTACTCTGATAAGAATATGAGGGTACTAGTGTCTCCTAGAGACCAAATTAATAATTAACTTTTATTCAACTTAATTAAAACGGCGAACAAACAAACAAGCATAGACAGTGCAACCAAAACAAATATAAAGAATTAAAACCAAAGACCATACTGCTATGAAGGCTATTGAATGTAGTGGCAGGAATTCTATTCAATGGTAAATACAATAGGTGGCCTTCGAGGGACACCTCAAAGTATTATAACGTATAAAGAAAAATGTGATAATAACAGTATCTGACCATGAAAAAACTGCACGTTCAATAAGCAGAAGGGACAAAAGCAAGACTTTCCTATAGAGAAAAGAATTGGCTCAAATAGCCTAATATAAATATATCATAGTAAATGCCCAAATTGCCATTACTGAGAGGACCCATCAACGGGGTATGTGAATGTATCGGGGTCTCGAGATGCGGTTACCCAGGATGGCAGAATGACAAGAGGGAGTTCTTGCTTGTGGAGTGCACCCGACGCGCGTTTCGCCACAAATGGCTCGTCAGGAGTGCTTAATGAATTTCCGTAGGTGCTTTCAGATCCTTATAAGCAAAGCATTTAATGGAAATGATGCTATGTCTAATATAGCATGCCAAAATAAAACCTCTGTTCCCCCTGGTATCTGTCTGTCTTGGATAACATCTGAGCCGTAGTCCCTGCACGTTGGGCCCTATTCCCGGGTAAGGCTAGGGTCAGACTGAGGCAGTGCGAACGCGCGTTCTGGCGCACTTAATCACGGCCGTAGTAGCAGCAGATGACAGGCAATGACAGCCAATATACGAAGTACGGTCGCACAAAAGTCCGGCCGCGCAACGCAAGTGGAAAATGAACGCATTTTTTCGAGAACGTTAAACCGCTGGTACTGACGTACAGAGTGCGCTGCGGCCGCATAGCAGCGTGTGTGCGTGATTAGGAGATGTCAGACGCTGCTAGTGTGCGGCCAACATAACGTTCAAACAGCCGGATTTCCCTAGACTTCTTTTCACCCCATCGTCATGAAATACGTCCAGAATTGCGCATCGTCTGACCACTTAAGCGTATTCCGTGAAAAAATGCGTGCGCACGCATCGACGTACATTTTGACGGTGGCCGCAGAAAATGCGCTCATCTGTCCCTAGCCTTAACCTAACCAGAGCTGTTGTAAACTTAAGAACTCCGAAGAATATAATTACTTTGGTAAGTTTACTACAGCTCTGGTAAAGTTGGCACCAACTTTGGAATAGGACCGTAAAACGTAGTAGTTCTGGTTATTCGCTGAAGCAAACGGGTGATTGCGAATGAGGACTAAGATGAATTGGGAGGTAAAAAAAAGGTCTTTCTGTTGGGTAAGAATTGAATCACAATTTATAAAATTAACCTCCCCAGCGTTCCGATTCTGACATGTTTTATATGTCAAAATTGAAACAATTTATTGGGCTCACTAGTGGTATTCGAGTGTAGCGCGGGGTTAAATGCGTTGCAGAAAGCATTAACTCCGAGCCACACTTGGGCTGCTGCAGGATACATACCCCGTTCCTGCACTCCCTCGCTGTCCCCCCTGCATTCTCCGGCGATCACGACGTCCTACTTCCTGGTTCCCTTCTCGCGAGAAGGGAACCAGGAAGCAGAACGCCGCGATTGCGGAGGTCAGCGAAAAGAGCGCAGGGACAGGTATGTATACAGCGAGAGTGTGACTCGTTATTACCGCTTTCAGCATAGAAAATTAACCCCGACCCACACTCGGGAATACCGCCAGGGAGGTTAATAACACTAAAGACTGGCAGTAAAACCTGCTTTAAACACATTGTAGATCAGGTAAAAGAGATTATTCAGGAAAATCATGGCATTACTGTAGAGAATAATCCTTAAAATCAATGTTTTGTGCTACTTTTTTTTTTTATGTACATTAGTTTTACTTTTTTTTTGTCCTGTTTGTTTATGGATGGTTGGCAATTTTTTATTATAATATAAAAAAAAAAAATCTAGTGCCCTTAAAATAACTATAATCTTTATGGTTTATGCTCCAGATCTTTCATTTGTTCACACATTGTTCATTGTTTTTTTTTTAATATTTCCTTAAAATCCATAATTCTAATTAAAAAAAAAAAAATGGCGCCAATCATACTTTGATGCCTGTTAGAATGTGGCTTCATATTTTTATTTTTGATAATTTTAAATGTAGTTCTATTTTATGATCTTGGTTTTTCCTTTCTTAATAGAGATGTATTCTAAGAAATCTATTTTATTTATTTTTACGTTGCTTTTACCTGTCATATGGTTACCGGATTTAATTGTTTTAGTGTCACATCTCAGGTCTGTGATGCAACATCGAGCTCTTTTATGACAAAATAAACCCCTCTAGTGCCATCTTCCCATTAAAATGGATTTGTGCCAAAAACAAAACTTCACTTTAGGCACCTTAAACACACATATAAATGATTGATGGCTTTGCTTTGCTATGTATTTCAAAGGGATGTCCCGCTCAGCAGCCTGGCCCAGAAAATGAATGGTGAGCGAGTAGGTTTCGCGAAAAACAGTTTTGTATGTTATTATGAAATAATAACTGACACCAGAGTCCATTTGCTGATGGAAAGCTTTCTTATTTCTCACAAGGGGTTTAAGAGATACTCCGTGCTTACTCGGGAGTGAAAGCATCAAATTAAAGTGTTTGTGCTGACAAAGTAGGAATTTTGGATTTCAGCAAACGATGCAAGATCGTACGATTGCTCTGCCTGTCTGTAAAAGCTGGCCGGCCAGGCCTTGTAATGAAATGCATGCATACAATTAAAGCCACTTGAAGTGTGTAGCTCGACGAGATGTGCTCCATCAGTCTCCAGTGGTCGCGGCCGCTCCCCAGACGCTGGCTTCCATTTCATATTCATAAATCAGCTCTTCACACATTGGCAACGAGAGTCCCGCAGAGTAGGCAAGAGCACCGGGAGACCCGGGCCTTGCAGCCAAGAACAGGAGTGAAAAATGATCCCAATTGATGGGGGCTCTTGGATTTACTGCTGGAAGAAGCAGCAAATTGAATAGCAATGAGTGCGTGTGAATAAGCACCTTGTCAGTAGTTTTGACACTGACAGATGATGAGGTTCAGAGTTACCTCCACCTTGTGTATTGGCTGTAAGAGGTCTTCCTGAAGAAGGCACAGCAGCAATACAGGAGATGTTAGTTCATAACAGAATTGTCTTCCTCATGCATAGAATACCTAAGCCACAAGTAAAACATAAAAAAAAAATCTGTTTCGTTACACAAATGCCCCATGCAAAACACGTGATTAAAGTATTTATTTTGCATTTTAATTTTATGATTTGTAGTCCCATATCACAAACGAGATGGGAATTTGGTTTAGAACAAACAGAAGGGGTTATTCAGAAATTTCGGTGCTTTCTAGTTCTGCGTATTTTGTTACGCTTCAGTGATTCCATTTCGCGACCCCTGTGGTGAACTCACTATTCACCTCGGAGTCACCGAAGTCTGGTGAACATGGAGTCGCTAAAGACCACCAAACTGCAGGAAAATTTTAACGTAACTATTCATCTAAAAGGTGATTTAAGCCAATGAAAATGTGCACAAATAATAAAGGTTTATTAAAATAAAGTCTGTTACGGAATAATAAAAAAAAAACTTTCCCAATTTTTTTTTTAAAAAATCTCAAATTTTGTCTGAAAAATACAAAAAGGTGTTCCAAAAAATAAACCCAAAGAGCGCTGAAAATGAAAAGAATAAACAGATGTTTTTAAAAATATATATTTTATTTTACATTGAATCCTGTGGGATTCTCCTGTTTAAACCTGTAGAACTGTATCAACGGAAATCACGGCATTTCACTGACATTTCGATGAAATTCACCGGTCTCGCAATAGATTAACCATTACTTCTCTACGGGACAATTTCACTGTTGCCGATCTGTGGCAAACTGCTCCATATTTTGCTGTCAATTTTCCAGTATTTGGCAAATTAATCAACTTTCTGAATAGACGAACTGCCATGAAATTCACAGTTCGGTTCAATTCGGTGGCAAGTTAGTATCTTACCGAATAACCCCTATAGTTTAAAATAGGGATGCACCGATACCGGGGCCTGCACTAGTACTTGTCAGGTCCAGTCAGGCTGGTGGGTGAGGGTGCGAGCCCAGGTTGCAGTGACACAAAGCAGGCAATATGTTTTAAACAAAAGGGGTTTATTTGGTGTATAACAAATACAGGGTGAGGGGTAAGATAGGAAGAGGGCTGCCTAACACAAAGGTAGAGCTGAGAATAGACAGGGATTAACCATATAATATACAGGTTCAGGGGCAGAGAGGGAGTAGTAAACTAACCGAATAAACAGGGCTGACAATGCATACAAAAGTGGAATCTGAGAGTGGCCACGAGAGGGAAGAGTTAACTTACAGAGGGATAACACAAGGAACAGGGCTGAAAGCGGGGTTCACTGATATTTAGAATAAGTCCGGCAGCTGGATAAGGAATAAGCAGAAGGTAAGAGTCTGTAATATATGAAGGAGTCCTTGGATGAAGAGGGGATCACAGGTGAAGAGGTGAGGGAATCTTACGAGGTATCAAAGGGATGATCCAGAAGAGGAGTCAAGTGGGGTCCATAGGTCCAGGTATATAGAAGGTGGCAATCCGTTGAGCGGGCAGGGGTCTGGTACACGGTTAAGCGGGATGCTGGTTCAAACAGGACAGGCTCCTGGCTGCACAAGCTCCACTCTGGAGTGTAAACTGATGCTGAAGCATCTAGGGAGTGGTGCTGCTCCATTTAAGTAGAAGCCGTCAAGCTGACTGATTAGGATCACCTGAGAGTCAGTACAGAGCTAACTGAGAAGTCCGTTTATCCTGGGACAGCACCTTTCCTGTGCTGCCCAGGGAGTTTCAGCGGGTGGCCGCATCGGTTTTGCCTTTTGCGCCGGCGGCGAGAACCATGACAACTTGGTACTCATGCAGAGGCCCCCCGATACCTAAACCGGTACCGGAAGCCAGCACTGGGCTTGCTTGCCGGATGGTTTCTTTGGGGCAGTGTTCGGCGCGCTGCCAGGCTCCTCCGGCATCTTCCCATCAAGCGGCCGCCGGTAGAGGTTGTAGCCTGGCTGCTCGTTGGGATCCACCAGCCGCAATCTCTTGAACTCCGGGATCTCGTGAGACTGCGGCTGTGTGTGGTTCCCAACGAGCGACCAGGCTACAACCTCTGCCGGCAGCCGCTCAAAGGTATATATACACATCTATTGAAAAGCGGTCACACGACTTTAAAAGTATCGGTATTGATGAGTACTTTTAAAGAGGTCGGTATTTGTACTCGATCTTAAAAAGAAAAAATGGTATCGGTGCATCCATAGTTTAAAAAAAGGTAACTTTGTCCACTGACTTGTGTTTTTAGAGACCTCCAAAACTGCTAAAAAATACATTCCGACTCCCTCACTAGCTATGTGCTGGTAAGAGCAAATGTCAGCATGATATAAGCCGGTTGCTGATTGGCTGCGAGGAGGTGATAAAACATGCTTCCTGCCTGGGCCAGGATGACATGCAATGCTGAAATTCTTTTCCCTGGATGACCCATTCATTTTCCCACATTTTTATTTTTTAGAGGAGTATAAAACATTGAACAGGAATGGAAGTGCAGGCATTTGGCTTTACATACAGAAACATGAAGGCTCCTCATCTTCTAAGGATATTCTTGTAACAACCTGATGTGTAAGAGCAACACTCACTGCCCATAATGCTTCAGACTTGAGCCTTTGTGGTGTTATGGATCTCCATATGAGAATTTGAGGACTGAAATTCCTGCATTTCATAGATGAAGATAATAGTGAATACTGGATAAATAAATAAATCCATCTAAATGTTTCCTCTTGATTCTGTGGGAATGATAAAATCCTTCAGAAGCCATGACACAAGTTGAAGAAAAAACATATCTGTTCTTGGTAATAATTCTTCTATATGTTCCTGTAATTTGTCACAATTGAGCTTTTGCCAAGGAACATTTTTCAAGTGTGCAGATAGAGGTAGCCAGAAATAGGATGTTTGTGTTCGTGCTTTATGGTCATTGACCACAAAACAAGAAAAAAAAGCTGAAAACAGCTTGAGGAAATATCTGAATTTAGCCAATTTTTTTAGCCTTTTATTCTTCTTAAAAGAATGCCTTTAGATACGAGAGCCAAAAAAAGGCAGATGTGCATGAAGAACAAAGCTTTACATTAAGGGTATTTGACTCTCCCTGAAAGAGTGAGGTGTATAGAGAGGTGAACCGAACCATGTGTTATTTGTTAAACAATAGTCTACAGGTATTGTGCAGTTTGCAGGCGAGAGGATATAGTAGCTTTTGGATTTTCCTTGCAAACACATCATATATCTAGGGCCTATTCCGTAGTTCACTCTAACCTAGGGACGCTAACCTGGGGGGAACTGCGCCTGCAGATTTTCCCGTAGCATCCCCAGGTTAGAGTGGTATTCCTGGACAGGCGCTAGGTCAGCACATTGCCCCGAAACGCAGTGATACTCGAGGTAGCGCTTCTTCCCTGCCACGAGTATCACCTCTTTGCATCAATAGGACTCCATGGATGGTTGCGCTTCCAGGCCACGAGGGCAAGATCTCTCAATTTAGATTGTGCATCTCCATAGAAGGAGATTGGGAACATTTTGTTCCCGGTCTCACTCTACTTGTGGCCAGTAGAAGCAGCGGATCAGGCCATCCTTCTTGCCGTGGGATAAGAGGGGAGTTATGGTATTTAATGGGGGGGGGGTTTAGGTGGTGCTACATGATTTTTGCATTTGCAGAATCATTTAACACCAGCTTTTAGGACTTTTATTTCACCTTGCATGTCCCGACGATAATTTGCAGCTGCACATTGACGCAACACTTAAAAAATATTGCTTTCCCCATGTTAGGTATAGGAAATGTTTAAGTACAGTAAGCTTGTGCAAGCTGGAAAGCCGAAAACACTTTCACCCCAGAGTAGCGTCCAGATTGAAATGTCGATGGCAGACATTAAGCGTCTCCTAGCCCTAACCATTACATATCGAGATGCTACATTACCACAAACTATGGAATAGAGCCCTTAGAGTCTGTCATTTTTTTTTTATACTTGGTCCAATATAGGGCAACATTTTAGCCTGACTTTTTACATTATATCTAGCTTTAATTAAGCTTGACTGTCAATAAATTAACTTGTGGCTTCTTTACCTGTCATAAAATCCTATGTTTAATGGATGCTGTAGACTCAACGAACAAATTTAACTTTAATTGGTCATGGTGTGGTAGATGTCCACCCATCTTCTGACCAGGACAGTTCCTTTCCTCCACTCGCAAAGCTGTCACTGTTCACTGTGGGGTCCTATTGCAGGGCTTCTGATCCATACTGTAGAGCATGCCGGTCAAGTACTCTCTGTAGCAGTGCTAGGCTGAAGCAAATTCCATCAGTCCAGAGTAGTGGTGGGGAGACCACCAGCTTTTGAGTAAAGTTTAGACTATATTAAGCTCAAAATGTGCCGTGACTGGGATTTTATCAGCAAATATTAGCCTTCCAGGTTCTGAATGGCACTCTACAGGATGTGCAGCACTGATCTGTCAATGATGGTCAACCCCTCTAGTTCTTTTCAAGGTTGGAGGATCTAACTGAAGGCAAGACAACCATTTTCTGCTGATGCCCAACGTTTTGGGATGGGGTGAAATTGGTGTTTTGTGGGTGGGTTTTTTTCCTCTCCTTTTTATCGATTTTACATAATGAATTTGTGAAAGGCTTTTGGGTTTTCTCCCAGTTACACATCACATCAAGGCTTGATAGCCAGTGAGAAAAAAATGTAGGCGTCAGCAAAGACCTCCTTAAGAGGTGTGTAGAAAAGCCAAACAAACTGAAATCTAAAAGTGAAATCCTGGGAGTCTGGGGCAATCTGGTCTCTGTACTTTAAATAATATTCTATGCAGAAGAGAGACACATCACCCCCAAACCAGTTTTTTATAATTTATCAACACAATCGTGTGTACAGGGACCGGGTCTATTCAGAAAGAGCTGGGTGCAATTAAAAATGGCCTCTTGTCTGATGCAGGTGTGAAAGGTATGGGTAATAAATACTGAGATGTGTGTTCATGCCCAGCATTTTACATGGGCAGCACTCAGATTCCCTATCTATACAATGCCTGCAAGAATAATATTTAAATTGCTCAAAAGCGTTTAAACCACTATGTACCCTTTCTTTTTTCTCTTGCGCTAGAAAGTGTAAGGAAAAAATAGACAAGCTTTGATGCTGGCTTCTGCAGAAAATTTAGAATACATTTTGATCAATGATGATCATTGAGCCAAACCATTCGAGCAGACCATACATGCTGAACAATGATACGCATTCTGGCTTTGATTTGTGGTATTCTCCAATTTAAAAATATATAAAAAATAAAAACTCTGCACAGCCCAGTGTTTTAATATTGAAATCTTAAAGGTATATTAATAGAGCCTCTCCTTTACCTTCAATCGACAGTCGAATACTGTATTTTAAACCTATACTGTTATTTTCTCAGTTGTGGCCAGTTTGCAAGGTTGTGTGTTTTTCGCAGTAACACGACTGTAGGACTGTTTAACACCATTGTTTTTTATTGTATTGAATGGAGCTGTTCACATCTTGCCACGCGTCGTCGTAGCATGTCGCTGGTACATGACCCTTTTTTTGCAATTTGCAGTGGTGGTACTTTGAAAAATCGCACAAAACAGCGACATTATCACGCGATTTTCAAATCGCACAATGTTAACAGGGCCTTATTCTTGGACTGTGTCTGGTAGAAGTAGCTGGAAATGTGTCAATAACTTGAATGTGGTTGTCCTTTATAGGGCCGCACTGCATTTTTCTGATTTAGTTATTTTAAGGTAGTGCTAGCACCTTGAACACATTTGTGGGGGGTGGGGTGTTTTTTGTGAAATACACGGTCAGATAAAGTTATAATGCTACAGGGTCACGTGTGTGGCTGTTTTGTTTGTTTGTTTGTTTGTTTTACTGGGCAGTCTGTGTTACGTATTCTAGCACCCAAATTCGTACTTCCATCCTGGTTGGTGCCCCTTCCTCTGTAATAGGAGGCGAGAGTGTAGGTTATTGTAGCTCCACAGACTAGACGCCATGTAGTACTGTGACAAAAGGTTGAAGCTGATCCTTGCAGAGTGCAACCCAAACTCAGAATGACTTTATTTTGACTCAACAGTTACAAACCTTCAAAAGTTAAACACACCACTGCGTTTCCATGCTGAAGATCCTTCAATGGGAAAACAGCACCGTATATCCCACACAACACGGTACACTAAATACATAAGGGAATAATAATATAACACAGACGTCAGGGAATTGAAAGGTAAGACAATCAAATGCAAATAAACATTGCGGCGGCCGTTCCGTCACAGCCCGGATTTCTCGAGGATCTAAAATGGACACATTGTAAATTTAAAAAATTTCTACTGCTTGAATCGTGTTTTTTTTTTTCTGTTGTTTTCTTTTCTTTCTTCTGCACATTCACCAGTAGGGGGAGATGTCTAACAGACAACAGATAATAGAAATGTTATTTTCTTATGGCCACCAACACCGCTCACCGTAACCTCAGGAGAAGCAAGCTAGGGGAAAGCCCTGCGTTGTATGTGCTTTGGATTGCCGCGGTTTAATTTGCTTACTGCCAGAGGGGCCTACATGTGCCATTATGGTTACCATAATACTATTAAGCCAAAGCAATTTTGATGTAAAAAAAAAAATCCTGTTTCTTTTCGTTTGCAATTGTGTATGTATGTGTGTGGTAATGACCCCTTCATTCCATAATTTCCAGGTGTTTTGTAACAGCTGTCAGCTTATATGATCATTGTATCGTTTTGATTTGTACAAGCATGCTTATATCGTGTCTCAGGATTTTCTTTATTTTCTTTTTTGATTTTGCGTAAACTGCGCTACACCATCTCTCAATATATTTCAAACCTCTCTGGTAGCCATCTAGTTAACTGTGTTTGTTTAGCGAATCTAAAATTCAGCAGGACACGCATTTTAAATCCCCCAAAGTTTCTCCGGTCTCCGCTCTCAGAATAAATAACAACCCCCTATAATGGACTCTCATTGCCCACTGCATGTAAGACAAGCCATCGCTCGGTACACAGTTAAAACCGCTCCGGCTTTAGTGGTGATGTATGAGCCTCTGTAAGGGTAATGATCCTAAACCGTAGCGATATCCTGTAACAGCAGTATCTGTCATATTCATTGGGATTACCACGCTCATTGATTTGTGTCTGTAAATCCGCAGTCCCTACCCTTTAAATTTGATCTCTAATTGGGCCTCCTTAAATGGTTGAGCCCAGGCTAGTCTGTATATCCTCACCGCGCTGTCATAGGCAGCATCTCTCCTCCTATTATACATTCTGCAGATTTGATGGAATCAGCAGGACTCCTCATTTGAAACAGTTTAATCGCCTCCTCTATCCTCGCGTTAAACCATTGAGGTGGTCAAGCGCTGCACACAAATCATCTTAAATGGAAAATATAGCTCTCTCTGTGACCCAGCTAAATAGATAGAGCTATGCAAAACAAGTTAAAAAGTAATAAATGCCAAAGGGATCTTTTTAATTGGAATAAAAAATTAGACCCAACTTTATTTTCTCGCCAGAGCAGCTGCATTCCTGCACATTGTCAAGGGTGTCTAAAGATTATTATTTTATATATCTTGTTGTGCTAAAGGAAATCTGGAAGAATTTGATGTTGCTGAATTGCTTTTTTTTTTCTTCTTCTTCTTGTACTCCTTTCCTCCAGCCCCCAATAAAGACATAGATCTCTATCTGGATTTTCCAGGTGTGAATGGGTTTCAGCAATATAAACCAATGTGTTTGTGTTTTGCTGCATGTGTAATAAAATATACATTCAAATGTGCACACATACACATTATACATACATGTATTTATATTTGCGACTGTGCAAATCAGCCATAGAGGTGTGTATATGGCTTTATACATGGTACAGGCCCCTCTCTTTATCTTCCAGGCTGGCAGAAAAAAATAAATGCCCCAATGGTTTATTCGGCACAGCCGTGTAGAATAACAAACAACGCTATACCCTGGGGGTCTCCTGTCTATACATCCATTTGCAAGATACTTAACTTGCTTGTCATATATTTACACTTTTATTCGACATTACATAAAATTTGTATTTTTAACAATTGAAGTGTATTGGTGTATTTTACATTCTACCATAGCACGCAAAAATGCATTCCCTCTTGCCACCTAAAGGGATATGGACGTGGAATGCATGGTTTCAAATTAGGCTTTTATGGTATTGTTTGAAAATTTGGTAACAGCCATTTTTTCCCTTTGTAAGAAGTAATAGTGTAATGTTGATGTGATGTTCAATCCTGGTCTCTGTTCCCCACGCCGTTCTTTCAAATTGCTGTCAAGCTGGTACAAAACATCATACACTTTACACTGTGTTGTGCCAACAACAGAGGGATGAACAACACATCTGGTACTGAACGGCTTTGAGCAGCGAGGGGAATGTCCCTGGAGCATTGTTGCCTTAGCTCTGATTATATTATTTCTGTGTCCTAAACGTTTTTTTTTCTCTTTTGTATCATGTAGCCGTATGAAATTACTCAATACCTCGTCCCTAAGCTTTTACCTCTGATTCTGAACAAAGCAAACAGAATCACATTCTGTGTTTTTCTTTTGTGAGGATTTCAATCCCTGGACTTTTTGGGCATAAAATCCAGTTTTGTTTTAAGAATTTTTTTTTTTATTTTTTTTAATAAAATGAAAATCTAGTCTTAATTTTTTTTCCCCTGCCCCGTTTTAAAGGAACACTACAGACAAAATATGACCTGTGACTGGAGACAAACCTTAACAAACGTTTTTTTAAAATTCCCTACATGCTATATGTAGAAACATTAGAGAATTTCATGTTTAAACATGGGTCCACTCTCATCCCAAAGATATATTAGATGTAAATATTCAAAAATCTGAAAAATCCAAACCCTTTGTTTCCAAGCATGTTGATTAAGGGACTTGTATTTCTAAATTTTACCCTTAACCCTTTTGCTGCGAATGACGAGATGAGCGCCTCCTCTAGTTTCCCCTGATGTATGGAGGATGCACTCACGTTGTCTCGCTCATGCAGATCTGGAGATCCATCCACAGCAGGCATCTTGGGTATTGGCTAGGGATGCACTGATACCACTTTTTAAAGACCGAGTACAAATACCGATACTTTTGTTCAAGTACTCACTGATACCGAGTACCGATACTTTTATTTTATGTCATGTGACCACTTTCCAATAAGAACAGACCTCATATAAAAATGCCCCCAGGTCTCATGGATATGCCCCCTGGCTCTTGGATAATGCCCCCCAGCTCGTGGATATGCCCCCCAGCTCACCTGGCACTCACCGCGTTCATACTTACCTTCCTGGGCGACGTCGGGAAAGTCTTCGCGTGTGCGCTGGTTGGAAGGCCCCCAGCCGCGATCACGTGGTCGCGGCTGGGGGCCTTCCAACGAGCGCACACACGGAAACTTTCCCGGCATCGCTCAGGAAGGCAAGTATGAACGCGGTGAATGCCAGGTGCCTGTCCAAATGCTCTACTGGCATTCGGACAGGCCCTGCAGCTGCTCCCCACGTTCATACTTACCTTCCTGAGCGAAGCCAGGAAACGTTCCGCACATGCGCTAGTTGGAAGGCCCCCAGCCGCGACCACGTGGGACCAAGTGATCGCGGCTGGGGACCTTCCAACGAGCGCACGTGAAGACTTTCCCGGCGTCGCCCAGGAAGGTAAGTATGAACGCGGTGAGTGCCAGGTGACCTGGGGGCCATTATCGGCGAGAGCTGGGGGCCATTATCGACGAGAGCTGGGGGGCATATGAGCTGGGGGGCTCAATGCCGGCTTCCGGTATCGGGCAAAATATCAGGGGTACTGCACGAGTACCAAGTACTCCTGCAGTACCCGGTATCGGCACTGATACCGATACTAGTATCGGTGCAACCCTAGTATTGGCCCTCAATGTGGGACCACTGTTCCACTGACATCAACTCCACATGTCAGCCCACAGTGGGTGGATCCCAGATAGGTGGCTATCTGCGGGATTGACTTGCTGAGTGCATCCCTCTCCCTAACTGAACAGTTCTTTTATTACTCCATAATGATAAATAAACTCTTAATTTACTTTTTTTTTTTTTCCCCCACAGGCTCTGGTTCTCTGGCAGCGATGGCAGTATTTGAAGATCGCTATAAACCTGAAATGGAGGTAAATTTTTATTTTGTGTGTGAATACTTCTTTTAATTTTTAATCCTTAAGGCTAGGGTCAGACTGAGGCAGTGCGAACGCGCGTGCAGGCGCACTTAATCACGGCCGTAGTAGCAGCAGATGACGGGCAATGACGGCCAATATACGAAGTACGGTCGCACGAAAGTCCGGCCGTGCAACGCAAGTGGAAAACGAACGCATTTTGTCGAACGTAAAACCTCTAGTACGGTTGTACAGAGTGCGCTGCGTCCGCTAGAGGCGTGTGTGCGTGAATAGGAGACGTCAGACACTGCTAATGTCCGGCCAACATAACGTCCAGATGCACAAAGTGTTTTATTGATGATCCGTACAAAATCACGGATGCAAATGCGCATCGTATGACCGCTATCGCGTACTCCGTGAAAAAATGCGTCCATTCGTTCGAACGCACTTTTTCACAGACAACGCGAAAATGCGTTCGTCTGACCCTAGCCTAAACTAGGATTTTGGGCACATAATATTGGCTAAGATGTGAAAAACATTGCCAATGATTAGTTATTTTTCTATTGCCAGATTTTCTTCTAGTATCCATTCAAGGCTTTTTAGCTTTATATGCTGTTTTTTGAAACCTGCCTAAATGCGCAAAGTGCAGGTACATCATCAAGCACTGATATCACAGAGTTCCTGTATCAGATATTTCTCTACTTGGTGGGGATTCAGATCTGGGACATACAGTGATGTGTTGTTCCTGTGTTTGACCTGCAAATTTTGGGCCTTCAACCTCGGCCTTCACTTTTTTTTATTGACAGCGTTAAAGCATATATTTTTTTTAATTCCACATTGAATATGCCAATTTTGTGCATGAAAGGTGATCCCCACCCCAACTCTCAAACTTCTAGTTTAATCTTTTTGTTTCTGTACAATTTTGTTCTTGGTACCATGTACACAGAATGTGATGTGTTATAACACCTCTTCCTTTCAAAACGTAGAGCTTATTCAGGTCAAGTGCAAACCACACTTCTAGCTATCGGAATGAGTAATGGAGACTGTTCGATAAGGCAGCTCAGGGCATGAAGTGACATTGCTTATCTTTCTTGCAAAGACCAGATCGTCTATTGACCACATAAATTAGCTATCTTGAGCGATTGCTACTGCTCCGTTAAGTCGTGTCATGAAGACAAGCTGTCACGCATACCCCATGCAGTCAATACAAATCAATATCTTAATGCCTCCTGTGTAAAGGATTCATTGGGTAAAGCTAGTAATGGTCAATGGAGAACCTTCTTGATTTAAAAAGTCTTTGTATAGCTACAATTGATTCTCTCTTTGCTAGTTCTTGGATATTTCCCATATAGACCTGGTGGGTTGTGCTTGGCACAACCCAACCCCACTGCTGTTGGAATAGTTTGATCAGAAATTCTTTTGCAGCAAGAGTTCCCTGGCAAAGTCTAGATCAGAAGGGATTCTTCAAATGACGTACTTATCGGTTATGTGCTGGATCCAGAAGCGCAACACCTTTTTAAATTTTATTATATTAGACCAAACTGCAATCATTGCATTTGTAATCTGGTCCAATATAATAATATTTAAAGCTGTTGCGCTTCCTGATCCAGAATATGTCTAGGTAGTATTTGGCGATCCTAATAAAGGGTGGATCGCACAGTGTTCATCGGAGATAGCTGCTCACCGAACTACGGTTTATCCAATATATAAAGTTGTTTCTGTCTGGCGCGGTTTTAATCACACCACTTTCCGGATCCACATTATTGGTTATGTGGTCGGTACTCAAATAGAACAAGTGAGCTCTAAATATGTATCTTATCCTCGTTTATTCTGTATGCTTTATGAAAAATAGGTGCTGAGTAGATAGTACTGTATACAGAGCACTCGTAAAGTTTCAAGACCTTTTCATTTTTTGTTTACACCCAATGCTTAGTTTAACTTTTTCACATCAATGTACATTCAATACCCCCTTAAGGACAAACTGTTTTGGGTTTGTTTGGTTTTTTACTACAAATTTATTAAAAAGAATAAAATAGAAATATCACATCGACAGATCTATCCAGATGCTTTGTTTCCACACTTGAAATCTAGCTCAGATGCTTTCAGTTTCTCTTGATCATCTTTGAGATGTTTCTACAATTTGATTGGAGTGTGGCAAATTCAGTTAATTAGACATGATTTGGAATAGCACAAAGTGGCAAAAGCCAAGCCCCAGACAGAATTATGTTAAGTAACAGATTTGGAAAAGGTTACAAAAACAGTTGTCACAGTGACCTTCGTAACTCTTAAAAACATGAAGTTTGGAACAACCAGGGCTCTTCTCAGGGTAGGTTATATGGGTATAAATTCATATTCTGGTTGAGAAGGGCCTTGGTAAATTAGTTCCCAACCCAATGGTCACTCTTAAGTGATCGTTAGTTGTCCTTTCGCACATGATGTCTATCAATACAGAACTCCACTGATCTCCATGGCAAGAAAGGCACTGCCTGAGTAATACCATCTTAATGATAGCATTATGCTTCGGGTTTTTTCTTTAACAGCAGGGATTGGGTAACTGGACAGGGCTGAGGGAACGCTGAATGCAACAAAATATATGTATAATTTGTGAAAACTGGGTTCAGAGCATGTGGGACCTCAGACTGGGCTGTAAGTTCACCTCACAGCAGGACACTGACCCGAAGACAAAAAAGGGTCATGGATCACTTGGTACAACCATAACTATTGTTTTATCCATCTACTAATATTACTCTACCAGCTCATATCCGTCTATTAATACTACTTTCTATAATAATTAGTTACCTTTGGGTCAACCTTTCAAATGATGTGACTGCCTACTACCAGTTCATGTGTGTCAAGCTTTTTGAATCCCAGGGAATTCATTGCAAGGTATTACTTTATTCTAGTGTGCATATTTGGTTGATGTTGTCAAACTCACATCATTATTATTATTTATAGTCTATTTGGTTATTAAAGTATAACGCTCTTTCCTATTACTATCACTAATCTTTTTACTATATTTTCTTGGTCCTCAAAGTCGTGAATCAAGTGATCCATGTCTCTCTTGTTTTTGTCCTGGAAGTAAAATTAGGGTTATGCCCACGTCTTGAGCATTTTTGCCCCATATGTACTTATCGAGTTACATTGGGCATTGATCCTAAGAACACAGTCAAGACAATTCAAGAGTGGCCTAGGGACAACACTTTGAATATCCTTGAAGTGGCCGTGTCAGAGGCTTGAACCAAATTGAACTCTCTGAGGAAACCTGAAACATTGCTATCCCCATCAAGCCTGACAGAACCAGCAAAGAATTAAGGGTCGGTGTACAGCACTGTACAAAGGAGTCTTGGTTGTGATGTCTATGCGCTGACTCAAACAGCACAGGAGGGGCCAGTATTTGTTTTTTCAGCCTTTTCTGCTGCAGCAGCTCTTCTGTGTGAACGGACCAGATAGGTTAGCATTTGCACCCCGTTCTCGAATGAGCCTTGGCCATCCGTGAACTTGATACTGGTTAACCAGTTGTCCTTCCTTTTACCACTTTTGGTAGGCACTTGCTAGGGATGCACCGATGTGATACTAGTATCGGTGCCTATATTGGGCATTTGTACGATTACTTGTGCAAATGCCACCTATACCAATACTGGAAGCCAGCACTGGGCTGGCTTGCTGGGGAGGGGGAGTTGGGGCATCTGGCAGAAAGCACTAGTAGCATTCTGCCAAGCCCCTTTGCTGGCCGCGTTCCAGTGAGCAGACGCCAGCATCTGAAGATTGTAACGCAACCACTGAGGCCACCAGCTGCTCTCTCGCGGAATCTTGCAGAGTTTGCGAGATCTTACGAACTCTGCAAGGTTGCGGAGCTGGGTTACAACCGTCACATGCCAACAGCCACTCACTGGAACGCGGCCAGCCACAGGAGCCTGGCAGAATGCTGTTAGTGTATTCTGCCAGCTGGCCCCAGTGTCTAAAGTCGTGTGTGTGTTTGTGTGTATATATATCTCCATCCCATGGTTTTCATTTAATATATTACTATACGACTATTTGCATATGTGATATTTCAGCTAGCAACTTACACCACTCACTCTGGTACTTCACCTACCAGATTCACTTTCATCTTCTGCTCTACTTATCTATTTCCTGCCTGTCTCCTGTTCTTATTCCTCTTCTTCCCCTTTCTCAAATGTTTTTCTCTCCGTTGCTGCTCTTTTCTCTTGCCTCCCTCCTCTCCTTTGTGCACTGCAACATCCGCAGCTTACTCCCTAAACTGAATGAGCTACAAGCTTGGTGTTTCTATTACAAACCTATTTGTAATAGGTTGTGCTCACAGAATCATGGTTAACTCCAAACGTACCAGACTCTGCCATGTCAATACAGGGGTATTCATGTTATAGAATTTACAGAGCAAAGAGAGAAGGGATAATTGGTATTTATGTTGACAAGTCCTTAAAGTTCAAACCTTTGCAGAATTCTAGCTCCCCTGCCACCTTTGATTTCCTTTATGGTAGGGATGCACCGATACTAGTATCGGTATCGGGGCCGATATTGCCGTTTGCACGAGTACTTGTTACTCGTGCAAACGGCCCGATACATCCCGCCGATACCGGAAGCCGGCGTTGGGCCGGCTTGCCGGTATCCGCGGGGCTGGGGAAGCTGGCCGCGTGCATGAAAAGCACGCGGCCATCGTTCCCCTCCGGCGCGCCAAATACTCACCCTTCCTGAAGGTCCGGTAGCTGGGCAGTGATGCTTTCCCGCGGCCACTGGGCGCTCCTGTGACGCTGCCTCTCGGCTGGAGGCAGCGTCACAGATGCGCCCGGCGGCCACGTGACCGCATCACTGCCCAGAGACCGGAACTTCAGGAAGGGTGAGTATTTGGCACGCCGGAGGGGAACGCTGGCCGCGTGCTTTACATGCACACGCCCAGCTTCCCCAGCGTTCAAGCTGGGGGTAAATCCATGAGAGCTGGGGGTAAATCCATGAGAGCTGGGGGCCAATCCATGAGAGCTGGGGGCCAATCCATGAGAGCTGGGGGCCAATCCATGAGAGCTGGTGGCCAATCCATGAGAGCTGGTGGCCAATCCATGAGAGCTGGTGGCCAATCCATGAGAGCTGGTGGCCAATCCATGAGAGCTGGTGGCCAATCCATGAGAGCTGGTGGCCAATCCATGAGAGCTGGTGGCCAATCCATGAGAGCTGGTGGCCAATCCATGAGAGCTGGTGGCCAATCCATGAGAGCTGGTGGCCAATCCATGAGAGCTGGGGGCCAATCCATGAGAGCTGGTGGCCAATCCATGAGAGCTGGGGGCCAATCCATGAGAGCTGGGGGCCAATATCCATGAGAGCTGGGGGCCAAAATCCATGAGAGCTGGGGGCAAATCCATGAGACCTGGGGGCAAATCCATGTGAGCTGCGGTCAATCTCATATAAATTTTTATATGAGGTCTGTTCCTATTGGAAAGCATCACATGACATTAAATAAAAGTATCGGTACTCGATATCGGTGAGTACTTTTTAAAAAGTATCGGTACTCGGTCTTAAAAAAGTGGTATCGGTGCATCCCTACTTTATGGTATTATTGAGATCCCATTCAGTGAACCAATTATTGTTGATGGATTCTATGACCCCCACCCAAGCTCTCCAGTGCACTCTTTTTCTGACCTAACCCAAATCCTTAGTAAATTAGTAGCTCAAAACCAAAAAAGTGAACTGCTGGTCCTCGGCAATTTTAATATTGATTGGCTGAATCCTAAGAACAATCAACCCTGTTCACTGTTTAAGGCTTTGCAGTTCACACAATCGCGTTCCCCACTCACATTAATATAAAAAGTCCTAACCATACCTTGCTGGACTGGATTCTCTCCCCATGTCCTGATTGAATACGGGAGGCAGGCGTTCTCCCTAATAGTTTCAGTGACCACTGTCTAGTGTACTGTGTGCGCCAAATAAAGGCCACAAAATCTCCGCCAAAGGTAATAATTACCAGGTCTTTCGAGAAATGTAATCTTGAATCCTTTCCAAGTGATCTCAAACAGCTCCCATGATACAGACTAAACCTAATCCCAGAACTGGACTATGCAATTGAATACTTTCAGTCCGAGCTACTGCAAGTCTGGAATGCCGTGCTACGTAAAGTGCGAGTAAAAGCGGCACATCTCCCTTGGGTTACAGCTGACCTCACGCAAAAGTAATGGTTTAGAGATTCACTGTGGTCAAAGTTCAAGTGTCCTGGCTCTTTGAAGATCACTGTGCTTACCGAAAATGGCGGAATGCATGCACAAAACAATCAAAAATGGCTAAAACCCAATACTTCAATGAAAATCGAAACAAGGACATATCAGATCAAACCCCAAAAAAATTTGGAAAACCATAAATAACGTACAATCTCCCCCACCGTCCACTTCCAAGCAGCCGCTGTCAAAGTAAACATCCAAAACCTGCAGCACTCCCTAGATGTAGCAAATGCCTTTAATCACTTGGCTGCTAAGGACGCACAGGAGGCAGCAATCTGCTGGGATTCCGGCCGATTGCTGCCCCCCCCCCTCTTGGATGTGAGCCCGGCACTCCGGGACCCCGGCGGGGCCAATAGAAGTAATCGCGCTAGCGGACGACATCTACAGTTGTGTTCAAAATTATTCAACCCCCACTGAAATTGAGTGTTTTGGCCAGTTTGACATTGATTTTGATCAGTCATCTTGCTTACAATTAAATCAAAGAGGCACGTGTAGGTCAGACAAATATAACATAACATTTATAATGAAATAACCACAAATGTCTTTTCTGTGCTCACATCATTATCAGTTTTATTCAACCCCCAAGTGACATTCAATCTTAGTACTTAGTATAACATCCTTTTACAGTTATAACAGCTTTTAAACGTGAAGCATAGCTTGACACAAGTGTCTTGCAGCGATCTACGGGTATCTTCGCCCATTCGTCATGGGCAAAAGCCTCCAGTTCAGTCACATTCTTAGTCTTGCGCACTGCAACTGCTTTCTTTAAGTCCCACCAGAGGTTGTCAATCGGATTTAAGTCAGGTGACTGCGATGGCCACTCAAATGTTCCAGCCTTTAATCTGCAACCATGCTCTAGTGGACTTGTAGGTATGCTTGGGATCCTTGTCCTGTTGAAAGGTCCAACGTCTCCCAAGCCTCAGGTTTGTGACGGACTGCATCACATTGTCATCCAATATCTCCTGGTACTGAAGAGAATTCATGGTACCTTGCACACGCTGAAGCTTCCCTGTACCTGCAGAAGCAAAACAGCCCCAAAGCATGATTGACCCCCCGCCATGCTTCACAGTAGGCAAGGTGTTCTTTTCTTCATAGGCCTTGTTCTTCCTCCTCCAAACATAGCGTTGATCCATGGGCCCAAACAGTTCTAATTTAGTTTCATCAGTCCACAGAACACTATCCCAAAACTTCTGTGGTTTGTCCACATGACTTTTGGCATACTTTATTCTTTGGAGAAAGCAATGGGGTGCGCCTGGGAGTTCTGGCATGGAGGCCTTCATTACGCAGTGTGCGCCGTATTGTCTGAGCTGACACTTCAGTAGCCACATCTGACAAATCTTTTCTCAGTTCCTCAGCAGTCACACGGGGACTTTTCTCCACTCTACGCTTCAGGTAGCGCACAGCAGTCGAAGTCAGCATCTTCTTTCTGCCACGACCAGGTAGCGTTTCAACAGTGCCCTTTGCCTTGAATTTGTGAACGATGCTTCCTATGGTCTCTCTTGGTATGTTTAACATCTTTGCAATCTTCTTATAGCCATTACTCT
Organism: Leptobrachium leishanense; assembly: GCA_009667805.1. NCBI lineage: Eukaryota > Metazoa > Chordata > Amphibia > Anura > Megophryidae > Leptobrachium > Leptobrachium leishanense. Next base: position 111,537,421 of record CM019071.1, on the reverse strand, counting down.
TCCCAGGAAGGGCAATCACCTCTTCTCTTGTCTTCCTGGACCTTTCTCTTGACTTCACCATATTTGTAACCACACCAGTAAATGTCTAGGAGGAGCTGAGTATCACAGTCATTTTAAAGCTGCCTAATTGGTGCTTATTATGCTTTATTGCTGCTCCGTGACATCCACATGTGTTTTCAATACCTGATTGAAAACACTTAAATGAACCTCTGTTCTTCAGAGTGGTAGTCTTTAAGGGGTTGAATAATTGTGTCAATGAAGAATTCACAAAAGAAACATTTACTACTGTATTACAAAACCAATTGATGTCATTTTAGTTGCATATGGTTCTTTATAAAGTCCTTGTAGGATTTCATTCTGAATACAATTACAAATGTACACTAAATTCCCTAAAACCCTTTACAGCATTGGGGGTTGAATAATTTTGAACACAACTGTATTTCAGGCGCTCCCGCCCGAGCGAGTGCGGGGAAGGTGCCTGTAAGGGAGGGAGAGAGGTCCTTTGGTGCGTTTGTTAAAAATCGTGTAATTTGCACCCAAAAAAAGTAACAAGTACCCCCATTTCTAATTTTTTTTTTAACAAACGCACCTCATAGAAAATATAACCGCAAATGCCCACATGTTAAAGTGTGGTGAAAAAAAACTTTACACGTTGTAAATTATTGAAAATTCTAACTTTATTGCGTTTTTTGTTATAATATACAGGCAGGACATGACCTATACATATAATAATGATATATTATGAATCTGCCAGAAAGAACGATATATAATATGTCGGTCATATAATAAAACGTGACTTCAAAACGCTTTTAAACATGAGCGTAACCGATAAAAATGAGCTCAGCACACAGGCGTGAAATGCCTCAGCAGCGAAAGGGTTAATAATTATTTTGTTGGATGCACTACCACCCTGGTTGCTAAGCTAACAAATTACATGCATTCAGAAAGGCCATACACAGGTCAGGCCTAGAGATTTTTATTTTTTTCCACCAAAGACATTTTTATTTTTCCTGGAAAAATTGAAAAAACCCAAAAGTGTGTGATTTGATCTGTTACAATGATATATAATATGTATAATCTAGATTTAATACCATATCATAACATTAAGACCTTAATGAAAGACTTCTGAGGCTTTACTTAGTCTTAAATCATTAAAATTTCTCTGAGCTGAAGACGAGCAAATCCTGGAAGAACAATTCAAGTAACATGTCTCAATGCAATACTCGGACAACAAAATTATACATTTCAGCCTCTAGGAGGCGCTGCAGGGAGAAGGCTTCAGTTTAGCTTGATTGGGAGCTCCATCTTGTACCTCCCACAGTGGTTGTTGATACAGTTGATGATAGTTTCTGTCTTCTCAGTCCTTAAGAGGTTAAATTTGTCCCTGTCAATTAACTATTTGATCCCTGTTAATGTTCTCTCCAGTACAGTCTGATTCTGCAAATCATCTCGCTTCCTGCTGATTCCTGCATCTTCTGCTGCTGCTGTGAAAGAATCTGCTCTATGTTTACTAATATTCATACCAAATCAAGAAACAAACTAACCTGTGAAAGGGGAGAAACGCTTGTTTCAATCCGTGCAAACCTTACGTTTTTAGAAGTCAATGAGAAAAATGACAAATATGGAGGAAGAAGAAACAGAAAATTATAGATCAGAAAAAGAGATTAAATTGCATGTATAATATTATTAGTATATGTTGTGTCTTTTGTTTCCTTTTCTGTTTTTAAAGCCCCACTCGAAAGTTAAACTTCAACATGGAGCTTAAATATTGATGTATCCATATCTTACAGGTACTTCCTTTTGCTATTGGGGCAAATTTGATATATATATATATATTTTATTTCTACGTTTTTATGTTGATGGTTTCTTGCTTTTATTGTTGCTCTTTAGGAACCGGAGGGGTGGTTACTTGTTATCATAGTTGTTACTACTTCTCATACTTTTTATATACAGTTCTTGCTTGTTATTCCATTTGAAACAAAAGCTAAAATTATAAAAAGCAAACTCAAGTTACAAAATAAACTGCACTTTTATTTCAAGTGAGACAATTTATTTTAATTTGTAAACCTACTCCATGGTGCATATTTTCAATTTTTCAGGGAAAATAACTTTATTTTTCCCATGGCTTCAAAATTTCCAAAAATTTTACATCTCTAGCCAGACCCCACAAAATGTGCAAAGACCCTGTATCGCAGAGTAATTCAATTTTAGACCAGTGACGGTCAGTGTTATTACTAAACTTCTAAGTATTCTAAAAAGGAAATACCAGTCGGGACCTGATCAAATCCCAACAATGCTGCTGAATATCAGTGCACCGGCAATTGCAAAACCTATTGCAACCCTAATCAATGAATCTTTGGCGACTGGATACATACCCAAACTCTGGAAGACTGCGAGAGTGGTGACAATACTTTGGTATCCAACTGTCGATACCATTGTTCCGTTATGTCAAAAAAAAAATTGAAAACTTTCTAGACGCAATTATTTGATTATTACCAATATTCAGACTATTTAACCCCAGATCAATGAGGCTTTCATCCAAATCATTCGACTACAACTGCCTTTTTAAAAGTTTGCAATGATCTCTAAGCTGACCTGAAACGAGGAATCCTAACTGGAGCCATCCTCCTTGATTTTGCCAAGAACTTTGACACCGTAGACCATGGCATCCTGTTGTTTTTAAAAACTCCGGTATTTGGTGATCACCGGCTAGCCTGGTTTCAATCATATGTATTTGATTGATCGCAATATGTGTCCGTTTCTGACAGCGCTTTCCTCCCAGTCATGTGCGGTGTACTCAGCGGCTCAATACTCAGCCCTCTGGAATTCACAATATTCATAAATGATCTGCCTAACTTCTGCAAAGCTTCAACTGTACACAAGTACGCAGACGACACCATAATCTATACCAGCAAACAAGCAGTTTGCAAGAACAATTCAGAGGTAGAAAAGTAGATCAGAGAACAAACGTTTTTTAAATACTGACAGAACTGTCACAATGCTCTCTGGAACAGCACCTAAACTACATAAATTCCAACCTTCCCATCTATGCATCAGGACAAAATCAAATGGCACACTGACCAAATATCTCGGTATGTGGTTGTGACGGACGCCGCTACTCGGAGGGAGTAGATCCGCCTTAGGTGCCGGGGTTGCGCTGCAGTGAGCAGAGGTAGCGAGCCGGCGTCTGGTTCCTTGCTGGAATATATCGAGTCAGCCAGGAGGAAATACCTAGCAGATAGTCCCTCTTCCCAAATACTCGAGACACAGTATAGGTTAAGCAAGTTGGTTTATTTTAAAACAGCACATACCTGGTCCATTTATATGGTACAGTCCCATTGTTCTCTCCCATGCCTGCCCCGAGACACCCCTGTGCCAGTTCTGCCACTGCCTCTAGCCCAAGCCCTTATTGTATGTTTAATCGTGTCCCAGCTCTTGGTGCTACACTGTCTGGTCCGCCCTGGGCTGCTCCCCGCCTGGGCAATTCCACCCCCCTGGAGTGCGAGCTCTGACTCCAGCGCCGGATCTCCTCTGCGGCTGGGAAACCCGACCTGAGTTCAGAGGCTGATTTGGGGGTGATCTTGATGGTGCTGGTCTCTAGAACTCACTCCACAGTGCTACCAGGGCCCCTCTGCCCAAAAAGTACTCCGGTGGCAGGAACAGGGGCTGAGCGGTGCAGGGTGCAAGGCATGTCGGCTGTGCTTGGTTTTGGCCGGTGGCAGCTGCAGCAGGGTTGCGCTGGGCAGATGAACTACGATGGCTGGGCAAGGCAGATTTGGCAATGAACCTAATAAACAACCATACACATACGGCCACAAATTGTAGTAACGAATGGGGGAACGAAAACTGGGCAATTTGGGTGTTATTAAATTGTGAAGGATTGCAGTCGCGTTTGGTGCGGGGAATTTGCGAGGGGAAACACAATACACCCAGAGATCACACAGACATAAATTGTATAAACGAAATTTGACCTTAAACAAATGAACTATTAACTTTTTATGGGCTAATAAATTGAACGTGACGGCTGTTCGGTCAGAGTGGTTAGACTAAAATCTATCTTTTGGCCCCTACATCGAAAAACTCCTTTAAACTGTGCCCTGTACAGAAACCCTGCCTGAGCCCCACAGTAAGAAAGCAGATTGTACAACAAATGCTTATGCTGCTCATTGAATACGTAGATGTAGTGTATGCAGCTGCCTCGCAAACACACCTTCATAAACTTACTACATTGTATAACTCATTCTGCCTCTTTGTGCTACAATGTAACTACATGACCCACCATTGTGACATATTAATTAAAAGAACTAAACTGGCCATAGATGGAATCCAGACACACCCTTCACCTTTCCAACCTGGTGTTTAAGCGCTTTTCTGGGAAGCCACCACCCTACCGGAATAGACTGCTTCCCCCCATCCGTTCCCTCCTCCTATAACCTCTGATCCAGGACCAGCACCTTACTTACAATACCAAAATACAAAAAGAAAGTGGCTCGATTCTCATTTTTCAACAGAGTACCGCAATTATGGAATAATCTCCCAGACGCCATCAAATCCTCCCCCAGTCTAAAGTCACTTAAGAGATCTCTATTAATATACCTCTATACAGAATGCACCTGTAAACCTGTGACATAGTGAATATATTTCCTACAGATTTATTTTCTGTTAATCTGTATATTTGTGTTTGTTTTTAATCTTGCATTTTATTACTTTGTATTTCTGTACCTACTGTAAAAATCCATTTAACTTGAACCCAGGACATACTTGAAAACGATAGAAATTAGGGATGCACCGATACCACATTTTTAGGACTGAGTACAAGTACCGTTACTTTTTTCAAGTACTCACCGATGCCGAGTACCGATACTTTTATTTAAGGTCATGTGACGCTTTCCAATAAATAAGTTAGGATTTTGTCGAAAGCCTGTCCAGTTTATGTTTATATTGAAATGTATGGCCAGAAACCCCATTTTACCCCCCCCCCCCCCCACACACCTAATCTCCGATACATGTATACCCACTCACATACATATTATACATACATACTTACAGACCTCAGACCAGACTTGCCTACATACATATACGTGTGTATACATACATATTACTCAGACCAGACATAGATATATATCTATATATCTCTAGCGCTGCAGAGGCCGCACACGTGTATAAAACAATAAACTTTATTCAACCTTGAAAATGGCTCACGCACGAGCCGAAACGTCGGTTCAATTTAACTTGATTTAATAAAGTTTATTTTAAACACGTGTGCGGCCCCGGGGCAATTTTCACATGCTTATGGCAGGTTTGAATGCTGAAAGGTTGTTGCTGGGACCTAGCCTTACCTATATACAGTCAGGTCCAGAAATATTGGGACATCGACACAATTCTAACATTTTTGGCTCTATACACCACCACAATGGAGTTGGAATGAAACAAACACAATGTGCTTTAACTGCAGACTGTCAGCTTTAATTTGAGGGTATGTACATCCAACTCAGGTGAACGGTGTAGGACTTACAGCAGTTTGCAGATGTGCCTCCCACTTGTTAAGGGACCAAAGGTAATGGGGCAGAATAATAATCATAAATCAAACTTTCCCTTCATAATACTTGGTTGCAAATCCTTTGCAGTCAATCACAGCCTGAAGTCTGGAACGCATAGACCTCACCAGACGCTGGGTTTCATCCCTGGTGATGCTCTGCCACACCTCTACTGCAACTGTCTTCAGTTCCTGCTTGTTCTTGGGGCATTTTCCCTTCAGTTTTGTCTTAAGCAAGTGAAATGCATGCTCAATGGGATTCAGGTCAGGTGATTGACTTGGCCATTGCATAACATTCCACTTCTGTCCCTTCAAAAACTCTTTTGTTGCTTTTGCAGTATGCTTTGGGTCATTGTCCATCTGCACTGTGAAGCGCCATCCAATGAGTTCTGCAGCATTTGGCTGAATGTGAGCAGATAATATTGCCCGAAACACTTCAGAATTCATCCTGCTGCTTTTGACAGCAGTCACAACATCAATAAATACAAGAGAACCAGTTCCATTAGCAGCCATACATGCCCACGCCATGCAACTACCACCACGATGCTTCACTGATGAGGTGGTATGCTTAGGATCGTGAGCAGTTCCTTTCCTTCTCCAAACTCTTCTCTTCCCATCACTCTGGTACAAGTTGACCGTAGTCTCATCTGTCCATAGGATCTTGTTTCAGGACTGTGAAGGCTTTGTTAGGTGTTGTTTGGCAAACTCTAATCTGGCCTTCCTGTTTTTGAGGCTCACCAATGGTTTACATCTTGTGGTGAACCCTCTGTATTCACTCTGAAGTCTTCTCTTGATTGTTGACTTTGGCAAACCTACACCTACCTCCCTGGAGAGTGGTCTTGATCTGGCCAACTGTTGTGAAGGGTGTTTTCTTCACCAGGGAACGAATTCTTAGGTCATCCACCAGTTGTTTTCCGTGGTCTCCCGGGTCTTTTGGTGTTGCTGAGCTCACCAGTGCGGTCCTTCTTTTTGAGAATGTTCCAAACCGTTGTTTTGGCCACACCTAATGTTCTTGCTATCTCTCTGATGGGTTTGTTTGTTGTTACCTTTGGTCCCTTAACAAGTGGGAGGCACATCTGCAAACTGCTGTAAGTCCTACACCGTTCACCTGAGTTGGATGTACATACCCTCAAATTAAAGCTGACATTCTGCAGTTAAAGCACATGGTGTTTGTTTCATTCCAACTCCATTGTGGTGGTGTATAGAGCCAAAGATGTTAGAATTGTGTCGATGTCCCAATATTTCTGGACCTGCCGCGGATACTGGCAAGCTGGCCCAGCGCTGGCTGGGGATATCGGGGGGCGGTATCAGGCCATTTGCACGAGTACCAAGTACTCGTGCAAACGGCAGTATCAGCACCGATACTAGTATCGGTGCATCCCTAATAATAGAAATGTCAATGTATCCTTCCTGGTAAAATACTTTATAAATAAACATATATATCTGTTTATTATTGCAGAAGCCATTTGCACATCACAACAATTTGAAGAACTTGCACCATTTTTTTGCATCGGTTTTGCATTTTTTGAAAGGAAATGCTGGTATCCTGTATTTTATATATAATTTGTGTGGTCAGGGTGTGTGCAGTGGGTAAAAGGGGTGTCTGGCCATACATTCAACATAAATTGGACAGCCTTTCAACAAAATCCTAAATTATTTACTGGAAAGTGGTCACATGACATTAAAGCAGGGACCAAGGCAATAGTGTGAGTGTGGCGCTCGTCTTAATATTTGAATGTGGGAGGACGTACTCAATATAGGCATGTGCCGCAGGCCAGAATATGTGTGTTTACAACCTCAAAAACACTGTTAAAATGGAAAATAGAAAAAACAAATCCTGGCGCACCTTTAACAATTCAGACACCGTCAAAAGTCTTGTCAAAGTCCAGCATATATACATGCAATATATAATGCAATGAAAATATAATGTGTATCTCACGATGAATTATTGACAAATAAAACAGTGTGACATGTGTTATGATTAATATTTTTATTATTTTTAAAAGCACTGAGGATACTTATAATAAACATACAAGGCAGTGCTTCTCTACACTCTTAGGGGAAAAGTGAGGTGGATATGTGGGTATAGTGCACAGAGATTCAGCAAATTGTTGTACAATTTGCTGAATCTCTGTGCACTATACCCACATATCCCACTCATTTTTCCCCTAAAGAGTGTGGAGAAGCGCTGCCTTGTATGTTTATTTTATGGTAACCTCTTTCTAGATATTGGGAAGTTATCTTAGTCCTGGCCACTATAGCGACCTCAGTTCACTCTTTTCCCTACTTGTAAGCGCACTACCTACTATCTACTTTGTACTGAGGATACTTATATTTGAGTAGTGTTCCGTTCCTTCCTCTCTGCTCAGGGTCCTGCGTTATGGTCATCGTGCGTGTTGTCCCAGGGAATGGGGGCTTGCAGCCCAGTGTGGTGGAGAATAAAAAGTAAAGCAGCAAGCAATTTTAAAATATTTATTAATAATTAAAAATAATTAGAAGAACCAGTCTTGAGCTGGTTAAAAACAATATAAAGGGATATATTATTATGGATTAAAAAGGATCACAGAAACGCGTTTTCGCCATAGGCTACATCAGTTGGAATCCTTTAAAAAAATGACAGTCCATGCAACGTGCAAAAAAGTCCAGCAGGGATGTCGAAACTCCAGCCCCCCAGATGTTCCTGAACTACAACTCCTAGAAATCTCTTGACTGCATTGGATGGTGAAGCATGGGAGTTATAGTTCATGGACATCTGGGGGGGCCGGAGTTTCGTTTGTGTCGTTCAAGATACAGTATCGGTGCATCCCTAGTACTAACCATTGGATACCCGGAACACCCTTCTAGCTTTGCTGTTTTGGAGAGGCACTGATGCAGCCGTCTGGCCGTCACTATTTGGCCCTTGTCAAAGTCACTCAGATCTCTTCACTTGCTCATTTTTCCTGCTTCCAACACATAAGTCAAGAACTGATTGTTCACTTGCTGCCTAATATATCCCACTCCTTGACAGGTGCCATTGTAACCATATAATCAATGTTATTCACTGCACCTGTCAGTGGTTTTAATATTGTGGCTGATAATTGTGTGTGTGTGTGTGTGTATATATAAATATATATAATTTAGAAATTCTGTGATAGACTTGGATATTTCTCAAATGGAAATGCAATTCAAGCATATCTGCGTCTTGCTTCTTTTTTGCAGTTTGAGGTTTACAGTTTCCAAGATTTTAAATGGTACATATGTGTCAGTTGATAAATTCTGCATTCGTAGAGGGATTTTTTTTATTTATTTTTTTAACTGCTTTAATTAGCTTTGTTTCCATGCTTTTGTCACCGCTGCTTTGTTATGTTGGCCTTCGTGTGCCCACCACCTGCCCAAAGATTGACCGGTCCTGTCTGCTCTTGCACATAATACATAACTGAACGCCGAACCCCAAATATTCCTGTCTCATGTCTGCATCAGCTAGAATATTAATTAGATCCAGCTTAATTACACAGGGCATTTGACAGCCACTGAAAATTGATGGAGACTAATAAAAATGTAATGAAAATGATTCATGTGCCTTTTGATCAGTGCTCGGTAGCGCTCGTATCTAATGGCATCCTTCGCAAGGCTGAAACCGTGAAGAATTGCCGATTCTGTTTACAAAGGATAACTTGTAACCAGTTTGATATCTTCCGCGAAGGGCAAAGTGGGTATCTTCCCAGACACAAGCAGGCTGATTTGCATCTAGTTGTTATGCGGGACGTAGCCAAGAATACCCATTGTCACGCATTGCCACAGCGAGCAAGCGAATAAACCCCCTTGAAGATTATGGCTCATTAAAACGGGGAGAAGATTAATATTTTTCCTGTCAAGATCAATACAGTTTCTCCTGCACTAATTGTCAGAAAAGCTCGCAGAGGCTACTGAAGGATGGCAGTGTGTGTGTGCAGAGAGTAGATCACAGGGACAATATTCAAAGGAAGGCTGTCCTGCACCCTCTGGTATCGACTTGCAAATTAGCAGCTGGATTCTAATTAAACAAGCTTAATGAAGGCTGCATTTGAATACTATCGAAGAATGGAGGAAAAAAATTCTTCGTTACCCATCTCTGTATGCTTTGTGCCTCACAATCATAAAATATACACAATTGTATACATTTTTTTTTATTTACCAAGGGCCCATCCCCTGAAGCCACAATACCGGACATGCATAATACCGTAGGATGTGTGTAACCTGGAACAGAGTACCTTAGAAACATAGAAAAATGTCGGCAGATAAGAACCTTTCAGCCCATCTAGTCTGCCCAATTACATGGATACTTTACCTGGATTTCTCTTTTGTTTAGGATAACCTTATGCCTATCCCATGCCTGCTTAAATTCATTTACTGTTTTGGCCTCTACCACTTCAACTGGAAGGCTGTTCCATGTATCCACCACCCTCTCAGTAAAATAATGCTTCCTGATGTTACTTTTAAACCTTTGCCCCTCTAATCTAAGACTATGTCCTCTTGTTTTGCTACTTTGTTTCCTTTTAAATATACTCCCTTCCTCTACCTTGTGGATTCCCTTTACGTATTTAAATGTTTCTATCATATCTCCTGTCTCGTCTTTTTTCCAAGTTGTACATGTTAAGATCATTAAGCCTTTCCTGGTAACTTTTCTCCTTCAAGCCGTACAGAATTTTAGTAGCCCTTCTCTGAACTCTCTCAAAGATGTCTATATCCATCTGGAGATACGGTCTCCAGTACTGCACACAGTACTCCAAGTGAGGTCTCACCAGTGCTCTGTACAGTGGCATGAGCACTTCCCTTTTCCTACTGCTAATACCTCTCCCTACACAACCAAGCATTCTGCTAGCATTTCCTGCTGCTCTATTACATTGATTACTTACCATTAGATCCTCTGAAATAATAACCCCTAAATCCCTTTCCTCAGATGTTGAGGTTAGGACTGTATCAAATATTCTATATTCAGCCCTTGGGTTTTTACGTCCCAGGTGCATTATCTTGCACTTATCCACATTAAAACTCAATTGCCACAGCTCCGACCATTTTTTTAGTTTACCTAAATCATTTGTCATTTGGCTGATCCCTCCAGGAACGTCAACCCTGTTGCAAATCTTTGTGTCATCAGCAAAAATACATACTTTTCCATTAATACCTTCTGCAATATCACTAATAAAAATATTAAAGAGAATGGGTCCAAGTACTGACCCCTGAGGTACCCCACTGGTAACAAGACCTTGCGCCGAATAAACTCCATTTACCACAACCCTCTGTTGCCTGTCACTCAGCCACTGCCTAATCCATTCAACAATACTGGAATCCAAACTCAAAGATTGCAATTTGTTGATAAGCCTTCTATGCGGAACAGTATCAAAAGCCTTACTGAAATCTAAGTAAGTAGTAAAAAAATCCTGTTGTTTGCTCTGTCCAGAGTCTGAATTGTTTTCACTCCTTTAGCCCAAGTGCTGAGTTGCCATCAGGAAGTATAATTTGCTTTAATTGCATAGTTTTCTTGTCTCTGCTAGTTTGGTAAGGAAATGTCGGCCAGTGCTGTTGAATCAGCCGATTGTTTCGCTCTGCGATTAGCTGAGCTGACAAATATAGCTCATTGAATACAGTATACCTCCACTTGATGGCTGCTACTTGACTCCTGGTAAATGACGCAGTCTGCTCTTTATACACTATGATCCATTCACTTAACAGCGATTTAAGGCAATACCTTGTTGGCCTTGGCATTGGACTTTGTTGCATGGTTTGAAGTCTGATTATTTCCAAATGCTTCTCCTGCCTGGATTTCCCTAACTCGCTACCATTTTTGGGTATAAATTGCTGCTTTGTTCTTCACTCCAAAAGTCCATAACGTTGCATTTGAGTGCACAGTCCAACCAATCTATCTAAATCCCTGTGCAGCAGAGTGATATCCTGATCACATTTTATCACTTTTTCTTTGTGTCATCTGCAAACACTTGACTTTAAATGCCAATTTCAAGGTCCTTTTATAAATACATTGAACAGAAGTGTTTCTATAACAGACCCCCTGAGGCACACCAATTACCACTGGTTTCCATCTTGAAAATTTACCAATTATTACTTTGAATAAATGTGTGGTTATTATTGGCTTGATTTTTCATTTCAAATGAAGTCTAATATACAAAAACAACCATTTTAAGGTAGTCATTTTCGTTCGAGCTCATCTTGCAGTTTGTTTCAGCCCCAAATTTTCATTTTCAGGGCACCACTACTCTGTTTTCTGTTAGCCAGTGTTCTATCCAAAAGCAAGCATTTTCAACTACACCAATTTTTCTTTATTTGAATAGCAACCTCTTGTGTGGAAATGTGAAAGCTTTGGCAAAATCCAAGTAAATCACATCCACTGCGACCCCCTGATCTATACTTCTACTTATTTATAGAATGCAGTTAGGTTAGACTGACATGATCTGTGTTTCATAAAACCATACTGATGCTTTGCGAAGTACAACATGCCTCCCAATGAATTCCTGAAAATTATCCCTTCGTAACCCCTCAAATACTTTTCCAGCCACAGATGTTAAGCTCACAGGTCTATAATTCCCAGGCATAAATTTTGAACCTTTCATGAATATAGGGATCATGTCTTTACGTCTTTTCAGCCTCCCAGTCAGAAAGGTACGACGTATGTAGGACGAGACTACAAAGCGCTATCCTCATAGGAGGATCGAGCATTGTAGCACTGAGAGCACTAACTGAGCTCACTTGGGGAGGCCACACTGGCATCAGAGTGGAAGGTACGTCCACTCTCACAGACGTTCCTTCCTCTCTCAAAAACGCTTGTGACCGCAGCCTTAAAAGTTGTAGCTGCCTTTTTATTTTGAATTACCTGTTACTTTCCTACTGAGCCACATTGGTTTCAGTCTGGTTTTTTTTATTATCCAGTGGAAAATATTGGGACGTGTACTGTGTAATTTTCTAGTATTTGAAGATATTCCACTTATCCTGTGGTTTACCCATTGGGGTTTTCCCCAATGACATTGAGAACTTCCCCTATCTTAACCCCTTAAGGACCGCTGACGTACCCTGTACGTCATGTCCACGGGTCTCCCTTAGACCCGCGGACGTACAGGGTACGTCAGCGGCGCCTAATCCCCCTCCTGCCCGATACTCACCTCCCTTGCTGGATCCCTCGGCGATCTGGCAGGGAGGAAGCCTGCCCATGTGATTTACATGGGCAGGCGAGGCTGATGACGTCGCCACGCTGCGTGGTGACGTCATCAGCAGGCGTCCCCATGCAAATCAATGGAGGGGAGCCCTCTATCTCCCCAACCATTGAAGCTAGGGAGATGCTTTTTGGACCGCTGAAAAGGGGAGCGTCTCCCCTTTTCAGCGGTGTATGGCATTAACCGTTTCGCCGCCGAATCACGTTTCGGCGCAAATTGGCGCCAAAAACGCGATTCGAACCTGGAGGGGGGCTGACATCTTGGATGTCAGCCAAGCCTCCAGGTCCCCCACCCACTGACAACCTCGCCATATGTGTGAGGATGTCAGTGGGCCAGTTAACCATCTAGCTGTCATGTAGAGATAAGGGGATCCTAAGGATCCCTGATCATGGCCTTTCCAATGATACCAAACATGACCAGGTTTGGTTTAAAAAAAAAATATAAAAAAAAATTAAATAATAAATTATTATTTTTTTTAAGTTTTTTTGTCTGGGGGGGTTTAATTAACTAGGACCTAGGCTGTCATCTCAAAATAATTAGCACAAAATGGTCAGAATGAGCGCATCGCACATAGGTGAACTGGCTCAGCAGTGAAAGGGTTAAAAGGCAAAAACATGTAAAAATTGGGTATTTCTATTCTCGGGATAAAATTTTGAAACTCTTTAGCCGGGGTCTTTATTAGTGGTTGTAGATTTTGGGGATTAAATTACGAAAAAGTGTGTTTTTACCATTTTTTTTTTTTGCAACAGATTTCATATTTTTTTTATAGTAAATTATTGGATATGATGGAAATAATGGTATTTCTAGAAAGTCCATTTAATGGCGGGAAAAAGGGTGTATAATATGTGTGGGTTGAATAAACGAGTAAGAGGAAAATTTGACCTAAACACTAACAGCGCAGAAACGTGAAAATAGCAGCGGTCACTAAAGGATGGATTTGTGTAAAACCGCCCGGTCACTAAGGGGTTAATGAAGTTAGCTCCTTTTAAAATTGTTTTAGCATGCCCCCTATGAATTTGCTTTGAGATAACTTCAAAAGACCCCATATTGTGGTCACTGTTTCCCAACTGCTAAGCTGTTAATGGCTTATGTTTTCTAGAAATCTTTGAATGCTGTAAATGGCCAGAGAATCATGGGAGTAGTATTTTAGGGCTGTGTTTCACGCAGGGCCGGCCCGACCATGGAGCAGCGCGGAGGCGGCAGATTTGAACAGGCGCCATCTTCGTGACTCCCGACGCTGGGCTGCCGCTGCTGCACTATTTTTTTTTTTCTTCCCAGTGCGGCGGCTGCATCTACTGTGGCGGCCGGCGCGTGGCCACATTACATGGCGCCGCCGCTGGCTGCGCCCACCCACATGCATGGTAGGCATGCGTCCATGGGAGTGCGGGCGCCGCATAGATCCGGCTCTTCCTGTCATGTTCCTTCAAGCCAGGGCAGCGGCGGCAGCGCACACTGTTGTGAGGTGGTGAGACTGTGACCGGCCGGATCGTGTTGCAGACAGTTGTTGACATGCCCTGGAGGACCAGCCACTGCCCAGCGCTACTCGCGTCGTACCAGACCAGTTCGTGGAAAACTAAGTCGGGGGGGGAACCGGGGACTCTGCCTGAGGTGAGAGCTGACCTGGGGGCAAATATACCCAAGTGAGCTGGCAAAAATATATACATTAACCATATGAGCTGGGGGCACGACTACTATATACCCACGAGAGCTGGCAATATATATACCCATGTGGGCGGGGGGCACGACTACTATATACCCATGAGAGCTGGGGGCATGACTACTATATACCCATGAGAGCTGGCAATATATATACCCATAAGAGCTGGGGGCACGACTACTATATACCCATGAGAGCCAGGGGCATGACTACTATATACCCATGAGATCTGGGGGCACGACTACTATATAACCATGAGAGCTGGCAATATACCCATGAGAGCTGGGGGCACGACTACTTTATACCCATGAGAGCTGGGGGCACGACTACTATATACCCATGAGAGCTGGCAATATACCCATGTGAGCTGGGGGCACGACTACTTTATACCCATGAGAGCTGGGGGCACGACTACTATATACCCATGTGAGCTGGCACTATATACCCATGTGAGCTGGGGGCACTATATACCCAACATCACTTTGTTTTGCTGTTCAATAAACAATTTAAACTATTTAACGTATTTATCGCAATAAAGTTATATAAAATATAATACTTAGTGTTATACTTGGATCTTAGTTATAAATATCATGATATAACACATTGGACGCGTCATGTGGGTGTATTTTGGGGTTAAGGCTTGGGTCAGACGAAAGCATTTTTCCCGCGAACGTGAAAAAGTGCGTCCGAACGCATTGATGTATTTTTTCACGGAATGCGCAAAAACGGTCAGACGACGCTCATTTTCGGGCGTGATTTTGTACGGATCGTCAATAAAACACTTTTTTTGCGTCTGGACGTTATGTAGGCCGGACATTAGCCCCGTCTGACGTCTCCTAATCACGCAAACACGCCGCTATGCCGCAGCTGCGCACTCAGTACGTCAGTACTAGCGGTTCTGCGTTGCACGGCCGGACTTTTGTGCGGCCGTGCATCGTATATTGGCCGTCATTGCCCGTCATCTGCTGCTAGTGCAGCCGTAATTATGTGCGCCAGAACGCACGTTAAAAGTGCGCTGGTCTGACCCTAGCCTAAGTGGTGGTGGTGGTGGGGGGGGCAGCATTTCAGCCTTCGCTCCAGGCAGCACAATGTCTTGGGCCAGCCCTGGTTTCAAGTCTCTGGTTGGAATGCGTAAAAACACCAAATTGTAAATATTTACATCAGTTAAGATCCTGCCAGATGTAGCGGCTCAGTGTATTCATGCTATTCAAAGGACAGATTCATGAACCAGTTGACAGAGGGTTGGCTTCACCCCATCGCACATGTATTGCTTTTCTTATTCTGAAAAGTTACATCTTTCTGTTTTACTGCTAGGAGGAATGGCTGCCTGGCAGTTATACTTTGCTGCTTTTGACAGCTCTTTTTTAAGGATCAGCGAAATTCTTTAGCTCACATGACCAGTAATATAATAAAGATTTGTGTTTATGTTGTCCCGCTTGAATTATTTCTCCTTTCCTTCCCTCCTCCTCCCATTCTCTTGCTCGCTCATTCTTTCTTGCATCCTTGCGTTCCCTTTCCATATTCTCTCATTCTGCCTCGGATCTCGAGCGGAGAGCTGCCAAAAGCATATAGGATGAAATCTGGGGTGGCAGCTGCTGTGCCCTACAGTTAGATAGCAAGACTTTGAAGATGTTTCAACTTAAAGGAGCTCAAGGCTGCAGGCTTAGCCAATTTCTGCAGGTTGCAAGAGCTTTGGCTTTATGCCTTTTTGAAGATGAGCTGCTAAAGCTCCTGCCACTGCCTCAGGCATGCTAACACCAGCAGGATGCGTTTTTCTTTTTTTTTGTATTTGTATTTTTCTTTTTCTCCTTTTGTAGCTTAGTTCATCTCGTATGTAAGTAGCACATGCTTTATCAATGCCAGCCGTGACAAGTCTTTCTCTAGATAGGCCCATCCCAGTAGCTCATGCTGCAATGATAGATGATGAAGTGCACAAGTGCCACTTTCCCAGACTGATTTATGGAGTCATATTTCATGGAGAAGCAAACAGCGGCCTCTTGAGAAACGCTTATGGATTGCCAAAGACCGTCGCCGCTTCACTTCTGCAGTCTTTCAAAAAACTGTGATGCCATACACATGACATCCTCTGCAGAGCTATATTCATTTGTCATGTGGGCAGCTATAGATCCAACCTGACCAATGCCTCCCCGGCCTGCCTGCAACGGCTTACGTTCTCGTATTGACTTTGGCTCTCCATTTGCATTAGCAGTGTCAGCACGGCACTTGGTTTCTCCCTTTTTGATTAGTTGCTCATCACAGCAAAACTAAACAGGGTTTCCGCTCTGTCTTGATCATCCATGTCTCTAAACAGTATTAAATATTAAGACTTTATGATTGTTGATATTTACAATATACTTGGACTACAATGTGAAAAATGTCCCGGTTAGAAATACTCTTGACGTGAGCGGTGCAGAAAAAGGTGCCGTTTTAAAATGTATTTAATGGTTTTCAATTTTTTTTCTTAAAGGTGCAAATGCTATTTAAATAAACCTATGTTTTTTTTTCTTTTTGAGATGAAATAACCCCAAATAACACACACATTAATTTCAGTCTCTCAGTCCTATTTGATCCATGGGCCCCCCATTCTTTGGGGTGTGACGGTATTGATTTACCCTGATGCACAGTATATACATACATACATAAAGCCAGCCATGTATGCGCTGCTAATATTATACAGCAATTTGTGCGTGCCTTCTAAGCAAGGTGCAAACATCTCTTTACAGAAAGGAAGAGAAGCATTGTGGTGGTTTTGTTTTTACGTTATTTTTTCTATCGTGCCTCCCCCTCTCATTGGTTATTCTCAACATCTTCCAAGTTACATACCATGTATATGTGTGGCTTTTAAGGTACAAATATTTCTTCCCTAAATTTTCTTTTTCTTCATTTGCAGATCAGTGCCTTTTTAATTGAGCATTCTCCATGTAGCCTAGGGTTAGGATGTTTGCCACTTGTGTGCACCTCCTAAATACTAAACTTTACACAGTAAAGTCTTTTCTTTTTTTTATATATATATATACTGTCATTGTACGGCATGGGCACCACTGAACCTTAGTCCTTTACTCCTCCAGTACGAGGGTATTTTTCCACTGCCAGGACACAACTAATTTGTGGGGAATAACGTTGCAGCAGCCATACAATAAAAATGTGCTTTAAAATCTCAAAAGCATAATTTCAAACTGTATGAACCTTTTTGACAGGCAGATTGTGCCATCAGCTGCCCGAAAAGTGTTACTTCACCTCCCTGATACAGAGTGGGTTCAGTTTTTTTTCTTTGATTTGGGGGTGGGAGGTAGACCTCTAAGCTGATCAGTTTTAGCACCTGGTTGTCAAGCCAGAAGTGCTGAAACTTTGGGCACATTCTGGAGCCCATTTTCAAACAAATTTTGTTTCCAATAAGTAAAAAAATTGATTTTGCATTGCTCCAGAATTTGTGTGTGTGTGTCTGTCTGTCCTTAGTAGTGATGAAGGGTTAATGTCGTGACCCCTTAACCAAGGGCAGTCGCATGTTTGCATATTTTTCTTTGGCCCCATTCACACTGTGCGATTTTATTGCGTGGATTTTGCTGCGACGTCGCAGAGAAATCCGCACTACGTCGCTCTATGTAGCTTCTCCAATGCATTTCAATGGAGCTGATCACATCTTGTCGTGCCATGTCGCATGTCCTTTTTTTTTTTTTTTTTTTTGCGATTTGCATTGGTGGTGATTTGCAAAATCTCACACGTCGCACGACATTTTCGCTCTGTCGCGAATATGAAAGTTGCATGGAAAATTGCACAGTGCGAAGAGGCCTTAATTTCATTTGTGAATGATATGTATCTGAATGTTTTGAGCAATGGTCTTTTCTAAAGTAGCCTGGGCTATGTTCACGCCATCTAGAAGTATAGTAAAGTGATTTTATGCTGTTAAAAGAAAGGGGGGGGATTGCGACTGTAAGTCTGAGCTGTTTGTACAGTGTTTTGTTCTGAAGGTTGAGTAGAGATGCTTTTTTTGCGCAGATCTTGATATTTGGCATAAATGAATTTTTAATGCCTGTGCCACTTACCTGGATTTACATTCTTTTACCAAGCAAGATAAACTGCTGATTAATTCAGTATAGAACTCAATTACAAAGTGAGCGCCTCTCTGCAGGGATCCGCCACCCTGTAGAACACAGATGCTGAATTTATACACCAGCATATTTCCGAACGCTCTGAAATATTAACATTTTTTTATTGCACGTGTGTGGCTAGGAGGAGGATGTATTCCTGTTTGCATGGAGTGAGATATTCCCACTTTGCTATATACATTGGTGTAGGTATAGATTGCAATCCGTTATACCTCACTGAATCGTGTTAGTAAGACATTGTATTGGAACATCAGGTGTAAACTGAAAGCTACTGTATAGCGCTGCATCATTATGGATGCTTTAATTGAAAAACAAGATAATAGGTTTTGAGGATTGTTTTTAATACCAACATTAGTAAAAAGGAATTAAAGGGCCACCAAAAAACTGTAATGTCCTTATTGTATTGATTCTATGTTGCTGATTTCTTACATCCAATTAGTTTTTCTCTTGTGAGTTTAGTTAAAATATTTTACTCCGTGTGTCACTGGGTGCATCTTTTGTGTGATCTTGTTGTGTTAACTGCCCCCCCCCCCGTATCTTTACCTCACCCTGTCCTCACTGGGCAGCTTTGCTCATATGGAGTCTATGGGTCAATCACTGACTCCTCATACATCATGTATTGCGTGGGATGTATTCAAATGTCACCAATGGTAGATTAGAAGTCTTTGGCGCTCCCTGTCATATCTCATTCAGCTGCCATCTCTTATCTCAGCCTGGAGGACAATACCCTCCTGCTGCCTTATCTAAACATTCGCTCCTCCATCTCATTAACTGTTAAATAATGTAGATTAAGGCTATTGTCAGACGATCGCACTGATCACGTCCGTGTTGCCGCACATTTGTACGTCCGTTATAGCATACAGTTCTGACCATTGGAGCCCCACACACAAACTACGTCCGCACCGAACTGTGGTCGCACAACGGATGCAAGTTGGACAAGAAAGTAAATCCGCTAGAAAGGACGCACAGAGTGCGCTGCGTCCGCAACGTCCGCATAGCTTTGTGTGTGAGTGATGGAACGAAGTCAGACGTACAGCATTTTTGACGGACAAAATGTTTTTCATATTTATTTTCCCTTCTACATTGGTCAAAAAAAAAACCTCAGTCACAAAAACTGTGTGGCCACTACCTTGACGTCAGTCAGAAAGTACGTCCGTTGTGCATGGATGCACAGTCCGCACAGAATGCGCTCGTCTGACATTAGCCTAAATAAGCATGAGCTGCAAAGCTTTTGTTAAATATTGAAACACGGGAAAAATACTAAAAATGGAAAAGAGATCAAAACCTTACTTTTGAAGTAATTGCATTTAAAAAGGAAAAATAAAAAAAAACGGCATGTGTTTTATAATGTGGTTTTATTTGTAATGCACAAGTAATCTAGTTACGGATTATGTAAATGCTAGTGTCTAAGTGAAGCCCCCTTATTCTTTTGAGATAAACACATCTAATAAGAGGCCAGATCTCACATTTAGATGTTGACTTTTCTAATCACTATTAGTTCACCCCTATGTTATTCTTCAAGCTCCCCATCCAAACGAACAGGGCCCAGGAACACCCTGGTAAATCTGGCTTTATTGCAACTTCCTCAGCATACTCTGGCCAGCAGGAGGACTCACTTTACCCTATTGTCATTCGATCTTCCGCATAGAGGCCCTGATGCCGCTCGATTTTCCGCATAGAGGCCCTGATGCCGCTCGATCTTCCGCATAGAGGCCCTGATGCCGCTCGATTTTCCGCATAGAGGCCCTGATGCCGCTCGATCTTCCGCATAGAGGCCCTGATGCCGCTCGATCTTCCGCATAGAGGCCCTGATGCCGCTCGATGTTCCGCATAGAGGCCCTGATGCCGCTCGATCTTCCGCATAGAGGCCCTGATGCCGCTCGATGTTCCGCATAGAGGCCCTGATGCCGCTCGATGTTCCGCATAGAGGCCCTGATGCCGCTCGATGTTCCGCATAGAGGCCCTTGATGCCGCTCGATGTTCCGCATAGAGGCCCTGATGCCGCTCGATGTTCCGCATAGAGGCCCTGATGCCGCTCGATGTTCCGCATAGAGCCCTGATGCCGCTCGATGTTCCGCATAGAGGCCCTGATGCCGCTCGATGTTCCGCATAGAGGCCCTGATGCCGCTCGATGTTCCGCATAGAGGCCCTGATGCCGCTCGATGTTCCGCATAGAGGCCCTGATGCCGCTCGATGTTCCGCATAGAGGCCCTGATGCCGCTCGATGTTCCGCATAGAGGCCCTGATGCCGCTCGATTTTCCGCATAGAGGCCCTGATGCCGCTCGATGTTCCGCATAGAGGCCCTGATGCCGCTCGATGTTCCGCATAGAGGCCCTGATGCCGCTCGATGTTCCGCATAGAGGCCCTGATGCCTGCGTTTTTAGAGATCAATGTATAGAATGAGTTTTAAAGATTTTTTTTTTATTTGCTTAGGCTGATATTATAGTGGAAAACAACATGCCTGGTTTCATTTGGGAATGTAACTGAATAGTGGGCAATGCTCTCAATGTAGTAGGAACAAAGGTAACATAGGAAGCTCACAGGCTTGATAAGGCCCCGTTCACATCTGGGCGTTTTACAGTGCGTTCCTGCGTGCTGTAAAACACCCAAGCACGGAAATCCCGTGATTTCCAATGGGGCCCGTTCACACCTGGGCGTTTTACAGCGCACAGGAATACGCTGTAAAACGTCCTACACCCAAAGAAGTACGGGAGCTTCTTTGGGGCGTATTGCAGCGCGTTCACACTGCAGTCTATGGCCGTGAACACGCTGCAATGCGTGTTCGCACGTTTTTTACGTTTCGTGCGATACGCGCATCAAAAAATGCGCATATTGCGCGCGTCAACGCTTAGGTGTGAACCCAGCCTAAAAGCTGTTGGTCCAGCCGAAACGTCTGCTGTTGTGAATACACTTTAAATTGCCACAATTGGAATTCAGTGCCTGGTCTCGAGTTTTTAGGTTTCATTTGAGGTCATTATATAGTGGAAAGCCTGAAGAAGAGTGTTTTTGCTAATTACACCAGTGTTTTCAGCAGCTTTGCTTCCTTTCTAGGAGTGTAGGAAGTGAGGGGACCGATCCTCCTAGTTAATCGGCCTTTATGCTGACTTCTAGTTAAAAGCCTTGCTGCCAATAGATCTTATGACAGTTTTTGTTATATGGAGATGGATATATTACTAAAATCCATATTCCCAGGCATCCCCCCCCCTTTATCTAATAAAGAAGATATGCAAATGCCATTTTGCATGCAGCATGTTCTGCTGGAAACAGATTTTACTGTACAAACGATTTGGAATTCTGTACATAACTCTCCAATATTTCATCAGCGCATATTTAACCAACCTTCTCTTCCTAGCGCTCTGGCAGTAAAAATGTCTTGACAAATATAGATAGATCTACGTGAAAATCTCAGTCTCTTTCAAGGTATTCGCTGCAGAGGTCGGTTTAAAAAAAAAAAAAAAAGTCCTGTTGTGTTGAGCAACATGAAATCATTGAGTAAGCCCAGGGTGGGATGAATTTCACCTTTTATATCATGTCTGCTATGCAGCATCCCCCCTGTGTAAACTTAATTGTCTCAGATAGGAACCAAGCTGATCTGCAGCTGAAAGTGGTCATTTTGCAAACATGAGCCATTTATTATCTGTCTGACAGCGAGCCTTGTGTCCTGTCACTTGCTCTCTCTTATAATTACCTATCTTCAGCCTGGTAAGAGCGCCTTGGCTTTATTATTGCATGGCTAGAGCAGGTTAACCCCTTCTGTTTCCTTGTAAGCGGCACTGGGCTTCGGCATTGTTGGTTTCTCTGGCAATCGAGTGGTTAATTCCAGCATAGCCATTTTCTCTGCATGTAGTATTTCAGCCGTATCCTTGTTAATTTAAGCTATAAATGCGACATGTAGAATAAACGTTTTGTTTGTTCTCGCTAATCCAAGTAGCGGGTAAATAAAAATGTCTTTCAGTGCTCTCTGTCGCCGAACTGCACTGGAATCCGAATAACGAAGGCTGATATCCCTCCTTTTCCATCTATCAACACCTGATCCTGAATAAAACCCCAGCTCTTCCGACAGCAGGCTTAAAGTTAAGATTTAATACAGCCCCCGTCTACCATCGAGCAGGCCTCGACAGTTTAAAGCTCATTCTCTAAATCTCTGCAGACTTTATGGCCAGCCAAGGGCCCATATAAAGTTTAATAGCATTACGGCACATAAATCATCTTTTAAAGATGCAGCTAGCAGCTCGGATATTAAATGTAGACAATTGTGTGCGTTATAAATAATTTATCAAACACCATTTCAGATTGCACGTCCTGGCTGGCTTTTTTTTTTTCCCCCTCCTTGCCCACACTGGTTCTATTCCTTAGATACTCCTTGAAAGAACCATTACCGGTCAGTTTAATGAACTCTGGGGCCGTTCAGGCCTCTACGAGCCTTATGCCGCATCTGTGGTGACCGATCTGGACCTCTCTCCTGCCTTTCTCAAGTGCTGGCCATTTGTCATCTGCTGGTAAATGGCTGTGTACATTGGAGCCCAGGGACACATTGTGTGATACGGTGATGGAAGCAAACAGATAGCTCTATAAAGAGCTGCTTGTCACAGCTGACTCGTCTTACCGTACATCACTCTTATTGTAATCTCATTTAAGAAGCAGCAGAGGCCCCAGGGTAACATATTCCCAGGTACTTTAGACTTTGTGGCTGTAAACTACTCACAGACCCAGTTATTCCCTCCTAACTTTCTTTCCTTTAATTACACGTGTGGTGTCTGCCTTGCTAAGACAAGTAATACAGGAAGGAACAAGGCGTATAGTCACGATATATTATGTATCGTGCCTTCTATTTTACTAGAGCAAAAGAACATCTCCATGTTGTTAAAACTGGTAAAATTCAGCAGACACGGAACAATAAGATTAGAACTCCTACCCTATTGTCCTTTACCAGGGAATCAGCTGACTGAGACTAGGTATTTTCCTACTTCTGTACATTCCAAAAATGTAATTATCTGATATAATATATATATATTGGGGTACACAATTGTGGTTTGCTGCTTTATTTTTTTAATGTTGGTTTTTAGGCTTCTCACCTTGCATACACTTGGGGGGTTATGCAGAGCGCACCAAAATGTCTCCAACATTTCAATGCTCTCTCGTTCCCTGTACCTCCCAGGGCATCAAATTTCCCGATCCTAAAGGTGAATTCAGCATTCACTGCAGGGACCCTGGAGTACAGGAAACGGACCTGAAAATCTGTCACACACCCGCGGAAAAAGCTCATCCGATACGATCCGTGGTATCGGATCACTCGAACCGCGGCAAAAAATATGCCGAACACGTCCGGAAAAGGCCGATAAGCCGCCAAACACAGCGCTGACCAGCCGACAAACGAAGTAAAAAGAAAAATAATGTCAAAACATGAAATGCTGTGTAAAAAGTAAAAAAAAAAAAAACTTGATGAAAATGTCTGGGATTTACATATACAATTCTATGAATGATAATAAAAAGGTCTGTTACAAAATAAAGAAAAAAAAAGTTGCCGAAAAGATCCTACATCACTAAATAGAGACTTTTTACTGCAGAATAAAATAATAAACCGTTTATTAGATATTGTATACAACAGGAATATTTTTAACATTGAAGCCTCTGGGGTTCGCCTGAATAAACCTGCCGAATGAAACCACCGAACAGCAGGGCATTTCGGCAACTTTTCTTTGCTGTTCAGTGTTCTCTGAATAGACAAAGCATTGCTTCTCTATGGGAATTTCACTGCGTCGAACAGGCACTGTACTTATTTATTTCTTTATAAAGTATTTTACCAGGAAGGATACATTGAGATTTCTCTCGTTTTCAAGTATGTCCTGGGTTCAAGAACATTGAATTGTTACAGCTGTTACAAACATACAAAGTAATAAAATGCAAGATATTAAAAAAAATTGCACAAATATACAGATTAACAGAAAATAAATACATTCACTATTTACATGTTTACAGGTGCATTCTGTACATAGTCACTATGTTACATGTTTACTTGCTGGCAGTTCGCCAAAATTTAGCGAACTGCCTGTTGTCTGAATAGCCGAACGGCTCTGAAATGTCACTGTACGTGAAAATTCCCTGTTCGGGGCCAGATGGGTTGTCTCTGAATAACCCTATTGGTTATTTAAAGGCTACAAAGTATTTTGGCCAGAGATGGTATTGTATATGCTCAATATCCCATTCCACTTTTAGGACAAAATGATGTTGTTACAAAAGGCATAACCTAATTGGGATGGTTGTTCTATTAAACCATGCTATTATGGAGCTGCCATCGGCGAAAATATACTATGCAGGTTATTTTACAAAGCGCTGGCGTCAGACATTCACGGAGACATCAGTTACAACGAAAGTAACATTCCCAGTGATGAAGCCTCTCCTGCTTCTGTTACAATTAACCTCTCGGGTCACGGAAGTTTGTCAGTACTAGCATGGTAAACTATGGCACTTTGTGAATAACTCCCTATTTACAGTGGTCTATTTATGCTGACACTATACCTTGAACCTCCCTGAATGGCATGATAAATACGTTAGAACATTGATTTGTTTATTTATCACATGTTATATCTCTCTACTTTTCTCCATTAAATGGGTTTTGCAATTTAGGCAAAATATTTGTATTTAATGGTTTATCTTGCACAGAGGGAGAGCTTTCCCAGATTACCCCGAACATGCCCCGAGTGATTGCTAAGGTTTTTTAAATCCTCTGCAAATCTTAAATTGTTGACACATAAAATTATTACAGCATATGTCTCACTGCAGGTATCACAATGTTTTATTAGTTGTAACAACACAAAGTAAAGCTAACACATTGCATTTTGATGCTTGTATAGGGTAATATTTGGCATTAAATCCATTCTACTAACTGCACTGATTGCACTTAACCTGATTTTGGGTAAAGGGCATTTGTAAAAAGGCCCAGAATAAAACCACAACTATAGAGTAAACACATAGGGCTAAATTATAAGGCTGCTGTTTACGTTTTAGATGGTACTGACCTTGGTGTAATCCTAACCAATTCTATTCCAGACTTGGAATCTAGCACACAATTTCTAGGAACCCTGGGGTAATATTGCTTATTTTTCTTAAACCGGGAGGCTACATACTGATTCAATGTGTTTGTATCAAGTAGCAAAATCCATTACTTGCCTCTCCATATCAGAGGAGACATAAACTGCTTTTAACGCAGTACTGATTTATTTTTTCCTCCAGCTCTTTTAACAGGTACATTTCCTGCACAACATTCTCGGACCTCTTTGTTGTATGTGGAGCAGTAACTTGCGTCTAAAACCTTAATGTTTATGTAATGATACTGTAGGGTACTAAATATTTTTTTATTTTCTTCAGGAAGAAGACGCTAAACAGCTTGTAAGAGATGCTATCGCTTCTGGCATCTTTAATGACTTGGGCTCTGGCAGCAACATTGACTTGTGTGTCATAACCAAGGACAAGTTGGATTATATACGTCCCCATGATGTGGCCAACAAGAAGGGTGTGAGGTGAGCTCATGCATGCATGTGTGTGTGTATATATATATATCTCTATCATTTCATATATTCCTATAGATTTAGCAGGGTCTCCTGCTCCTTTTGACTATGATTTATTGATCTGATGCTATCCGTTCCTCATACTCGCATCCCCCAACTCTCATCTTCAGGACTTCTCCCGAGCTGCCCCCTTTCTATGGAACTTCCTCCCTCGCAACATTGGTCTCTCTCCATCTCTCCAGTCCTTTAATAAGTCTCTGACATTACTTTAGAGAAGCCTATCCGCTCACCCCATAATCCCCCACTGCACATTTCTTGCTCCATCTTCCCATTCAGCCCCCATGCACCCCACTACTTCACATACCCTATTTACCCCTATCTAATATGTCACCCCTCTCCTCTTAGATTTTAAGCTCTCGAGCAGGGTCCTCTCTCCTGCTGTTACATGTTTTTAACTTTTATGCATATTTGCTATTCTGTCTCTCCCATTGTACAGCGTTACGGACCTTGTTAGCGCTTTATAAAAACTTGTAACTGCCAAGTCTTTTTCCCACTAATGTAAAGTGCACCAGAAACTGTTGGCACTATACAAATGATGATTAAGGCAGGGGTCAGACGGTTGAGCGCACTTTTTAACGTCCGTCTTAACCCACTGTTTGCTTTTAGGCTAGGGACAGAAGAGCGCATTTTCTGCGGCCACCGTCAAAATGTACGTCGATGCGTGCGCACGCATTTTTTCACAGAATACGCTTAAGTGGTCAGACGATGCGCAATTCTGGACGTATTTCATGACGATGGGGTAAAAAGAAGTCTAGGGAAATCCGGCTGTTTGAACGTTATGTTGGCCGCACACTAGCAGCGTCTGACATCTCCTAATCACGCACACACGCTGCTATGCGGCCGCAGCGCACTCTGTACGTCAGTACCAGCGGTTTAACGTTCTCGAAAAAATGCGTTCATTTTCCACTTGCGTTGCGCGGCCGGACTTTTGTGCGACCGTACTTCGTATATTGGCTGTCATTGCCCGGCATCTGCTGCTAGTGCGGCCGTGATTATGTGCGCCAGAACGCGCGTTCGCACTGCCTCAGTCTGACCCTAGCCTTAGTTGTAGCTTTTCAAAGGAGTCAATAGAGAACGACACACGTGCGCACTTTCACGCGCGGGCAATGCATGTTGCAACGGATGCCAAAATGGCATAGACGTTAAAAAGCTACACGGACATAGAGAAACCCCTGGCTACAGCGTTTTTTTTTTTTTTCTCTCTCAAAATCCGTCAAAACTACCTGATGCAATGTAACCACTCATCTGTTCTAAAGTGCATCCGTTACTGTGCACAATCAGTGCGCTCCTCTGACCCCAGCCTAAATCAAACAGATTCTACTTGATTCCTTCCGTTATGTGTTCCACTTTAGCTAATGTTACAGGGCCCTTGCTTTTTGGACTGTTTTTAATGAAATCTCATTTTATATTTTATAGGACAGGAAATTACAAATATAAGAAAGGAACGACAGGGGTCTTAACGGAGAAGACTATCCGTTTCAACCTGGATGTGATGGAAGAATCTGTGCAAACCATGGATATTTCCTAAGGTTATGCACCACGTGGATTCTGCCATTCTTTAGTAACTTTTTGTTTAACATGATCTTGATTTAAAATGTGGCATGAGATCGCTGTGGGTTAATAAAGTTAACTACAATTAATAAATGTTTTGTTTCATTTTGATGTTAGTGACTTTTTCCCCCTCATATCAGAAAGGTGGTAGAGCCCAAAAATAAAGGAAATATGTATCTAAAATAAATGTGCGCTGCCTTTTAAACCTCCCTGGTGTTACGATTCTGACATATTTTATATGTTTGAATCGTTACAATTTACTTGGCCCCCTGGTGGTATATCGAGTGTGGCTCGGGGTTAATTTCATTGCAGAAAGCAATAACCCCGAGCCACATTCAGGCTGGATAACATACCTGTACCTGCGCTCCCTCGCTGACCCCTGCTGTCACCTCCGGACGATCAGTACGTCCTAGTTCCCTTCTCACGAGAAGGGAATCAGTACGTCCTAGTTCCCTTCTCACGAGAAGGGAACCAGGAAGCAAAACCCTGCGATCGTGGAGGTAATCATGGAGGGAGCGCAGGTAAAGGTATGTATACAGCCCAAATGTGGCTCGGGGTTACTGCTTTCAACACTGAAAGTTAACCCCGAGCCACGCTCAGGAATACCGTCAGGGGGGTTAAAGGACTACCTATATGGGGGGGGGATTAATTTGAATGTGGTATGGCCAAAGGGTAATAATGTATGGAATATTTGTGTATTTTATTTGTAAGTGGTGTGGCCCCCTATCTTGTTTATATATGGATTATTCTCATTGAGCTGTGTTAAAAGGCTACTACCACCAAAAAATTAAATGCCCTTATTTTGGCTTATGTTGCTGATATCTTACATGTGCTTTGTTTCTCTTGTATGTTTAGTCAAGAATATATATTTTACTCAATGTGTCACTGTGTGCATCTATTGTGTGATCTTTTGTAACGATACGTGGGGGGGGCACAGTTTACATCACTTGGTTTTTACTGGATGGCTTCAGCCATAGACTGGCGTCTATGGGTCAATTACTGACTCAAACCATTGTATTGTGTGGGATGTATTCAAAGGACATCACCATGGAGTAGATTAGAAGTATTTTAAGCTCCCTGTTTTCTCATTCAGCTCTTGAGTAACCTATAGAACACAATACACCCCCTGCTGCGTTATCTAACATTCCCTCCTTCACCTCAATAACTGTAAAATACAGATTAAACTGCAGTAAAGATTTGTTTCCATTTTGTTTATTTTAAAAAAAAATTACATGCACTTCAAAAAAAGAAGCATGTTTTTTATGAAGTGGTTTTGTTTGTAATGCACAAGTAATCTAGTTGCAGCTTGTGGTAGTGTCCCTTTTAAATAAAACTTTATTCATCGCGCAATGTGAATGTGGGAGGTTATACCATAAGCAAGGGGTAAGCTTACCCTTGTGAAAAATTAATTGTGCATTACCATTACATAATGTGAAATTGACTTGTTTGAGCCACACTTTGGCTGTGCTTTATCCTATGCAATATTTAACAATTAATGAGGCTGAAGGAGGTGTATTGTATTCTGCATGCTACTCCAGATTAAGAGATGGCAGTTGAATGACATAAATTAGAGATCTTAAAATACTTCTAATCTAACTCCTGGTGTCCTTTGAATACATCCCACACTGAAAATGCTGTTTAAGTCAGTGATTGACCCCTAGTTTCCATTCTATGGCCAAAGCCACCCGTGAGGCGCAAATGATGTAAAGATACCATGGGTGGGGGGAGGGGCAGTTTATAACACAAAAGATGCACCTAGTGAGTAAAATATTTTCTTAACCATACAAGAGGAAAACAAAGTACATGTAAGATGTCAGCAAAAAAACCTCAATAAGGGTATCGCAAAAAAAGTGTAGTGGTCAGGGTGATCAGTGGCGTCACTAGGGTTGGTGTCACCCGGTGCGGTAACTTATGGTGTCACCTCCCCCCCCCCCCTGAGTTTTGCGGTTTCTTTTTTTAACTACTCTTACTCATAAATCAGTACTCCCATATAACACTGAATGCTCATGCACAGCGCACACTGTGAGGTTTATTGCTGTGGAGCTCTCTCATATGGTCACACACAAATTTTGGCGAACTGCCAGCAAGTACAGTGCCTGTTCGAAGGCAGTGGAAGTGAAGCCACATTTGGATATATATTGCCCACATCAGCTCTGGATATATTACCCCCAGCTCACAATTATATATTGCCCCCAGCAGCTCACCCATGGATATATATTGCCCCAGCTCACATATGGATGTATTGCCCCAGCTCACATATGGATGTATTGCCCCAGCTCACATATGGATGTATTGCCCCAGCTCACACATGGATGTATTGCCCCAGCTCACACATGGATGTATTGCCCCAGCTCACACATGGATGTATTGCCCCAGCTCACATATGGATGTATTGCCCCAGCTCACATATGGATGTATTGCCCCAGCTCACATATGGATGTATTGCCCCCAGAAGCTCACACATTGATATACTTGCCCCCAGAAGCTCACACATGGATATATACTTGCCCCCAGAAGCTCACACATGGATATATACTTGCCCCCAGAAGCTTACACATGGATATATACTTGCCCCAGAAGCTCACACATGGATATATACTTGCCCCCAGAAGCTCACACATTTATATATATATTGCCCCCAGACCAGTAGCTCATTCTGCTATTCTTTGTATATAGCAGAAACTATGGTTGTTCCTTCATAGACTGTTAACTCTATAGCAGCAGTGAGGGACAGGCGTGACAGTGACTGCAGAGACAGTGCCCTCTCCATCCATACCTCTACCCCACATCAAGCAGGTTTAGCATGAATCCCTGTGGACAGCATCAAAACCCTGAGCTCAACACCTGTGTGTCCTCAATCTCCCAGTGCAAGAGGTGTATTGATACTGGAGATCAGGCAAGTAATCCTGGTATTTCTGCACTGTATGGAGGAGTGGTGAATGGTCAGGGTAGATGAGCAGACACTCTGCTCCCACTGTCCTTCATAGGGCTATGATGATCCTCACTGGAAGGGGAGCTGATGCTTCACTGTTTGAGGCTCCATCATGGCACCAGGCCGTGCTATAGGTCACACTGTGATTCTGAGTCAGCACTATGCTCTAATGTATAAAAATATATTATATATATATATATATATATATATATATATATTTTGTCATTGTCCTGCAGCAGCTCCACACGGCATAATTATCCCCCCTCACCTGAACACATGCTCCGTGCTCCAGATCTTCATGTCTCTAGGACAGGACCCTTTAGTGCTGGTATGAGGAGGTAGTCCGGTGGTGGGGCATAGAGATCAGGGGGCTGCATGCTGCTATCACACGGCGCGGCCCGAATCACAGGCAAGTGGCTGCTGGCGCCACACTGACTCACTGGAGACAGAGAGGAAGGGTATCCGGCCTCCCAGCCGCGCATTAATCCCGATCTGGCCCCCTCTGTGTCGCTCACTGTCTCCTTGGCTGCACCCACACACACATGGGCGCTGGAGCGGAGGGGAAGGATCGCCGATTGAGGAACGCGGCTGGCCGGGGGCTGCTGAAAAAAATAGTGCAGCGCTCGCCGCTGTGCGAATTTGCCGCCGGTCTCCCCAAGGCCAGTGGGCACCCTCAAGTGGTGTAATTGCCAGGGCCCGGTTGACCGCGACCGCTGCGACCCTGGTAGTTCCGCCACTTTAGTGTCACCCTAAGGGCGGGCGTCACCTGGTGCAAGCCGCAAACTCTGCCCCCACCTAGTGATGCTACTGAGGGTGATTAGAGTCTCCCTAGCACACCCCCCCCCCCCCGGTCTCGAGAAAACTCTGGATGATGTGAAGGAGTTTCCAGGCTGCCAGTCACCAGATCAGTTACTAGTGACCTCGGCATGCAGACAGCATACTGATGTCTCCCTTTCCGATACCTATTGTGGTAGTGATCAGTCCCAGAGGCAGCCGATGGATCGCATCTGTGCAGTTTCTAGGCTATGCAAGTAGCGCTGGAATGCAAATTGCGCAGAGAAGGTAGAGGTACTTCCGAAGTCCCTGAACTGAAGAGAAGGAAGTGCCCGGAGAGGATCAAAAAGGTTTAAAAGGGGAGGGGAAAAATATAATTGGTTGGAAACTGGCAGCAGCTTCTGAGTGTTCCTTTTAAATTTAGTAAACCAAAGTTGATAAAGAAAACACAACACAAAAACCGTAGGAAGATCATGTTTATTAACAGTTCTCAACCACAAAATGACACCTTTTGGAGACAGCCATGTATTATAGACATTAGATCAGGGCCGGATTTATAATTGGGGTGAGTAGGCATGTGCCTACAGGCTCCTGCCACAAGGGGATGCTTGCACTGGAAAAAAAAATACAATTTAGGGCTCCAGGGTTCTAAATAATCCTAAAGCCCTTTTTGTATTTCTTCTACGCAGCACTATTCACTTTGCAATTGTAAAGTGAACCGAGATGCTGCACTAACTCACTTAATTTTCTTTTGTCACCCAGCCAGCAAGTGTGGAGATGATTGCACAATGCACTGTTTAATCTACAACCTTAAAGCCTTAACCTTGGCACTGTAGGGAGGATAGGCAGGGGGACTTTGGAATCGTGCATTTTAGATTTTTTATAATGCACAAGGTCAAATGAGGAGTCATTAGAAAGGACACAGTCTGATTTTTTCCAACAATACCAAACATGACCATACAATGTAAAAATTAAAACACAAAATTTACTTTTTCCTGTTCGAAGGCAGTAGCATTATGTTCTTTTACTTAAAAAGCGAACAATGCCACTGCGCCAGCGCGCCTCATATCCCACACTGGGAGCAAATGCGAAAGTGATGGCAGAATGCGCTATTACAGTTGTAAAACACAAACTGTGCTGCGAGGACAGCAGGGCTACTTTGGCTTCTTTACACCCCACTTGGTCAAGTTAAGTGACAGTAGAATGGCTTTTCTATTGATACCAAACGTGACCATGTATAATTCCCCCCCCCCAGCAAGAAAGTTTTGATGTTTTCTTGAAAAATTGCTGAAAATAAAGCAGCCTCACAGAATGAAGTGGTGAAAAGTCGCATCTTACAAAAGATCCTCGGCCGCAGCCAACGTTTGATACCCAGAATTTTGGTTGCTCCAGGCCGACATGGACCATCATTTTCCATAGCTAGGGTTAGAAATTAGGTTTAAGCTTAGTTTTAGGTTACCATTTGTACTGGTTTTAGGGTTAACATTATGCTCCATTTGTATTTATTTTTAAGGCAACCGGTTCTGCCCCTTTTTATGGACAGTGTTTAAATTTCTTTAAAAAAATAAACATTTAAATATTTTTGTGTTGGGGGGGGGGGGCCTTTTAGATTTCTGTGCCTACAGCTCCTGAGATGTAAATCCGGCCCTGCATTAGAGGATATACTGTAACGGCAAGTCCTTAAACTCCTTGTAGTAACCGTCCAGTAATTTTTTATCACCATAATTATTTGGGGAACCTCTTAAAATATTCTTCTGCTGGACATCCTGAAATGACTACGTCTATCCATCAATGGGGATTTGGTGCCATATTCACATTGACTGGCATATGTTCACAGTTCATGATTCCCCACCCCACTCCTCAAGCTGTTTTGTCATTTAGAGGTTAACACTGCTTTTTATGTTGTGTACTGGTAATATACTGAAGTCTGACATAATCCATCAAAAGTTTCTGAGCTATAAGCAAAATAAACTTCTCAAAGCAGTCAAAGTTATGGTGACATCTAGACACAGTGCGCCAGTAGTCACTGGAAAATCAATAGCATAATCGTTAAAAAATGTCTTCTGTTGTGTGTACGCTTCTTATTTTTCTTGACAAGGAAAATATATAAAAACTAAGATCGATTACTTTTTATAAAACAAACATTGACAAAAAACTAAGAATTTACAGCTGAAGTTGATATTCACAGAGTTAATTATTTGCAAAAAGAAAACAAAACCTAGCAAAGCAGTAAAAACCTACACGTTCTAGTACATAAACAATACAAATTCAGCAGAGGAATTACCTTAATGTTCACATTTAAATTACACAAGGCGCCTTATGGTTGAATGCACAGTTGTCATTATGTTCTACCCTAAATTACACACAAGGAGACTATCTAAAACTGTAACATGGTGTCTACCATCTGTATAAAATGGTTCTCCTGGAGTGTCACCTGAAGCCTGGTCTAGAGGTTCTTGTTTTACCAAAACCGTAACAATGAAAAAGACTCTTGAAGGTTCCTGGAACCGTTGCTTCTTTGGCGAGAAGAATTCAAGTAACGAGAAGCGGCAGAGGTTTTCCTCAACAGCGCACAAGCACTCCTTTCGTTCAAGTGCTAGAAGTCCACACGTGCATCTGTTTTGCAACCTGGTGGACGTAGCCAATATCCGGTCTTTGGTCGGGATCCGGGTAGATGCACATACTGACCAACTCGCGTAACTGGATAGGTGGGGGGAAAAAAAAGGAAATTGTTATCAAAGTGTTTTTCTAGAAATATTACAAGTGATAACAGCATTAATATGGTGCATATTGAAGTAAAACTCTTTTCCAAATGCTGCCGTGTAGATTGGGATCGCGTCTTAAAGAACATTTTTATAATTTTGTTGGCAAAAATGTCTGACGAAAGTCCAGAGGTTAGGCTACGGGCACACAGGCATTTTTCAGAGTGGAAGGAACGTCTGCGTGCACGTTCCTTCCACTCTGCCCGTGTGGCCACCTTGCTGAGTGCAGTTAGTGCGCACAGCCTACAAAGCAAAATCCTCCTATTGAGGATCACGCTTTGTAGCCCCTTCAGCGTCCGTCTAGCTTTTTGATGTAGAGGGCTTTTTGCTGTCCGGTGGTAGCGCACACAATTCATGTATGCGTTACCCGTGTGGCCCTTCCTGTCAATCCGTCACAAAGCTGTGACAGACGCAGGGAAGTGCGGTCACACGCTTGCGCTCATTGTCCTTGTGTGTCTGCAGCCTTACATGAATTACACCGTAAAGAAATAAGCAAACAGACCCAAATCCGAGCGACATAATGCAATACTGTGAACAACTCAAGTCAACCTGTTATACAATGAGAGGGGCAGGAAGGAGTGGGGTTACATGCGATAAATGCCTAATTCAACTCTTAACCATGTGCAAATACAATGAAGCACCAAATCTATCCATAGTACTGGCTCGGTGGAGTAGAGGTAACGTCAATGCTCTATAACTGGAGATACAGGTTTGAATCCCGGCAAGAGCACCTCTCAATAAGTGTCCTTGGGCAAGACACCAAACGGTACATACTCGCCATCCAAGACATACTTGAAAATGATAGAAATCTCAATGTATCCTTCCTGGTAAAATACTTTCTCAAGAAAAAAAATCATCCCATATATCCCACTATTTATTGAAAGCTCTCAGCGTAACGTGAACTAGAGGCACAGTTTGAACACTGCATACAGTACTTAATTGTGATATCTCTAGAGAGCTTTGTTTTATGTTTAGGATAATCATGTTATAGTTGCTGATATGAATACAGCTTCATATTCCATTTCTTCATTCCCGTTTTGGCTGTATTAGTTCCCTCATGACATGACCTTTTAGATGTCGAATAGAAATTCACTGATTTCTGAAGACTAATTACAGTAATGTGTCATAGGCCACCAATTAAAGGACATTCTTAGGGTAGATTTCATGCTTCTATAGAGATACAGTATCACATTCATGGGGGGGGGGTTTACACATATCCTTTAACAACTAATGCTATTTCAATGGGAATACGTCTAATTTCATAAACCCATAAAAGCTGCCCATACAAAAGTTGTTACAAATTTTTCTTGTGAGAGCATTTTCGTTTCATGAACAGTAAGGCTAGGGTCAGACTAGCGCACTTTAAACGTGCGTTCTGGCGCACTTAATTACGGCTGCACTAGCAGCAAATGACGGCCAATATACGAAGTACGGTCGCACGAAAGTCCGGCTGCGCAACGCAAGTGGCAAACGAACGCATTTTGTCGAGAACGTAAAACCTCTAGTACGGTTGTACAGAGTGCGCTGCGTCCGCTAGCGGCGTGTGTGCGTGATTTGGAGATGTCAGACACTGCTAATGTCCGGCCAACATAACGTCCAGATGCAAAAAGTGTTTTATTGATGATTCGTACAAAATCACGAACGCAAATGCGCATCGTATGACCGCTATCGCGTACTCCGTGAAAAAATGCGTCCATTCGTTCGAACGCACTTTTTCACAGACAACGCGAAAATGCGTTCGTCTGACCCTAGCCTAAACAAGGAGT
The DNA here is from genome assembly GCA_009667805.1 of Leptobrachium leishanense. Classification (NCBI taxonomy): domain Eukaryota; kingdom Metazoa; phylum Chordata; class Amphibia; order Anura; family Megophryidae; genus Leptobrachium; species Leptobrachium leishanense. Next base: position 111,501,587 of record CM019071.1, on the reverse strand, counting down.
TTGCTCATGTAAAATAAAATGAGAATTGTCCTACGCAAACATAGGGACATCAAATATTAGAATCTGGAACTTGGAGGATCATGACCTGACCGTTTCCTGGTCACATAGTTGTAACTTGGGCAAGTGTTTGCAGTGCAGCCTCTTTTTTGTCTTAGAGCATGACAGAGGTGTCATTGTCTCAATGATATTAATAGAAGCAGGTCCCAGTTTTCCCCAACCTGCCTTGTGGCAAGACCTGGATGGGTGAGGTGGGAGAAGAAGTTTTACATTCACAGAGGCACCTAATTTTTGTCTTGTAGTGTCTCATTTGTTTACTAATACCATTTTATCCTGTAAACCCCAAGTTACACGCTTTTACAGGGTTATTCAGAGAGCGGCGAAACCCAGGAGAATGACTGGAGATGTGAAAATTCTAGGTCAAAATAGCCAAATCAGAAAAATTCTCCTATTTATCCCACTTTCCAAATAGGCTATTTTGACCTAGAATTTTCTCTTCTCCGTCATTCTCCTGGTTTTCACCTTTCTGAATAACCCTGTATGTGTGCAAATTGGCTTGTGGTACCATTTGTTTATTGAAGCCAAATTGTAAATGTAGCCAACATCTAGTATGGACAAAAACAAGCAGAATACTCCAGGACAAATGCAATTTACAACTGGTTGTGAGTGTCAGAAGTAAGAAATAAACAGCCCGTGTCTGTGCATGAGAATCTGTATTTTAGTGAATTGGACCAGCTAATTATGGGCCCTATTCGAAATAACCCATTATTAGTGGCACATAAATGGATAAACTGTGCACAAGCTGTTATCCATTCGCTGCTTACTATTAACAGCTTTATTCTGACCAAGCCCCTATATTAGCAGATCAAGTCAACGTATTTGTGAGCTGCTAGTAATGACCCTGTGCGTGCGGCGTCACACTGGGGCCACGGAAGGACAATGAAAACTGTTTATTCCTAGAGGAGGCAAAAGAACGTGCCAAACTTTGCACCACAGGGGTTAGAGGCAAGTGTTGGATTCTAAAAAAAAAATTATGCTTATTTTAATGTGTTAAAGGTTTTGCAAAATCCTCTAACACCAGGGTCTGAGAGGTGGTATTTGCAGAATACCATCTTGAGGACCAGCTACATTGGAATAGCCTGTTCCTCATTGGATAGCTGCAAATTAACTAATCGTACAGTATGGGAGTCGTTAACTTAGCGAGTAACCTGCCACAATGTCTGCTCCCCAAGCAAGGCACTTGGTTCAGTCTGATTAGAAAGCACAAAACGTTATACATAACGTCTCCAACCTTTACCTTAATGTCTTTGTTGGAATAGGACTCTATAGGGAACACATTTCGGTTCACAAAATGATTGAAAGTGTCAAATTTGAAACGCTGTTCACAAAAAAAATACTACTGGACTAAAATGTCTGGAATTAGCATATACGGTCCTATGAATAATAAAAAGGGTCTGTTACAGAAAATAACGCTATTTAAAAAAATCTGGAATTTTTTTGACAAAAAACCCTAAAAAAATTAATAAAAGAGACTTTTTGCAGCAGATTTAAAGAATAAATGGTTTATTAGATATTGAATAAAAACAGGAATATTTTTAACATTGAAACCTATGGGATTCGCCTGAATAAACCTGCCGAATAAAAGCAACGAACATTAGGGCATTTCACTGACATTTCACTGCTGTTTGGTGTTCTCTGAATAGATTAACCATTGCTTCTCAATGGGGAAATTTCACTGCTGTCGAACAGGCACTGTATTTTGCTGGCAGTTTGCCAAAATTTGGCAAACTGCCTACTTTGTGAATAGCCGAATGCTCACGAAATTGCATCTTACGAGGAAATTCGAGGTCATATCGTCTCTCTCTGAATAACCCCATATGTTTCTGTTTGGGAGAGTAGTGCACGCTTAACAGCAATTTTCACCATTCTCTTCAATGTTGCAGGAATTTCTTGCGCAGAGGCAGAATGAGGAAATGCTAGCAGAATGCTTGGTTGTGTAGGGAGAGGTATTAGCAGTAGGAAAAGGGAAGTGCTCATGCCACTATACAGAGCACTGGTGAGACCTCACTTGGAGTACTGTGTGCAGTACTGGAGACCGTATCTCCAGAAGGATATAGACATCTTAGAGAGAGTTCAGAGAAGGGCTACTAAAATAGTGTACGGCTTGAAGGAGAAAAGTTACCAGGAAAGGCTTAATGATCTTAACATGTACAGCTTGGAAAAAAGATGAGACAGAGGAGATATGATAGAAACATTTAAATACGTAAAGGGAATCCACAAGGTAGAGGAAGGGAGTATATTAAAAAGGAAACAAAGTAGCAAAACAAGAGGACATAGTCTTAGATTAGAGGGGCAAAGGTTTAAAAGTAACATCTGGAAGCATTATTTTAATGAGAGGGTGGTGGATACATGGAACAGTCTTCCAGTAGAAGTGGTAGAGGCCAAAACAGTGATTGAATTTAAGCAGGCATGGGATAGGCATAAGGCTATCCTAAACAAAAGATAAATCCAGGTAAAGTATCCATGTAATTGGGCAGACTAGATGGGCCGAAAGGTTCTTATCTGCCGACATTTTCTAGGTTTCTATGTTTGAGTAACAGCAATGGCACAAAGTGGGTGTAATGGAGCAATGAAACAAAAAGGAAAATGTATTCTTGAATAGGAATTTAAAGAGAATTTAAACACTCTGCTCATCCTGACCGATTTATATAGTTATGAAGTTTGCTCCACCCACCCAGTGTCAACAGAAGCTGGGATTTTTGAATTTCCTGACTGCTGGTCTTCAGTGACGTTGACCCACAGGGGCTTGCCGGCTTTACGGTCTCCGAGACCAATCATGGTAGCAATCGATCGGATCTGTGGCTGCACACTGCTCCAATCCATCGTTCTGTGCTGGCGTTATGGAACATGCATACGTAAAGTGCACAAGCCCCGTAGCGGTGCGCAGTTTGTGATTCCTGCATTACACAAGTTGCGTAGAATGTATATTTTGTGGAAAAGCTTCAGGGACATCTGGGTTCAGGAAAAGATGAGTAAAAATCATCAAAAATAGCAGCCTCTGCCCAATTATCTAAGAGCAAAAAAAGGGACCTCTATTTTATAATGGTATGTTCCATTAATACGATTTTTTTTTTTTAAATTATCCATAAAAAAAAAAAAATTCTCCTTAATGTTTTGCCACGAGATGAAAGGGTTGAAAATCACTGCTGATATATTTAGCTGGGAAGTTTACTTTTATTGTTCACAACTTTTAACAAGTACAAAGGTTTACAGAAAATCTTTAAATTAAAAATAAAACCAACTCCTGAAATTTAACTCAAATCCAAAGTGATCTACTAGAGATTTACAAAAAGGTGCCATAGGAAGGTTATTGTTCAATATAAAGCTATACATTTATCCCACCAATGGCAAAGTAGCACGCTCTTTAACCCCTAAGGCTAGGGTCAAACGAAAGTATTTTTACACGCGAACGTAAAAAAGTGCGTCAGAACGCATTGATGTATTTTTTCACGGAATATGCGAAAACGGTCATACGATGCGCATTTTCGTGCGTGATGTTTTACGAATCCAAACCAGGAAACTTTTTGCGTCTGGACGTTATGTTGGCCGGACACGAGCAGGGTCTGACGTCTCCTAATCACACACACACACCGCTAGCGGGCGCAGCGCACTCTGTACGTCCGTACTAGCGGTTCTGCGTTCTCGAAAAAATGCGTTCATTTTCCACTTGCGTTGCGCGGCCGACTTTCGTGCGACCATACTTCGTATATTGGCTGTCATTGCCCGTCATTTGCTGCTAGTGCGGCCGTGATTAAGTGCGCCAGAACGCACGTTAAAAATGCGCTGGTCTGACCCCAGCCTAAAAAAAAATGTAAGACTTGTACTAAATGCACTTTTCTATACAATTTCCAGCATTTTCACGCTCGTTTACATGCTGTAAAAATACATACTTTTGATTTTGTTCACAGCTATCTCCAGACACCTGTTTTCATTTTTCGACTTTTACTCTAGTTAACCTGTGAGTGACCCCAACTAATCGCAGATGGTATGTTTGCAATTTATTTTTTAAACACATTTACAGTGTTTTTACACATATTTTACATAGGAAGCGCTATCCCTCCCATAAGACTGTCCTGACTTTCTATTAATTGGTCGGCTCAAGATATAAGTAAATAATGGTGAATCGATGATTTTACAGCTAAAAGAGCAATTTTCGCGTTTCTACATCAGTTTGTAGCAGCGGAGGCATTTAATATTTTATCACACATAATGAACACGATCGTTGTGCATGAAAGGGGAATTACTGGAGCTGGGAGCAAGTAGAGAAAGAGCTGCTTTAGTCGGGATCTTTATGAGGTTACATAAGATCAGGACTCTAGGGAACGGCTGGGCTGATCAGAAACATGCAATGCTCCAGCCCTTCCATCCCTGGAGGCAGAACAGAAAAAAAAACATCTAAATGTGATCAATTTCATGAATACACAAGGTTGTCACAAAAGCTAGGCTGGTTCTATAATATTTTCCAATACTGTTATTATAACAGCAGTATTGTAAAATATTATAGAACCAGCCTAGCTTTTGTGACAACCTTGTAGTTGTCTCCTAACTGAACGCTCACAATTCTTTGATAGCCGAGTTATTGATTCGGTAATCTTAATAAGTGTCCAGCAGGATGAGATAACCAGAAAGATAAATGGAAACCAGGGGCTTTGGGTGGTTGGATCAACTAGGTGTCCGCTTAAGAACCTACAGTAATCCACTACTATACACCAAGTTTGATGGCTCTTTTTAGAATATAACAGAAATTTTGAAAAGGAAACTGAAGGGGTATAAGTTTATGACTTGATAATTTGTTATTAACCTCCCTGACGGTTTTCCCCAGTGTGGCTCGGGGTTAACCTTTCATACCGAAAGCGGTATCCCCGAGCCACATTCGGGCTGGATACTTACATGTCCTGCGCTCCCTCGCTGATCCCCGCAGTCTCCTCCAGCCGCTCTTAAAGTCACACTGCCTGGATCTCTTCTCGCGAGGAGTGAAACCAGGAAGTGTGACACCGCGATCGGCTGCAGTGTGACTGCGGGGACAGCGAGGGAGCGCAGGACATGTAAGTATCAGCCCGAGTGTGGCTCGGGGATACCGCTTTCAGTATTGAAAGTTAACCCCCGAGCCACACTAATACCACTAGGGGGCCAGAATAAATCGGACCGATTCTGACATATAAAATATGTCAGAATCGGACCGCCAAGGAGGTTAAAGTGGTTCTCTATTAAACAATAAAAAAGTCACTATTTTCCGTCTTAAATAATTTGGCAGAATCTGCTGACAGCATCATCCCAATTATTTATTTTTGGTGTGAATTAGGTGTAAATTAGTGATGCACCGAAATGAAAATTTGGGACCAAAACCTAAAATGCAATCATCCGAACTTGGGCCTGGAGACTCGGCCTTCTCATTACAATTCGGCATCAGCAGGAAAGGAGCACTCCCCTCCCCCAATACCTGGAGGACGCGGCATGGAGTGCCTCCCCTGGCTGCCAGAGGGCGCTACGCAGGTCTGCAGCATATTGCAGGATGCGGGCTCCCTGTCAGTCAGCTCAGTCTCCCTCCCCAGCTCTCTCTGTCTGCACTTGATGGCAGAGGACAGCAAGTCTGCGGCAAACCAGCAGAGACTGGAGCTGGAGGACGAGGCAGAGCATGCCGAGGGGTGAGGCCCGGGAGGGGTGCAACACATGTGTGTGTGAGCCCCTGGTAACCGACTCGGCCGGCCTCCAGGCCCAGTTTCAGATGGCTGATTTTTGGCTGATGTTTCTGGCCGAGTTTTCCTTTTCGTCCGAAAGCTGAAAATACCAATTTCCACCGATACATATGTTTGGCCGAAATTTCGGTGCATCCCTAGGTGTAAATACTCACCTTTTCTCCCTCTGCGCCAGGTTACTCTAATGGTGCTGTCTCCTAGAATGCTTACTAATGTGAGCAGAGACAGGAAGATGTCAGCACATTAGCTGGTTCCTGGCAGGCGGGATATTCAAAAGCCCATCTGCTAAGTGACAGCTGTCTGGGCAGAGGAAACTCCTCAGCTTCACACAATGCTATGGGAAAAACGATCGGTATGGATGTGTAGAGTTGGTTAGTTGTTGATCTGCAGCACAAAGAACAAGAGGACATGTGGAACAGTGTGAACCCCTCAACGCTCTGCCAGTGCACAGTGGTGCTCCACTACAGGAGGGCCGTTACACCTCCCTGCAGGTACTGGGTAGATGAAATAGTGGGGCAACTCAACAACTCCCATATTGCTCAGACAGTTATGAGGTTTGGGGGTCTCATGGGAAATGGTTCTAAAACATCCAGAGACCCCTGGATTAAAGGGACACTCTGGACATCATAGCGAAATAAACTCTTGTTTGCCATGGTGAGCTAAGTGTCATCCTTTATTAGGTGTCCCAGTGGGCTGTGACAGCCTTTCAAAGCTGAGTGCTTCCAACTGCCCAGAAGACTGTCAGTCAGCTCACATTGGGACAGCCTTCGCATTGCTGACATGCCAATGTCTTTGCATTAAAATAAATGAATAAAACAGTGATGCTCTCACCCTTAATCTTTGACCGTATTTGCTGCTGTTGGACAATAAGTCATATTAACAGCTTGTAATTTTAAATATATATGTCTATTGTACTGATCTACATTTACTATGAATACTCAAAGAAATCACAAATATTGGTATTTATATACTAACTATATTATTAAATTGTAATCTAGAAACAACACATACAAAATGACACTCAAACTCCTAATACTCATAGACCTCAACTACACCAGATCTGTGATTTTTGCCACAGGTAATAAAAGGGTGAATTGGGCTGGAAAGCTGGAATTAGTCTATTCATCTGATCACTCTGCAAAGGCTCTGAGACAAGAAGACGTGCGATCCTTGCTGGCAGAAGCAGCATGCACAGACAGATAAACCAGAGCCAAAGGGCTTGCCCTGCGCACTCTCACCCTGGCACTGTGCTAATAGTGCATGCACACCATCTGGAGCCTGGCGCTGATTGAGCTGGTGCTTTGGAGGTTTAAATACTCCTTCGCACTCTGGATTGTATCACTGTACTTACATGTGCTCTTTAGCACTGCCAGAGGGAGGTGGACAGACAGTAATTGTACAGACAGGAAACACATCTGTCAACTTCCACCGATTCCTGGAGCCAGCAGGCAAATACGGATCTGAATGTTGCAGTAGCGTGAAATCTGGACAGAGCCCAAACTCGAAGTACACATGCGTTACTGTATATATGCCAGAGTTTTGTATTGAGTCTTGTCAATATTAGAGCAAATGTATATAGTCCTCATTTGTTGGTATGTTATATTCCCTGCTAATAGAGCAAAGAATATATTAAATATACCAGAATTAAAGCAGATTAATAGCATTAAGAACTACAGTGTGGATTCCTTTTGCACTGCTTACAAACGTCCGGTAGCTCTTTACTGGTTACAGTGGTTATGGGATCCTCATAGACACTGAAAAGTGATTAAAGGGCGCTCTGCTCATCCTGGGCACTTTAAGGTTTTAACCCCTTAACACTGGGTGGGTGGTTCCTGGTGGGAGGGGGATTAACACAAGCGGGGTGTACCCGCTTGCCAGCCTTTTCAGCGGGTGCCTCCTTCGGGCTGCCTAGCTGCTGACGTGCGACGTGTGTCATTGGCTGCAGGGGTTCAGGCCAGCTGCTGGTGGGGCCTAGGTGGCCCATAGAAGTCAACGGGGCGTACTAGTATGCCCCGTGTCTTCAAGGCCTACTTGTCGCAGGGACGGCATGGTACACCCTGTGGTGGAAAGGTATCAAAGTGGCCAGGATCTGAGCCAGTGCACCCCCCCCCCCCGCTGCCCAAATTTGGAGAAGTTGATGAGTGAAGTGGAGACGTTTACGCCACCCCAACCTGGGTCACCTGTAGCTGGGATTTTGAATTTCCCAGCTATTGGTCACCAGATCGGTCACTAGTGATGTCAGCACAGAGAGAGCACAGATATCACCCTCTGAAATCACCTGCAATAGTAAGCGATCAAAGAGAGGCAGCCAATGCAGCGAATCTGCGCATGGAGGTTTAGGGACTAGCGCAGATCTCTGCCTTCTCAGGCTCGGGACTCATGTCCTGCCACTGGCAGATCCAGAGAGGGGGCATCCCCCCCTCCTGAGCTGCAAACCCATAGGTGATACAGGGGACCTTCAATATATGAATCCCTGTATATCTCTGGTTCCATACACCCTACATGGTCAACGGAGGGGTCATTGGAAAGGCCAGACGCTGACACCAGACATGACCAGGTAAAATTTACACACACAAAAAATAGAAAAAAAGAAAAATTCAAGAGAAAAATGTTTTTATTGTCATAATTAGCCTGATATTTTATGATCCTGACTAAAACGTCTGGAAAGAGCCTAGTTTCCAAACCCACCCCAGCACCTATCCTAAATGATATGTGTGTATAGCTACTGTATATATGAGTTTCTATCTCTTGGTTATATGGCTGTGGTATGAGAGTTATTGCTGGTGGTGCTCAATCCTCAGTGCCCAGCAGACCATGGGCCAGAATGCAGACTACAGAACATTGCTGTGCGTTGTATTTCAGGTGTCACCTAAACAGCAGGAGTAGACCCCATGTGGCAATGTTCTGGGGAGAGTGAGTGTGAAGAGCACAGCCTGCAATCCAGCGCCTGTCTGACTGGCACTGCAAAGCAAACACCGGCTCTTAGCCAAAATTGGTAAATACCCCTCTCGAAACTAGTGTCTATCCAAGGCACTTAGTGTCTTTAGTGTCCCAAGACACTTGGCACTAAGAGCCATTGGATTGGCTAGACACTTGGTGGAGCATCCGGCATCCAACCGGGTACAAGACAGCTGCAGCTTGATTGGAAACCAGCAGCTTATTATGCCTGGCCACAGGGCCGGCCCAAGATATTGTGCTGACTGGAGCAATGGATGAAATGCTGCCCCCCCACAAAAAAAACATGCAGTGTGTATGAGCGTATCACAGTGCGCCACACTGAATTTGACATACCCAGCAGAGCCCAGAATTTGACATACCCAGCAGAGCACAGAATGTGACATACCCAGCAGAGCCCAGCATGTGACATACCCAGCAGAGCCCAGAATGTGACATACCCAGCAGAGCCCAGAATCTCACATACCCAGCAGCAGGGCCCGGAGGGAACTGGAGGGCCGAGGTGAGGACGAGTCAATGCCTGACATGCATGAGGATGCTTCTGGCCGCCCACCCACCCACACGCTGCAGCGTCTTTATCCCGCGCTGGCCGTGTGGACTGGGCGCATGCGTGTGGGTCAGGGTGGGCGCGGTCAGCGGCGGCACTTGTGACGATGAGGGCCATGATGCGCCGGCGGCAATTATATGCTGCCGCGGCACATCTAGAAATAGTGCACTGACGCGGCCGCGGTGTCAGCGCCGCGAGTTTGCCACTGTCAAATTTCCGCCGCCTGGAGCAAGTGGTCGGGCCGGCCCTGCCTGGCCAGCACCAAGGGAACGCAGTGCAGGAATAAAGGTAAATTTTAAACCAAACTGTAGGGATAAAATGGAAAAGAAGTTGCAGAGGGTATCAAGAGGGGGTTAGCGTTTAATCCCTCCTTTGCCTGCTTCTGTTTTAAACACAGCATATCCTTTTAATCATATCATAGATTAAAGCTTGTGAAATCACTGCTAAAACAGCTGTTGCATCTGCAGATTTGGTTATTTTTCCCAACTTTTTGGTTGCTGATGTTTTAAACATCTTGTGATTTTCATGCCATTACTCAGTTAAAGAACAAACCTGCATGTCCCAGTTCACGATTTTATAGCTGAATTAGCACTTCTTGACCCAATATATTTTACTTTACAAGTGTCACATATTTCTACACCAGGAAGTAAAAAGGGTATGTGACATACAACGTGGAAAAGTTCAATACAGAAGGTCTGCAAAATCAGCTTACCTTTTCAGAGTAGTGTTCTGAGGGCAAAGGTGGGTAGTCACACTGTTCTATCTTCTGACAAAGAGCATACAAGTTCATCTTGTCTCCATAGAAAGGGCTCTGAAGTGCTGCCATCTGTGTAAAAACAGATTATACATTTTTTAAAAAAATCACCTACTACAATAAGATGACAGCAGAGCCGGATTGACATTGGGAGAACTGGAGCTGCACCTATTGACCCATTCCCACACAATAGGCCTAGAGCACTGTTCCTTATTGGGCAGCTTGTGGATCCCTGCTAGCAGCACGGAAGGTGGGCGCCATCTGATGACAAGCGGGCGCCATCTGATGGTGCAGAGAGGAGAAGAAAAAGGCAAAGAAAAAAGAAGGAGGCAAAGAAAGAATGAAAGATAGAAAACGAAAGAGGCTCAGAAGAAAGAAAGAGGAACAGAGGAAAGAAAGAGGCAGAGAAAAAAAAGAAATGCAAAGAGGCACAGAGGAATGAAAGAGGCAGAGAAAAGAAAGAAAGGCAAAGAGGCACAGAGGAAAGAAAGAAAGAGGCAGAGGAAAGAAAGAAAGACAAAGCTGGCAGAGGTAAGTAATAAGAGACACAGAGGAAAGAAAGGCAGAGAGGGCAGAGGAAAGAAAAAGGCACAGAGGAAAGAAAGAGGCAGAGAAAAGAAAGGCAAAGAGGGCCACAGAGGAAAGAAAAAAAGACAAAGAGGGCAGAGGTAAGTAATAAGAGGCACAGAGGAAAGAAAGGCGGAGAGGGCAGAGGAAAGAAAGAGGCACATAAGGCAGAAGAAAGAAACAAAGAGAGGAAAGAAATAATGAAAGAAAGAAGGACAGATAGCAGAGTTTGCAAAGAAAAAACCTAAGAGTCAGAAACTGGATGAAAAAAATGTGAAATCTGGGAAGTCAAAAGCTGAAACAAAATTACAGTTAATGTAAAGACTGCACTTTTTTCCATTCATCTCCTATCACTTTTTTCTTCTTCGTTCCCCTGGGGAGGGGGGGGGGGCAAACGGATAGGCCACAGGTATTTCAGTAATGCAACTCTCCTCTTGACTAAGCTCTTGCCACTGTGTCTCCTGGACAAAAAACTGGGGATCACTGACCTAGAGGAACATTAGTCAATATGGCACCAACTGCCTTCCCCAGAGAAAGATATTACAGTGCACCACGCAGGTACAAGAGATTGGGCTAAGCACAATGGAAATGACAGGGATGGAGCAGAAGAAGCCAAAACCTAAATTTCAAACCCATGAATCACATAATCTAGCACTGAACAGCATAACACACACACATGTTCTCATAACATATATCTATACATAGAATAATTTATTTATGTTCCACCACACTGTGCAGTGTTTCAATCGAGGCAGCACAGGTGAGGACTGAGGAGTTTGGTTATTCTTGAGAGAAAGGCCTAAGCTTTTAAAATGTGTGTATAAGATGCCATGTGTATAGACAGACCTGCAGTAGCAACGATCAAAAAACAGCATGGTAACCTAAAAATCCATTACTTTTTGTGCCTATTAATGCTATACTGGCATTCTGATTGCCAAGATCCAGACCTGTCCATAAATAGGTTCATGAGATACAAATGGAAAAGAGATAAAGGACCAGAAATGGCTAAAATAGCTCTTTTTCTGCATAAATTGGGAAGATTTTTTTTCACTGACTAGTACCGCTATACATGGTGGAAAAGCAAGGGTTAATCTCGCCTCCGGGTTCAGCAAGCAAGAGGCAGCATGCTCCCTCTGCGTACGACCCCTCGCTGTGTCCCAGCTGCTTATTAAACCATTATGTGATTGGAGAGCTCCTTGTCACTGTCCTTCACTGTCACCCCCCAGCTCCGAGGCGCTCTGCGGCCCCGTCCTAATGAGCCTATACTGGGTAATTGTTGATATTATCCTGTTTTGCTGTGAGCAGAGTGTGCTGCTCGGCTTGTTTCAGGGGCCTTTACTCGGCTGATGTTTAATGCCTCTCGTTAGGATTTTAATAAGGGATTATTTGATAATTATTCTGCCCTTACGTCCTTAGGTTAGATATTCTGCTCATTACTATGCGTTGTGACAGGGATCCAATGCAGACCGAGTGTCCTTCCATGACAGACATTAAACCCCCATTGTGACGAGAAAATAAAAATAATAATAATAAAAAGAAATTGTTACCTGAGCTATTATTATAAGTAAAACTCCCTTTAACTCCTTTGTTAAGAGACTACTCTTGTTTTCTACAATAGCACAAGTCTTAGCTTCTTTAATTAATACATAAATAAAAACAGAGTTCTTTTGATATACTAAATAATGATAACAACAACATGCGGATTATTGTACATTGACATATAGGATTTACTTGTTTATAGAAACCTTTAGCTGCAATTTCCTAGCATGTATATGTGTATATACACACAAACAAACACCCTAAACATGTATGTATGTAGTTTAGGTTACCTTAAACCAGTGCTTCTCAACTCCGGTCCTCAAGATCTCATAACAGATCAAGTTTGCAGATATCTGAAGCGCAGGTGATATGATTTGCTGCTCAGATTGCAGGATTCAGTCTGCATTTCCCCAAAGTAATCCTTAAAATCTGGCCTGTTAGGGAGACTTGAGGACCAGTGTTTAGAACCACTGCCTTTACCCCTTCCCTGCGGATGATGTGTGGGGGACGTCTGCATCTCCGCACTTTGCGTGTGGAGGACGTCTATCACACGTCACGGGTTCCCACAGGGACAAGGAAGACCCATGACCACTTAAAACAGAGTCCCGGGGCGGTCTGACTTCCTTAAAGTCAGACTGTCCCAAGGGTACTGACGTCATGGTTCCAATGCGGCAGAGCCCGGAGAGTGCCTGAAAGGGAGGGGGGGGGGTCCTTTGGAGCCCTCTCCCTCCCAATCTGATCAAGATAAAGCGAATAAAAGAATGGCCTTTTCAGCGCCGCCTATCTTTAACCCCTTCGCTGCTCAGTCATTTCACGCCTGTGTGATGAGCTAATTTTTACCGCTTTTGCTCATCAGGTTTAAACGCGTTTAGAAGCCACGTTTTATTATATGACCCAGAAATTTTTAAAAAAAAATTTCGGCAGACTCCGCAGAGTCATAATATATAATTTTTATATGTATACGTCATTTCCTGCCTGTATATTATGACAAAAAATGCAATAAAATTTGAATTTGTAATCATCTACAGCGTGTAAAGTGTTTTTTTCACATCTTATCACATGAGCGTATGTGGTTATATTTTCTATGGGGTGCACTTGTACAAAAATTAGAAATGGGGACTCGTTAAATTATTTTGGGGGAATTACGTGATTTTTTGCAAACGCACCCATAGAAAAAAATCATTAGTGCAGCATCATTGTTCACATTATAATTGAAATGTGAACAATATTGCTGCATTAATAAAAACAACACACAAAAAAATACATGTTTTTATTTTTTTATTATTATAATCTTTTTTTTTTTACTTTGAACATGGTCATGTTGGGTATCATTCGAAAGGCCATGCTCAGTCCTTTCAAATGACACCCTCCATGACCCCCTAGCTGCTTCTGGAGATATTGGGGTTCAAAGGAACCCCCTATCTCCACCAGGGGATTTCCTTGGGAAATTCCCGGGCAGCTAGGGGTTCCCTGGCTAAATGACATCATTGCGCTATGCGCGATGACATCCAGCAGCGAGGGGGAACTCGGAAGTGGAGCTGCCATCCAAGATGGTGGCCCCCACTAGAGCTAGGCCGCGATTTGGCGCCGCATGGCGCCAAAACGCGACCCGGTGTCTGAGCGGTTAAAGCCTGGCACCACTTAAAATCTTCCCTTTTAGGCTAGGGTCAAACGAACTCATTATTCGCAGCGACCGTCAAAAAGTGCGTCCGATCGCATTGCCGTATTTTTTCACGGAATGTGCAAAAACGGTCATACGATGCGCATTTTCGTGCGTGATTTTTTACGGATCATCAATAAAACACTTTTTGCGTCTGGACGTTATGTAGGCTGGACATTAGCAGCGACTGACATCTCCTAATCACGCACACTCGCCACTAGCGGACGCAGCGCACTCTGTACGTCAGTACTAACGGTTCTGTGTTCTCGAAAAAATGCGTTCATTTTCCACTTGCGTTGCGCGGCCGGACTTTTGTGCGGCCGTACTTCGTATATTGGCCGTCATTGCGCGTCATTTGCTGCTACTGCGACCGTGATTAAGTGCGCCTAAACGCACGTTAAAATGCGCTATTCTGACCCCAGCCTAAGGCGGAGCCTCGCTTGTGGCGCTGCTCCTTCCTGATCGGATCCCCCCTCCCTTTCAGGCGATCTCCCGGCATTGCTGGGAGTCACCTGGAAATTACGTCATTGCGCATGGTGCGATGACATCATTGACGTCGGGAGCGGCTTAACTTTAGCGTCTGACTTCGCTGAAGTCAGAACGCTGCGGGACCCCGGACAGAGAAGTGAGTATCTCCGTGGGGGCTCCCGCTGTCGGGTATATTAGTATGGAAAAATTAAAATGGATGCCTGTAGCCATCTTGTTTTAAATGGAAAGTCTTTTCTTTTTCAATTTTCCCTAGTTTTAGGAATGGACAGAGATTTTTTTTTAAATAGTTCATGGCTAGGTGAAACTTTAAGAGTTATGTTTTTGTTTCTATAAATGCCAGACATGATTGGAGACGATAAAATGTCTTTATGTGATATAATGCGGAGCTAATGCCAGACATGTCATATTTAAATTTATTGGTGTTTTAACAAGTCTTTGAAAGAAAAGATATTTTCTTTTTGGGTACAGGAACAAATTCAAAATTTCTTTTTGCAAATGTATGATTATATTCACTAAATATATTCTTATAATCAATGTATATTTTATTATATTTACAGTAGAAAATAGATGCTCCAATAAATATTTGTAGAGTAGAACTGGAAAATAGTATAATTACTGAAGAATAGATTCTGTTGATTTTAACTAGAAAGGAATTTATTTAGTATAAATTTTGAGAGGAGTAGAGTTATAAATTTAATTTTGACAGGAGAGACCCAAGTCTAGGACTGAATAGAGGATCTTTGTTAAGACAGATTGACCTTTGATCTGAGATAAGATATATTAAAATTAAAATGTGGAATTAATTGGAAGTGCAACACTGCCCTCTTGAGGTATAGTAAATATTATATTTAATATAGAGAATAATATTTAAATAAAAAGAGGTAGATTGTCAGTGACGTCAAATTGACTATAATTGGAGCTGTACTGTTCATTGCATTTCATTCAGACTTCCAGGACACGACAATGCAGTCAGATCATTTAGGCTAGGGTCAGAGTGGGGCAGTCGGAACGCGCGTGCAGGCGCACTAAATCGGCCAGTAGCAGCACATAACGGCCAATGACGGCCAATATACGCAGTACGTGCGTACAAAAGTGCGCCGACACCACGCAACCGGCAAATGAACGCATTTTTCCAGAACGTGAAACCGCTGCTACAGACGTACAGAGTGCGCTGCGGCCGCATGGCAGCGTGTGTGCGTGATTAGGAGACGTCAGACGCTGCTAGTGTGCCTACATAACGTTCAAACAGCCGGATTTCCCTAGAATTGCGTTGGTGAGTACCTGCGACTGTGCGACTGTGGTCGTCTGACCACTTAAGCGTATTCCGTGAAAAAATGCGTGCGCACGCATCGACGTACATTTTGACGGTGGCCGCAGAAAATGTGCTCATCTGTCCCTAGCCTAAGACTTACACGACAATGCATTCAGATTTCCAGGACATAATGTAGGCACTTCACTGCAGACCATCCCAGGACACAATGCACTCAAGATATTTAGGTCCACATCTCTAACTCACATGCATTGAAAATCTACATTGATAATTTTCACATATTCCAAAACAATATTACATAAAGAATATTCAAAGGCTGTAACTCATTGAATCCAGATTGGAGGTAATGTATGAGAAAGCAAATTTAAGATTAATGTAATTATATATATCTGGAGTATTTCTTGCATCAGATAGACTGAGATATCTCAGATTACTGTTAAATCCAGAGTCTTCAAAATATTTCTAAATCTGCAGATAGAGATATGAAGAAGAATCGGATATAAGGATTTTATCCTAAAGAAACTGTTGCAAAAATGATATATGGATATATATATTGAATTTGGAAATTACTGTGATTGAAATTAATAAGCAAGGAATTATATAACTACAATATAAAAACCAGGAGATTAGAAGTTTAATTCTCGATATTAGGGGTGGATTCACTAAATAAATTTTTATTACTTAACATTCTAGAAATAGAATAAGTGATAGCTCATCTTTTGTTGATCCACGTAGCATAGAGAGATACATATATCTCTACAAGATCTAGCTTGTTAAACATTGGTTTGCTGGGAAATACATGTTAATTGTTTTCGTTAAGCAGAAATGTTTATTAACCATTTATGTATAGTTACTAACTGATAAGGTAAATGATATTAATCATATATGCAGTTACTAACAGGAGATACATATATTGGGAAGCTAGTGTCTATGTGCTGATGGATGTTGTGTTGATTATAAATCTTTGATTATGATATGAGATTTGAAACTTTTTTGTATACGTAATAAATATATATATTTTTATCCGATTATTGATTAGTGTATTCTTCAAAGAAAAACACAGACAATTAAAAGAATTTAGGAGAATTTCTAGGAAATATAAACGATTGATATTTGTGTCTCGTATAAATTTCTTATTGAATATAAATCTCAGCATATTGTAGGCACGTACAGAGATAAATCCCTACACCGCTTGCGGAGGACGTGGGGGGAACGTCCCCCGCATATAGCGGGAGTCAATGAGGACGTTCCCCACATGTCCTCCACAGGAAAAGGGTTAACCGCTTAGTCGCTGGTCCGAGATCCGGCACCAATCAATGTCAGCCAAGCCTCCGGGGGCCTCTCCCCACCCACTGACATTGTCGCGTTTGTGCACGATGATGTCAGTTAGGGAATTAACCCCTAGCTGCCAAGGGTTTTCCCTATGAAGACCCTATGGTGGAGGTATGGGGGCCATTTGGACTGTTGCAGTGTCAAAACGTTGCGACGGACGCCGGTAAGCATGTCAGTACGGGCGTGCATAGCGCACTCATCTGACGCCAACCTAAATCCACCCTCTGGGCTCCCTTTGGGCTTGTCCACATGAAACACTGGCTTACTTTCAATACATGTGACCAGGGGCTGGCTGAAGGCTCAAAGTAATATAAAGCCTCTCGATACAAGGCAGGATTATAATAATGCTTTTTTGAGGCACAAGAACATCACTGCAGATCAGCGTTCTCTGATCTGAACTTTAGGGGTTATTCAGAGAGCACCAAAATGTCACCGACATTTCGGTGCTCTCTCGTTCCCCACACTTTGAGGAACCAAGTTCCCCGACCCTACCGTGAATTCAGCAGGGAGAGCAGGGAAAATAGGCCCAACGGATTTGAAAATTCCACCGATACAAACCAAAAAAGTCTGATCGATCCGAAACGCTGCAGAAAACCCACCAAACGTATCCGATAATCTGCCGCAAACCCGCCGAGCAATTCTGAAAAAAGTCAATGATCCGCCGAACACAGTGCCGACCAGCTGCCGGAAAAAGCTGAGAAGCCAACAAGCCGACGAACGGTGTAAAAAAAAAAAAAACATTGAACATTAAAAAATGTCAAATGCTGTTTGCAAAAAAAAAAAAATACTGGACGAAAATGTCTGGAATTATATTATATATATATATATATATATATATACACACATATAAAGTCCTATGAATAATAATAAAAAGGTCAGTTACAGAAAAAAAACACTTAAAAAAAACCCCACATTTTTGCCAAAAAATGCCTAAAAGAATCTTAAGAAAGGATTAAAAGAATAAATGGTTTAATAGATATTGAATAAAATCGGGAATATTTTTAACATTGAAACCTAAGGGATTCGCCTGATTAAACCTGCCGAACAAAACCACCGAGCATCAAGGCATTTCACTGCTGTTCTTTGAATAGATTTACCATTGCTTCTCTAAGAGGGATTTCAATACGGTCGAACAGGCACCATATTTCGCTGGCAATTCACCAATACTTGGCAAATTGCCAATTTTTGAATAGCTGAATGGCCTTGAAATTGCACCGTACGGGGAAATTCGCTGTTCAGTGCAATTTCGGTGCTGGTCCAGCTGTCTCTGAATGAGCAGAGCTTTTGTGAGCAGAGCTAATCCTCCACACTGAGGGCTCAGAGCGCAGGGGGTGGGACATTCAATTCACTGTGACTATTTCATTTGCATTGAATGGTCACAGTGCCCAGAGTGTCCCTTTAAATATGAATAACTTGCTAAAGGTAAGAGACTACTAACAAATGTAAAAGTAGTAAAATGCTGGTTTTGACACACTGAATTTAGATCAAGAAAAAAATACTAGAATATACCTTTAAAATATAAATTGGAAGGAATGCAATTCAGAAATTTAGTAAGGACTTTAAGACACCCACCTCTTGTGTATAAAACACAATCAGGTGGTCTCATGGGGTCTGGTGTTGCATATGAGTACAATATAAGAGTACTTAGAATTTCACTACATTCCGTAAAGTAGGACCTAAAAATATATTGTGTATATATACACAAACACACACGGTTTCAGAAATGGCCTACCATGAGTTTGAATTGGCCTAGTGGAGTTAAAACTTAAATGTTACAGCATCAAAGTACTCGAGGCAAAAAAATACCAATTGCTCCCATTGGCCCTTTTACGCTTGCTGTGCATTTGGATTGCTTAGAACTTACAAAGACTGGGGAAAAATCAAGTCACAAATGGTCCTTATTACTTTATCTTTGATACAGCTGAACACTGTGACCTAAACCTCAACAACAAAGCCTCATAAATTCTGACTTCAATAACCAAGAATTTGGAGCATAGGAGAGAGACTTCAGGCGCTCGGCGTGTATTCCTAATAAGTGTTTGTGATGTAGGATTTGGGCCACATTTTGACATTTTGATTAGAACAATTACAGCTGAACAGCCAGATACCCATATATAAATGGCCCACCACTCGTACGGCTGGTTTAGGGAAATTGGGAATTGCTATATTTTTGTGCTTAAATTGCCCTTCTTGTTAAGGCCAATAAAGGCATTGCTCATAGCAAAACAGGGGTGGGGGTTTGACTTATTTTTATGTCCGTTGATTTATGTGGATGACAGAATCCCCAAATCTAACGGAACGTTTCAGGCAAAGGGGTTATTACAATCTCAAACTGACTGAGGAGGAGTTTGTGCAAGTGACAGAAAAATTCAATAATGTATATTAAAATGATGTAAATACTATAAAACAAGCTCGCATCACATCACCAACACAACGCTCACTATTTTAACCATATAAATGGCTATCAGCCCAAATCCACAAAAGACGTGTACCAGCAAATAGAATTGTAACCCTTTAGGTTGTATGAAGTGGTTTCAGTGACCCTGGCAGGAGAATAGAATTTTAAACTCCAGAAAAACGAACAATACAATACACGAAATTCAAGGAATTTAACAACTGCAGGAGTGGGGGGGTGGGATTCATTGGCTGGGTCAAGATCAATGGTTATCAAGCCTGTCCTTGGGTACCCCCTAAGGCCATTGTCAGACGAGCGCAGTATGTATGCCCATACTGGCGTGCCTTCCGACGCCCATCGCAGTGTTGTGACGTTTCGACACAGCCGGCCGCACGCTGTAGTGCACGCACGGATTGCGCACTGCTGTGGACA
This sequence comes from Leptobrachium leishanense, assembly GCA_009667805.1. Taxonomy (NCBI): domain Eukaryota; kingdom Metazoa; phylum Chordata; class Amphibia; order Anura; family Megophryidae; genus Leptobrachium; species Leptobrachium leishanense. The sequence goes on along the minus strand of CM019071.1, from coordinate 111,481,894 downwards.
TGCTGAAAGCCTCCATCAAAACGCTATGACGCATGTTCAACGTGGCTGCAGAGCGCGATCCTCTATAGGAGAATCGAGCCTTGCCGTGCTCAGTGCACTAACTGCGCTCAGCGAGGTGGCCAGACGGGCGTTAGTGTGGAAGGAACATCCACTCTCATGGACGTTCCTTCCGCTTTGAAAAAAAACTCATCTGACACTGGCCTGCTAGGTCACGTTTTCCAGATATCTGAAGCACAGCACAGGTGATATGATTTGCTGCTCAGTGATTGTAGGATTCAGTCTGCATTTCCCCAAGGTAATCCTTAAAATAAGGCCTGTTAGGGGAACTGAGGACAGGGTTTGAAAACACTGATCTAGATAATCCCACACTTGCCACCAAAGTATGGATGAATTAGAAGTGTCTCATAGATATTGCTTGGACTACAATTCCCCTAATCCTCTGCTGTATTAAAATTAGGAGATGGATAAATGTTAGCCACATCTGGTCTAGAGATGGATGTAAACATTATTTAAGATATTTAAAACATCCTTGTGTAGTTTCTGTTGAACGGTTTATGTGCTTAGGTAATGGTGTGCACCCATATACCATGCCTCCAAGATACAATAAAAATACTGAATGACAAACAATTCAGAATTCTATCAATGCAAACGATGTCCGGCGAATCATGGGAGTTTTAGTTCCGAAACATGGGGGGAGGGGGCAGAACTTGATGTGCCCGATTTAAATGTTCCTTATGATACATACCTTTACTGTCTCAAAAGTCAAATTGAAATATGTTAAGTGTGAGAATTACAGTCCATCAGCGCGCTGGAGGCAGGTAATCACCGATCCACCTTAACCCTAATATAAAGTCTCACCAACACCATATACTCTCCTAATGACAACCCCAATTGTCCTAAATTTACCTAATAATGTTGTTCTGAGCGACACTTGTCAGATTACTACAAGATTAAGAACATTGATATTTGGTATCACTTAAATGTCACTTTGGAAGTTTAATCCGTTTCCATCCTATCCCAGTGGATCATTATTTATTTCCTTTACAGAAGTCTTTGTACATCAAACTATAGTGCTTTAGTAGCACAATACGGTCCTGGAGTGGCCTAGCTAGTCTTCTGACCTTAATCTCATAGAAAATCTGTGGAGGGAGCCAAACGTCAGCCTCGAAACCTTAATGACTTGGAGAGGATCTGCAAAGAGGAGTGGGACAAAATCCCTCCTGAGATGTGTGCAAACCTGGTGGCCAACTACAAGAAACGTCTGACCTCTGTGATGGCCAACAAGGGTTTTTCCACCAAGTACTAAGGCACATTTTGCGAAGGGGTCAAATACTTCTTTCACTCATGAAAATGCAAATCAATTTATAACTTTTTTGAAATGCGTTTTTCTGGATGTTTTGTTGTTATTCTGTCTCTCGCTATTAGAAATCAGCAGGGGATCAAATAATTTTTCCCCTCGCTGTATATCGAAGTACACCCACGCTGAAGCACTATAACATTTTACGGGCTGTATACCCCAGATAGCAGCCCTAGATGTAAAACACACATTTTATTTATTCCTTTACAGAATATCATACTATTAATACTATTTAAAGACAATTGAGATACAGTATATAGATAATTTCCCTTCTAATTTTCAGGTAGCAGCCAAAATGTCTATTTACATTTTATGTAGCAAAGACCCCTTCCACCCCATAAATGGCAGAATGTGTTAGAGGACAGGTGTATTATTGAATTATATAACACAGATAAAAATATGGACATACATAGACATGTATGCCATCGTTGGACACATAGGGCCCTATTACATTCTTCGCGCAAACTTTAACGCATGCGCAAAAATGCATTAACGCGAGGGGCAAAACCCTTTGCGCTGAACAATGTCCATGCAAAAAATGCGCATTAACGTCTACCGCGGGTGAGCCTGCGCGAACGCTGCGCGAGCGTACTCTACTGTGCGCGTCCTATACTTAACATTGTGAGCGCAAATGCATTTGTGTGCTGGTACGCGGATGGTATTACAATCTAAGCGCAAAATTTAACGCACAGCGTTTGCACATGTTGCGCTGGTTTTAAAATCCCCTGCCGTGTAGTACTTATTTTTGGCCACAAGAGGGAGACAAGCATGATGAGAGACATTGAACATTGGGACTACATTTCTCGGCATGCTTTGGGAGCGGACACAGGAAGTGGGTGGGACACAGACACTTACATCCTGAGCCTCGTGGAGAGAGCTGGCAGAGCGCGCCAGGGAGTGAGAGGAGCGAGACGCAGTGCAGCAGAACGAGACAGTGACTAGGCCGGAGTGCAGGCGGCCTGACAGAGTTGAAGACCAGGTTATTCAGCCTTATCAGAGGAAGACCCAGTGATTCACCAGACTACCCACGCTGATATTGAGGAAGCTGGAAGACTCCGAGTTAGGAGTACCGCAGATCGATCGGACGGGGAGAGCAGGCGGTGAGCTGGACATCTTGCGGCAGGTGCAGAAAGCCCGACAGCGGATCCAGTAACCAAGAGAACCCCAGTCAACATCGAGCGGAGAGATGTCCTGGGTCGAGCGGAGCATCAAGTATCTGGCGGATGGGTGAGAGGCCTTCCAGGCCTTTGTGAATATAGAAAGCACGCTGCTGTTTGTTTCCAAAACCCACAGGGCCCCAACTTGACTAGTCGAAGATACCTCATAAGCAATTCACTGGCCAGTTGAATATTGTACCCGGGTACCATAACACACACACACACGTACATTCTGGGACATAACCTGTGCGGGACTCACTCCCCAACCTCAAGAAAGGGGGTTAAAGATATATTTTCTTTTCTTTTTTTTTTTCGCTGCGCGTTTCTCGAATTATGAAGCATTGTATTTCTTTTCCGCTGGGCATTTCTCGAATTACGAAGCATTTTATTTCTTTTCCGCTGCGCGTTTCCCGCATTACGAAGTACTGTAAATATATATACGAACACCGTGTTATTCATTATATGCCATTTATTCCAGTAAACTATATAATTTATAAAATCCACAACGGTGCTGGAGTATATTTATTCCCTAGTGTGGGGAGACTGACCCGAGGTTCAATTTCAGCGGCTCCTCCGGGAGTGAGCGCTACACGTGGGGACTCGTCCGGGATTCAGTCTCTGGAAAAAACGTATTTAAAGGGTTAAATATGGATCCAGAAGAAGCAGCAGAGTGGTGTAAAGCACAAAATGGCCAGTTAGGGTTGAGTGTAGTAATGGACATTCCTGCAGGCACTTGGGCAGAAGAACAGATCCGCCAGGCCGTGGCAGCGTTGGCACCTGACCAGCAGGGATTCATAGTGGACATTAAAGTGAACCCAGAGACTTCTCACACCTATGTTCTTTTTGAGTGGAGAAAGGGTGTTCCAGTGTGTTTTCAGGGCGCGAGTGTGAAGCTGACCGACGATGTGGAAGTTCGACTGGTCCAGCCAAGTACGCCACGTGGTGATCACGCGAATGTTCCCGTGACTAGACCAACAACGTCAGGAGACGAGATCCGATGCTACCCCAACTACAGGGTTCCCTCCTGCTACATTCTTTACCACTATGGGGAAGCTGGTGGAAACGTTGGCCCAAAACTCAGCAGCGTCTGCCAATTACGGGTATCGCAAGTTGGGGTTCTGTTCGGGTAAGGTCCCTGTGCCAGCTGGAGAAGAGGACTTTGACACTTGGATAGACCAGGCAGTGCAAGCTGTGGAAGAATGGGAAGTTGCGGACACCTTGAAGAGACAAAGGTTGATCGAGAGCTTAAGAGGTCCTGCTTCAGATGTCGTCCGAAATCTGAAAAGAGACAAGCCAGGCTGCACTGCTGCTGAGTATCTAGAAGCTTTACAGGAAATTTTTGGAGGAGTGGAGGATTGTGCCGAGCTTATCCACAGGTTCTCTCACACCTATCAAAAGAAAGGAGAAGAATTGTCCACCTATGTCTGGCGACTGGATAAAATCCTCCATCAGGTTATTCTAAAAAGAGGCATGGAGCCGAGTCGTGCAAGCAAAGCTCTGATGGATCAAATTTTCAAAGGTGCACTCCCACTGGATCCCATAATGTTGAAATTTCAGACTAGATACCAGAGCAAGAGACTGACCTATTCCAAAGTGGTCAAAGCTATCCGAGAAGAAGAGGCTTTAATTAAGGCTAAAAAGATTGCTAATGCTTCACATGCAGTTTTCACCGCAGAAGTAGAAACTCTTGGTGTAGCGGACATACAGACTGAAGTGATGGCTTTGAAAACTCTGATGTCGAAAATGAGTTGATGACGTTGCTGTCTTCTAGGATTGCCGTACCTGAGGAGGGAGAGGCAGTGCGGAGTATTCCTGCTGGAGAACCCTCTGGATCGTTGATCTGCTACAACTGTGGGGGGGTTGGCCACTATCGACGTGACTGCCCCAGCCTACCCAAGCCGCGAAGAGGACAGACGTTTCTAGCAGATATACGAATGACAAGAGCGGCTGTGGTTACTAACAAGGGGTTTTCAAATGAGGCGCAAGAAGAAAATGTGCCCACACGCTCGAGGAAAAGATGTTTCGGCTGCAGGGAAAAGGGTAATTTCAGGGCTCAGTGCCCAAAAATGAGGCCCATAAAGAGATCGGTCGAAGAACTCCTGAAGGCCTTGAAGGAGCAGTCGCCTGTCTTGCAAGGGGAGAATCTTAGAGGACCCCGGTTGAATGAGCAAACTGGGTCCCCACCTTGTACTACAGCGGAGAAGTTCCCTGACAAGTTGATCGGTCCTTCGTCCATCATCCCGGTCCAAGTGGAAGGGGTCTACACAAAGGCTCTTCTAGATTCAGGTGCTCAAGTAACTCTGATTTACCGAGATTTCTATCAGAAACATTTGAAGCATATACCCTTGAAGAAGTTGAAGGATCTTGAAATCTGGGGTATGGGGACTGAGAGGTTTCGCGTTTCCCGCATTACGAAGTACTGTAAATATATATACGAACACCGTGTTATTCATTATATGCCATTTATTCCAGTAAACTATATAATTTATAAAATCCACAATGGTGCTGGAGTATATTTATTCCCTAGTGCGGGGAGACTGACCCGAGGTTCAATTTCAGCGGCTCCTCCGGGAGTGAGCGCTACACACGCATAATTTTGACGTCTTTGAAAAGCTGGTGGTAACTGGAAATCTGAACGTCCTGGCCGAAATCAAATACACCAGCCCGAAAAAAAAAAATACAGCTAAGTATAGTTACAGAATTTGCACATACCCAAACAATAAATTTGAGAAGTTGTGCGTGTTTTATTTTTTTTATGCAGCATATATGCGCAGATTGACTTTGACAGGCGCAAAAACTTAACGTGAGACAATTAAGGTTCTTAATTCTGATTGGCTGAATCGCGTGAAAAAACAGTCCGCACACCGATTTCTGCGTGCAACGTTAATGCGCGCACGTCTTTGCGCGTCTTTTTTACGTGCGTTATTTTTTGATGGATGGAATAATGCGCGAGGATTGTAATACCAGCGTTAATTTACGCGCATTAACGTTTAACGCTGCGCAAAAATTCACGCGTTTACCGTGCATTTTTGTGTGAAGAATGTAATAGAGTCCATAGTGTTCCGTAACCATTCAGAATATACAGTATTTTTATTTCTGGCATCCGGCTAGAGCATTTTCTTTGCCACAGTGCTAAACACAGAACAGGCACAAATAATGAATAATGTTATTGGAAGCTTAGTCTGCAGTATGTAAGTACTCTCCTCTGTTCCGTCACTGTAATTAATGTGCATGTAGTATGGGTGGGAGAGGAATGTTGTACAAACAGATTAGTCTGAGAGATCTGTTAGGTGTAATTAATACTACAAACCTAACAGCTGCATAGCTTGTATACTACCATCTGGATTTGTGTTACAGCCATCCAAGCATTTAGGCTATATGCAAATAGCATCCTATTAAATGGTTCCTTTGCAATGAAGTTTGTTGTGTAATTTTGCCGGCACGAATGTCCTGCTTAATTCCATCAACGTTTAGCAGTGATGTGGGACTACAAGCCATGCATAGCAAACCTGTGTTTAATGTTTTTAATGACATGTTGATATCAGCGCTGTGTGGCCAGTCACAGAAAGCGTACGCCACCATAGTTGACCTGAATAATAGTGTTTATAGTTTGGAGAGCAGGAATATGCAGTTTCCGGGGACCATACTTACTTCATACAAAAGGCAGCCTAAGGACCAGATATCAGATTTGAAATTGTAGCCATTTTCGTGTATTCTTTCTGGAGACATGTAATACGGTGTTCCCACTGAAAGAAAGAAACAACTTATTAATTACAAACCTTGATCATAAGAGAAGAACAGAATCAGGATATAAAAAACAACTGAGATGAACAAAACTGATTCAATTTTGATGATTTAAAAAAAAAATCTCTTTTGTCTTTAGGTATACTTGAAAAGGTTGACAGTTAGTGAGTTAATGAGTATATATATATATATATATATATAATATATATATATATATTCAGTGCTTTTTTTCTGGAAAAATAGGTGGGGTACTCTCACGTCCGGGGAAAAACTGATTATTATGACTATTTTCATGTCCTCATAAACAATAGTTGTAGCTCACTTAAAGGAAAACACTATTAAAAGGGAACCATATTTTTTTAATACTGTGTTCCTTTAAATGAACTACAACTATTGTTGTAACTCTGTGAGGGTTATCCACTAAGTGCCTCTGTTGCAAGAAAAGTCTGTATTGCAGTGCAGTTAGCTGGTTTTATTTGCAACGCTGGCACTGAGTGGATAATCCCCTAGCATTTTTGAGCACCACAGCAATGAAACTCAGTTTTTCTGAGTATGTATGAGCTCCGCAGCAATGAAACTCACAGTAATGCGCAGTGGGTATGAGCTCTGCAGTAATGAAACTCACAGTAATGTGCAGTAGGGATGTGTGTTTCGGGTTTCGGAATTTCGGAATTTTCACGAAATTTCCCGATTCGTGTTTTCGGATGCGGCCGAATTTCCGAAAATTTTTAGATCCGAAAATGGCAGATCCGAAAAGTTTTCTGAGCCGAAACTAAATATTTTCGGAATTTTCTAATGGACTTGAAATGTGTCAAATCGAAATGTATTGCTTTGAAACGAGGAGAACAGACGTTCCGAAAAAACGAAAATTTCCGAAATTACGAAAAGTCGATACAAAAAACGAGCAAAGTGACACGAAAATACGAAAAATGGTCGATATTCCGAAAAAAAATGTACACGAAAAACGAATCGAGCCGAACCGAATTGAAACAGAAATCGGTCGAAACGAGCCGAATCGAAAAGTTTAAAAATCCGAAAAATCGAACCGAATCGAACCGAAAACAAAATCGGTGCACAAGCCTAATGTGCAGTGTGTATGAGCTCCACAGCAATGAAACTCACAATAATGCGCAGTGTATATGAGCGCCACAGCAATGAAACTCACAGTAATGCGCAGTGGGTATGAGCTCCACAGCAATGAAACTCACAGTAATGCGCAGTGGGTATGAGCTCCACACAGTGGCGTATTTTGGCCTAGGGCGGCACTTTCCAGGGGGTGGCAGCCCGCACCGGGAGGCCCCACCCCTAAAAAAAATTTGCAAAGTATTTTACCAGGAAGGATACATTGAGATTTCACTAATTTTCAAGTATGTCCTGGGTAGGCAAGGCCTAGGCTTTCACTTTCCAGGGGGCAGCAAAAAACCTCACCACTAAATGGGTTACTCACAGAGAACCGAAATGACGCCAACATTTTGGTGTTCTGTAGTTCCCTGCACTTCGGGGAATAAAATTTCCCCACCCTGAAGTGAATTCACCATTCACTGCAGGGTCCCCAAAGTGCATGGAGTCGGCCGCTGAATGCTGCCACCGCAAACCCGTGGCCTGCTGTTTTCAAAAGAATTCCTGAACGAAAATGTCTGGAATTTACATATAAGATCCTATGATTGATAATAAAAAGTTTTGTTACAGAAAAAAGAAAAACCGCTATTAAAAAAAAGGGGGGAAATTTTGCCAAAAAAAATCTGAAAAAATACTAAAAGGTACTAAAAAAAATAAATCAATAAATAAAGACTTTTTACTGCAAATTAAAATAATAAATGGTTTATTAGATATTGCACAAAAACAGGAATATTTTTAAAATTGAATCCTATGGGGTTCGCCTGAATAAACCTGCTGATTGAAACCACCGAACATCAGGGCATTTCACTGCCATTTCTCTGCTGTTTGGTGTTCTCTGTGGGGATTTGCACTGCCTTCAAACAGCACCGTACTTGCTGGCAGTTCGCCAAACTTGTGTGTGAGCATATCACTTAGGGGAGTGGCGGAGGGCGGGCCGCCCCAGGTACCAGTGATTATTGGGGTGTCATTAGGGAGTACTAGGAGGTGCCACTGTCACTGTGTGTCAGCTTTGAGCTGTGTTCTCAAACAATGTGCAGCGGAGCAGGGCGTTTGCATACGGAATAAAATCGAATAGAATAAAAATCCCCCTCTCCTCCCTCCATAGCTCCTCCCCTGCCCCGCAGCAGCTCTAGGAGAGGGCAGGGGGATGTGATTTGTGTGCAGAGAGAGAAGATGACAGTAAACGGCAGGTAAAGTGGGGGGGGGGTATCAGCAGAATATGAAGCCCTGTCTGCTTACTGCTGTTTAAAGTGGACCTTTCCTTAACCAGCACTGCAGTGATAGAAATTTGTCATTGAGCTGCCTGGCTCCCGGTGAGGCTGCGTGCGTGCAGGTCACGTGGTCCGGCCAGTCAGGTGGTACTGAGTCTCAGTACCACCTGACTGGCTGAACCACGTGACACGCACGCACGCAGCTGCCCACCCTTTCGTTAACACGGACTCTCACTCTATTCTGGAATGAACACCCAACGGGAAGGGAATCAAAGCCACGGTGCACCCTCTGGCAGTGGCACCCCACTGCTGACAAGATGGCTCAACGCACAGGCACAGCCGCGATCCTAACGTGGCCTGGAGGGACCTCCTGCTGAGTCCATACACAGTCCCTGCTGACTCTGCACACAGCCCTACCGCGGACGGAGGCCGGTAAATATAGAATAAATAATTGCTGTGTGCTCATATACACTCGGTTTCCTTGGAGTTTTGTTGCAGTGGATTCTGATGCACTCATACACACAGCACATTGCATTGCTGGGAGTTTTGTTGCTGTGGATTCTGATACGCTGACACACACCACACATTGCATTGCTGTGAGTTTTATTGCTGTGAATTCTGATATGCTGACACACACCACACATTGCATTGCTGGGAGTTTTATTGCAGTGGATTCTGATGCACTCATACACGCCGCACATTGCATTGCTGGGAGTTTTATTGCTGTGGATTCTGATACGCTGACACACACACCACACATTGCATTGCTGGGAGTTTTATTGCTGTGGATTCTGATACACTCATACACACTGCACATTGCATTGCTGGAATTTTTATTGCTGTGGATTCTGATACGCTGACACACACCAAACATTGCATTGCTGGGAGTTTTATTTCTGTGGATTCTGTGATACACACTGCATATTACTGTGAGTTTTATTGCCCTGGAGCTCTGGGATACGCTCATACACACTGCACATTACTGTGAGTTTTATTGCTGTGCAGTTCTGTGATATGCTCATACACAGTGCACATTTCTGTGGGTTTTATTGCAGTGCAGCTCTGATATGCTCATACACAGTGCCCATTTCTGTGGGTTTTATTGCTGTGCAGCTCTGTGATACGCTCATATGCAGTGCACGTTTCTGTGGATTTTATTGTTCAACCAATTAGAGCGGTGGTGATCCAGTATACTTGACATGCGTGGCTGTTCTTTTTAAAAATGCTTGAATTTAAACATTTCATAATTTTATTTATCTCAATAGATACATTTGAAATGGTATACAAAATATACAAGTAGGCACTTGGTATCCACTTTAATATAAAGAGAGGAAAAGGCGGAGCTCTAAGAGGAAAAGGTGGAGCTTAAAGAGTAAGGGTGGGGATTAACCAGGAAGAGGTGTGCCCTTGACAGGAAGGTGTGCCTCAAATTTAAATTAGGGAGTGCACGAGTTTAGTCAGGCCTAGGGCAGCACAAAACCTAAATACACCACTGGCTCCACAGCAAGGAAACTCACAGTAATGCGCAGTGTGTATGAGCGCCACAGCAATGAAACTCCACTATCCACCAAGTACTGTTTGAATAATATTGGGGGACACCTATGAGAGGGTGTTTGACCTTGAGAACACCCCCACATTATTATTATTTGTTATTTTTAATGAAATTGTATCCACAGTCACAAACCACACTAAATAACTGTCATGTAACCCTGTGCATTAATTGTCTGAAAATTTATTTATGAAGATAAAGATATTATATAAAGAGTAACCTGATGGTCATTATGTTTTATAAATGATATATAAAATATATGACACATAATAAAGATCATGTAACTCTTTCACATTTACATAAGAAACATATCCTGTTACTGTGTATATTCATTATATCAGCAATACATTTTAATGTTTGTCTTTTGCCATTTTCATTGATAATATCCATAGATGATAGCAAAATTTACTTTTACCCAAGCGGTACAGTATTTGGATAAAGTGGAAATTTTTCAGCTCTTCCAGACCGTTACCCAAGGGCAGTTGGTTAGTCGTAAGATTATCCAGGTAAAGTCCGAAATTTTAATTTATTTGCAGCTTTACCCAGCGGTTTTGTAATGTCAGGATTACCCGGGTAATCCTAGGATTATCCGCACTTCGGTCTTTACCCGTAAAAACAAATTTTGTTATCAGTCAGATAACAGTTTGCAGCTTTATCCGGGTAATCCTCAGAATTCAGTCACCTGTAACCTGCTGAAACCCAAGAAATGGGAATTACCCAGAGGCGTTTGGATAATTTGCAGATTACCTGGAAAAAGTCGATGTTTCGTTGCACATCACATTTATCCAGCAACACTAGGGTAATGTGCGAATTACCCGGTTAAAACAGAGCAGGAAACCGGAGTAACCAGAGGCTTCTGGATACTTTGCAGATTACACGGATAAAATCCGAAATTTCATTTCACTTCGGACTTTTGCTAATGATGCCTGGGTAATGTCAGGATTACCTGAGTAATCCTAGGATTAACTGCACTTCGGGCTTTAACCGTAACATATATATATAACAGTTAAAGTCCGAAGTGCGGTTAATTTTAGGATTACCCGGGTAATCCTGACATTACCCAGGCGTCATTAGCAAAAGTCCGAAGTGAAATGAAATTTCGGATTTTACCCGAGTAATCTGCAAAGTATCCAGAGGCCTCTGGGTACTCCGTTTTTCTGCTCTGTTTTAACCGGGTAATTCGCACATTACCCTAGTGTTGTTGGATAAAGTGTGATGTGCAACGAAACATCGGACTTTATCCGGGTAATCTGCAAAGTATCCAAATGCCTCTGGGTACTCTGCTTTTCTTGGGTTTTCAGCAGGTTACAGTTGACTGAATTCTGACGATTACCCGGGTAAAGCTGCAAACTGTTATCTGACTGATAAGAAAATTGTGTGTTTTGTTATTTTTAAACAAATTGTATCCACAGCCACAAACCACACTAAATAACTGTCATGTAACTCTGTGCATTAATTGTCTGAACATTTATTTATGAAGATAAAGATATTATATAGAGAGTAACCGAATGGTTATTAGGTTTTATAAATGATTTATAAGCACATATGACACATAATAAAGATCATGTAACTCTTTCAAATTCATATAAGAAACATATCTTGTTACTCTGTATATTCATTATATCCTCAATACATTTTAATGTTTGTCTTTTGCCATTTTCATTGATAATATCCATAGATATTGGCAAAATTCACTGTTACCCAAGCGGGGTTGGATGCTCTGTAGATTACCCAGGTGAAGCTGTGGATAGTCCTCAGATTACCCGGGTGAAGCTTCAGACTTGCACATTATCCGGGTTAAGTGCGAATTTTTCAGCTCTTCCAGACTCTTACCCAAGGGCAGTTGGTTAGTCCTAAAATTACCCGGGTAAAGTCCGAAATTTTCATTTTTTTGCAGCCTTACCCAGCGTTTTTTGGTAATGTCAGGATTACCCGGGTAATCCTAGGATTAACCGCACTTCGGGCTTTACCCGTAACATATAGATACACACACACACACACACACACTAGATACACACATATAGAAATGGTTTCCACAAAAATGCAAATCTGTGGTTACATATACTGCTGTGAAATGGAATAAAAGCAGCAATTTAAAACTCCATATTACAACTGCTATGCTGGTGGATTAACCCTCATTTATTTCATAATCCTGTACTTCTACTTACTTTACATTTAACAAAGGCAAACACCGCAACATTGTACTTATTTTATATGCACAAAATCAAGAGTTTCATGAAGAATACAGTGTGCTCAGCATTTGCGTTACGAAAACGAGTGAGGTTTCCATTTACAGGTCGATGTGATGTGGTTTTTTTAAATCTTTGAATGACTTCGATACACAGCAGAAACATAATGAAAGATAAATGTGCTGGAACATAACAATGTATTATTACAGCAGATTTGAAAATCGCTACTAGTATTCATATTTTATCTTCGAATTGCTTACGCTGTGCTTTAATTCTATAAGATCTCTTTGTGCTCAACACAGGCCATCAACCGAGACCGAAGTTAATAAATTGAGGTTACAAATCAAAGGACAAAATTTGTCAGCTAATGTGAATATGTATATAAATATATAAAAGCAGAAGCTACCATTGTCTATCTGTGCAAGGAAATGTATTTATATTTTATACAAGGCTCCTCTTCAGCATTCATTAATGATGAGGGGGAAAAAATATACCGTACTCAACCTCTTAAAAGCAAACTATAGTTAATGAATCATAATTATCAAGATGATCACAATATAAAAATATTGTTTCCAGACTATAATTATAAGAAGGAAGTCTTGCCGAAGTTTGTAGTCTAAGGCTAGGGTCAGACGAACGCATTTTTATGTTGTCTGTGAAAAAGTGCGTTCGAACGAATGGACGCATTTTTTCACGGAATACACGATAGCGGTCATACTATGCGCATTTCCGTCCGTGATTTTGTACGGATCATCAATAAAACACTTTTTGTGTCTGGACGTTATGTTGGCCGGACATTAGCAGCGTCTGACGTCTCCTAATCACGCACACACGCCGCTAGCGGATGCAGCGCACTCTGTACGTCGGTACCTGCGGTTTCACATTCTCGAAAAAATGCGTTCATTTTCCACTTGCGTTGCGCAGCCGGACTTTTGTGCGACCGTACTTCGTATATTGGCCGTCATTGCCTGGCATCTGCTGCTAGTGCGGCCGTGATTAAGTGCGGCTGCACGCGCGTTCGCACTGCCTCAGTCTGACCCTAGCCTTAGAAGTGTGTCACCCAGCGCATCATGCCTTGTAGTACGCAGCCCCTTCACTCAAGCTTGTATTTATGTGTTATTGTATAATGTGGCTTTAGGATAATAATTTGCGACATATTTAAATGTTATTATTTTATTTATTTATAAAGGATTTTACCAGGAAGGATACAATGAGATTTCTCTCATTTTCAAGTATGTCCTGGGTTCAAGGATATTGAATTTTACAGTCATTACAAAAATACAAAGTAATAAATGCAAGATATTGAAAACAAAACACAAATATACAGATTAACACAGATAATAAATATGTAAGAAATATAGCCACTAGGTGGGGTATTCAGAGAGAGGTGAAAACCAGGAAAATTGGCAGGAGAAGACAACAATCTAGACCAAATAGCCGATTTGGAAAGTGAGATAAATGGGAGAATTTTTCTGGTTCAGCTATTTTGACCTAGAATTTTCACTTCTCCAGTCATTCTCCTGGTTTTCACCTCACTCTGAATAACCCTGTATGTTACATGTTTACAGGTGCATTCTGTATCGAGGTATATTAATAGAGATCTCTTAAGTGACCTTAGACTGGGGGAAGATTTGATGGTGCCTGGGAAGTTATTCCATATTTAAGGTGCTCTATAGGAAAATGAGGATCGAGCCACTTTCGTTTTGTGTTGTGGTATGGCAAGTAAGGTGCTGGACCTGGATCGGAGGTTATAAGATGAGGGAACTGCTAGGGAAAGCTGTCTATTCAGGTAGGGTGGTAGGTTCCCAGAAAATCTCTTAAACGAGGTTGGAAAGGTGAAGGGTGCATCTAGATTCCAATGACGGACAGTTTAGCTCTTAACATGTCACAGTGGTAGGCCATGTAGCTACTTTGTAGCACAAAGTGGCAGAGTGAGTTATACAATGTAGTAAGTTTATGAAGGTGCGTTTACGTGGCAGCTGCATACACTACATCTCCGTATTAACATGTCACAGTGGTATGTCATGTAGCTACTTTGTAGCACAAAGTGGCAGAGTGAGTTAGGCTGGGTTCACACCTAAGCGTTTTTAATACGCGCGTTTTTCACTGGCGTTTTCCTTGCGTTTTACGAGCGTTTTGCAAAAATGAAACACGCGTTGTACGCGCGTTTTGTGATTGACTACGGAGGTGTCCAATAGGAAATTTACTGTCTTAATTACGGAGGCGACCAATGAAACAGACCTCCCTGTGCACGAACCAAAGATGCAAAATGGAGATCTGCCCAAGACGCACCATTGCAACAATCGCAGCTTTATATCTGCGCTTGAGGAGAAGGAGGCAGGCGATGCTACTGGGTGCATCCGACCATTGCAGACCGACAACGAGGTCAGGTCTGGGTGTTGTTTGCAACTCTGCGTGCAAACGAGGAGAAGTTTATGCAACACACGGTAAAGAGGTTAGTACATGTACCCTGCCTTATTGTTGTTGTGTCCCATATGATTGATTTGCTATTAATTCCCCCTTTGTTTTTTTATTTTATTTTACAATAGTTTTGATGAGCTGCTGGACTTGATGTCCCCCACCTTGCAACGGCAGGACACCTTCATGTGCAGAACGCGCACGCGCAGTATGCGAAAACGGACGTTTTTGAATTGGAAAACGCGCAAACGTCAACGTCAATCTCTATGGCCGCGAACGCGCTGATATCTGCACCAAAGAAGCTCCCGAACTTCTTTGTGCGTCGGCCGTTTATCAGCGCGTTCAAGCGCGCTGAGAAACGGCCAGGTGTGATATGCCCACATAGGGAATAATGGTATTTCACTGTTTGAGCGTTTTACAGCGCGTAGGAACGCGCTGTAAAACGCTTAGGTGTGAACCCAGCCTTATACAATGTAGTAAGTTTATGAAGGTGCGTTTGCGGGGCAGCTGCAGACAATACATCTCTGTATTCAATGACTGTCATAAGCATTTGTTGTACATAGATTTTTGCATTTACGTTCACAATGCGACATATAGATATATTTTACATACGTATAGCACTAGAATCACTTTTTGTGTGCTTTTATTAACCTGTGAGGTGTATTTTGGTTCTATATACTGTACTATCAACCAGAACATCAGTCGTGACTCATTTCACAGTCACTTTGTCTTCCTCAGACAAACTTCCAAGAAAGAATGTCATTGGTTGGACTGTTTTTTATTACAAAGCAATGATAGTATACCAGATACTAGGCATGTGCATGGCTGAAAAATTTGTTTAGTTTAGTTTCGTTATGTTTTTAAATAATTTCGTTTTCGGAATTTCGTAACTAATTTTGTTTCATATTTCGTTTAGTTTTGGATCGATTTGAAATTTCGAATTGATTCGAATTTCATATATAAATTCGATAGTTGATATCAATTCGAATTTTGGATCACTAAATAAAACCCCAATAATCAAATTCTGCTGTTAAAAGAAAAGCTAGGTTTAAATTTTAAACTGTGTCACAGATTTAGTATTTGAGTCAAATTAAACAGTTAAACAAAATTAATTTGTTGCATAAAGTCCTTTGCTGACTATTACTTGTATTGTAAGTTAAGATCAATTTGATAGTTCATTTCAAATTCAATAGTTGATATCAATTATTCAAATTTTTCTTTTATGATGATGCAGGGTGTAAAATGAAATAAATTCGTTATATATCATTTTGTTTCGAATTTGGATCGTATCGAATTCGTTATTCGTTATACTTCCAAAATACGAATTATCGAATTTCGTTCCAAATTCCAAATTTTTCAGAAACTAATACATCTCTAGTAAAGGTTTCCTCTCCTGTGCTGGCTGTCTGCGCTGCGAGTGAGTATTCTGGAGCTCTGTCACTGTCAGATTTTCCGGCATTGGTCGGGAAGGATTACACATACAAACTTTTTCTGTAGCTTTGCGAAGTTGCGCTCCTCATTGCTGGTCTCCTTCACTCATCAATGTAATAGTACTAAAAGAAGTGAAACTAAAATGTAATGCATTTTCCTTTAGTTTCTTTCGTTTTTTGGACCGAGCAGTTTCGTATCTCTTGAGTCATGCGAAAACTAAATTATCCCAAAATTCAGACTAAATTGTTTTAGTACTAAAACGAATGCACATGTCTACCAGATACATTCCAGGAGAACAGGGCAACATCAGCATTCAACTAACAATAAACAGGCCTAAGTCCTCCAGTGATATAACATACCTGGTAAAAAGCATTAAAGCGGCACTCTAATAAAAATAGAAATAACACTTTTTCCCCCCTTACACAATTGGGCAGATGTTGCTCGCAGTATCTGCACAATTATCTTTTCTTTTTGTTTTGTATAGCTTAAATACTCACCTTTCTCCTTCAGCGTGCACTGCTCCTCCCCACCAAGCCAGGCTTCTGAAATGCAGAAGGCCCTGCAGCATTTTTTAATTTTTATGCAATTTACGTGCCACGTAATTTACATTAAGTAGGATATGCAAATTATGCATCACTTGGAACTTGCATACTTTTTGTATGCAAGTCCCCTAGCACATGCAGAGAATTATGGGTTGGAGCTGTTTGCGCAAGCGCAGAAGCAATCCATCGATTACAGGGGCCAGGTCCTAAAAAATAGAAGTAAGGGAACTAACCAAGATTTTTGTCCTCCAATTAGCAATTATCTTGCAATTGACACAAACACACACAGAGTTATTAAGAGAGAGGTGAAAACCAGGAGTATTGGCAGGAGAATGAACAATTTAGACCAAATAGCCAATTTGGAAAGTGAGATAAATGGGAGAATTTTTCTGGTTTGGATATTTTGACCTAGAATTTTCACTTCGCCAGTCAATTCTTCAGTCATTCTCCTGGTTTTCACCTCTTGTTGAATAACCTTGGCCATCAAATCTGATATATTTCAGTAAATATATATGAAGTTTAGCAGAAAATATGTGATAAGTATCAATAAATATATGATTTAACAGGGGTACAGATTACTGAACAGTCCATACAAGCTTTATAGTGTGTATACTCCGTTCCCAAAATAGTGCTGGAACTGCATTCCTATGCGTTCCCCCTTGACTTGAACCCTGATCGACTACCTTCTCTCAGGAAACTCCTCCACTACACACAGCGTTTTCTTCCAAAAAGCACTGGAGGGGAGGAGGGTGTGTAGAGTGTCAGGGTCAGGGTGTGTATAATATTCCTTTAATAACAAATAATATATTGGGTTCCTGGCCTAATTTTTTGGAGAGTTACGAGGATGTCATATACCCAGGACATACTTGAAAACGAGAAAAATCTCAATATATCCTTCCTGGTAAAATCCTTTATAAATAAATAAATAAATATCATTTTCATCGTTTCCCAAACAGACTATAAAAACTATAAATTTCTTTAGATCTTCTGGATAAGCGATTATGAGAGCTTTGGTCATGTGTGCCCACAGACTGAAGCATTATTATTATACTGTATATGTTGATGTGTTCACAATGAAATTAATTTTGTCATGGAGGCTAAATGGGTTACTCACAGAGCACCGAAATGACGGCAACATTTTGGTGTTCTGTAGTTCCCTGCACTTCGGGGAATAAAATTTCCCCACCCTGCAGTGAATTCACCATTCACCGCAGGGTACCCAAAGTGCATGGAGTCGGCTGCTGAATGCTGCCACCGCAAACCCGTAGCCTGCTGTTTTCAAAAGAACTGCTGAACGAAAATGTCTGGAATTTACATATAAGATCCTATGATTGATAATAAAAAGTTCTGTTACAGAAAAAAGAAAAACCGCTATTAAAAAAAAGGGGGGGGGAATTTTGCCCAAAAAAATCTGAAAAATGACTAAAAAGGTACTAAAAAAAATAAATCAATAAATAAAGACTTTTTACTGCAGATTAAAATAATAAATGGTTTATTAGATATTGCATAAAAACGGGAATATTTTTAACATTGAAACCTATGGGGTTCACCTGAATAAACCTGCTGATTGAAACCACCGAACATCAGGGCATTTCACTGCCATTTCTCTGCTGTTTGGTGTTCTCTGAATAGATTAACCATTACTTCTCTATGGGGATTTGCACTGCATTCAAACAGCACCGTACTTGCTGGCAGTTCGCCAAACTTGTGTGTGAGCATATCACAGAGCAGTGGTGTACTTAGGAGAGTGGCGGAGGGCGGGCCGCCCCAGGCACCAGTGATTATTGGGGTGTCATTAGGGGGTACTAGGAGGTGCCACTGTCATTGTGTGTCAGCTTTGAGCTGTGTTCTCAAACAACGAGCAGCGGAGCATGGTATTTGCATACAGAATAAAATCAAATAGAATAAAAATCCCCCTCTCCTCCCTCCATAGCTCCTCCCCTGCCCCGCAGCAGCTCTAGGAGAGGGGAGGGGGATGTGATTTGTGTGCAGAGAGAGAAGATGACAGTAAACGGCAGGTAAAGAGGGGGTATCAGCAGAATATGAAGCCCTGTCTGCTTACTGCTGTTTAAAGTGGACCTTTCCTTAACCAGCACTGCAGTGATAGAAATTTGTCATTGAGCTGCCTGGCTCCCGGTGAGACTGTTTGCGTGCAGGTCACGCGGTTCGGCCAGTCAGGTGGTATGGAGTCTCAGTACCACCTGACTGGCTGAACCACGTGACACGCACGCAGCTGCCTGCCCTTTCGTTAACACAGACTCTCACTCTATTCTGGAATGAACACCCAACGGGAAGGGAATCAAAGCCACGGTGCACCCTCTTGCAGTGGCACCTCACTGCTGACAAGATGGCTCCACGCACAGGCACAGCCGCGATCCTAACGTGGCCTGGAGGGACCTCCTGCTGAGTCCATACACAGTCCCTGTTGATTCTGCACACAGCCCTACCGCGGACGGAGGCCGGTAAATATAGAATAAATAATTGCTGTGTGCTCATATACACTTGGTTTGCTGGGAGTTTTTTTGCAGTGGATTCTGATGCACTCATACACACCGCACAATGCATTGCTGGGAGTTTTATTGCTCTGGATTCTGATGCACTCATACACACCGTACATTGCATTGCTGGGAGTTTTATTGCTCTGGATTCTGATACACTCATACACACTGCACATTGCATTGCTGGAATTTTTATTGCTGTGCAGTTCTGTGATATGCTCACTGTGCACATTTCTGTAGGTTTTATTGCTGTGCAGCTCTGATATGCTCATACACAGTGCCCATTTCTGTGGGTTTTATTGTTCAACCAATTAGAGTGGCTGTGATCCAGTATACTTGACATGCGTGGCTGTTCTTTGTAAAAATGCTTGAATTTAAACATTTCATAATTTTATTTATCTCAATAGATATATACCATTTGAAATGGTACACAAAATATACAAGTAGGCACTTGGTATCCACTTTTAATATAAAGAGAGGGAAAAGCGGAGTTCTAAGAGGAAAAGGTGGAGCTTAAAGAGGAAGGGTGGGGATTAACCAAGAAGAGGTGTGCCCTTGACAGGAAGGGGTGCCTCAAATTTAAATTAGGGGGTGCACGAGTTTAGTCAGGCCTAGGGCAGCACAAAACCTAAATACACCACTGCATTTAGTGGTGAGGTTTTTTGCTGCCCCCTGAAAAGTGAAAGCCTAGGCCTTGCCTACCCATGGACATACTTGAAAATTAGTGAAATCTCAATGTATCCTTCCTGGTAAAATATTTTGCAAAAGTAAAAAAAAAATATATTTAGGGGTGGGGCCTCCCGGCGCGGGCCGCCGCCCCCTGGAAAGTGCCGGCCTAGGCCAAAATACACCACTGACCCCTGCACTCTTCCACAATACCACAGAGGGGTTACGGTGTGCCGGCACTGTTGCCGACCCTAAAGGCCCAATTTTAAAGCACCTATTGCTACTTTCATCCAAAGCCTGCATAAGTTTCACCATAATTTAGTCAAAAAAATCACTAAACTTTTTCTGCGCGTCCTAAAATGTCTTTTCATACAGGCTGCCGCCCCAAGCAGTTGTTTATGAATAGATTAAAGGAAAAGCATTTACTATCATTCTAAACATCTTTTTTTTTTTTAATGTTTCTATACATCCTAGAAATCCGCCACTTCACGGGCAGGTTATGGGGACCTCCTAGGCACGATATTTGAAGGAACTTTTCGTTTTTATTTTTAACCCTTATTTCATGGAAAACTTTTTGTCCTTGTTTCCTGTCCCCCAGGGCACTACCCGGACCCCTATACACCTTTTATGGCAAATATCTAGCATATATGCCCTCTTGGAGGGCACTCTAAAAATCGAACTTTGAGTCCCATTGACTTGTATTGAGTTCGTGTTCGAATTCGAACCTTTGAAAAGTTCAAGGTCGAATTCGAACTTTTGAAAAGTTTGAGTTCGAATGCGAACCGAACTTGGGGGTGTTAGGCTCATCCCTATTTTTCATATCATGTACCAATTTTTTTCATTTTACATATTGACTTTATTTCCCATCTACATCAGTCCAAAAAAACCGGATCAGGTGGAGAGTATAGGGTATCTAGTGGCGCAGTAATTAAGGTTACTCCTTATGTGATATATCAAAGGCTAGTTGCATGTACCATACAGATCATCAGTATACAATACAAAGTGCAAATGCAAATCACAGAGGGTATAAATGCTAGTACAGCAGTCTATGTATGCGATAAGAATAAAGTGCAATTGCAACGGTGAAAAACACAGTGCGATATTAAAAATCGAGGTTCTAGCTATAGTAACCAATATAGTCCATAAAATGGACTATCTGCCAATGTTCGAGAGAGTCTTTGCTATTGGTTTTCCAGTTTCTAAGTGGAAAAAAAACGGACCGTCTGGTGTCTACAGTATCATCAGTCAGAAAGTACGTCAGTTGTGCGCGGACGCACAGTGTGCTCAGAATGCGTTCATCTGACATTAGCGCTAGCGGTAGCCGGGATCACTGCTGACTGGCTGAGCCGATAGGAACATCTTGCGTACGTGCAGCCTGCTGTGGGCGTCAGTGGTGTATTTAGGTTTTGTGCTGCCCTAGGCCTGACTAAACTCGTGCACCCCTAATTTAAATTTGACGCACCCCTTCCTGTCAAGGGCACACCTCTTCCTGGTTAATCCCCACCCTTCCTCTTTAAGCTCCACCTTTTCCTCTTAGAGCTCCGCCTTTTCCTCTCTTTATATTAAAAGTGGATACCAAGTGCCTACTTGTATATTTTGTATACCATTTCAAATGTATCTATTGAGATAAAGAAAATTATGAAATGTTTAAATTCAAGTATTTTTACAAAGAACAGCCACGCATGTCAAGTAAACGGGATCACAGCCGCTCTAATTGGTGGAACAATAAAATCCACAGAAACGAGCACTGCATATGAGCGTATCATAGAGCTGCATAGCAATAAAATCCACAGAAATGGGCACTGTGTATGAGCATATCAGAGCTGCAAAGCAATAAAACCCACAGAAATGTGCAGTGTGTATGAGCATATCACAGAACTGCACAGCAATAAAACTCACAGTAATGTGCAGTGTGTATGAGCATATCCCAGAGCTCCAGGGCAATAAAACTCACAGTAATATGCAGTGTGTATCACAGAATCCACAGCAATAAAACTCCCAGCAATGCAATGTGCGGTGTGTATGAGTGCATCAGAATTCACAGCAATAAAACTCACAGCAATGCAATGTGTGGTGTGTGTCAGCGTATCAGAATCCACAGCAATAAAACTCCCAGCAATGCAATGTGCGGTGTGTATGAGTGCATCAGAATCCACTGCAATAAAACTCCCAGCAATGCAATGTGTGGTGTGTGTCAGCGTATCAGAATCCACAGCAATAAAACTCCCAGCAATGCAATGTGTGGTGTGTATGAGTGCATCAGAATCCACTGCAATAAAACTCCCAGCAAACCGAGTGTATATGAGCACACAGCAATTATTTATTCTACATTTACCGGCCTCTGTCCGCGGTAGGGCTGTGTGCAGAGTCAGCAGGGACTGTGTACAGACTCAGCAGGAGGTCCCTCCAGACCACGTTAGGATCACGGCTGTGCGTGGAGCCATCTTGTCAGCAGTGGTGTGCCACTGCCAGAGGGTGCACCGTGGCTTTGATTCCCTTCCCGGTGGCTGTTCAGTCCAGAATAGAGTGACAGTCCATGTTAACGAAAGGGCGGGCAGCTGCGTGCATGCGTGTCACGTGGTTCGGCCAGTCAGGTGGTACTGAGACTCAGTACCACCTGACTGGCCGGACCAAGTGTGACCTGCACGCAAGCAGCCTCACCAGGAGCCAGGCAGCTCAATGACAAATTTGTATCACTGCAGTGCTGGTTAAGGAAAGGTCCACTTTAAACAGCAGTAAGCAGACAGGGCTTCATATTCTGCTGAAACCCCCCCCCTTTACCTGCCGTTTACTGTCATCTTCTCTCTCTGGACACAAATCACATCCCCCTCCCCTCTCCTAGAGCTGCTGCGGGGCAGGGGAGGAGCTATGGAGGGAGGAGAGGGGGATTTTTATTCTATTCGATTTTATTCCGTATGCAAACGCCATGCTCCGCTGCTCGTTGTTTGAGAACACAGCTCAAAGCTGACACACAGTGACAGTGGCACCTCCTAGTACCCCCTAATGACACCCCAATAATCACTGGTACCTGGGGCAGCCTGCCCTCCGCCACTCCTCTAAGTACACCACTGCTCTGGTGATATGCTCACACACAAGTTTGGCGAACTGCCAGCAAGTACGGTGCTGTTTGAAGGCAGTGCAAATCCCCATAGAGAAGTAATGGTTAATCTATTCAGAGAACACCAAACAGCAGAAAAATGTCAGTGAAATGCCCTGATGTTCGGTGGTTTCAATCAGCAGGTTTATTCAGGCGAACCCCATAGGTTTCAATGTTAAAAATATTCCCGTTTTTTATGCAATATCTAATAAACCATTTATTATTTTAATCTGCAGTAAAAAGTCTTTATTTACTTATTGATTTTTTTTTTTTTGTACCTTTTAGTGATTTTTCAGAATTTTTTGGGCTAGATTCCCCCCCTTTTTTTTAATAGCGGTTCTCCTTTTTCTGTAACAGAACTTTTTATTATCAATCATAGGATCTTATATGTAAATTCCAGACATTTTCGTTCAGTAGTTCTTTTGAAAACAGCAGGCCACGAGTTTGCGGTGGCAACATACAGCGGCCGACTCCATGCACTTTGGGGACCCTGCGGTGAATGGTGAATTCACTGCAGGGTTGGGAAATTTTATTCCCCGAAGTGCAGGGAACTACAGAACACCAAAATGTTGGCGTCATTTCGGTGCTCTGTGAGTAACCCAATTAGTGTTTCCTTCCTGGTAAAATATTTTGCAAAAGTAAAAAAAAAAAAAAAAAATTTTTTTTTTTTTTTTTTTTTTTAGGGGTGGGGCCACCCAGCGGGCCGCCGCCCCCTGGAAAGTGCCGCCCTAGGCCTGGGCCTTGTTGGCCTAGGCCAAAATACACCAGTGGTGGGCGTAAAAGCACTCCAGCAGGCTGCACGACCGGCTGCCACTCATGCAGCCTGCTCAAGTGCTTGTACACAAACAGCAGGTTGTGCGAGATGTTACGATCGGCTCCGGACTCCGCCAGTCAACTCGCCCCCGCTGGACGAGGAGTATTGCAGGCGCCGGAGGCATAGTGGCAGCTTTTTTTGCCGCCCCTGAAAGGTGCCGGCCTAAGCCTTGCCTACCCACACATACTAAATCAAATGGCACGCTGACCACAGTCACTTCTCTCAAATATCTAGGTATGTGGTTAGACCCAAATCTATCCTTTGGCCCCCACATCGAAAAACTCTCATCTAAAATTTACCCCAAACTAGGTGCACTGTACAGAAACAAATCCTGCCTGAACCCCACGGTAAGAAAGCAAATTGTACAACAAATGCTTATGCTGGCTATTGATTACGGAGATGTAGTGTATGCAGCGGCCCCGCAAACACACTTTCAGAAACTTACCACATTGTATAACTCATTCTGCCACTTTGTGCTACAATGTAACTACATGACCCACCATTGTGACATGTTAAAAGAGCTAAATTGCCCGTCGCTGGAGTCTAAACGCACCCTTCACCTTTCCAACCTGGAAGCTACCACCCTACCTGAATAGGCTGCTTCCCTCAGCAGTTCCCTCATCCTATAACCAATGATCCAGGACCTCCACCTTACTTGCAATACCACAATACAAAAAGACAGTGGCTCGGTCCTCATTTTCCTACAGAGCACCGCAGTTATGGAATAACCTCCAAGACGCCATCAAATCTTCCCCCAGTCTAAAGTCCCTTTAGAGCTCCCTATTAACATACCTCAATACGGAATGCACCTGTAAACATGTAACATAATGACTATTTCCTACATATTTATTTTCTGTTAATCTGTATATTTGTCTTTTTTTAATATCTTGCATTGTATTACTTTGTATTTCTGCAACAACTGTAACAATTCAATGTTCTTGAACCCAGGACGTACTTGATAACGAGAGAAATCTCAATGTATTCCTCCTGGTAAAATACTAAATAAATAAATACTTGAAAGACAAAAGAAATCTCCATGTATCCTTTCTGTTAAAATACTTTGGCAAATTTTTTTTATTTTTATTTTTTGTAGCACTGGGTGTCACCCCCCCCCGCACCCCTTGTGACGCCACTGATTTTGAGGTCTATTTATATGCATTCACATACACTACTAATAACAAAATCTTTCTGAAATAGAATGTGGGCATAGATGCATATATAAAATATATAGGGCTCTATTACATTCTCTGCGCAGATTCGTACGCGCAGCGCAAATTGTTTTAACGTACGTAAATTAACTCTGGTATTACAATGCGAGCAAATTTTTTCATCCATCCGAAAATATCGTGCGCAAAAACGAGCGCTAATTAACGCTGCGTGCAGAAATAGGTGGGCATACTGTTTTTTCATGCAATTCAGCCAATCAGAATTAAGAACCACAATTGTCTCCCATTCAGTTTTTGCGCCTGCCAAAATCAATCTGAGTATATATGCTGCAGCAATAAAAAAAAACTCACAACTAGGGATGAGCTATTCAGTTCGATCAGTTCGGAGTTCGATTCGAACATTGGCAGTTCGAAAGTTCGCGAACTTCGAACTTTTTGGTGTGTTCGGTTCGAGTTCGATTTTTTTTTTGAAAAAAGTATAAAAAATGCTTAAAAAATACAAAAAAAATCTACAAATAAAGAGACTCTTTACTGCAGAATATTATAAGCAACGGTTTATTAGATATTGAATTAAAACGGGAATATTTTTAACATTGAAGCCTATGGGATAAAACATTCTTGTTACTAAAACATCAGGCAGACAAGGCACTCTAATCAGGCACTGTAGAGGGCAGCCTGCAGGGGCCTCCCAAGGATCCCCTTGAGGAGCATTGAGGAGCAAGGAGCATGCGGCCGCCGGATGACAGAGCTGCGACTGTGCGGGCTAGCCGCCCGGGTGCATGTGGCAGAGACAGGCAGCGCAGGGAGGGAGCCACTGCAACTGCGGCCACGGCAGCCACCCCCAGCCCCCACCAGGATCCAGGGAGCCCCCACTGACCACCAGGCTAAGGTAAGGTGATACATTTCTAAAAAAAATAAAATCCGAGGACATTTTTAAATGTCTCCGGGAACATAAAATAAAACTTTTTTTTTCTTTCTCTACCTGGCTGGATGTATTTAATTATATATATTATTAGATACAGTCAGCCAGGTAGAGGGGGGTGGCATGTGGGCTGCGCGGGGTCTCAGGCAGTGGTTTGTTTTTTTTGTGTGTATATTTTTAGCAAATTTATAGGGGAAGGTAAGGACAGGTATGATATACTGTATATATATATAAGATATATATCCATATTCTTATAAATATATATATCCAGACTTGTATTACACACACATTTTGGCAACTAATTGCCCCCCCCCCCCATTTGGCTGATCCCTCCAGAAGAAATGTTGAACTCGATAGAGCAGAGAATAATATATATATTCTCTGCTCTGTCGGGTTCAACATTTCTTCTGGAGGGTCAGCCAAATTGGGGGGGGTGCATTCAGTTAAGATTGTCCACATGCCACCTCCCCATGTGCGTATGTGTATATATGGTCTGAGGTCTGTGGGTGGGTGTATATATATCTGCGTGTTGATATATACGTATATATAGGTCTGCGTGTTGATATAAAATTTTAGTTTCGGCTCGTTTCATTCATAATTCGACAATTTTCAGTTCGTTTCGGCTTGTTTTTCGTATCAACTTTTTTTGTGATTTTCGGTGTGGGAAATGTTTTGCCCCATAGACTTCAATGTTAAAAATATTCCCGTTTTAATTCAATATCTAATAAACCGATTATTATTATATTCTGTAGTAAAGAGTCTCTTTATTTCTAGATTTTTTAAACCTCACAGTAATGTGCGCCGTGTATTTATGAGCATTCAGTATTATATGGGAGTACTGCTTTATGAGTAAGAGTAGTTAAAAAAATAAAAATAAACGTAAAACTCGGGGGGTGACACCATGAGTTACCGCACCGGGTGACACCACTGACGGTGTGAAGGCACTTGCTGCCACCAAAGGCAGAATATTTGGGTGCACTGCCACTGACGCCTGTACCAGATTCATATCATTTTAATATTGGACCGCAGGGTCCAACCCTGCACTCTTCCACAACAATACCACAGAGGGGTTACGGTGTGACGGCACTGTTGCCGACACTAAAGGCCCAATTTTAAAGCACCTATTGTTACTTTCATCCAAAGCCTGCATAAATTTCACCATAATTTAGCCCAAAAAAATCACTAAACTTGTTCTGCGTGTCCTAAAATGTCTTTTCATACAGGCTGCCGCCCCAAGCAGTTGTTTATGAACAGATTAAAGGAAAACCGTTTACCGTCATTTGAAATGTCATTTTTTTGTTTTTAAATGTTTCTATACATCCTACAAATCCGCCACTTCACGGGCAGGTTATGGGGACCTCCTAGGCACGATATTTGAAGGAATTTTTTGTTTTTATTTTTAACCCTTATTTTATGGAAAACTCACTGTTCCTTTAAAAACGTATTTTTTTAAACTTTTTGTCCTTGTTTCCTGTCCCCCAGAGCACTACCCGGACCCCCATACACCTTTAATGGCAAATATCTTGCATATATGCCCTCTTGCAGGGCACTCTAAAAACCGAACTTTTGAGTCCCATTGACTTGCATTGAGTTCGGTTCATGTTCGCGTTTGAACTCAAACTTTTGAAATTCCCCCGTGTTCGGCTCATCCCTACTCACAACCACTCAGTTTTATTGTGTGGGTATGTGTAGAATGTGTAATTATACTGTGCTGTTTTTTTTCGTGCCGCTGTATCTGGTTTCGGCCAGAACGTTCAGATTTGCAGTTACCACCAGCTTTTCAAAGACGTTAAAATTATGCGCGCAAACGTCGTTCGTAAAAAGTTGCGCATCGATTGTAATACCAGCCGCGTACCAGCGCACAAACGCATTTGCGTTCACAATGTTAACTATGGGATGCGCGCACAAACTTTTGCTCGCTCAGGGTAACTAGCGTTAGACGTTACCGCGCATCGTATGCGCGAACGACGTAATTTGACGGTCAGCGCAAAAGGGGTTTTCCCCTTGCGTTAATGCGTTTTTGCGCACACGCACATTTTTGCACGAAGAATGTAATAGAGCCCATAGAGTATATTTTGCTCACAACTAATATCTTACATATCTGGCCCTTCTGTTCTACTGGCTGGTTTGCCACTAAACTGACATCTTCGAGTCATATTTAATAGTATCAGTGGCCAGATTCACTGAGATCTGTCACTTAATGACGGGCTCTAGGCATGCATAACCTGCTATACAGGGATCTATCTGATCACATGCAGAGACCAGGGGAAAATAGAAACCTTATAGTGATGGGGGGGTGTGGTGAAATGCCAATACATTGCGTAGATGTACAAGATTGACACTCATTAGTCCATCAACATCCATATTTATAAGAAGGATTAGCAAATGTAATGGACAAGCGTCGGTATATTACATCTCGAACACTCAGCCAGAGAGTTGAAGGATTTCCTTCCTACTTAGACATCATATATAACATATACAGTACTATACTTTACGCAATATACAAAAGACTAATTACCGTATTTTTCGCTCCATAAGATGCACTTGTCTCCCCCAAAAAGTGGGGGGAAAAGTGGGTGCGTCTTATGGAGCGAATGTCCCATGATATGCCTCAGCTCACCTGCCGCCGCCGCGTTAGGCTCCCTCTGAGCGTGCGTCCGGCGGCAGGAAGCTTCGGCACTCACCTGGGGGAGCCACGTGACCGCGATCTCGTGAGATCGCGGTCACGTGGCTCCCCCAGGCGAGTGCCCAAGCTTCCTGCCGCCGGACGCATGCTCAGAGGGAGCCTAACGCGGCGGCGGCAGGTGAGCTGAGGCATATCCATGAGCTGCTGGGGCATATCCATGTGTGAGCTGGGGCATATCCATGTGTGAGCTGGGGCAAATCCATGTGTGAGCTGGGGCAAATCCATGTGTGAGCTGGGGCAAATCCATGAGCTGGGGCATTATCCATGTGTGAGCTGGGGCAAATCCATGAGCTGGGGCATTATCCATGTGTGAGCTGGGGCATATCCATGTGTGAGCTGGGGCATATCCATGAGCTGGGGCATATCCATGTGTGAGCTGGGGCAAATCCATGTGTGAGCTGGGGCATATCCATGAGCTGGGGCATATCCATGAGCTGGGGAAAATCCATGTGTGAGCTGGGGATATCCATGTGTGAGCTGGGGCATATCCTTGTGTGAGCTGGGGCATATCCATGTGTGAGCTGGGGCAAATCCATGTGTGAGCTGGGGCAAATCCATGAGCTGGGGCAAATCCATGAGCTGGGGCATTATCCATGTGTGAGCTGGGGCATATCCATGTGTGAGCTGGGGCATATCCATGAGCTGGGGCATATCCATGAGCTGGGGCATTATCCATGTGTGAGCTGGGGCATTATCCATGTGTGAGCTGGGGCATTATCCATGTGTGAGCTGGGGCATATCCATGAGCTGGGGCAAATCCATGTGTGAGCTGGGGCATTATCCATGTGTGAGCTGGGGCATATCCATGTGTGAGCTGGGGCAAATCCATGTGGGAGCTGGGGCAGATATCCATGTGTGAGCTGGGGCAAATCCATGTGTGAGCTGGGGCAGATATCCACGTGTGAGCTGGGGCATTATCCATGTGTGAGCTGGGGCATTTCCATGTGTGAGCTGGGGCATATCCATGTGTGAGCTGGGGCATATCCATGAGCTGGGGCAAATCCATGTGTGAGCTGGGGCATTATCCATGTGTGAGCTGGGGCATTATCCATGTGTGAGCTGGGGCATATCCATGTGTGAGCTGGGGCATATCCATGTGTGAGCTGGGGCATATCCATGTGTGAGCTGGGGCAAATCCATGTGTGAGCTGGGGCATATCCATGAGCTGGGGCAAATCCATGTGTGAGCTGGGGCATACTGTATCCATGTGTGAGCTGGGGCAAATCCATGTTTGAGCTGGGGCATATCCATGAGCTGGGGCAAATCCATGTGTGAGCTGGGGCATTATCCATGTTTGAGCTGGGGCATATCCATGTGTGAGCTGGGGCATATCCATGTGTGAGCTGGGGCAAATCCATGTGTGAGCTGGGGCATATCCATGAGCTGAGGGGCAGTATCCATGAGCTGGGGCATATCCATGAGCTGGGGCATTATCCATGAGCTGGGGGACAGTATCCATGAGCTGGGGCAAAATCCATGAGAGGAGCTGGGGCAATATCCATTATTACACTATTTGATTCAGAATATTTATTTTCCTGTTTTCCTCCTCTAAAAACTAGGTGCGTCTTAGGCTGCTGTCAGACGAGCGTAGTGTTCACGTCCGTGATTGCGCCTAAAAGTACGTCCATGATAGCATGACAGGAAGCCCATCCGAGCCTGTTACACGAAGTACGTCCGCACTGAACTGCGGACGCACAACGGCCGCGGCCCACGGACGCAAGGCAGGCAAGAACGTACAACCGCTAGAATGGCCGCACAAAGTGCGCTGCGTCCGCAACGTCTGCATAGCTTTGTGTGTGAGTGATGGAACGTGGTCAGACGGACTGCATTTATACGTCCAGCATTTTTCACGGACAAAATGGTTTTGCTTTTTAATTTATTTTCCCTCCTACATCCGTCAAAAAATAAACGTCAGTGAAAAAAACGGACTGTGTGACCACTACTGTGTCTTCCGTTCTGACGTCCGTCCGTGTGCAAGGACGTACAGTCCGTAGAAATCACGCTCGTCTGACCCTAGCCTTATGGTCAGGTGTATCTTATGGAGCGAAAAATACGGTACTCCCTCGTGAAATAATAGTGGTAAATGCAATGTGATAATAAGGAGTTGCATTCCAGCCTATTGTAAATTAATATTATAAAATGTTATCACTTGAGAATGATATGCCAATGATCAGCATTAAAACCGGCACAATACTGGGTAATCTAGTGGAATTTTAGCATTTCTATTAACTGAAGAGTCAGAAGAATAAACTCTAAATTTAACTCATGGAACTGGTGGAGATTGCTGTATATACTGTACAACCCTCTGTTAGTCTCGGAGCAAATGTAATTTTCTGGAAAATGCACGCGCAACAAAGGAATAGTATGTCTATATAATACAAGTACACCGTCTATGTGTATATATGATCGTATTGTCCCTAGGTATAAAGAGCGGAGAAAATAATTGCTGGAAATTTCTTCACATTTTAAAATATTCAAAAAATAAACATTAGCCCTAAATGCTTTAAATTTGTTTGTCCTTATATACAAGTGGTCTTCAGTTTGTACGCAGTTTTAAAAACGTGGTAAGAATATGCAGGGATCCCAAGTCTCCCGGAAGTTCTGGGAGACTCCCTGAAGTGAATGCAGACTCCATGACGCTCGCAAAAACTTCAGAAAGTCACGGATTTTAATTCGGAAGAGGTGAGATCTGTCACTCGGTTTAAGACAATAATTCAATGATTAAATAAATCCAAGCATACGCCCTCGCTCCACGGCGCAGCACAACGGGAAGTGAAGTTTCTCACCTTGCTCCGCACTAAAGCAGGCTGAGGCCCTCCTCTCCAGCTCTACCGGCGATAGTCACCCGGCCCGGAAGTGTTCACAGAATCGACCCGTCATTGCGGACGGGTGAAATCACACACCCTCTGTCTGCGTCTTAGGCTAGCATCAGACGAACGCAGTCATCACGTCCGTGTCGCGGCACAGTTTAACGTACATAGTAGCATTGATTTGTGATCAATAGAGACCAACACACAAAGTACGTGCGCACCACGCAGGTGGCAATGGACACCTTTTAGGCCTCAACGTAAAAGCACTACGACGGACGCCCAGCGTGCGCCACATCCGCGTAACGGCCTGTGTGCGTGATGACACGACGTCAAACGCAGCGCATTTGCAACGTTCATCACGTTGACTCTCCGAAGTTTTTTTGGTCTGGCTGAATGTACCGGTCTTTTAATTTTAATTAATTTTGTTTCCCATATTTCCCCTTTTTTTTCTACATCCATCAAAAAAACCAGACCGTGTGGTGTCTATAGTATCCTCAGTCAGTACATCCGTCCGTTATGCACGCACATTAGCCTTAACCGCTCGCTTCGCCATCTCCTTTTCTCTGGTGGCTCTTGAGTCCTAATAGCTGCTGCAGCTGGTTGCAAATTTAAATATCATTCTATCTTAGGCTAGGGTCAAACAAACGCATTTTTCGCGTCGTCTGTGAAAAAGTGCATTCGAACGAATGGACGTATTTTTTCACGGAATACGCAATAGCGGTCATACGATGCACATTTTCGTCCGTGATTTTGTACAGATCATCAATAAAACACGTTTTGCGTCTGGATGTTATGTAGGCTGGACATTATCTGCGTCTGACGTTTCCTAATCACGCACACACGCCGCTAGCGGACACAGTGCACTATGTACGTCAGTACTAGCGGTTTCACGTTCTCGAAAAAATGCGTTTGTTTGCCGCTTGCGTTGCCTGGCCGAACTTTCGTGCGGCCGTACTTCGTATATTGCCCGTCATTGGCCGTCATTTGCTGCTATTACGGCCGTGATAAAGTGCGGCTGCATGCGCGTTCGCACTGCGTTCGTCTGACCCCAGCCTTAGGGACATAGAGTGAATCTGACTATAGCCTCAGAGGGGCTGACTGTGTGAGCCTCAAAGGGGTTAAATCCAGACTGTATTTGTGAGCATCAAAGGGATTAATCCTGACTGTATATGTGAGCCTCAAAGGGGTTAATCCTAACTGTGTTTCTTTGTGAGCCTCAGAGGGGTTAAATCCTGACTGTGTTTCTTTGTGAGCCTCAGAGGGGTTAAACCCTGACTGTGTTTCTTTGTGAGCCTCAGAGGGGTTAATCCTTACTGTGTTCTTTGTGAGCCTCAGAGGGGTTAAATCTTGACTGTGTTTCTTTGTGAGCCTCAAAGGGGTTAATCCTTACTGTGTTTGTGAGCCTCAAATGGGC
The DNA here is from genome assembly GCA_009667805.1 of Leptobrachium leishanense. NCBI lineage: Eukaryota > Metazoa > Chordata > Amphibia > Anura > Megophryidae > Leptobrachium > Leptobrachium leishanense. The sequence continues at coordinate 111,449,104 of CM019071.1, read as the reverse complement.
TGAATCCTGACTGTGAGCCTCAGAGGGGTTAAATCCTGACTATGTTTGTGAGCCTCAAAGGGGTTAAATCCTGACTGTGTTTATGAGCCTCAAAGGGGTTAAATCCTGACTGTGTTTCTTTGTGAGCCTCAGAGGGGTTAATCCTGTGTTTTTGAGCATCAAAGGGGTTAAATCCTGTCTGTGTTTTTGAGCCTCAAAGGGGTTAAATCCTGACTGTGTTTCTTTGTGATCCTCAGAGGTGTGAAATCCTGACTGTTTCTTTGTGAGCCTCAGAGGGGTTAATCCGGACTGCGTTTCTGAGCCTCAAAGGGGCTAAATCTTGACTGTGTTTGTGAGCCTCAAAGCAGTTAAATCCTGACTGTGTTTTTGAGCCTCAAAGGGGTTAAATCCTGACTGTGTTTGTGAGCCTCAAAGGGGTTAATCCTGACTGTGGTTCTTTGTGAGCCATGGGGGGTTAATCCCGACTGTTTGTGAGCCTCAGAGGGGTTAAATCCTGACTGTGTTTGTAAACCTCAGAGGGGTTAAATCTTGACTGTGTTTGTGAGCCTCAGAGGGGTTAAATCTTGACTGACTGTGAGCCTCAGAGGGGTTAATCCGGACTGTATTTTTGAGCCTCAAAGGGGCTAAATCCTGACTGTATTTGTGAGCCTCAGAGGGGTTAATCCTGACTGTGTTTCTTTGTGAGCCATGGGGGGGTTAATCCCGACTGTTTCTGAGCCTCAGAGGGGTTAAATCCTGACTGTGTTTGTGAGCCTCAGAGGGGTTAAATCTTGACTGTTTGTGAGCCTCAGAGGGGTTAATCCGGACTGTGTTTTTGAGCCTCAAAAGGGCTAAATCCTGACTGTGTTTGTGAGCCTCAATTAAAAAAATTGTGGAACCCCACCCATCAAAAACACCCTCAAAAGGAGGGGGGGGGGCGCAGGTAGTCAGCCTCCCTGAAATGAGTTTTTGCAGGTTGGGATGTCTGAGAATATGACTTGTTTTAAGGCCTTTACTGTTATTTGCATTATTATTTTAAAGAATTGCTCAGCACAGACCTGCATGAAAGTTCAAACCTTGTTCTTTATGGAATAATTCTGTAAGATTCAAGATTATGTGGGACTTTATGAAGGAGTAGAGTCAGCCGCGTGGTTTAACATCACAAGATTTACTGGAATTAATATAAAATATGAAAAGATAACACACAAAAGGTCACAAGGCACACAGCATTAAAAGCCACATATGGAATCTCTCAAAAGAGACCACTCTGCTTATACTGTAGATGACCAGAATTCAGCAGCTGTATGAATTCTCTCCTGATAAAGGCCACCTACAAATACAATGTTGCCATAAAACCACAGGAATGCACAAAGCCATCATCTACATGTCTTACCAACAGAATGAATTCCTTTTCTATCCACTTACTGGAACTCTGTCATGATTGCTCTACCGAGAGGAGAATAATTCTTGTAAATGTAATGTCTTCCCTGTTTTAGTTAGAGCTGTGTGCTTCTGATACTTTCAGGGTTATTCAAAGAGAATCAAAAAGTCACCGCACGTTCGGTGACTTTTTGTTCTCTTCAAATCGGTGCGATTATGCGATCCCATTTCGGCGACCCTGCGGTGTATTCGGCAAGCACCACAGGGCCGTCGTAGTGCAGGGAGAGGCCACCGCAAACCCGGCGAAAGCACAGCGAAACCCGCAAAAACATCTGGATTAACATTCGGCGAACTGCCTGCTCTCTGGATAGCCGAATGGCCAGGAAAGGTAACCGTACGCTGAATTTCACTGTTCGGTTACCTTTTGGCCACAATTCGGATCTCTGTGAATAACCCTGTTTGTGACTGGCACCGGTCTGTGAGTGATCTTCTCTTCCTCCTATATCCAAAGAAAATCCTGATAAAACACTATGGGGCCCTAGACAGGATACCAGTTAGGGGCCCTCTTACCCCACCCTGAAGGCCATATTGAAAAATAACTGAAAAGTCTAAAACAATGATATAAAAAATACCTGATAGCAGTCTAGAACAGGGATAAGGAGCCTTGGCCTTCCACACGTTTAAGAATTACATTTCCCATGAGACTCAGCCAACCTGATTGTGAGATCCTAGATTGTGAGTTCCTACGGGAATAGGGCCCTCATCTCCTCCTGTACTGTTTGTCAAATGTTGTTCAATGTATTGTAACCCTGTCTATACTGTGCTTATTGTACAGCGCTGCGGAATATGCTGGCGCTTTATAAATAAAGAATAATAATAATAACCTGATGAGTGGCTCAACATCATGGGAGATCTAGTTTCAAAACATCTGGAGGGCCAAGGTTATTGACCCTGGTCTACAACAACAACAAAATACCTGTGTTTGTCCTCATCTCATTCACCTCTCTCTTCCCCAGTGTCCTTCTCCTTGCGTCCAATTCCCACAATATGGTGGTCATTGTCCCCCTTCAGTTTCCCCAGTGTGCTCATCTTTGTCCCATCTTTCCTTTATCCCGGTCTCCCTCATTTCCTTACTTCAGGAATTTGCTGGATCTTATCTCCACCACGTTCTCCTTAGGCAAAACTATCGGGTCATATTTCCACTTACTGTTAAAGAGCCCAATATTGGAGCTTCACGCTCCTAACAATGCACCGAAACATTGCAAAAACTAACAATGCATCAATGTAATGGTGGAAACCAGTAGGCGTTTGAGCCAGTCTTGGCCCGTGAGCTATGTCCTTCATGCCTGACTGGTCAGTCTGCCCTGGTAATTTGATGCCGTGACCAAGTGTGGCCCTGTCAGTGACATTGACTTTACGCAGCTGCCTATGTCAAACAAATGAGTGATCTGGGTCTGATCCAAAGGTCTTTTAGCCAAGCTGATGCTTTACCATGATGCAATAACCAAAATTGCCTTCTGAACGATCAATCTGATCTGAGTAGGAGGATGGCAAAATATCAGTACAGGGTAAGGAGTTTAAAGTAATCATCACAATTGTTTAGAACACAAATTATGTATTTTTATGACTTGATTTGACATTTTTATTTAATCTATATTGTCCCTCTGACCTTAAAGCTACTTCTTGGGAACAAAGCCCCATAAAAGATACCCTTGATGCCAGAATGCTGTATCTTTTGTACAGAGTGGCTCAGGTATCAGGAGTGGAACATCTCTACTGTAAATCAATTTATTGTCCTCACCCAGAAACTATACAATTTACCTGAAAACATGTCATTTTCTGTCTGCCTACAATAAGTTAATTGAATGTATTCAGCAGCCTTACTGATTAACTGAGGTGGCAATTGTTGCTTTGTTTGATTTAGAGGAAGAGAGAATGAAGATCTCACAGGGACAGAAGTTTACAGGAAACAATCAGAATGTACAAGGTTTTTAACTAGGTAAAATATTATTAAGCAATCTTATTCAAAACCATGATCATGATCCAGTTTGTTAGACAATATATACTTTGAGTACAATTGAACACTACAAAAATAGACTTTAAACCCACGACTTGTTGAATTTATAGTTAATCTTATACGTGCATAAGTCATCGTTGAACACTAATTACAAAATAGCCATTTATACAGTTATTTGCATTTTAGGCTACATCTGCAACATTTTTCTTTCCTTTAACAGAATATTTTTGCCTGACAATCTTGCAGTCTTCTTAATTCTCCCTTGGGTTGTTTCCTAATTTTAAACCGGTCTGCTATTATTTTCAAGTATCTTACATGATCTCTAATTCAAGCCTCTAAACTCGATATCAGATTGTGTTCCAAAGTAATTAAAATAAAAAAGCTAATTAAAATCCACATACCCTTTGGATGACCCAACGCAGGAATTTATAGCAAGGAAGGGCTTTGTTTTCACTGGAATTCACAGACATTAAATGACCCCAACATGTAATTATTCTTACAGCAACAGTTTTGTATATTAAACAAGTTTAACCCCTTCACTACCAAGCAATTTTTATTAATTTAAATATAATTTTTATTTTCTGTTGTTAGATTGTATCGATCATAATGAAATTATTGGCAATACAGCTTCCACAATTAAATCTTCATGCAGGGTTTGTAACCACTTTTATTTATCTTTATCACATTTACTGTATTTGACACAAGGGCCATTTCTGCCTGTATGCTAATAATGCAGACCCTGTTTGAAATTGTGCAAGGTAAGGGAGACCAACTAGAGTTTAGAACCTTTAAGGAGTATATATATATATATATAACTGTGCGAACATATATGTGACAGCAGCACTGCACGGCACAACAACGCCACACACAACATCAAGGGCTCGTACCTTTGCACGTCTGCCAATGTGGTATACATGATCCAGTGCACGGCGGGTGGTAAGGGCTGCTATATTGGTGAAACCAGCCTTAAATTAAATCTCAGGATGAACCAGCACAGACACTCCATCAAGAACCACCAGGAAAATACATATTGTACCCCAGTGGGACATCACTTCAATCTAATAGGCCACTCCATCCAAAACCTCAAAATTAAAATCCTCAAAGGACATTTTAAAGACCACCGTGAACGCAAAACATATGAAATGAAAATGATCACACATTTTAACAATATAAATGTTGGACTCAATGTCGATTCTGGGTTTTTAACCCATTATCATAACGTCACATAACATTCTAAATTCTGGCTGATGTTTTGTTTCTTCGTTTCCTTTTTTTTTTTCATGTCTCTTTCAGCCTTCACGGTTTTGTGTTTTTTGTTTTTTTCTTTTCCTCCTGTTTTCATTCTAGTTTGTATGATCTTATCTCTGTTGTTTTATTATGGGCCCAAGATCCCTCATGCGTTTATTTTCCCATTTTGAACATACCATTTGACTCTCACTTTTTGCGACATCTAATCCCCCTACCCATGTGACCCTTAATGTCCTAATGTTCAATTCTAGGAACTGATCAGTAAGCATCCAGACCTGAGGAAGAGAGGAATCCTCTCAAAAGCTTGTCTTTTAAATGTAACGTTAGTCCAATAAAAAAAGGTATCACTACCTACTGCTATACTTATGATTTTGGCATCTGGACTAACACAGCCTATTGAATTTATATAAATATATATAGATAGATAGGGAGCAAACATACATTATTTTAATATTTTAATGGTCTCGGAATAACAATATTTATGCAAAATTGCCATTTTATCCTACATTTACAGTGACAGTTACAAGTATTTATAAAGCGCCAACTTTAATTGTTAACTATGCATCCTATGAGTTAAATAATTGTGATTTTGTTTCCGCAAAAACACTTTGTAGTGAAGAGGGTTAATATTTTTAAAATCATCGAAAATAACATTAATGTTTGAGTTTCTGTTGTAAGTTAATATTTCAAATTTATGCACATAAATACCCCCACCTTATCGATGTTAAAATCAGCTAGATAATAGTATAATGGTGATGGTTCTTTGCAGCCAAGCAATGTTCTGATTTTGTCTGAGAATATCACAGATTTTCAAAATGCACACATCAAAGGCACTAGTGGCTTCAGTTTCCTGTATTGCACATGTCAGGGGAATCGGTGCCAGTGTGCCGTTTAACCCTCTTGTATCTGCAGGCCTTTTGTTACATGGCACTGCATGCACAGAGTTAACCTCTCCTACCCTAGTGGATGGTTGACTTAAAGTACAGGAAATGGGACTTACAGAACCCAGGCTCATTCTTATTAATCTAATAAATGAAGATGTCGTACCGCATCTCATCATCAAGTGGACACAATCATATTGTTGGCCCATTTTGGCTGACGTGATCGTAATAGGCTCTGATGTGTTTTTGCAGGATATTTATCCAAAGCCTGCTCTGGCGTCTCTATATTTATACACTTGGAAAGCCTCATTAAACACATAGCTCTATGTCAGACAAAACACACAGGGATTTTTGTTTACGATTTGTAAAGAATTTTATAAAACCTATATGTCAGTTGTATAGCCGCGCTATTTGGAACAACACTTACAGATCCAAAAGCCTACAATAGGAAGAACAAGTACCTCTATCGGTTTAATGCGGTGCGACAGTGTGATTAGGGACAGGGTAGTAGAACACAGGTTTATCAGCAGACGAATGTAGAAATTCCCCTTTCCCCTATAGGGTTAATGCACAGCCGATTCCTGATTAGGACTGCCCTGCCATTATAGGAGATGTGTTTCCCTCTGAGAGGTCAGTCTTGGTGATGAGTGCAGCAGGGAAGACAGCGCAATCCTGAACAGAAGGAAAGTATATTTGATTTTGCTTTCCCTGATTGGCAAGCGGCTTAGCCGTCCAATATTTCAGACAGGAATTCTGAATGTTTGTTTAACCGCCTCATAAAGGAGTAGGCGTTTGTTTTAGATGTTTTTATTTTCCTGTTGTACCCTGCAAGTCCATGGCTGCACAATAAAGAAAAGCAGAAGCATTGGGCCATGTGTCCAATGGCTATACCACAGAAGGGTTTGGGGAACTAACAATACTCTCGGGTTTTGGCTTAACTAAACCTCTCATAATGTGTAGCCATATTTTGATACCTCATCATAGGAGTTGCTGTGCATTGACATACAGGATAGCACATTCTCCAGCTAGAGATCAAGCCAACATAAGCAAAGCTAGCCCTAAGAAAATCCCATTGCATTCAATAAGGGAGAAAATGTCATTGATTTTTTTCAAGTCATAAATACAAATTATTTCACTAACTGGAGTCTCCAATTTATCTCTCTTTCTGTCTAAACAGGACCTAGGCCAGGTTTCAGGCCAGCCTTTCAGTCTTATTTCATGAGTGCATTTATTTATATATTTATTTATAAAGTATTTTACCAGGAAGGATACATTGTGATTTCTCTCGTTTTCAAGTAAGTCCTGGGTTTAAGAACATTGGATTGTTACAGTCGTTACAGAAATACAAAGTAATAAAATGCAAGCTATTAATAAAGAAAAACACAAATATGCAGATTAACAGAAAATAAATATGTAGGAAATATAGTCACTATGTTACATGTTTACAGGTGCATTCTGTATTGAGGTATGTTAATAGAGATCTCTTAAGTGACTTTAGACTGGGAGGAGATTTGATGGTGTCTGGGAGATTATTCCGTAATTGCGGTGCTCTGTAGGAAAATGAGGATTGAGCCACTTTCTTTTTGTATTGTGGTATTGTAAGTAAGGTGCAAGTCCTGGATCGGAGGTTATAGCATGAGGGAACTGCTAGGGGGAAGCAGTCTATTCAGGTAGGGTGGCAGCTTCCCAGAAAACCTCTTAAACACCAGGTTGGAAGGGTGAAGAGTGCGTCTGGATTCCAGTGACGGCCAGTTTAGCTCTTTTAACATGTCACAATGGTGGGTCATGTAGTTACATTGTAGCGCGAAGCGTCAGAATGAGTTATACAATGTAGTAAGTTTATAAAGGTGCGTTTGCGGGGCAACTGCATACACTACATCTCCGTATTCAAAAGTCAGCATAAGCATTTGTTGTACAATCTGTGTTTCCCAAACCTGTCCTTAGGACCCACAGACAGGCCAGGTTTGCCACATAATACCAGAAGCACTGCGATGGTGGTCTGATTTGCTGCTTAGTGATCGTAGTATTCAATCTGCATTTCTATAAGGTAATCCGTAAAGCCTGGCCTGTTTACATATACTTGAGGACCAGCGTTGGAACTGCTGATTTATGGGAATGTGCATTGCTGGATCCAATAACTAATCTGCAAATCGTGGATTTTGTATATTCTTTTAACAATCTCTTTCTGCTCTTTGTTTTGTATATTTACAGGATTTGTCGCTCGCTAGCAGTAGAGGAAAGCATGTTTTTCAGCTCTAGGTTACACCAACAAGCCAGAGAACTAGCACAAAGTTGATATCATTCAAGTAGGATATTTAGATTTACGAACATTTTACAGCTACACAAGAATAAGGCTGCTGTGCAGAGGAAAATCCCAGAAATTATGCACAGCTCAAGCATAAGCCCACACTGACATTACACACATTGTTACAACATCGCCTTTTTTTCCCCATTTCCAGTACATACATTCATATGAATGTTAAGATGAATGAAATTCTACTGCACTTCCAGTAAATACAGGCTCTTCACTGCTGCACATTCCTGTGCAAGGTTCATCCAAAGGGTATGTGTTAAATATTCGATCGTTTATTTTATTTTTTTTAATTACATGTATCTTTGGAACAACACAATCTGTCATCAGGTTTGAGGATTGGCACAAAGTTCATGTAAGAGACTACTGTAGTATTACAGCTTCAGGATTTTAATAAAGATAGATGTCACTGAGGAGAAACAAAAGCTCATCAGGAACAAAACGATATTTAATGTAAATAATTACTGACATACATAACATTACACAAATATTATAAACATAAAAATGAACTGACTGGTGACTACTGGAGAAAGACGCCGTTTACAAGTATGATATTCGATATTCTAGATGCAAGTAATGTTCTCTCCAGAGGCTCAAAGTCTATGGGGGTTATTCAGAGAGCACCGAAATGTCGCCAACATTTCGGGGCTCTCTCATTCCCTGCACTTCGGGGAATCAAATTTCCCCACCCTGCGGTGAATTCAGCATACATCTCAGGGTCCCCTGGAGTGCAGGGAATCGGCTGCTGAATGTCGCCGCCAACCCGCCGCAGACCCATTGCCTGCTCCTGAACATCCGCCGCAAACCCACTGAACATCCGCTGCAAAACCCCCAGAGGGCCACCAAACGCAGCTGACAAGACGGGAGGCTATGGAGGCGCTATATGGTTATTTAAAGTGATAGGTTAGGGGGTTGCTGCCTACAATGGGTTACACATAAACCTCAATAAACCTCCTTTTTTTCCCCCCGCCCCTTTCTCTTTTTCATTTTTATAAACCTGTCCATTGAGGAGAGGAGCCGCGTCATTGGGACAATTTATTCTACAACGCAGCCCAGACGCTATACAACGACTTGTGACCACAGAACCCGGTTCTATTTGTACTTTGCACATTTGCACGTGCACTTTACTGTGGTTTAGGACTCACCTATCATTCAGCCTGTCAGAGACATATTAGCACCTTATGCAACACTGCACACTCTGTGTACGCACTTTATTGATAAGTGGATTTATAAGCACATGCACTTTAATATTATAGATTATCCGCTTGGTTTTTAACATCGATTGTACTGTGGAATGCAATTTTTGCACACTTGATTGTTATTCGCACTTTTTGTGTCGCATGCACGTTATTTAGGACCTGACGGTTCTTTATGATCCAAAGAAACTTTTAACCACGAATCAAATACCTATAGGGCCCTAAGGCTAGGGTTTTTAGTGACTCATAGAATTACCACTGCGCCGCTTGGACCAATTTTTGTTTCTTCCATTATTTGCAGCTGACAAGACGCCTGACGGATAAAAGAAAAAAAAGCAAAAAAAACCCATGCGATTGAAAATGTCAAAATTGAAATGCTGTTTGCAAAAAACTAAAGAAAATGCCTGGAATTTACATATAAAGTCCTATGAATGATAATAAAAAGGTCTGTTACAGAAAAAAACGAAAAACGGAAACAAATTTTGCTTTAGACGTTCCTTCCACTTGACGCCCATCTGGCCGCCACGCTGAATGCAGTTCGTGTACTCAACACTGCAAGGTTCGATCCTGCTATGGAGGATCGCACTTTGCAGCCCCGTCAACGCACGTCTAGCGTTTCGACGGGGACGCTTTCAGCAAGTCCGCTTGTAGCACTCGCAATTCATGCACGCAGTACAGCGTGTGACCGGCCCCGTCGAAGCATTACAACCCTACGCCGGACGCCGGTAGGCACGTCAGTACGGGCGCACATAGTGCGCTTGTCTGACCCCTGCTTTAGAATACACTGTGCAACATACTGAAAACTACTAGACAAAGATATTTGAAATATAAATATTTTGCATGATACTTTGATAGCAAGTACACAATTTTTAACTCTTCATTAGTAAAACATTTTAATCATCCTTATCTATTTACCATTATTTATATAATTGCAAGTGATTTTTTTTTTCTCTGTCAAAGGTATTGCACATTTGTATTCTTCACAGTCTGCACAAAACCGTAAATAGGAGACAGAAGGAACACCTACCCAAGGAATGTGCCGCAGTGGTTTTGGAACTGAAGAACCGACCCAAACCAAGGTCTCCAAGTTTTACCGCTCCAGTTGCCGTTATAAACACATTAGCGGGCTTTATATCTGTGAATAAATTAGAAATAAAACCGTTATTACTAAACTTTTTTTAAAATGTATAAATGCGATATCTAAAAGAAAGACCCCTACTCCAACCTACGCCACGACTGAATTCAGCCAGATAGACGAATTCAGGATCTTTTTCAGCCGCATTGTCGGGAGATTCCAGGCTTACCGCCATTTTTATTCCCGATAAAAATTAGTCTCAAATATCTGCTCTTGCAGAAATACTTTTCAAAGTAAATATCAGCTTTAGCGATTTAATTTGGATTTATCAGTGTGCCGATTTCCAAAAAAAGAGAATAAACGCTGAATATGAATATATTTGTATATAATATTTGTATGAAGAGGTACATTAAGTACAATTAGACACATGTGAAACGTAAGGGACCTTGGTGTCTAAATTCTTGCACTCGTTTGCGCATGGACCTTTGCTTCCTTACATTTATGTTAAGCACATCCTTTAATTATATCACAGGAGATGTGCGCAAGAAAGCGCGAGCACAGGTCAGTGCTGCAAGCCGCACAAGCCATCAAGCAATACCCAGATAAACGAGGACATAAAGACGAGCAGAGGCATTTAAAAAAAAAATGGGGCACAAAATAAAACAGGGGCATGTCGGTCTGTCTATCCAGCTATATACACCTAAAATAAAACAGGGGCATGCCGGTCTGTCTATCCAGCTATATACACCTAAAATAAAACAGGGGCATGTAGGTCTGACTATCCAGCTATATACACCTAAAATAAAACAGGGGCATGTCGGTCTGTCTATCCAGCTATATACACCTAAAATAAAACAGGGGCATGTCGGTCTGACTATCCAGCTATATACACCTAAAATAAAACAGGGGCATGTCGGTCTGTCTATCCAGCTATATACACCTAAAATAAAACAGGGGCATGTCGGTCTGTCTATCCAGCTATATACACCTAAAATAAAACAGGGGCATGTCGGTCTGTCTATCCAGCTATATACACCTAAAATAAAACAGGGGCATGTCGGTCTGTCTATCCAGCTATATACACCTAAAATAAAACAAGGGCATGTCGGTCTGTCTATCCAGCTATATACACCTAAAATAAAACAGGGGCATGTCGGTCTATCTATCCAGCTATATACACCTAAAATAAAACAGGGGCATGCCGGTCTGTCTATCCAGCTATATACACCTAAAATAAAACAGGGGCATGTCGGTCTATCTATCCAGCTATATACACCTAAAAAAAACAGGGGCATGCCGGTCTGTCTATCCAGCTATATACACCTAAAATAAAACAGGGGCATGTCGGTCTGTCTATCCAGCTATATACACCTAAAATAAAACAGGGGCATGTCGGTCTGTCTATCCAGCTATATACACCTAAAATAAAACAGGGGCATGTCGGTCTGTCTATCCAGCTATATACACCTAAAATAAAACAGGTTTTAATTTCACGAGAGTCCAAAAATAGGCTCAAAAAGATCTTATTCTGGCCCCTGCTCAGCGGCTCCCTGTTACCAGCTCTATTATGTCCCAGTCATTAACGTAATGGCTGGGATGCAATATGTTAAAGGCAGGTTGATAATGTGAATAATTTATCATTTCTTTTGCAAATATAGAGTGTCATATTTATTTCCTAAAATATGGTTTTCCCTTGAACATAACTTTTCTTTTTCCACAAAAATTGAGAAGCAGAAGGTAAATCGTTGCGTTAATGAACCACATTGTCATGCACCTGTACAACAGTCCCAATTACCACATTACAGACTGGTATTTGAGCCCTTTCCGGCTTTTCTTCTAACGAAAAACCGCAGCGCTTTGTCATTAAACAGTAAGGACCCTATTCCATAGTAGCTGCTAACATGGAGACGGTAAGCAGGAAAATCTGCGCTTGCAGATTTTCCCTCATCGTCTCCATGTTGTTGTCCTATTCTGGGGAAGGTGGTATCTCATCACTTCGCCCTGGAACGCAGCGCTAACCACCCACGATAACTGCAGTAGCGCTTCCTCGCCACTACGAGTTTCAGCTCCTGGAGTCCATAGGACTTCATTGAGGCGTCGTGCTTCTGCAAAGCGAGATTGCACTGTGCTGTGGAGTGATCATGGAGGGAGACTAGCAACTATTTGTTCCCTGTCTCACTCTGCTGCCGGGGAGAAGAAGCGATGGATCAGGACACCCCTTTACCGCAGGATAAGAGGTGAGTATGGGATTTTTATGGGGGATTTAGAGCGTGTTAAATTATTTTGCATTTGCAGAATCATTTAGCAGCAGCTTTTAAGAGATGTTAAAAATTTGGTTTTCGCGTACCGAAGTTAAATTGCGCGTGCACTTTGTAATACCTCGCTTGTAGAGACGCTAAAAGTAGATTGTGTTTCCTATACCTTACATGGGGAGCGCAAAGTACAATAAGCTCATATAAAGTAAAAAGCGCTGATTTCACCCGAGTGTAGAGTCAACCATGGAATATCGATGCCGGACATTGAATTTACTTCTCCTAGCGCTAATGCTTACATATCGAGTCGCAACATTAGCACCAACTATGGAATAGAACCCCTAGGTATTCACACTGTATCACATCAATGACATGGCAGGAGATAGAGTCCATTGAAGCCATTCCCACCATTCCACTTTCTCAGCCACAACACCTCATGTCCCAGAAATCAGTCTTCAGACTGTTCTTAATATCATTTATGCATTCAGTACCCAGTTTTCCTTTAATTTGTACTCCTAGCCTAAATTGAAGCATCGGTAAACTGGGGCCTCTAAATTTTATGTGGAAAAGCTTTCTAAGCCTCTTCTAGCAACAGGAGTAGTACGTTTCCAGGATGTCGTGTCACAAACCGCCCAAACACAACATGCATCTGAAACTTTGATGGATGCCTTTGTATTTCCAACTTCAGAGCTATGATGTGTTAAGACTCCTAGAAAGGAATCAAAACTCATCATTCTCTGACAGTTGTATCAGTGAAAGCCGTGCAGCCTTCAAAGACTGGATGAAACAAAAAATGTTCAATAAAAAAAAAATAGCCCAAGTCAGGTGAAAAAGCTGCAAGAAAAATAAATCATGGGAGAAGAATTTATACATCTTTGGGTCTGATAATACCATATAACATAGTGTAGCATACACGCCCCTCATTTTTATTTGGTTTTATATGTATGAAAAAATTGTTACTGAATGTAATTACCTCTGTGCATGATTCGGCGGGAATGCATATGCTCCACAGCGCTGCATAACTGTACAAAGTACTTCCACACCGTCCTCTCTGGAATTAGTCTTTTCTGTTTCTTAAAGTACTGTAGAGAAAAAATAAAAAATAATAATGAAGCACAGAATTTGGTAATGAAGAGTCGCGATTGTAGACAATACTACTTGTTTACTCGCTGGTCGTATTAATGTGGTGACAGTACTCTCAAAGGAAGCTGCAAATGTTTTCAAAAAGAGTGCCAAATATTGATTCCTGTTAACTTCTTCTAGCTAGAGAATTGGACGAATACTTTGTTTTACAGATGAAATTCCCATCTTCTTTTCTCTTAACTCTGTAACATGATATCAATCAATTCCTCTTACGCAGTATGACCAAACTCCTCGCGCCATGTAGTGAACAAGCAAAATATTAAAGAGCCACCACCACCAAAAAATTAAATGTTCTTAATGTGTTTATTTTATGTTGCCGATATCTTACATGTGCTTTGTTTTTCTCTTGTATGTTTAGTTAAAAAAATATTTTACTCTATATGTGTCACTGGGTGCGCCATTGTGTGATCTTTTGTGTTGCAAACTGCCCCACAGTATCTTCACGTCACTTGCTCCTCACTATGTGGCATTGAGCACAGAATGGAGTCTATGGTTCGATCACTGACTCTAAATCATTGTATTGTGTGGGATGTATTCAAAAGGACATTACCAGGGGTAGATTAGAAGTCTTTTAAGCTCCCTGTCATATCTCATTTAGCTGCCATCTCTTATCTTGGGAAGCAGAGGCAGGACAATAGCCTCCTGAAGCCTTATCTAAACATTCCCTCCTCCACCTCATTAACTGTTAAATACTGTATGAGATAAAGCACAGCCACAAAGTAAAACTCACCATTCGATTTTGGTAAATGTTGCATCATGGGAAAATTGCACAAAATGAAAACGAGACAAAGAAAACCTAATTAAATTTTTCTGTTGTACAGGTAATTACTTCAGTCAAAGAATATAGCAGCAGCATTTTAGCCCTCAGTGATATTCAACATTCATACAGCAGGGTTGCAAACAAACAAAAAAGGTAAAATTTTTGCTTACATGTCAACAAAAACAACTCATAAACTTTACTTCCAATTGTGGTACGACCTTGATGTTAGACTTGTTTTAAACCTAAGGAAACCTCTATAAAAATAGCCATTATTCTCTGGCTAAAATTTTACATCTGTAAATTACTTTATGGCCTGTACCGTCCTAACAAATTACATGAAAATCTGTTGATTGTTGGTTTGAGAGCTGTGAAGGTTTGGCATGGAATGACCCATAATCACTTCTTCTTACCTTTCCCAGAAGGAAATGGAGAACAAATAGTTCCCAGTGTCCTTCAGAAGAACTGTTAATAGAGAGCTCGCACAAGCCTGGAATCTATTGAACTCCACGGAGGAGATGAAAACAGCAGCTGCACATGGAGGTGCTGCTATAGCCATTAGAAGCTCCCGAATATTGAGTTGAGCCGCTTCTATAAAAGCTCACTCTTAATGGAGTTGATAATAGGGAGCCGCTATGGGTTAATGACTCTTGCCACATTTATCCAATAACGGGTTGGCTCCACATTACCGACTCAGCCAGTATAGGACTTCTTTTGATCCAAGTATCCCAATCCCCTTTGTTTGAGTCTGTTTTTGTCTGACTAGACCCGTCACACAATAAAGTGCATGATGCAGTATTTGCATTTCACAAATACATTTATA
Source organism: Leptobrachium leishanense (assembly GCA_009667805.1). Classification (NCBI taxonomy): domain Eukaryota; kingdom Metazoa; phylum Chordata; class Amphibia; order Anura; family Megophryidae; genus Leptobrachium; species Leptobrachium leishanense. Next base: position 111,434,042 of record CM019071.1, on the reverse strand, counting down.
ATAGTGGTAAAGAAACTAATTCATATTTATTTGGTAGGAAATTACTTTATAATCCCTTACAGGAGGAAAAAAAAATCCAAAAGTGTTTTATTGTCTGTCCATTTCTTTGAAAGAAGAGTTTTCTGGACGGCTCGACTTATTTTTGTCACCCAGTATTTTACAAATTGCTATTTACAGGAAGCTGAAAAATATCTCAAAACCCATTCAAGGGCCACTTATGCGTTCGTAGAGAAACTAACATACTTCCCACTCTCATAGAATCACTGCGCAGGAAAATAACAAGGTCTGTCATGTGGAGACGCAAGCTTCGTATAATGAGCATCTTGTCTTAATTACCTTGAACAACATATTTAATGCCTCAGAACCACTAACTGCAACAAATGGAGTGCTCGCCTTAAGCAACTGCTGAAATAGCCTACTTTTCATATCATGTTAAAGTTCTGCAAAACTTCCTTAACCCTCTGTAGGACAGATGGGCTTTTGGATATAGTTAGGAATAAATGATCATGAAGATTTAATTTTCTTTTTTAAATCGTGGTTTTCACAAATGGAATCAATCCGTTCCAATAATGGCGGATATTACAATGCAGGGGCTATTTCTTCAAAGTAGCCTCTATTCCCCTCCCCCTCTCCCTTTAATAATTATCAACAGCTACCTCATTATATACCCCCCATTATATACCCCCCCATTATATACCCCCCCATTATATACCCCCCATTGGATTGAAGGGCTATTGCAGTTAGTACCTGCCTCCTAGCGACTGAGGTCCAACTCCCAAAATTCCTAGCAAGACAACATATCAACTCCGTAAAACAGCAGTTAACATTTAAAAAGCAGGGATCCCACCTCTTCCAGAAGTCACGGGAGTCTCCCTGAAGTGAATGTGGACTCCCTGACACCCACAAACGCTTCGGAAACTCCCAGATTCAGGAGTGGTGGGATCCATAGAGATGAGAGGCAGGCTGGGCACCAAGCACCTCCTAATAACGGCAGCAAGATTGAGCTGGTGAGTGAATCTGATTCCATCTGCCATTTTAATGATTATTTAGTGAAGCAAACTCATTCACCAGCTCAACATGTCCGCCTTCTCCACCGACAACAGAGGAAGAGAGAGAGAGAGGTGCTGTGACGGTGGATATAGAGCAACCAGAGCGTCCGGAAGTCTCACAGCGCCACCAGCGGGTCCTGCAACCAGAAGGCAGGGCCACATTCACCCCAAATCCCATACGGTGTGCCCTTATGCAGAGAAAATAACACAAATCCCCATACGGTGCCCTTATGCAGAGAAAATAAAACAAATCCCATACGGTGTGCCCTTATGCAGAGAAAATAAAACAAATCCCATACGGTGTGCCCTTATGCAGAGAAAATAACACAAATCCCCATACGGTGCGCCCTTATGCAGAGAAAATAACACAAATCCCATACGGTGTGCCCTTATGCAGAGAAAATAAAACAAATCCCATACGGTGCGCCCTTATGCAGAGAAAATAAAACAAATCCCATACGGTGTGCCCTTATGCAGAGAAAATAAAACAAATCCCATACGGTGGTGCCCTTATGCAGAGAAAATAACACAAATCCCATACGGTGTGCCCTTATGCAGAGAAAAATAACACAAATCCCATACGGTGCGCCCTTATGCAGAGAAAATAAAACAAATCCCATACGGTGTGCCCTTATGCAGAGAAAATAAACAAATCCCATACGGTGTGCCCTTATGCAGAGAAAAATAACACAAATCCCATACGGTGTGCCCTTATGCAGAGAAAATAACACAAATCCCATACGGTGCGCCCTTATGCAGAGAAAATAACACAAATCCCATACGGTGTGCCCTTATGCAGAGAAAATAACACAAATCCCATACGGTGTGCCCTTATGCAGAGAAAATAACACAAATCCCATACGGTGTGCCCTTATGCAGAGAAAATAACACAAATCCCATACGGTGTGCCCTTATGCAGAGAAAAAAACACAAATCCCATACGGTGTGCCTTATGCAGAAACACAAATCCCATACGGTGTGCCCTTATGCAGAGAAAATAAAACAAATCCATACGGTGTGCCCTTATGCAGAGAAAATAACACAAATCCCATACGGTGTGCCCTTATGCAGAGAAAATAAAACAAATCCCATACGGTGTGCCCTTATGCAGAGAAATAACACAAATCCCATACGGTGTGCCCTTATGCAGAGAAAATAACACAAATCCCATACGGTGTGCCCTTATGCAGAGAAAATAACACAAATCCCATACGGTGCGCCCTTATGCAGAGAAAATAACACAAATCCCATACGGTGCGCCCTTATGCAGAGAAAATAACACAAATCCATACGGTGCGCCCTTATGCAGAGAAAATAAAACAAATCCCATACGGTGTGCCCTTATGCAGAGAAAATAACACAAATCCCATACGGTGTGCCCTTATGCAGAGAAAATAACACAAATCCCATACGGTGCGCCTTATGCAGAGAAAATAAAACAATCCCATACGGTGTGCCCTTATGCAGAGAAAATAAAAACAATCCCATACGGTCGCCCTTATGCAGAGAAAATAAAACAAATCCCATACGGTGTGCCCTTATGCAGAGAAAATAACACAAATCCCATACGGTGTGCCCTTATGCAGAGAAAATAACACAAATCCCATACGGTGCGCCTTATGCAGAGAAAATAACACAAATCCCATACGGTGTGCCCTTATGCAGAGAAAAATAACACAAATCCCCATACGGTGTGCCCTTATGCAGAGAAAATAAACAAATCCCATACGGTGTGCCCTTATGCAGAGAAAATAACACAAATCCCATACGGTGTGCCCTTATGCAGAGAAAATAACACAAATCCCATACGGTGCGCCTTATGCAGAGAAAATAACACAAATCCCATACGGTGTGCCCTTATGCAGAGAAATAACACAAATCCCATACGGTGTGCCCTTATGCAGAGAAAATAACACAAATCCCATACGGTGTGCCCTTATGCAGAGAAAATAACACAAATCCCATACGGTGTGCCCTTATGCAGAGAAAATAACAAATCCCATACGGTGCTTATGCAGAGAAAATAAAACAAATCCCATACGGTGTGCCCTTATGCAGAGAAAATAAAACAAATCCCATACGGTGTGCCCTTATGCAGAGAAAATAAAACAAATCCCATACGGTGCGCCCTTATGCAGAGAAAAAAAACAAATCCCATACGGTGTGCCCTTATGCAGAGAAAATAAAACAAATCCCATACGGTGCGCCCTTATGCAGAGAAAATAACACAAATCCCATACGGTGTGCCCTTATGCAGAGAAAATAAAACAAATCCCATACGGTGTGCCCTTATGCAGAGAAAATAAAACAAATCCCATACGGTGGCCCTTATGCAGAGAAAAATAAAACAAATCCCATACGGTGTGCCCTTATGCAGAGAAAATAACACAAATCCCATACGGTGTGCCCTTATGCAGAGAAAATAACACAAATCCCATACGGTGTGCCCTTATGCAGAGAAAATAACACAAATCCCATACGGTGTGCCCTTATGCAGAGAAAATAACACAAATCCCATACGGTGTGCCCTTATGCAGAGAAAATAACACAAATCCCATACGGTGCGCCCTTATGCAGAGAAAATAAAACAAATCCCATACGGTGCGCCCTTATGCAGAGAAAATAACACAAATCCCATACGGTGCGCCCTTATGCAGAGAAAATAAAACAAATCCCATACGGTGTGCCCTTATGCAGAGAAAATAACACAAATCCCATACGGTGCGCCTTATGCAGAGAAAATAAAACAAATCCCATACGGTGCGCCCTTATGCAGAGAAAATAAAACAAATCCCATACGGTGTGCCTTATGCAGAGAAAATAAAAAAATCCCATACGGTGCGCCCTTATGCAGAGAAAATAAAACAAATCCCATACGGTGTGCCCTTATGCAGAGAAAATAACACAATCCCATACGGTGTGCCCTTATGCAGAGAAAATAAAACAAATCCCATACGGTGTGCCCTTATGCAGAGAAAATAACACAAATCCCATACGGTGCGCCCTTATGCAGAGAAAATAAAACAAATCCCATACGGTGCGCCCTTATGCAGAGAAAATAAAACAAATCCCATACGGTGTGCCCTTATGCAGAGAAAATAAAACAAATCCCATACGGTGTGCCCTTATGCAGAGAAAATAAAACAAATCCCATACGGTGCGCCCTTATGTAGAGAAAATAACACAAATCCCATACGGTGCGCCCTTATGCAGAGAAAATAAAACAAATCCCATACGGTGTGCCCTTATGCAGAGAAAATAACACAAATCCCATACGGTGTGCCCTTATGCAGAGAAAATAACACAAATCCCATACGGTGCGCCCTTATGCAGAGAAAATAACACAAATCCCATACGGTGTGCCCTTATGCAGAGAAAATAACACAAATCCCATACGGTGTGCCCTTATGCAGAGAAAATAAAACAAATCCCATACGGTGTGCCCTTATGCAGAGAAAATAAAACAAATCCCATACGGTGTGCCCTTATGCAGAGAAAATAACACAAATCCCATACGGTGTGCCCTTATGCAGAGAAAATAACACAAATCCCCATACGGTGTGCCCTTATGCAGAGAAAATAAAACAAATCCCATACGGTGTGCCCTTATGCAGAGAAAATAACACAAATCCCATACGGTGTGCCCTTATGCAGAGAAAATAACACAAATCCCATACGGTGTGCCCTTATGCAGAGAAAATAACACAAATCCCCATACGGTGTGCCCTTATGCAGAGAAAATAAAACAAATCCCATACGGTGCGCCCTTATGCAGAGAAAATAACACAAATCCCATACGGTGTGCCCTTATGCAGAGAAAATAACACAAATCCCATACGGTGTGCCCTTATGCAGAGAAAATAAAACAAATCCCATACGGTGTGCCCTTATGCAGAGAAAATAAAACAAATCCCATACGGTGTGCCCTTATGCAGAGAAAATAACACAAATCCCCATACGGTGTGCCCTTATGCAGAGAAAATAACACAAATCCCATACGGTGCGCCCTTATGTAGAGAAAATAACACAAATCCCATACGGTGCGCCCTTATGCAGAGAAAATAACACAAATCCCATACGGTGTGCCCTTATGCAGAGAAAATAACACAAATCCCCATACGGTGTGCCCTTATGCAGAGAAAATAACACAAATCCCATACGGTGCGCCCTTATGTAGAGAAAATAACACAAATCCCATACGGTGTGCCCTTATGCAGAGAAAATAACACAAATCCCCATACGGTGTGCCCTTATGCAGAGAAAATAACACAAATCCCATACGGTGTGCCCTTATGCAGAGAAAATAACACAAATCCCATACGGTGTGCCCTTATGCAGAGAAAATAACACAAATCCCATACGGTGTGCCCTTATGCAGAGAAAATAAAACAAATCCCATACGGTGTGCCCTTATGCAGAGAAAATAAAACAAATCCCATACGGTGTGCCCTTATGCAGAGAAAATAACACAAATCCCATACGGTGCGCCCTTATGCAGAGAAAATAACACAAATCCCATACGGTGTGCCCTTATGCAGAGAAAATAACACAAATCCCATACGGTGTGCCCTTATGCAGAGAGAAATAAAACAAATCCCATACGGTGTGCCCTTATGCAGAGAAAATAACACAAATCCCATACGGTGTGCCCTTATGCAGAGAAAATAAAACAAATCCCCATACGTGCGCCCTTATGCAGAGAAAATAAAACAAATCCCATACGGTGTGCCCTTATGCAGAGAAAATAAAACAAATCCCATACGGTGCGCCCTTATGCAGAGAAAATAAAACAAATCCCATACGGTGTGCCCTTATGCAGAGAAAATAACACAAATCCCATACGGTGCGCCCTTATGCAGAGAAAATAAAACAAATCCCATACGGTGTGCCCTTATGCAGAGAAAATACACAAATCCCATACGGTGTGCCCTTATGCAGAGAAAATAACACAAATCCCATACGGTGCGCCCTTATGCAGAGAAAATAACACAAATCCCATACGGTGTGCCCTTATGCAGAGAAAATAACATCATATGTGCCCTTATGCAGAGAAAATAACACAAATCCCATACGGTGTGCCCTTATGCAGAGAAAATACACAAATCCCATACGGTGTGCCCTTATGCAGAGAAAATAAAACAAATCCCATACGGTGCGCCCTTATGCAGAGAAAATAAAACAAATCCCCATACGGTGGTGCCCTTATGCAGAGAGAAATAAAACAAATCCCATACGGTGTGCCCTTATGCAGAGAAAATAAAACAAATCCCATACGGTGCGCCCTTATGCAGAGAAAATAAAACAAATCCCATACGGTGTGCCCTTATGCAGAGAAAATAAAACAAATCCCATACGGTGCGCCCTTATGCAGAGAAAATAACACAAATCTCATACGGTGTGCCCTTATGCAGAGAAAATAAAACAAATCCCCATACGGTGTGCCCTTATGCAGAGAAAATAAAACAAATCCCATACGGTGCGCCCTTATGCAGAGAAAATAAAACAAATCCCATACGGTGTGCCCTTATGCAGAGAAAATAACACAAATCCCATACGGTGTGCCCTTATGCAGAGAAAATAACACAAATCCCATACGGTGTGCCCTTATGCAGAGAAAATAACACAAATCCCATACGGTGTGCCCTTATGCAGAGAAAATAACACAAATCCCATACGGTGTGCCCTTATGCAGAGAAAATAACACAAATCCCATACGGTGCGCCTTATGCAGAGAAAATAAAACAAATCCCATACGGTGCGCCCTTATGCAGAGAAAATACACAAATCCCATACGGTGCGCCTTATGCAGAGAAAATAAAACAAATCCCATACGGTGTGCCCTTATGCAGAGAAAATAACACAAATCCCATACGGTGCGCCCTTATGCAGAGAAAATAAAACAAATCCCATACGGTGCGCCCTTATGCAGAGAAAATAAAACAAATCCCATACGGTGTGCCCTTATGTAGAGAAAATAAAACAAATCCCATACGGTGCGCCCTTATGCAGAGAAAATAAAACAAATCCCATACGGTGTGCCCTTATGCAGAGAAAATAACACAAATCCCATACGGTGTGCCCTTATGCAGAGAAAATAAAACAAATCCCATACGGTGTGCCCTTATGCAGAGAAAATAACACAAATCCCATACGGTGCGCCCTTATGCAGAGAAAATAAAACAAATCCCATACGGTGCGCCTTATGCAGAGAAAATAAAACAAATCCCATACGGTGTGCCCTTATGCAGAGAAAATAAAACAAATCCCATACGGTGTGCCCTTATGCAGAGAAAATAAAACAAATCCCATACGGTGCGCCCTTATGTAGAGAAAATAACACAAATCCCATACGGTGCGCCCTTATGCAGAGAAAATAAAACAAATCCCATACGGTGTGCCCTTATGCAGAGAAAATAACACAAATCCCATACGGTGTGCCCTTATGCAGAGAAAATAACAAATCCAAATCCCATGGTGCGCCCTTATGCAGAGAAAATAACACAAATCCCATACGGTGTGCCCTTATGCAGAGAAAATAACACAAATCCCATACGGTGTGCCCTTATGCAGAGAAAATAAAACAAATCCCATACGGTGTGCCCTTATGCAGAGAAAATAAAACAAATCCCATACGGTGTGCCCTTATGCAGAGAAAATAACACAAATCCCATACGGTGTGCCCTTATGCAGAGAAAATAACACAAATCCCCATACGGTGTGCCCTTATGCAGAGAAAATAAAACAAATCCCCATACGGTGTGCCCTTATGCAGAGAAAATAACACAAATCCATCACATGCGGTGTGCCCTTATGCAGAGAAAATAACACAAATCCCATACGGTGTGCCCTTATGCAGAGAAAATAACACAAATCCCCATACGGTGTGCCCTTATGCAGAGAAAATAAAACAAATCCCCATACGGTGCGCCCTTATGCAGAGAAAATAACACAAATCCCATACGGTGTGCCCTTATGCAGAGAAAATAACACAAATCCCCATACGGTGTGCCCTTATGCAGAGAAAATAAAACAAATCCCCATACGGTGTGCCCTTATGCAGAGAAAATAAAACAAATCCCATACGGTGTGCCCTTATGCAGAGAAAATAACACAAATCCCCATACGGTGTGCCCTTATGCAGAGAAAATAACACAAATCCATATACGGTGCGCCCTTATGTAGAGAAAATAACACAAATCCCATACGGTGCGCCCTTATGCAGAGAAAATAACACAAATCCCATACGGTGTGCCCTTATGCAGAGAAAATAACACAAATCCCCATACGGTGTGCCCTTATGCAGAGAAAATAACACAAATCCCATACGGTGCGCCCTTATGTAGAGAAAATAACACAAATCCCATACGGTGTGCCCTTATGCAGAGAAAATAACACAAATCCCATACGGTGTGCCCTTATGCAGAGAAAATAACACAAATCCCATACGGTGTGCCCTTATGCAGAGAAAATAACACAAATCCCATACGGTGTGCCCTTATGCAGAGAAAATAACACAAATCCCATACGGTGTGCCCTTATGCAGAGAAAATAAAACAAATCCCATACGGTGTGCCTTATGCAGAGAAAATAAAACAAATCCCATACGGTGTGCCCTTATGCAGAGAAAATAACACAAAATCCCATACGGTGCGCCCTTATGCAGAGAAAATAACACAAATCCCATACGGTGTGCCCTTATGCAGAGAAAATAACACAAATCCCATACGGTGTGCCCTTATGCAGAGAAAATAAAACAAATCCCATACGGTGTGCCCTTATGCAGAGAAAATAACACAAATCCCATACGGTGTGCCCTTATGCAGAGAAAATAAACAAATCCCCATACGTGCGCCCTTATGCAGAGAAAATAAAACAAATCCCATACGGTGTGCCCTTATGCAGAGAAAATAAAACAAATCCCATACGGTGCGCCCTTATGCAGAGAAAATAAAACAAATCCCATACGGTGTGCCCTTATGCAGAGAAAATAACACAAATCCCATACGGTGCGCCCTTATGCAGAGAAAATAACACAAATCCCATACGGTGTGCCCTTATGCAGAGAAAATAACACAAATCCCATACGGTGTGCCCTTATGCAGAGAAAATAACACAAATCCCATACGGTGTGCCCTTATGCAGAGAAAATAACACAAATCCCATACGGTGTGCCCTTATGCAGAGAAAATAACACAAATCCCATACGGTGTGCCCTTATGCAGAGAAAATAACACAAATCCCATACGGTGCGCCCTTATGCAGAGAAAATAACACAAATCCCATACGGTGCGCCCTTATGCAGAGAAAATAACACAAATCCCATACGGTGCGCCCTTATGCAGAGAAAATAAAACAAATCCCATACGGTGTGCCCTTATGCAGAGAAAATAACACAAATCCCATACGGTGTGCCCTTATGCAGAGAAAATAAAACAAATCCCATACGGTGTGCCCTTATGCAGAGAAAATAAAACAAATCCCATACGGTGTGCCCTTATGCAGAGAAAATAAAACAAATCCCATACGGTGCGCCCTTATGCAGAGAAAATAACACAAATCTCATACGGTGCGCCCTTATGCAGAGAAAATAAAACAAATCCCATACGGTGTGCCCTTATGCAGAGAAAATAACACAAATCCCATACGGTGTGCCCTTATGCAGAGAAAATAACACAAATCTCATACGGTGCGCCCTTATGCAGAGAAAATAAAACAAATCCCATACGGTGTGCCCTTATGCAGAGAAAATAACACAAATCCCATACGGTGCGCCCTTATGCAGAGAAAATAACACAAATCCCATACGGTGCGCCCTTATGCAGAGAAAATAACACAAATCCCATACGGTGTGCCCTTATGCAGAGAAAATAACACAAATCCCATACGGTGTGCCCTTATGCAGAGAAAATAAAACAAATCCCATACGGTGTGCCCTTATGCAGAGAAAATAAAACAAATCCCATACGGTGTGCCCTTATGCAGAGAAAATAACACAAATCCCATACGGTGCGCCCTTATGCAGAGAAAATAACACAAATCCCCATACGGTGTGCCCTTATGCAGAGAAAATAACACAAATCCCATACGGTGTGCCCTTATGCAGAGAAAATAACACAAATCCCATACGGTGTGCCCTTATGCAGAGAAAATAAAACAAATCCCATACGGTGTGCCCTTATGCAGAGAAAATAACACAAATCCCATACGGTGCGCCCTTATGCAGAGAAAATAAAACAAATCCCATACGGTGTGCCCTTATGCAGAGAAAATAACACAAATCCCATACGGTGCGCCCTTATGCAGAGAAAATAACACAAATCCCATACGGTGTGCCCTTATGCAGAGAAATAACACAAATCCCATACGGTGTGCCCTTATGCAGAGAAAATAACACAAATCCCATACGGTGCGCCCTTATGCAGAGAAATAACACAAATCCCATACGGTGCGCCCTTATGCAGAGAATAAAACAAATCCCATACGGTGCGCCCTTATGCAGAGAAAATAAAACAAATCCCATACGGTGTGCCCTTATGCAGAGAAAATAAAACAAATCCCATACGGTGCGCCCTTATGCAGAGAAAATAACACAAATCCCATACGGTGTGCCCTTATGCAGAGAAAATAACACAAATCCCATACGGTGCGCCCTTATGCAGAGAAAATAAACAAATCCCATACGGTGTGCCCTTATGCAGAGAAAATAACACAAATCCCATACGGTGCGCCCTTATGCAGAGAAAATAAAACAAATCCCATACGGTGTGCCCTTATGCAGAGAAAATAAAACAAATCCCATACGGTGTGCCCTTATGCAGAGAAAATAACACAAATCCCATACGGTGTGCCTTATGCAGAGAAAATAACACAAATCCCATACGGTGCGCCCTTATGCAGAGAAAATAACACAAATCCCATACCCATACGGTGTGCCCTTATGCAGAGAAAATAACACAAATCCCATACGGTGTGCCCTTATGCAGAGAAAATAACACAAATCCCATACGGTGCGCCCTTATGCAGAGAAAATAACACAAATCCCATACGGTGCGCCCTTATGCAGAGAAAATAACACAAATCCCATACGGTGTGCCCTTATGCAGAGAAAATAAAACAAATCCCATACGGTGCGCCCTTATGCAGAGAAAATAACACAAATCCCATACGGTGCGCCCTTATGCAGAGAAAATAACACAAATCCCATACGGTGTGCCCTTATAAAAAGAAACAGAAAATCCCCATAATGTGCATTCTTATACAGAAAAACTCCCCAAATCCTCATAATGTGTCCTTATACAGAGGAAAAAAACATATTCCCATCATGCATGTCCTTATAGAGAGGAAACACACTTTATTTTATGCTTTATAAAATTTCTCTTGCTTTTTAGTACAACAGTGGAAAAGGCATGACCTTCACTGGACATATTAAGCTCATATCTTGGCCACAAATGAAATGCGGAAAGAATGTGATTCCTCAATTGAAATCATTTTTTTTTCTTGCCTTCTTCGAACGTTATCTGTATCTGGATTTTTGATTATATATTTCTTGTGTTTATTGTATTATATGTTTTCTCCAGCTAATAGGCTCTGCTACAGATGACTTATTTACTATTATTTGGCTTTTTTAATCAGGCTCGGGTCAGACGAGCGCATTCTGTGCGGACTGTGCGTCTGTGCACAACGGACGTACTTTCTGACTGGTGACAAGGTAGTGGCCACACAGTCCGTTTTTGTGACTGAGGATTTTTGACTGATGTAGAAGGGAAAATAAATTAATATGAAAAACATTTTGTCCGTCAAAAATGCTGGACGTCAAAAATGCAGTCCGTCTGACTTTGTTCCATCACTCACACACAAAGCTATGCGGACGCAGCGCACTGTGTGCGTCCGTTCTAGCAGATTTACGTTCTTGCCTAACCTGTGTCCGTTTCCGCGTCTGTTATGCGTCTGCAGTTCGGTGCGGACGTACTTCGTGTGTGGGGCTCCATTGGTCATAATTATATGCTATAACAGACGTACAAATGTGCGGCAACACGGCGTGATCAGTGCGCTTGTCTGACACGAGCCTCACATGTTTTCACTTAAAAAAGAGGGGGGGAATTGACACGAACATCCACATTTACCCACTGAATTATATTTATTTATTTATTTGCAAAGTATTTTACCAGGAAGGATAAAATGAGATTTCTCTCGTTTTTAAGTACGTCCTGGGTTCAAAAGCATTGAAATTTTTACAGTTGTTACAGAAATACAAGGTAATAAAATGCAAGATAGTAAAAAAAAAACAACACAAATATACAGATTAACACAGACATAGATATGTAGGAAATAAAGATGGATAAGTGAGTGAACCAGTGTTTTTTTTCTGAAAATTCCTTTGTTGGATTAAGAGGACATCTGTTTAACCCTTTCGCTGCCGAGGCTTTTCCCGCCCCTGTGCTGAGGTCATATTTACCGGTTTTGCTCATCATGTTTAAACGCGTTTTGAAGGCTTATTTTAGTATATGACCCAGACATATTATATATCGTTCTTTCCGTCAGACTCGGTAGATTCATAATATGTCATTATTATATGTATACTTTATGTCATGTCTGTATATTATAACAAAAAATGCAATAAAATATGTATTTTCAATCATTCACAATGTGTAAAGTGTTTTTTTTCACATTTTAACATGCGAGCAATTGCGGTTATATTTTGTATGGGGTGCGCTTGTTAAAAAAATTAGAGATGGGGTCTCGTTACATTTTTTTTGGGGAAAATTACACTATTTTTAACAAACGCACCGCATACAAAAATCGTTAGTGCAGCATCATTGTTCACATTATAATTGAAATGGGAACAATATTGCTGCATTAACAAACCAAAAAAAAGAAAAAAAAAGTGTTTATTTTTTTTTATAATTTTTTTTTAAATTGTTTTTTGTATTATTCATTTATTTGGTTATTATATATTGATTTTAAAGGAATAAAACCATTTTAACCACAATTGTGGGCGTTTTGTCCTCTACATTAAGACTGCTGAGTCTGCACTCTACAATAAGGTGCCTTTTAAACCCTGGAAAACCAGTTACCTACTCCATGGGAAGGATAAGGACGCTGTGATCCTGGGACTACTGGAAACCTTGAGACTGACAACTCTTCTATGCAGTTAAGGGAAATCTGGCATTCCCTATTCAAGTTGCCAGCTGCAATCCTGTCTAGTGTCTGATTTTGAGACACCACCTCATGTGAGTGCAATTTTTTCCCCTTCATACTGACACTCATGTTTAAACTGTACTGTTCTATGCCTTGTCCATGCTTTTTATCTTTGAGGCAATAAAAACCGTTCAGGATTTACACCTATGCGGAGGATTAAACAGATGACCTCTTAATCCAACAAAGGAATTTTCAGAAAGAAGCGCTGGTTCACTCACTTATCCATCTTACATAGACATTATAGTGGACTGGGATATACCACTTTCCGTGAGCACAACTAGCTGCTGTATTCTGATTGCACTGATAAACTCTGGACTTTTAGGCTGGGGTCAGACGAGCGTGATTTCTACGGACTGTACGTCCGTGCAGTACGGACATCGTCAGTATGGATGACGCAGTAGTGGTCACACAGTCTGTTTTTTCACTGAAGTTATTTTTTGACGGATGTAGGAGGGGAAAATAAATTACAATGAAAAAACATTCTGTCCGTCAAAAATGCTGGACGTATAAATGCAGTCCGTCTGACCTCGCTCCATCACTCACACACAAAGCTATGCAGACGTTGTGGACGTGGCGCACTCCGCACGTCCGTTCTAGCAGTATTACGTTCTTGCCTAACCTGCGTCCGTTTGCCGCGGCCGTTGTGCGTCCGCAGTTCAGTGCGGACGTACTTCATGTGTCAGGCTCCAATGGACTTAATTTCATGCTATCACGGACGTACTTTTAGGCGCAATCACGGACGTGAACACTACGCTCGTCTGACCCCAGCCTTATATGTCACATGTCCACACTTTAAGCACATCCAAAAATAATTTATCCTAAAGACTGTGTTTAAACACATTTGCAATTCTTGCACATTTAGTACTGTGTTGGACAGGTTTGCAAGTCTGCACATTTCTCTTTGTCTGCGAGTTTGTGTGTTTGTAAATTTCAGAATTGCATTCAACAGGTTTGCAAGTTTGCACATTTACCGTAGATACTCGAGTATAGTGCGACCCGAATATAAAGCGATGGAAAGAGATTTATTATGGAACTGAGAGAATACTCAAGACTCGAATATAACGCAAGGAACAAAATGATAAAAGTATACGGTACCGGTAAACAATGAAAATCCTTTCAGCTTCTCTTAACATAGTCAGGCTACCCCTCAGGCCAGGGTGCTCTGCTCTAGAATGATTGTAGTTGTTACTAAGAATGAAGCCGCCGGCCACCTGTCTTCTTTACTAGCGATACAGTTGTGTTCAAAATTATTCAACCCCCACTGAAATTGAGTGTTTTGGCCAGTTTGACATTGATTTTGATCATTCAGTCATCTTGCTTACAATTAAATCAAAGAGGCACGTGTAGGTCAGACAAATATAACATAACATTTATAATGGAATAACCACAAATGTCTTTTCTGTGCTCACATCATTATCAGTTTTATTCAACCCCCAAGTGACATTCAATCCTAGTACTTAGTACAACATCCTTTTACAGTTATAATAGCTTTTAAACGTGAAGCATAGCTTGACACAAGTGTCTTGCAGCGATCTACGGGTATCTTCGCCCATTCGTCATGGGCAAAAGCCTCCAGTTCAGTCACATTCTTAGGCTTGCGCACTGCAACTGCTTTCTTTAAGTCCCACCAGAGGTTCTCAATCGGATTTAAGTCAGGTGACTGCGATGGCCACTCCAAAATGTTCCAGCCTTTAATCTGCAACCATGCTCTAGTCGACTTGGAGGTATGCTTGGGATCATTGTCCTGTTGAAAGGTCCAACGTCTCCCAAGCCTCAGGTTTGTGACGGACTGCATCACATTGTCATCCAATATCTCCTGGTACTGAAGAGAATTCATGGTACCTTGCACACGCTGAAGCTTCCCTGTACCTGCAGAAGCAAAACAGCCCCAAAGCATGATTGACCCCCCGCCATGCTTCACAGTATGCAAGGTGTTCTTTTCTTCATAGGCCTTGTTCTTCCTCCTCCAAACATAGCATTGATCCATGGGCCCAAACAGTTCTAATTTTGTTTCATCAGTCCACAGAACACTATCCCAAAACTTCTGTGGTTTGTCCACATGACTTTTGGCATACTGCAGTCGACTCTTCTTATTCTTTGGAGACAGCAAGGGGGTGCGCCTGGGAGTTCTGGCATGGAGGCCTTCATTACGCAGTGTGCGCCGTATTGTCTGAGCTGAAACCTCAGTACCCACATCTGACAAATCTTTTCTCAGTTCCTCAGCAGTCACACGGGGACTTTTCTCCACTCTACGCTTCAGGTAGCGCACAGCAGTCGAAGTCAGCATCTTCTTTCTGCCACGACCAGGTAGCGTTTCAACAGTGCCCTTTGCCTTGAATTTGTGAATGATGCTTCCTATGGTCTCTCTTGGTATGTTTAACATCTTTGCAATCTTCTTATAGCCATTGCCCTTCCTGTGAAGAGTAATCACCTCTTCTCTTGTCTTCCTGGACCATTCTCTTGACTTCACCATGTTTGTAACCACACCAGTAAATGTCTAGAAGGAGCTGAGTATCACAGTCATTTTAAAGCTGCCTAATTGGTGCTTATTATGCTTTATTGCTGCTCCGTGACATCCACAGGTGTTTTCAATACCTGATTGAAAACACTTGAATGAACCCCTGTTCTTCAGAGTGGTAGTCTTTAACCACTTGAATGCTAAGGACGCGCTCAGCGCGTCCTCAGCATTCCCGCTGGTGTGCTGAGGACGCGCTGAGCGCGTCCTCACATCGGGGTCAGCGTTCGGCCGGGTTCCGGCCGATCGCTGGCCCCTCCGGTGCGGGCTGACATCCTGGATGTCAGCCCGGCATCCGGACCAGCAGCCGCCAGCATTAGGTGTCATCGCGGGGGGCGCGATGACACCTAATTCAGGCGCCCCCCCCGCATGTGCGGAGGAGGCGCCTGAAAGGGAGGGGGGGGAGGTCCTTCGGACCTCTCTCCCTCCCGATCGGCGGCGCACAGGGGGTTAACCCAGGCATCATTTGGAAGGGCACAGCCTGCCCTTCCAAATGATGCCTGGCATTAACCCCTGGGGAGCTGGATCGCGAATCGGCGCTGAAAAGCGCCGGTTCGCGATCCTTTCCCGGAGCTGGCCGACATCTTGGATGTCGGCCAAGCCTCCGGGAACTCCCCCAGAGGACTGGCGTCATCGTGCGTAGCACGATGACGCCAGTCCTAGACTTAACCCCTAACTGCCACCAACTGTGGAGATAGGGAGTTCCAATGAACTCCCTATCTCCCGATCCGTGGCAGTTAGGGGTTAAATTTTGGTATCGTTGGATCGGCCAGAGCATGGCCGTTCCAACAATACCAAACACTACAGTGAAAAATTTTGTAAAAAAAAATAAATAAATAAAAATAAAAATAAAAAAAAATTAAAAAAAAAAATTAAACACTTTTTTTTTTTTTTTGGGTTTGTTAATGCAGCAATATTGTTCCCATTTCAATTATAATGTGAACAATGATGCTGCACTAACGATTTTTGTATGCGGTGCGTTTGTTAAAAATAGTGTCATTTTCCCCAAAAAAAAATGTAACGAGACCCCATCTCTAATTTTTTTAACAAGCGCACCCCATACAAAATATAACCGCAATTGCTCGCATGTTAAAATGTGGAAAAAAACACTTTACACATTGTAAATGATTGAAAATACATATTTTATTGCATTTTTTGTTATAATATACAGACATGACATAACGTATACATATAATAATGACATATTATGAATCTACCGAGTCTGACGGAAAGAACGATATATAATATGTCTGGGTCATATACTAAAATAAGCCTTCAAAACACGTTTAAACATGATGCGCAAAACAGGTAAAAATGACCTCAGCATAGGGGCGGGAAAAGCCTCAGCAGCGAAAGGGTTAAGGGGTTGAATAATTGCGTCAATGAAGAATTCACAAAAGAAACATTTACTACTGTATTACAAAACCAATTGATGTCATTTTAGTTGTATATGGTTCTTTAAAAAGTCCTTGTAGGATTTCATTCTGAATACAATTACAAATGTACACTAAATTCCCTAAAACCCTTTACAGCATTGGGGGTTGAATAATTTTGAACACAACTGTAAGATGGCCGGCAGAGGCGAGCGAGTTGAATGATTGGCTTAAACCGAGCGTGCCCTCTGGCCGTGATGGATCCCACCTCTCCCAAATCTGGGAGGTCCTGAAGTGTTTGCAAGCATCAGGGAGCATGCATTCACTTCAGCGAGACTACCGGAACTATCGGGAGACTTGGGATCCAGAGCAAGGCAAGTTGTTTTTTTTATACGCGATGCAGAGGTCTCGAATATAACGCGACCCCTCCAATTTTAAGGTACATTTTTGTCACCAAAATCTAACGGTATACTTAAGTATCTACAGTATTTATCTTGCGGTTTTGCACGGATTTGATGCTTCACTTGATTGTTTCAGATTTACTCGCTGCTATTTTCTGACAGGTTTGTAAGTCTGTATTTTCTTACATTTCTGTTCTACTGTACACACAAAGTGCTTTATTATCCATTGCCTTTGTGAAATCCAACACTTTATAGCACTTATAGCACTTTTATACAATTTTGCACATTTAGTACTGTGTTGGACAGGTTTGCAAGTTTTGCACATTTCTCTTTTTCGGCGAGTTTGCGTTTTTTCACATTTAGAACTGCGTGCAACAGGTTTGCAAGTTTGCACATTCATTTATTTAATTATTTTCTGACAGGTTTTGCAAGTCTGTGTTTTCTTTCGTTTCTGTTTTTATCGTACACATAAAGGGCAGTATTACAATGTTGGTGCTAACTTAACCAGAGCAGTTGTAAACTTAAAACCTCGATAGGCTATAATGGCTCTGGGAAGTTTACAACAGCTCTGGTTAAGTTAGCACCAAGTATGCAATATGGCCCAAAGTGTTTTATTATCCATTGCCTTTGAGCACTCCCACACTTCATAGCACATTTATATAACATTTTGGTTTTCAGTTACACCAGTACATCGGTGCTTTTGCTGCTTATTTTTAAATTTACATACAGATTAAGTCTGTAGCACCACAGTCTCTCTCACAAAGAACCACTAGGTGGCGCCAGAGGTGCAGCTCTTCTCCCCTTCCTTACATGTAGGAAATAAATTCATTATGTTACATGTTTACAGGTGCATTCTGTATCCAGGTATGTTAATAAAGAGCTCTTAAGGGACATAAGACTGGGGCAAGATTTGATTGTGTCTGGGAGATTATTCCATAATTGCGGTGCTCTGTAGGAAAATGAAGATTGAGCCACTTTCTTTTTGTATTGTGGTATTGCAAGTAAGGTGCTGGTCCTGGATCGGAGGTTATAGGATGAGGGAACTGCTAGGGGAAGCAGTCTATTCAGGTAAGGTGGTAGCTTCCCAGAAAACCTCTTAAACACCAGGTTGGAAACTTGAAGAGTGCATCTGGATTCCAGTGACGGACAGTTTAGCTCTTTTAACATGTCACAATGGTGGGTCATGTAGTTACATAGTAGCACAAAGTGGCAGAATGAGTTATACAGTGTAGTAAGTTTATGAAGGTGCATTTGCGGGGCAGCTGCATACACTACATCTCGTGATTTTTGAGGATTGTTTTCCATGAATGGGAGTGTGTAACAGACTGGATCAGTCATGTTTAATTAGTTCTTTCTACTATAAAATAAAAGTAAATATGACCCTTAAGGCAGTGCTGTCATATGTGAATTGTTATGAAAAAGCTGTAAGGTTACAATGGAGACAGATTAGGAAAATCATAAGAAAATACTTATAAGACTTGCATCCTGTGCCTTTTTTCAGCAAATGTCATGCGCTCGTCATGCACAGCCAGCGACTTGGACTCGCACACAACACAGCTCTGAAAGCAAATCTGTAATTTTAGGGCTGTGGATAAGCTTTGGGAGTAACAGTGAGTTTGTGATCACCTTTAGCAGCAGTTCTTTGCCTCTAATGAATTGGACTTTTCCAGACTGGCCTGGATGTTTCTTAAAAATGGGCAGAATATATGCCAAGAGTAATGTTGAATAAAAAGTGCTTCCAAATTGCACAGATCTAGGTGGTTCAGTAACTGCTGTACATATAAATTTACACATAGTAAAACTCTGTGCCAAAAGTGCTTGTAGTGTTCACCTTTATCATCTGTGAAAGATCTCCAGCATCTGCCAGCTCCAGGACAATATTCAACTCATTATCTTCAATAAAAGAGTCCAAATACTTTATTACATTTGGGTGGTTCAATTGCTGTTAAGAGAAAAAACAAACCATAAGCAATGCATATATGTAGGGTAAACAAGTACTCTTTAGCAATAACACCAGAATTCAACATTAAAATATCACCGGATAAACTGATAATTGCTCATTATATATGCATCTATTACACGCAAATATATGTCTGGTTCCCGTAACGCAGAGGATTATTCACCAAACGTATGGTTACAACCCCAATTAACTTCTACTTCAGCCATTCTGGAAGGGTGTATAACCATAGCTAGAGCATTGGTAGAGCCCCCTCCTAGCTTTACACCTGACGCTATGGTACTATGATTGGCAGACCCTTCTAGCTTGGCCTACGTGTGGATCCCTTTTGATTGGTATACTGACTTTGACCAAAAGTCTGACACCTCTGTATAGAAAAGGTTGGAACCCCCATCCATTTCACTTTTGGTCACCAAACTGGTAGAGTTACGCTCCAACGCATAACTGTGTTACACTGGTACTGAAAGACCAGCTTAATATTTCGCTGTTTGGTCTAGATGGCTACTAGCGTTCCCCCTCAGATATGTTCTGAACCCTCCGGCAACTGGATAGGCCACGGTCCCCTGCTCTTGTCCCTACATCTCGCAGATCTACCCGAATTTCTAGATTTTCTTAACTTTTGCAAGGAATGCCTGCGTGAAATTCCTATAGTGTATTTTACATCAGACCTGCGAGTCCGTCCTATGACTACACGTATTTCGGAGTCTCTGCACTCATCACTTTACTAACTTCTTTTTATTTGTAAATAAGTTTTTTTTATTGTTTTCAAAGCAAAACAAAAAACTTTGACGCTCCCGATAATGGAAATCAAGGATCGCCAGGCAAAGTTTCACCAACAAAGCTTCCCCTGCAGTTCTTTGAATTTCTCTCTATGGATCGCTGAAATTTACTGTGGTTGCAACAACACTAAAAAAACTGTGTTTAAAGAATAACTCTTATGATACATATAGAGTGCCAACTGGGTTACTGGATCAAGTCCTAACTATTGTTCCTATTACATCAATTTCTGAATGAGTTATACACTGACTGACAATTGGGGGAAAAAAAGAAATACACTCTGAGTAAGAGAGATAAATTACATTCTTGGAAACAAGTATGAAATAAAATAGGTTAATGTAATTTATCATTTGCATCATGGGTGTTCATCTGCTCGATTTCAGCATCTTTTTATGTTTGCAAGTTTGCGTTCAGATTGTGTAGCTCGTATCTAATGAACATAACATACTTTAAAGGAAGCGTGTCAAACTGTTCCATTGTCCAGCTAATCCTCATTTGATCCAGAGGTATTTCTCTATATACATTTACTTTATTTTCCTTTGTACACCACTATATATCTTAAATTTAACACCATATGTTGCAAACCAGGAAACAAAAATAAAAAAAAGCTAAATTCAACAAATATATATGCTTTAACATGTGTGTTATATCATATTAGACTATAAACATTTAAGTACATACGTTGACAATGGGACACAGTATTCATATATTTCTATGCAAGCTTGTAATAGGCATTATGGAATAATGAGGTCTCGGGCAGACACTCAACATTAGTTGTTTGCCTAAGTAAAGAATGGCCCTGTCATCCAGAAAATGGCACCCTACATATTACAGCAAAGATAATATTTAAACAATGGAAGCTAATTTATTCTACAGTATTATGAGCAATCTAGGTTTTCAAGTTCTTCACATGTGAGCATGAACATTAATCTGCACGTGAAGTGCAATAGAATTCACGATTCCGCAAAGGGATCATAAAAACCCAAAACGGCATCAAGGCCAGAGGCTTCATTGTGAAATGTCATTATTTAAAAATAATCAAGTAGACCTCATTGAGGCTAATGTCAGACGAATGCATTCTGAGCACATTGTGCGTCCGTGCACAACTGACGTACTTTCTGACTGATGATACTGTAGACACCACACGGTCTGTTTTTTTTACTAAAGTTTTTTTTTGACTGATGTAGATGGGAAATAAAACGAATATGTAAAATGAAAAAAATTGATGCATGATATTAAAAAACATTTTGTCCGTCAAAAATGCTGGACGTCAAAAGTGCAGTCCGTCTGACTACGTTCCATCACTCACACACAAAGCTACGTGGATGTGGCGCACTATGTGCGTCTGTCCTAGCGGTTTGACGTTCTTGCCTAATTTGCATCCAGTGCCACGTGCGTTCACACTTCTGGGCAGACGTACTTCGTGTGTGGGTCTCTATTGATCATAATTTTATGCTACGACGGATGTTAAAATGTGGGGCAACACGGACGTGATCACTGCGTTCGTCTGACACGGGCCTTAACTGTTTATTTCGATTCACATTTCCAAAAACACAGATATCAAGCCAATAGTCACCTTCATGCAATGGACATAACAGATTACGTTTCGAGCATTTATATAGTGCCACTGCCAGCTAGCTTTGCAGTGCTTTACAAATAGAAAAATACAGAGAAAAAGGTTACGGATACAGAGGGAACAAGGGTCCATGCCCTCAAACTATCTGGCATGTATAGCAATTCAACAAGGGCTCTGCCAGTGACACCTGTACGTACAATCTAAAGGTCTGGCAATAGAGAATTTAGAACACCTGAAGGGGACAGCTAAGGCTCGGGTCATACGAGCACACTATGTGCGACCGTACTGATGTGCCTTGCAGCCGGCCCCATGAGGCTGGCCACATGCTGTTGCGCACGCATGAATTGAGAGCGCGGCTGCGGCCGTACAGCAATCCTCCCTGCCGAAGCCCTAGAATGCTCGTTCAATTGGGCTGTAAAGCCTTGCAGTGCTGAGCGCACTAACTGCGCTGAGCGAGGTGGCCAGATGGGCGTCAGAGTGGAAGGAACGTCCACTCTCACAGACGTTGCTTCCACTCTTAAAAACACTCATCTGGGGGGGCGTGGTCGGCGGCGAGCGGGAGCGGACGTGTTTTGGTGGAGCTCCACACGTCTTCACCGCTTAAGGAACCACAGCTGTCTCCCCTTCCGCAATTTAAGTATTTAAGGGTACCTGTGCTGCTGACCACCGGTACTGACCCGTCCGGAGCCCGTTTGGCCCCCCTCCGGACCTGAGACTACACGGATGACTGCTGATTTGTGCTGGAGCGAGACGCCGGCGGCCATCTTGCGGCCTACTCACCAGATTTGGAAGCCTGCTGGTCTTGCGGGTCTGAACGCTACACCCTGGACTGGGTTCTTGTCGGGGGCTGGGGAGATGGTGGGCCCACGTCCTCTGGATGTCCTGGATGATTGCCCTCCGGGGGTGGCGGATGGACCGGCGGGGAGGCGAGAGGACGGATCCCCCTCTAATATTGGAGATGAGGGAGCCATGACTTCGGGCCTGGAAGCCTGCTTGTCGATTTTGGAGGAGGAAGGCGAAGACGGTCCACTTACCAAAGGTGTTTGGCGGCGGATGATGGATGCGTTGCGGAGCTGCCGGGGGTCAGTGGACCTGAAACCTGGTGCGCGGTCCCTGGTTGAGGTACCGCGGCCAGCTAACACCGTCGAATCAGGTCAGCCACCCATCTGCGGACTGCGGTTTCGGGCGGCACTCGCCGAAGCTACAACACCCACTGCTGCTGTGGACTTGGGCCCGGAGGAGACCGCGTCGGAACTTACGAGTGCAGAAAAGCCGGAGCTGCCGGAATGTCTGCCGACCGCAGGGGAGATACTGCGAGCTGTGCTTACCCGAACCGATGCAGGTGCCGTCTATGACCTCCTTGGAGACTACCTTCATTTTCGCCATTTTTACGCCGGGGCACCTGAGGGCTCCGATAGACCACCTGATGTTCGAGATGTGATGGCTCCATTCCCCTTTTTTGACTCTGGCTGATTCCTTTTCTCCCCACTCTCGCTCCAGTAGAGTAAAAATTTTTTTTTTTTTTTTATTTTTTTTTTCATGATGACTTATGCTGGTTACAAGCTGACTTTTTGTTTTTTATTTTCCATGATGACTTATGCTGGTTACAAGCTGACTTTTTGTTTTTTATTTTCCATGATGACTTATGCTGGTTACAAGCTGACTCTTTGTTTTTTATTTTCCATGATGACTTATGCTGGTTACAAGCTGACTTTTTGTTTTTTATTTTCCATGATGACTTATGCTGGTTACAAGCTGACTTTTTGTTTTTTATCTTCCACGATGACTTATGCTGGTTACAAGCTGACTTTTTGTTTTTTATCTTCCATGATGACTTATGCTGGTTACAAGCTGACTCTTTGTTTTTTATTTTCTATGATGACTTTTTTTGCTTTTTGTTCCCCCCCTCCCCCCCCTCCCCCTGCTGAGTTCAATTTTGAAACCCTCCTACTGCCTAAACGTTACTGTTCCCTGGCTGGGGACGTTTGTTTCCTTGAGACGCTATGAGATCCCCCCCCCCTTTTTTTTTTTTTTTCTTTTTTTTGGCAATTCTGGGACATCTCTGGGACGCAACCGTGGCCAGGTGCCCGGCTTGCTCCTGAGTGCCCGGGCCAGGTGCCGTTATTCCCCCTTGGCCTCCCTGCGGCCTTATGGATCGTCTGGGTAGTCGCCAAGGCAGGCACATTTTTGGCCTTTGCCATCTTTTTACTCCCTCCCCCCCCTCCTTCTTTTTTTTTTTTTTTTTATCTTCTTATTTTTGGTTTACATTGATTTGTTCTTTTTCGCGGAGACCCCCTTACTGGGAATGTTTATTGTTTTCTAGATGAGACCCCCCAATCGGGGATGTTTTTGATTTCACTTGATGTACTGATGAATAGTTCTGGCCCTGCGAGGCCATATTTACCTATGCTTGTCTTTTGTTGTACATGCAAAATTCAAAAATAAAGAATTTAAAAAAAACACTCATCTGACCTCAGCCTTAAAAGTAAGCCAGAGTCAAATGAAAGTGTGGGCACTGCATAATGAGTGGTGGGATGTGGTACGATCTAAGGACAAAAAGGAAGAATGTGTGCAACCAAACCAGTTTAATATGTGGGAGAGAGACATGGATGCCAGCTGTCCCCTATCCTGTCTTCAGTATGGGCTTGTCCCTCTGTGTAGGGACTACAGGAAAAAAAATATACACATACAGTACAGTCTCCGCATATGCAGATGATTTACTATTCTTTTTAACCTATCTTGAGGTCTCATTACCAGCAGTGACACGAGAATTCACAACTTATGGATCCGTGGGAGGGCTGAAAAGTAATATTACCAAATCAGAAATTCTTAATGTATTAAAAATCCTGCCAGTGGCAGATTGGCATTCTGTTGGAAGTATAAATATCTGGGCATCTGGCTCGTAACTAGTCTTCAGGTCCTTTTATTCTCTTAATTTCCAACACGTATTGCCCATATTTCAGACAGCTCTAGCGGAATGGTCCTCAAAACACTTCCTGGTTCAGAGTTCAGACACGTTAAAGTAGCCAAAATTAACATCATGCCAAGGGTCCTCCGTGTTCTACAGATTTACTGATATCGCTAACTCCAATCTTCTTCCGTTTACTTCAATCAGAACTTATCAGATTTATATGGGCTGTCAAAATCCCGAGATTCAGCTTCGCAACTATTGGCAAGATGATTTTATTATGAGGTCTACCTAATGTAGTCCTCTCCCGATATTTCATTGGATATACAGTGTGACATCTAGTGTTTCTAAGTCTCTTTATATTTTGATGTGATGCTCATATTCTGTTATGGATCCTTAATATTGATAAGATGTACTTCTTTATCTGTTCTATATAACCTTTGAAAAAAAAATTCAATAAATAAATTAAATAAAAATAAAGAACTGGTCACGTCATTCAGGAATGTTGCAAATAGGAGCAGGGCTTTACTGGAAAATGCAACGTTTCTATCCAAGGTCCTTCATCAAGCATTTTCCAATAAAACCCTGCTCCTATATGCAACATACCCGCCTGATGTGACCAGTTCTTTCGTGGGTGGTAAGGATGGATTCAGTGGGCAGACTACCTAAGAACCTGGCCCACTCACTCTGGGTGAAGTATAGTAGCGTGTGCTTCTCTTTTTTCTGTTCAATAGTTCTATATCTGGCATGTCCCAGTGACTGCCCTACATACAACACAGGCATGATCAAATGTTGAAGAAGAGCAATGCAGAAACCATTGCCCATCGTTCATGTAAGTATTATAGTAAAGCCGTTGGAGCTGTGAGCTATATCAGTTCCAAGATCGGTAGGCTGATTCTTCCAGCTTTTCTGAGGCTTATTGTTTCTTTATTCTTTACAGAACAGCAGAACATGTGCACAGCCAGGCAAAGTAGAAAGCAAGCTGTAAAAATCTGAAACAAACCCTTTACTGAGGAAAATGTACAAGTGATGAACATGACTGTTTTCATTCTTGTCGCTGCCAATGTAAACATTCCTTTGAATAAATCAATGGAACACAGGGATTGCATTGAATTATCTTCAAGGCGGCTTTACTAAAAGCACTGCTTGAGCCGATCTCCCGTACTCCACAATTCTATACTCACCCACCCGTGACCCATGTCGAAACACCTGTGCTACAGATGTAGTGAACGTACAGTTTACATTAAATCCCAATATTGCGTTCCCTCCAGAATCGGTTTCTGACTGTGTTCTCTTGCCCACTGATATGCATGACTGTCACCATGTTCTAAATTAATCTGTGTATCTTTTTCCTGGAAATGCAGCCGGCAGATTAAGAGTCTACTACATATTATGTGAACGGGATATTTGTCTGGACATAGAAAATTGTATTAATTTTGGCAGACGACAGCTGTATGAGTTTAAATATTACCAATGTAAAGTTATTAAAATGATATAAACAACTTTGCAAACAAACGTTCATAGGAAATAAAACATTATATAATAATATGTAACAAATGGACACCAGAGTACTTAATAAAAAAGCTAAATATACGTATTTGAATGATATATATACTCATAGGGCCCTATTACAATCTTCACGCAAACATCAGCGCGTGCGCAAAAACGCATTAACGCGAGGGGCAAAACCCTTTGCGCAGAATGTCATATTACAATGTCAGCGCAACAAACGCGCGTATTCGTCTACCGAGGGTAAACCTGCACGAACGCTGCGCGAGCTTACTGCACTTCGCGCGTCCTATACTTAACATTGTGAGCGCAAATGCGTTTGTGCGCTGGTACGCAGATGGTATTACAATCTATACGCAGTTTGTAACGCACAGCTTTTGTGCGCATAATTTTATCAACTCCTAAAAGCTGGTGTTAAAGGCAGAAAAAAAAATACAGCAAAGTATAGTTACACATTCTACACATACCCAAACAATAAATTTGAGATGTTGTGTGTGTTTTTTTTTTTTGATGCAGCATATATGCGCAGATTGACTTTGACAGGCGCAAAAACTTAACGTGAGACAATTAAGGTTCTTAATTCTGATTGGCTGAATCGTGTGAAAAAACAGTCCGCACATTGATTTCTGCGCACAACGTTAATGCGCGCGCGTTTTTGCACGTCCTTTTTATGCACGTTATTTTTTGACGGATGAAAAAAAAAGCGAGGATTGTAATACCAGCGTTGATTTACACGCGTTAACGTTTGACGCTTCGCGCAAAAATTCACGCGTTTACCGTGCATTTGTACATGAAAAATATAATAGAGCCCATAATGCACTAAAATTATTCTATTTAGCCAGGAGCAGAGGGAGACTGGGGGGAAAAAGTCACCAGTCTACCTCCGAGCTCACTGCGCCGACCAGCAGGATCTCATGAGAGGATAGATCCTGCCAGTCAAGTGACCCGGCAGGAGAAGCCTCCACAGAGTCCTATGGACTCCATGGATCGGATGCTTGGAACGGCATGTTAGTGCTGCCCCCAGCATCCGCGAGGTTAGCAGACGCTACGGGCCGGTTTACTGGACTCAGCGCCTGTCCCGCAATCGGATTGTGAAACTGGGACGCAAAGGGGAAATTAGCTAATTTTTTAGGCAGCCGATAGTGTCTCCGGAGGGCTGAGTTTACTGAACCCTGCTTTACAGTAAGCCCTTCAAAAACTGGTAAACAGCTAGTCATCCATTCCTAACCAACCAGTTTATTTCAGTTGGAGGGGCTCAGCACAGCAGGTCTGTATGGGAAATGTTGACAAGCAATAATAAGAATGGATCATTTATGGTGTGCTTCTATGTGCTTTGTGATGTATGTGGTAGTATGGGACTCCTATTGACAACAATTTCTCTAATTATCTAAAAACTAATGTAAAGAGTTTACAAACATTAGAAAACATAAAGGGACTCGGGGACAGGGAATGTTCTTGAACACCGCTGATGTAATTTTTATCTGTTTTGGTCCTAGCGGCATTTCTCTCATCTTTTATACACAAATTTTGCTTTCAATGTCTGTAAGCAACAACTTCATTTGAGAGTGTGTGCGGATTTTTTTTTTTTCTTTGTTTATTGCCCTTTTGTTTTGTGAACGAAATCCTTTCCAAGATATTAAATAGACACTAGGGGGAGTGATCTCAATGCGGTTACACTTCAACATCAACAAACAGAAAAATTATTTTTGCTTGAATGTACTGAAGTAAACTTTCAAACAGCTACACCCCCTCTAAGCTCAACATTAAAATCCAGGACTATGTTTTTCAGTTGTTTGGAAATCACAAGGTCTTGATTTTAGCTTATTCAGGTAGCATTTTGCATTACTTTCTGTCAACATTAGCAGGGTTATTCAAAGAGAATCGAAAAGTTACCGCATGTTCGGTGACTTTTCGTTCTCAATTCGGTGCGATTTGGCGATCCCATTTCGGCAACCCTGCGGTGTATTCAGCAAGCACCACAGGGCTGTCGTAGTGCAGGGAAAAGCTGCCGCAAACCAGCCGAACACTCAACGCAAAACCCGGCGAACGCACACCGAAATCCGCCAAAACATCTGGATTAACCCCACCGTACACGCTGGAGAAACCCAAGCAGCCGCCGATCACAGCGCAGAGCAGCCGCCGGAAAAACCCGACACCACAGAGGAATGGAGTGGAAAAAAAAAAAGTACACTTGAATGTTTGAAAAGTGAAACGCTGTTTGCAAAGAAAGTACAGAACGAAAATGTCTGAAATTTACACATAAGATCCAATGAATGATAATAAAAAGGGCTGTTACAGAAAAAAGAAAAAATGATGAAAAGAAAAACAGAAAATAATTTTTCGCGAAAAAATCCCGAAAAAGGCATTGAAGATCCTAAAAAATCTATACATAAAGAGACTTCAAACAAAAAAGCAGAGGTGAAGCGCCCTCTGGAATAGTGACTAATCACGTTCGCTAAACGCTGTACATGGAGGTTCCTCTAAAAACCAAATACAACATATACATAGAGTAGATAAACAGCGTAGCGCCAGTAGTGACTGGTAAACGTGACTATACACCATACATGTCCATCAACATTCTTAATCTTCTCTTCTAGAATTAGACCCTTGTAGGCAGTAGCCCTTTGTTCAGCGATAATTCTTCTGAGCCTTAGTCCGGCTCTGGGATGAAGTTCGTTATGGGTCATAAACTTTTTTTTCAGGAGCCCATTCACCCCTGGATGAATCTTTATCCGTAGCCAGTTTTCCCCTAGTGTGAATTATAAAAAATACCAGGCACTCCCCTAGTATAATACCGTATGGAACAATCAGGATAGATAAATGCTGATTAAAAACTCACACATTACTGAGCCCCAATTGGCTCCAAGGATAGCGCACAGGAATAAGGTAATTCCCAAAATCTTCTTGAATCAAAACGGCAGGAAGCAGCAGTACTTAAAACCAGTTAATATGAAACAAATAATTAAAACATAGCTACCAAAACGCGTTTCGCCCTCTAAAGGCTTCTTCAGCTGGTATCACTTGTCTTTTGCCTGCTGCTCCCTTTATATAATACAATAAAAGGTCCCATCAAGTCCTTTACATTCAAGTAAAACAGATTAAAAAGCAATTCGGAACACATGTTTGCAAATCGCCGATCTGCCATGTTAGCGCATGTGCATTAACGTCACTATCCTCCGTGACACACAGAGATGGGAGGAAATCATTCGCCATCTTGGCGTCTTTATCCACACTGGAGCGCCAACAATCAACGCCCCCTCCGCCATCTTGGCGTGATCGGCTCCTGCTCGGGTTTTCCTGGCGTTTCCGGCGGGTTAATCCAGATGTTTTTGCGGGTTTTTGGCGTGCATTTGCTGGGTTTTGCTGTGAGTTTTCGTCGGGTTTGCAGCAGCCTTTCCCTGCAATTCGGGGACCCTGTGGTGCTTGCTGAATACACCGCAGGGTCACCGAAATGGGATCGGCAAAATGAACCGAATTGAAGAGAACAAAAAGTCTCCGAACGTGCGGTGACTTTTCAAATCTCTTTGAATTACCCTGTGTGTCTTGGCACTACCAGCTATAAGGGTGTATGACTGAGGCATAGCATACTTCTGGAAATTTTAATCTCTGTCTTGGCACTGCCAGCTATCAGGGACAGGCTGTATCACTGAGTTATATCTGCTTTCTGGAAATTGGAATCTGTGTGTTGGCACTGCAAAGGCTATCAGGGACAGGCTGTATCACTGATTTATACCAGAGTTCTGTGAATTTGAATCTGTGTGTTGGCACTGCCAGCTATCAGGGACAGGGTGTATCACTGAGTTAAAGCATAGTTCTGAATATCTTTAATCTATATACCAGAGTTGAATCAGAGTTCTGCATATCTCCAATCTTTAAACCAGAGTTGAATCAGAGTTCTGTATATCTTTAATCTATATATCACTCACCATGTCAGAAAGACCAAAAAGGACAGGCAGATGCTCTCAGACACAGATAAGAGGGCAAGCAGCCTCTGTGTCGGAAGGCTGTGCTCCTGGTCGTCGTGTACGTGGTGCATCCTCTGCAGGGGCACGCTTGTCCTTGTTTCTAACTGGTGCTGGCCGTCTTAAGCAACAGCAACATACAGAAGATTTGCAGGATTGGCTAACCAGGCCATCCTCATCCTCCGAGTCTTCTGCCAACCAGGCTTGTAGTGGTTTACAGTCCACCTCAGCTGCCAAAACATCTCATTCAGCCTCCATGTCCACTGCTACTCCTGCCGTAGCCTCACTATCATACACAGAGGAGTCAGCTGAATTGTTTGACTACAGTGACAGTGATTAGGGATAAGCTGTTCGGTTCGATCCGTTCGGAGTACGCATCGAACATCGGCCGTTCGGCTGTTTGCGAACTCCGAACATTTCTGCGTGTTCAGTTCGAGTTCGCCCACAATGCACCACAATGGACCACAATGCACTTTTCCACTGGCCTGAAGCTTGTAATTGGCTACAGCATTGCACCTGACCACAGGTCAGGTGCAAGACAGGTGCAAGACTATGCCAATCACGGCTCAGAGTCCTGATTGGGCAAATTTTACACAATCATGGGCTCACAGAGCTAAGCCCCGCAGCACACTATAGAAGGCTTCACACAGCCTTCAGCACGTGTTTTTTTGAGAGGAGATTGTTCTGTTAGTGTGTCTTCTCAGTGCCAGCAGCTATTGGGGGTCTCATTTCTACAAGATATCAGGGAATTGTTGTAATCTGTGTGTTCTCACTGCCAGCAGCTATTGGGGGGGGGTGTCTCACTTCTACAAGATATCTGAGAATTGTTGTAATGTGTGTGTTCTCACTGCCAGCAGCTGTGCTGTTGGGGGGGGGGTCTCATTTCTACAATATATCTGGGAATTGTTGTAATCTGTGTGTTGTCACTGCCAGCAGCTATTGGGGGGGGGTCTCACTTCTACAAGATATCTGGGAGTTGTAATCTGTGTCTTGTCACTGCCACCCATCAGGGGGTCTCACTGATTTATAGGAGGTTCCTGGGAATTGTAATCTGTGTCTTCTCACTGCCAGCTATCAGGGGGTCCCACATACTTCTAGCAGATATCTGGGAATTGTAATTTGTGTCTTGCCACTGCCACCCATCAGGGGGTCTCACTGATTTATAGGAGGTTCCTGGGAATTGTAATTTGTGTCTTGTCACTGCCACCCATCAGGGGGTCTCACAGACTTGTAGCAGATATCTGAGAATTATAACCTGTGTCTTGTCACTGCCACCCATCAGGGGGTCTCACTGATTTATAGGTGGTTTCTGGGAATATTAATCATCTGTGTCTTGTCACTGGCTGCCAGCTATCAGGGTGTCTCACTGAGTTAAACCAGAGCTCTGCATATCTCCAATTTTTATAACAGAGTTGAATCAGAGTTCTGTTCTGCAGATGATCCTAGACACAAATAAGAGGGCAAGCAGCCTCTGTGTCGGGAGGCTGTGGTCGTCGTGGACGTGGTGCATCCTCTGCAGGGGCACGCTTGTCCTTTCTAACTGCTGCTGGCCGTCTTAAGCAGCAGCAACATACAGAGGATTTGGTGGATTGGCTAACCAGGCCATCCGAGTCCTCCGAGTCCTCTGCCAGCCAGGCTTGTAGTGGTTTACAGTCCACCTCAGCTGTCAAAGCATCTAATGTAGCCTCCATGTCCACAGTTACTTCTGCCGTAGCCTCACTATCATACACGGAAAAGTCAGCTGAATTGTTTGACTACAATGACAGTGACATGCTGCTTGAGGATGCGCAGCAACTACAGTACTCTGATTCAATCTCTGAGGTTGAGGAAGGAGTATAATCAACCTAGAGGAAGGGGGTGCCAGTGACACACAAATAACTGGCACTCATGTTGCCCCAGCAGCTGCAACATACTGCCAAGTTGGCTCCAGTGACGAGGAGATAGGGGGTGATGACAATGATGATGAGGTCACTGACTCCACCTGGGTGCCTGATCGAACAGAGGAGTTAAGTGAGGAGGAGGAGGCACAACAAACATGAGGCACAACGTCCTCTATGACCAACCATAGCACTAGCCAGTCCAAGGCATCAGGTGTCAGAGCTGCTCAGGTGCAGAGCGCTGTTGTCTCAAAGCACACATCCCAGAACTCTGCTGTCTGGGAGTTCTTTAAGAAATGTGCAGCAGAACCCACCGTTGCAATTTGTAATCTATGTCAGATGAGGCTCAAGCATGGGAAAGACACCGGACGCTTGGGTACCACGTGCTTGAGGCGACATATGACCACCCGCCACGCATCCCATTGGTGCAAAACTTTGTGTAGGTCCTCCTCACCTGTCTCTACCCCCACTATATGTCCTGCCATGTCATTGACTTCAACCTCCACTGACAGGGATGATGCTACAGTAATGGATGTACCAGGTCCTTCCTCACAATGTGAAAGCATCTCATCAGCTGAAGATTTACGTAGTCAGATTACGTTGCCCCAGCTGCTGCAGCGTAAGAAAAAATATAGTCCTAACCATCCCCAAGCACAGCGTCTAAATGCCAGCTTAGCATAATTACTCGCATTACAGCTGCTGCCTTTCCAGCTGGTGGACTCTGCTTCCTTCCGTGAATTTGCTGAATGTGCTGTACCACAGTGGCATGTTCCAAAACACCATTACTTTTCACGGAAGGCCATTCCAGCACTATACCAGCACGTGGAAGACAATGATATTGAGTCATTGGGAAAGGCAGTCAGCAGCAAGGTGCGTGTGGCTTTAGACACGTGGTCCATCAAGCATAGACAGGGCCGTTACATTTCCTTCACGGCACACTGGGTAACTCTGATTGCAGCTGGGAGGGATTCAAGACGGGGCTCTGTGCTGGAGCTTGTTTATCCACCATGCCTCCAGAAAGCTGCTTGCATGAGGTCTGTCTGCTCCACCACCACCTCTCCCTCTTCCTCCTCCTCCTTCTCTGGCGAAGTGGCAGTTAAACCGAGTTTAAGTGGCAGGGGCTACGCAATGGCTCAAGCAAAAAGATGCCATACTGTGCTTGAGCTGGTTTGTTTAGGGGACAGGACCCACACCGGGCCAGAAATTCTGTCAGCTCTGCAGGGGCAGGTGCAGAGATGGTTAACACCACGCCAGCTTCAGCTGGGAATGGTCGTCTGTGATAATGGCAGCAACCTTCTCTCCGCCCTACGCCTGGGTAAGTTGATGCATGTACCATGCCTAGTATACGTCCTAAATCTGGTGGTACAGCATTTCCTAACCAGGTACCCAGGGCTGGCAGAGCTTCTTAGCCAGGCCAGAAAAGTCTGCAGCCACTTTAGACGGTCATTCTCAGTAAGCGTTCGCCTGGCAGAAATTCAAAGAGAATTCCACCTTCCCACAAACCGTCTGATCTGTGACATGCCCACCAGGTGGAACTCGACACTAGCAATGCTGCAGCGTCTGCAATAGCAGCAGAGGGCCATCAACGAGTACCTGTGTGAGTATGGCACAAGGACAGGTTCAGGTCAACTTGGGGCCCCCCCCGCAGTGGCTGATGATCAAGGATGGATGCACTGTACTGTCACCTTTTGAGGAGGCAACGAGGATGGTGAGCAGGGACGGTGCATGCATCAGTGACACAATTCCTTTAGTGTTCCTGCTGGAGCACACTCTGCAGGGAATTATAGATATGGCTCTAGAGGCAGAGCAGTGGGAGGAAGAGGAGGCTTTCCTTAGCTCTCAAGGCCCCAGTCTTTACGCCGACAGCATTCCTGCGGGACCTCAGATCAGACGGGAGGAGGATGAGGAGGATAAGGAGGAGGAATATTTAAGATTTAAAGTGGGGATTCCTCAAGGGAGGGTTTTGTGTCCCCAGAAATCCAAGGACTAGTACGTGGCTGGGAGGAGGAAGTGCACGATGGGGTCATCCTCCTCATTGACCAGGAAGACTCGGAAGCTAATGCCACCTCCAACCTACGCTGCATGGGCTCCCTTATTCTGCAAAGCCTGCTAAAGGACCCCAGGATTTGTGCCATCAAGGAGAGGGATCATTACTGGTTGGCAAGCCTTCTTGATCCACGATACAATGGTAAAGTTGCAGAGCTCATCCTGCCTGCACAGAGGGAGGACAGGATGAAAAAACTTGAGGACGCTCTAAATCGACACTTGTGTAACACCTTTCCAGGCACTGGTAGGTTACCAAGTGATGACACACGTGCTTCTGAGGCTGCGGATGATCAGAGGAATAGAGGTGAAGGCCGGGGTCGCTTGACTGATGCCTTTTTAAATTTTCTTAGTCCACAACGCCCATGGACGTCAAATGTAGGCACCCATTGCCAGCGTCTTCACCGTATGGTGCAGGACAACCTAGAGGCAAGGGCAGACCTAGATACCTTTCCAGCAGATGATCCACTGGCTTACTGGGTGTTGAGATTGGATCACTGGCCAGAACTTAGCCAATATGCTATGCAGCTACTAGGTTGCCCTTCATCCAGCGTGCTTTCTGAAAGGACGTTCAGTGCCGCTGGAGGTTTTGTCACAGACAAAAGAGTGCGTCTGTCCACCGACTCTGTAGACCGGCTGACATTTATAAAAATGAATCAGTCCTGGATCAGCAGCTATCAATCCCCTGATGCTGACGTAACGGAATAGATCAGGGATCTCTTCTGCATTCATAAAACCTCCACCACTGAACTCTTCCACAATACCACAAAAGGGTTACGGTGTGAAGGCACTTGCTGCCATGAAAGGCACATTATTTGGGTGGCCTGACGCCTGTGCCAGATTTATATCATTTTAATTTTTTGAACCGCAAGGTCCAACCCTGCACTCTTCCCACAGTACCACAAAAGGGTTACAGTGTGAAGGCACTTGCTGCCATGAAAGGCACAATATTTGGCTGCACTGACGCCTGTGTTACTTTCATCCAAAGCCTGCATAAGTTTCAGCATAATTTAGCCAAAAAAATCACTAAACTTGTTCTGCGTGTCCTAAAAGATCTCTTTTAATACAGACTGCCGCCCCAAGCAGTTGTTTATGAATAGATTAAAGGAAAACCGTTTACCGTCATTTGAAACGTCATTTTTTTGTTTTTAAATGTTTCTATACATCCTACAAATCCGCCACTTCGCCGGCAGGTTATGGGGACCTCCTAGGCACAATATTTGAAGGAATTTTTTGTTTTTATTTTTAACCATTATTTCATGGAAAACTCACTGTCCCTTTAAAAACTCTTTTTTTTTAAACTTTTTGTCCTTGTTTCCTGTCCCCCAGGGCACTACCCAGACCCCCATACACCTTTTATGGCAAATATCTTGCATATATGTCCTCTTGCAGGGCACTCTAAAAACCGAACTTTTGAGTCACATTGACTTGCATTGAGTTCGGTTCGTGTTCGAGTTCGAACTCGAACTTTCAAAATTTTTCGAGTTCGAATGCGAACCGAACACAGGGGTGTTCAGCTCATCCCTACTGCTGACAGCCTATGTCCAATCATTGTTTTTATTTTTGGGTGGTATTTCTCACCTTTTGTCCATCACAACGTGCATCTCCTCCTCTCTGGCTCAAGGACTCCCGAGCCTGGAAGTCCCTGGAGTGTTTTTCCTAAATTACTTCTGTAGCATAGGAACCGCAAATTGTGCAGTGCACTTTGTGTACACAAGTTATGTAGCACCTGGGCAGAACAATGGATCGGAGCTGCGCACACATTCTGCTCCGATCCATTGGCTGAGTCTGAGGATGCTCGCTACAGTGGTGATCTCAGAGCAATGTCAGCATGCAGACGTCACCAGCAGGCGAGAAGTTCAAAATCCCTGCTGCTGGTGACGCTGGGTGAGGTGGAGGAAACTCCTGCACTTCACTTAGCGATAAAACAATATCAGGCTATGGGAGAGGGGTCACTCCTCACATTAGCTTTGTAATCAGGCCAATAATGTTTGTAAATTACACTATGAAATACATACATGTTTCTGTTTTATTTGATGCTCATTTTTAATTAATGTCAATCAGTCCAAACTTTGCAAGTGGAGGAGTTGGCAATTGTATACAAGTGTTTCCCATCAATATCTCACCTGTAATCTCTCAAGTAAGACCAGTGATATAGACACAACGTAAGTTTACAAACAACAGTCGTTTCAATGAATAATTAAAGGACTATTCACAAAGCACCGAAATTGCGTGCTACAGTGTCCACACTTACACCTTTATTCTTCTATTAGACTTGCATCATGTTTCGCAGCCTCTGTATTACTACGCTTTATTTTATGACCATCCCCTTCATGATATTGTCAAAAGGGCAGAATATGAATGCCATTAAAACTTTGCCCCTTCCTGGAAAAATTTCTGCGGACGCCCTTGCTGGACACTCCTCAAACAATCGCTCTGTATAATTTCCTCGCTCGATCTACCCCCATGCAGATCTTTTTATAATGTGTCCCCCCCATTACTTCTAGGAGATATGGTGCTAGGAGAAAAGGTGCTAGGAGATTGGTTGATTTATATTGCCTCCCTCCAATTTTTTTCCCCACTCCATTCCCTCTTTATATTCCCTTTCCCCCCTAATCATTTCCCTGGTTCTTCCTTTTTTTTTCTCTGTCTCTAGTTAATATATGCTGATTATAATGATGTCATGTTAGCCACTGATATATGATCATTTATGATTCATTGCCTGTTTGCTTACGCAACCATCATGCTTTGTATTCACTTTATACCAAAACAATTTATTATGATAATTTAAAAGAAAAAAAAAAACTCTGGAGTTGACAAGACAAATCTGGATACACTCAAAAGTTATACACCACTAGAGTGAGTATACTGTATGTACAAGCAGTGGTGTATTTAGGTTTTGTGCTGCCCTAGGCCTGACTAAACTCGTGCACCCCCTAATTTAAATTTGACGCACCCCTTCCTGTCAAGGGCACACCTCTTCCTGGTTAATCCCCACCCTTCCTCTTTAAGCTCCACCTTTTCCTCTTAGAGCTCCGCCTTTTCCTCTCTTTATATTAAAAGTGGATACCAAGTGCCTACTTGTATATTTTGTATAACATTTCAAATGTATCTATTGAGATAAAGAAAATTATGAAATGTTTAAATTCAAGTATTTTTACAAAGAACAGCCACGCATGTCAAGTAAACGGGATCACAGCCGCTCTAATTGGTGGAACAATAAAATCCACAGAAACGTGCACTGCATATGAGCGTACCACAGAGCTGCATAGCAATAAAACCCACAGAAATGGGCACTGTGTATGAGTATATCAGAGCTGCAAAGCAATAAAACCCACAGAAATGTGCAGTGTGTATGAGCATATCACAGAACTGCACAGCAATAAAACTCACAGTAATGTGCAGTGTGTATGAGCGTATCCCAGAGCTCCAGGGCAATAAAACTCACAGTAATATGCAGTGTGTATCACAGAATCCACAGCAATAAAACTCCCAGCAATGCAATGTGCGGTGTGTATGAGTGCATCAGAATTCACAGCAATAAAACTCCCAGCAATGCAATGTGTGGTGTGTGTCAGCGTATCAGAATCCACAGCAATAAAACTCCCAGCAATGCAATGTGCGATGTGTATGAGTGCATCAGAATCCACTGCAATAAAACTCTCAGCAATGCAATGTGTGGTGTGTATGAGTGCATCAGAATCCACTGCAATAAAACTCCCAGCAAACCGAGTGTGTATGAGCACACAGCAATTATTTATTCTACATTTACCGGCCTCTGTCCGCGGTAGGGCTGTGTGCAGAGTCAGCAGGGACTGTGTACAGACTCAGCAGGAGGTCCCTCCAGGCCACATTAGGATCACGGCTGTGCCTGTGCGTCTAGCCATCTTGTCAGCAGTGGGGTGCCACTGCCAGAGGGTGCACCGTGGCTTTGATTCCCTTCCCGTTGGGTGTTCAGTCCAGAATAGAGTGACAGTCCATGTTAACGAAAGGGCGGGCAGCTGCGTGCATGCGTGTCACGTGGTTCAGCCAGTCAGGTGGTACTGAGACTCAGTACCACCTGACTGGCCGGACCGAGTGTGAACTGCACGCAAGCAGCCTCACCAGGAGTCAGGCAGCTCAATGACAAATTTCTATCACTGCAGTGCTGGTTAAGGAAAGGTCCACTTTAAACAGCAGTAAGCAGACAGGGCTTCATATTCTGCTGAACCCCCCCCCCCTTTACCTGCCGTTTACTGTCATCTTCTCTCTCTGGACACAAATCACATCCCCCTCCCCTCTCCTAGAGCTGCTGTGGGGCAGGGGAGGAGCTATGGAGGGAGGAGAGGGGGATTTTTATTCTATTCTATTTTATTCCGTATGCAAACGCCATGCTCCGCTGCTCGTTGTTTGAGAACACAGCTCAACGCTGACACACAGTGACAGTGGCACCTCCTAGTACCCCCTAATGACACCCCAATAATCACTGGTACCTGGGGCGGCCCGCCCTCCGCCACTCCTCTAAGTACACCACTGCTCTGGTGATATGCTCACACACAAGTTTGTCGAACTGCCAGCAAGTACGGTGCTGCTTGAAGGCAGTGCAAATCCCCATAGAGAAGTAATGGTTAATCTATTCAGAGAACACCAAACAGCAGAGAAATGTCAGTGAAATGCCCTGATGTTCGGTGGTTTCAATCAGCAGGTTTATTCAGGCGAACCCCATAGGTTTCAATGTTAAAAATATTCCCGTTTTTTATGCAATATCTAATAAACCATTTATTATTTTAATCTGCAGTAAAAAGTCTTTATTTATTTATTGACTTTTTTTTTTGTACCTTTTAGTGATTTTTCAGAATCATAGGATCTTATATGTAAATTCCAGACATTTTCGTTCAGTAGTTCTTTTGAAAACAGCAGGCCATAGGTTTGCGGTGGCAGCATTCAGCGGCCGACTCCATGCACTTTGGGGACCCTGCGGTGAATGGTGAATTTTATTCCCCGAAATTTTATTCCCCAAAGTGCAGGGAACTACAGAACACCAAAATGTTGGCGTCATTTCGGTGCTCTGTGAGTAACCCAATTAGTGGTGAGGTTTTTTGTTGCCCCTTGGAAAGTGAAAGCCTAGGCCTTGCCTACCCAGGACATACTTGAAAATTAGTGGCATCTCAATGTTTCCTTCCTGGTAAAATAGTTTGCAAAAGTAAAAAAAAAAATTTTTTTTTTGTTTTTTAGGGGTGGGGCCACCCAGCGGGCCGCCGCCCCCTGGAAAGTGCCGCCCTAGGCCTGGGCCTTGTTGGCCTAGGCCAAAATACACCAGTGTGTACAAGTCTGTGTTTGTGTATCTTTGTATATGAATGTGTATCTGGCGTATATATTGGTTTGTTTCTTTTTGCGTGCATGTGTTTGAGTGTGTGCCTGAGTGTTTGCATACAGCTGTGTACATCTATGAATGTGTGTCTGGGTTTTTGCATATTGCTGTGTATGAGTATGAGTCTGCATCAGGGTGCATGTCCCTATTTTGCCAAAACAATCTATGTCTCAAATCCCTCTGTCTTTTTTTAATAATGTCAGTCTTTTTTGGAGCTGTTCCATATATTCAGCGAGTACAGGTGTATAACTGAGATGCAAAGCAATAAAACTCCA
Organism: Leptobrachium leishanense; assembly: GCA_009667805.1. Taxonomy (NCBI): domain Eukaryota; kingdom Metazoa; phylum Chordata; class Amphibia; order Anura; family Megophryidae; genus Leptobrachium; species Leptobrachium leishanense. The sequence continues at coordinate 111,394,272 of CM019071.1, read as the reverse complement.
AACAATGTGTTTGTAAACTATATTAAATGCTGTTAGAAATAGCTTTTTGTAAATATGATACTTTAAATTTAACCCTTTCACTGCCGAGCCATTTCACGTCTGTGTGCTGAGCTAATTTTAACGCTTTTGCTCATCATTTTTAAACGCGATTAGAAACCATGTTTTATTATACCACCCAGACATATTATATATCGTTCTTGCCGGCAGACTCCGCAGATTCATAACATATCATTATTATATGTATACGTTATGCCCTGCCTGTATATTATACCAAAAAATGCAATACAATTTTAATTTTTTAATCATCTACAGCGTGTAAAGTGTTTTTTTACCACATTTTATCATACGAGATTTTGCGTTTATATTTTCTATGGGCTGCACTTGTTAAATAACTTAGAAATGGGGACCGTTACTTTTTTTGGAGGGAATTACGTCATTTTTAGCAAACGCACCAAGTGCAGCATCATTGTTTACATTATAATTGAAATGGGAACAATATTGCTGCATTAATAAAAACAACACACAAATAAAAAAACATGTTTTTTTTTTTATTTTTGTTTTTATTTGTTTTAATTATTTTTATTTTTATTATTTTGTTTTACTTTAAACATGGTCATGTTTGATATCATTCGAAAGGCCAAGGTCATGACCCCTAGTTGCCACCGTTTGGGAGATATGGGTGTTCAAATGAACCCCCTATCTCCACCAGGGGATTTCCCCGGGCAGCTAGGGGTTCCCCAGCTAACTGACATCATCGCGCCATGCGCGATGAAGTCAGGTGGCCAGGGGGGGACCTGGAGGTGGAGCCGCCATCCAGAATGGCAGCCCCCACCGGAGCTAGGCCGCAATCAAGCGCCGGATGGCGCCAGATCGCAGCCCGGTGCCTAAGGGGTTAAAACTAGGCACCGCTTAAAAGGGGAGACTCTCCCCTTTTAAGCTGTGCCTGATTTGTACGGCTGGGACCTCCTGATTGAAAGGATCCCCCCTCCCTTTCAGGCGATCTCCCGACTTCGCCGGGGGGGGGGGTCGCCCGAAAATGAAGTCATCGCTTTTTCATGACATCATTTACGAGGGGAGGAGAAGTCAGAACGCCATGGGACCCCGGAGAGATAGGTGAGTGTCTCTCCCAGGGCTCCCGCAAGTGGGTTACGCGTGGAGAACGTCCTCCACATACAGCGGGAGTCAACAAGGGCGTTCCCCGCACGTCACCCGCAGTGAAGGGGTTAAGCTACATTTTATTTATATAAATCATCCTGATAGGTCATGAGGTCGCTGCCTATAAGGTATGGGGATAGCCTAGTTTCTGAGCCCCCCTCTGGAGATCCAGGTGACATCTCTATATAGTGTATACATATTTTGTCTCCACCTTTGTTATAAGGCTATGTTTGGATATGATGAGTGCCTGGGCCTGCTGGTGGTGCTCAATTCTCAATTGCAGGCACAGTATATGCCAGAATGCACCCTGCAGAACATCACTCTCCGGGGTCTGTCAGGTGTTGCTTGAGCAGCATTAGGACAGTCCCTGTGCAGCAGTGTTCTGGGGAGACTAAATCCCATAACACACCACGTTTGGGGTTGAGCAGTGTGAGGCGAGCCTGGGGAAGTGGTGAAAGCCATACATGGTGAGGCCGAACACAGGGAGGTGAAGTTAACTGAATTTCCACCAATCAGCTCATGCATATCAAAGGCATGTCTTTCATGCAGTGAAGCGCAGAATTATACACATGAGCTTATTGGCTGAAGTTCAATATTTTCATCTCCTCACGCGGCTATGCGACCTGGCGCCAGCTGAGCAAGGAGAAGAAAACTCACTCAGCCCGTAACGGCGCTTCCCCATGCTGCTCATTGTGGTCATTGTGTCACAGTCTTAGGCCGGGGTCACACGAGCGGGAAGCAACTTCCGTGAGAATGTATGTCCTTTCTGCTTGAACGCCCTTGTGACCACCCCACATTAGTGCGCTCAGACCTACAACGCGCGAGCTTAGGCTAGGGACAGATGAGCGCATTTTCTGCGGCCACCGTCAAAATGTACGTCGATGCGTGCGCATGCATTTTTTCACGGAATACGCTTAAGTGGTCAGACGATGCGCAATTCTGGACGTATTTCATGACGATGGGGTGAAAAGAAGTCTAGGGAAATCCGGCTGTTTGAACGTTATGTTGGCCGCACATTAGCAGCGTCTGACATCTCCTAATCACGCACACACGCTGCCATGCGGCCGCAGCGCACTCTGTACGTCAGTACCAGCGGTTTAACGTTCTCGAAAAAATGCGTTCATTTTCCACTTGCGTTGCACGGCCGGACTTTTGTGCGACCGTACGTCGTATATTGGCCGTCATTGCCCGTCATCTGCTGCTAGTGCGGCCGTGATTATGTGCGCCAGAACGCGCGTTCGCACTGCCTCAGTCTGACCCTAGCCTAACTATGGAGGATCGGTCTTTGTAGACCCATCCGACATCCGTTTCAGCGGTCAACGGGAGGAAAACTGCATGCCTGTTGTAACGTGCAATACTAGTATGCATGTTACACTGTGTGTCCCTGCCAGTCGAGCCGTCATAACACCACGACGAGTGCTGGGAGGGGGGTCACTACGGACGCGCTTAGTGCGCTCGTATGACCCCAGCCTTAAGATTATTGAGCGCAGAGTGCGATCACGCACCCCATCTGCCTGTGAATGTTACTGTGAACCGAACACCAGTTCTTAGCCAAAATTGGCAAACTGCCACTCCCAAAACTCTTGATTAGATCGGACTCTGTGAGGAGCTGCACCAACTGTCGTCACAGATAAGTTTCCACCAGCATATTTTAAGGAAAACACACAGCTTGCAGTGGCTGTACATACTAAGGACCCTATCACCTCCTACTTAATCCTAGCGCTAGAGCTCACATAAGCATTAGCGCTAGGTTAATTGAGGTGATAGTGATTGGGAGGTGATCTTCGCGGCATGCTAACGGGTCAAACAAATCTATTAGCGCATCGGTATTAGAATTTTTAGCACGAGCTTATTTTACGTTGCTCTTCCTATGCTTAACATGGGGAGCACAAAGCGTAAGCAATCAGTAATTAGCGTTAGGATCACAACATCTTATGGACTCCATGGAGGGGATGCTTGCGACATCGCTATAGTGCTGCCCCGAGCATCCTGGAGCCTAGCGGCCGCTACCAAGCAGGCTCCTGGATTCAACGCCTGCCCCGTAATTCACTGATAAAACAGGGACGCTAAGAGGAGATTTGCAGTGCAAATTTTTCCCCTTATCATCCCCGTATTAGCTGTAGGCACATGATCGTGCCCCCCACAGACTCAAATCTCACTTCCCGCAACAATCTGAACAATCGCACCAGGACACGGACCATGATGCACCCATAGTCCACGGACCATGATGCACCCATAGTCCACGGACCATGAGCACCCATAGTCCACTACCACCTGGAACCTCTGCCTGAGTTGTTTAAATGGTTGTAGTCCAACACTGACTGTGCAGTGAATCTTGGATTTCTACGCCGTTTAACTTCAGGATGACCTTGAAATTACACTGGATCTGCAATCTAATCAAATGACCTCATCTTACCTCTCCATTTCACATGCGCACATATTGTATTCAGTTTCGCTCATTTCTGAATATGAAGTGGATGAATTATGCCGCAAAGCCTTAATATCCTTATATGGAAAAGTAACACTGCTTTAGCAATAGGAAGAATGTTGCGCACCGCTGTTGGCTATTTTTTTGTTGTTTCTCAATATATACGAAAAAAAAACAGCATGAGACTTATCAATTAATGCAAACGCAACTGAGCCTATCCGTCTGACAGTTTATTCATTTTCTGGCGCTGAGCTTGGATGCTGGCAGATGCCTTTATGCCTTTCTCATACACGATGAACATCAGACCTTCAACCATTATGAGAGAACGCTCTAGAGAAAGGACCATCCAGCTGCACGATACCAACACAAACTGCTGACCCTCCATTGCGTTAAATGGTTTCTCGGGATCGCACTTGGAACTTTCATTAGTGTTACTTTTGATTTGTTGAGCTGTTTGGAAGCCGACTCTCGTACGCTCAGGGTTTGTATCAAACATAATTTATAAACGCGTACACATTAGAAAGGAATGCCCTACAGGCAGTAAAACGGATGCACTGGCTGCTTATTCGCAATGCAATGTGACTGCTCAGACTGACTCACCAGAATTCGAGCTGTTTGATGCTGTGATTTGAGTGTTTAACCGGCATTTTTTCTCTCCGTGGGGAGTCAGGCTTTGAGCAAACTTGCAAATTCCAAGTGTGAAATGTTTCAAAAATATATATATTCAGCAAAGCAATGCCCACAGGCCGCAGAGTGTCTTTCTGCGAGATCATTACCCATAAAACACGGAGAATAAAGGAGACGCTACAGACTGTTGTGTCAAATAGGTTTTAAGCCAGCTGTGTAAAATGCCAAATGGTTTTGTGGCTCCAGCAAAGCAGAAGTTAAAAGATACCCGGGACTCATCAAAATACAAATGGATATATTTTAAGATCAAGGCCTCTCAAGGAATGGTGATTCGGAGAATGGAGTGTGGAAAATCCATTGCTGTATGTGAAGACAGAAAATTAGAATTTCCTGCTTTGTGTAGAAAAACAGCAGTGGGGAAAAGTGGGAACAAACCCCAAGTACAGAAAATGGGTTAATTTTAAATGTCGGCCCTTAAACAAAAGAAAAAAAAGAAACACCCCTAGGGAAAAAATTTGTGACGTGTACTTGAAGAGAGGTGTAAGTAAGGTAAAATATAATCATTTTTATTGCAAAGAGAAGTGAAGCCAAACAACAAAATGAACACGTGACTCAAGAAAAATCCATACAAAGAACAACCAATCAGAATATAAAATCAAATTCACCGATGAACTTCGCAAACCTATTGAAGTAGGGACACGACAAACTCCTTCTAAGTAATATTGTTATGCTCAGGTAAAGTATGGGAAGAAAGTAACTGCACAGAATACATATAGGAAAGTGCTTTTTTTCTAGGAAAAAAGGTGGGGGTCCTCACCATGAAGCGTTATAAAGTGTCAGGCAGCGAGCAGCCAATGAAAAGATGGCATACGCTCGCATGGCGTGCAGCCAATGTTTAGAGCCAGGGCCAGGCCATGACTTTGTGTTGCCTGGGTCCAAAGAGGAAATGCTGCTGCCCCACTCAAACTATTCCATCAATACACACCCATGCTTATCGCAGAGCTCCGCAGGAGGGGAACTCCCACATCACACCCATGTGTAATGACATCAGTGGGTGGAGATAGGTCCCGCAGGTGGAGCTGACATCCAAGATGTTAGCTCCCTGCAGGTTGGCAGGCTGGCGCTGATCTGCGGAACTTCCACCATGGGCTGCAGACGTCCTCCGCAGCCTAGTGGAGGAGAGTCTGCCCTCCTGGTGGGTACCAGTACTGAGTACCGGTGCATACCGGCAGAAAAAAAAGCCCTGCGATATTGGTAGCAAAGGAAAGAAGATGCAAATGATGTACTTCGGTCTAATAGAGAATAAACCAAATAGTTTGGTATAGACAAGTGCCTACTATCCAGATGTTGGACCTGTGCAATCGGTAAGGGACCCTATGTAGATCTGCACAAACGACGATGGAGTCATCGAGTAAGCTTTATGAAGTGCTTTATTCTCCTGGCATTCTGTGTGTGTCAGCCTCTGTTTCCTGTTTCTTCTAAGACCCTTACACTTCCTGTCTCCACATAGCTATGTATATAAGCAACACACATATTGTACACCCTATTCCAGAAATAACATACGTCACGGCTGAATGTCCCCCAGTCTCTCCCTGCAGATCACTACGCCGACCTGCTGGATCTCGCGTGGCGAGATATGGCAGGTCATGTGGATACGGCTGGTTTTGTGGATTGGAGTTTTGTGTGTGTGTGCTGGGTGGCTGGTTTTGTGGATTGGAGTTGTGTATGTGTGTGCTGGGTGGCTGGTTTTGTGGATTGGAGTTGCTGAGCAGAGAATGGGTGTGTGTCTTGCAGGTATGAGATGTTGCTATGGTCTTTTTTCTTTACTATTCCAGTTTTGTAAGACTCCCTCTTCCCTGTCCCTGTTTACCCTGGGCTGCCTATTCCCTGGTGATGCAGTGAATGCAGCCTGACCCCCATAGCCATAGAGGGCTATGCAGGACATCACCAGGAGCCAGGCAGCTCAGTGACAAATTTCTGATCACTGCAGTGCTGGTTAAGGAAATGCCCACTTTAAACAGCAGTAAGCAGACAGGCATATTCTGCTGATACCCCCCTTTACCTGCCATTTACTGTCATCTTCACTCTCTGCACACAAATCACATCCCCCTCCCCTCTCCTAGAGCTGCTGCGGGCAGGGGAGGAGCTATGGAGGGAGGAGATGGGGATTTTTATTCTCCTAATGCAAACGCCCTGCTCCACTGCTCGTTGTTTGAGAACACAGCTCAAAGCTGACACACAGTGACAGTGGCACCTCCTAGTAACCCTAATGACACCCCAATAATCACTGGTACCTGGGGTGGCCCTCCCCAGCCCCTCCCCTAAGTACGCCACTGGAGCTCTGTGATATGCTCACACACAAATTTTGGCGAACTGCCAGCAAGTACAGTGCAGTTCGAAGGCAGTGCAAATCCCCATAGAGAAGTTATAGTTAATCTATTCAGAGAAATGTCAATGAAATGCCCTGATGTTCGGTGGTTTCATTCAGAAGGTTTATTCAGGCGAACCTCATAGGTTTCATTGTTAAAAATATTCCCGTTTTTATGCAATATCTAATAAACCGTTTATTATTTTAATCTGCAGTAAAAAGTCGCTTTATTTATTGATATTTTTTGTAGTATCCTTCAGTCATTTTTCAGAATTTTTTTAGTCCAATTTTTTTCCCTTTTTTTAAATAGCGTTTTTTCTATTTTCTGTAACAGACCTGTTTATTATCAATCATAGGACCTTATATGTAAATTCCAGACATTTTTGTTCACTAGTTTTTTGAAAACAGCAGGTGACCTGCTGTTTTTGCTAGGTTTGCGGCGGCGGCATTCGGCGGCCGACTCCCTGCACTTCAGGGACCCTGCGGTGAAAGGTGAATTCACTGCAGGTTGGGGAAATTTGATTCCCCAAAGTGCAGGGAACAACAGAACAGGAAAATGTTGGCGTCATTTCGGCGCTCTGTGAGTAACTCCTTTAGTGGCGTTTTTTTTTTGCCGCCCCCTGGAAAGTGACAGCCTAGGCCTTGCCTACCCAGGACATAATTGAAAATTAGTGAAATCTCAATGTATGCTTCCTGGTAAAATACTTTGTAAATGTAAAAAAAAATAATTAGGGTGTCACCATAGGGACGCCACTGGCAATAGTTAATCTATTCAGAGAACACCGAACAGCAATGAAAGGTTGCCGAAGTGCCCTGCTGTTCGGTGGTTTCATTCGGCAGGTTTATTTAAGCGAAGCCCATAGTTCAATATTAAAAATATTCCCATTTTTATCCAATATCTATTAAACCGTTTATTTTATTCTGCAGTAAAAAGTCTCTTTATTGATTTTTTTTTTGGATCTTTTATTCATTTTTCGGCAAAACTTTTATTCTGTTTTTTTACATATTTTTTTTAAAAGCGTTTTTTATCTTTTTCTGTAACAGACTTTTTATTATCATTCATAGGATCTTATATGTAAATTCCTGGCATTTTCATTCAGTAGTTTTTTTGCAAACAGTGTTTCAACTTTGACACTTTCAATAATTGAAATTCAATAGTTTTTTATTTTTTTTTATTTTACCCCGTTCGTTAGCTTGTCGGCTTTTTCCAGCAGCTGGTCTGCGATGTGATCGTCGGCTCTGCGTCTTTTTCCAATGTGTTTGGCGTGTTTTTTGCGGTGGTTCCGGCGGGTTTTCAGCGGACGTTCGGCATGTTTGGGGTGGGTTTTCCCTGCACTCCGGGGACCCTGCGGTGGGGAAATTTGATTCCCTGAAGTGCAGGGAAGTGAGGGGGACGAGAAAGCACAGAAATGCTGGCGACATTTCGGTGCTCTCTGAATAACCCTCCAAGAAAGTATTTTTACTACCATGATATATATTAGGATTAAACACAATGGACAAAAGTGCAGACACTACAACGGAATTTTCTCAACTGTTCTTAACTGATTTCTTAGAAGTGCATTTGCGGTTTTAGCAATTTTTATCGATGTACTGTTTGCCTTTTTAGAGGTTACTGGGGTTAGGGATTGAGGAACTGTCACTTCCAGAGAATAAACCGTTCCTCAAAGTTCATTTACCACCTCTTGCTCCTCCATTAATGGAATGACAAGTCATTAACTAGCAACATGTGATTGGAAAACAAGAAGATATTACATAACAGAAGAGAATTTAAAAATGTACATACCTTTAGGAGGTCGATTTCTTTAACGCAGTCTTGTCTTGCCTTGGCATCCATCATTTCAAATATCTATAAAGGAAATACAGAATAATTATGTAATTTGTTGGTATTATATTGAGAAGAGAGGAGGCTAGGCTCTAAAATTATTTCAAAAAGAACACTAGACAAATAGCTAAAAATAACAAATAGGTTTTGATGACCCACTTCATACACGTTGTTCTATAAAAGAACAACTTTATTATTTATTTTTTTATTCTAATATTTACTTGCAAACATTTAGGTACTTTGATGCACATATTATAAGCAAGACTACTACGCTCACAAATATCCTGAGATATATTTGACAACTTTGTCAAGTTGGAAGCTAGGATTCAAGGTCACAGGGAAGGGATTTGATTGAGTGGGGATATGCGAGCCACAAAAATGGTCTTCAAATTCTAACAACCACTACATCAAAACCAGAATCTCAATATTCCAAGGCTGGACAGCCTTTAAACCAAACCCTCTACCCTCTTTCCATCATAGCCTTACACTTGCAACAGATACATCTACCAAGCACAATGCTTTTAGATTGCCGAGTAAGTTTCTTCTTAGGCAACCATCACCAGAATGTGCAAAATGAAGCGGTTCATGCTGTAGCCCAGCCACCATGAGCATGAAAATTCACTAAATCACTGACGACAAACAGGGCATCCCTGAAAGACTTGAGCCATAAAAATAATAATCTTGATTAACTGGCCAGGCTATGTTCTCAAATTAAATTTTCAATGTCAGAAAAGACAGAAATCAAATGGTGTCATTGGTTTCTAGAACATCTACTGTCCTCTCAGATTTTAAGCAGGGTTCTCTCTCCTACTGTTCTGTGTGTTTAACTTGTATGTATATTTGTTATTCTGTCTCATCCATTATACAGCGCTACAGAACTTGTTAGCGCTTTATAAAAATTTGCAACTGTAACTATTCACTCGATTGCTGTCTAAGAATTTGAAATGATGTGTCAGAGCTGAGCATAGAACAGAACTCTGTCCCAGATCCTCAGATCTTTTTTCCAGAGCGACCGTGGGGACATTTTATACCATCTAGGGCTGTAACAACTAATCGAATAATCGAATAATCAACAACTAATAGATAACGAAAATAGTTGTCAACTATTCTCATTATCGATTAATCGGTTGTCGATTAATCGATTTGTGTACAGCACACTCTGTTTATATTGTATCATACAGCATTTCTTCTTTATATCTCCATGGCTCATGTAAGGACAAAAATATATAAAACACCAAGTTGTTCAGTATATCAAAGTTTTACTTTTACGTAAGTACTTACTTTTCCAGCTGATGAAGCTGGTTTGCCGGTGAAACATGTTCTGGGGTACCAATTTGTATTTTAATAAAGTGCTTTTTTTCCTATCTGCCGTTCCTGTGATCAATTGTGCAAGTTTTTGTGGATTTTCCTTAAAAATTCACTTGCCCATTTCCAAGAGACTGGAGGCTCCAGCCTGAGTAAGTGTTCAATTGGCATTTACGATATATATTGATAGTATAACAATATTATGCTAGGGGAATCCCGCTGTGTCTTATATTTTATGTATGAGAAAATCAAGAGGAAGATTGAATAAGGTTAATGGGTGCCTGGGAATAAGAAGAAAATACCCATAAGGCGCAATAATAGAGTCAGTCTGGGCTCATGTGAGTGCGAAATCAAGAAAATTAATATATATGTGAAAACTTTGATATACTGCACAATTTGGTGTTTTATATATTTTAGTCTTTACATGAGCCATGGAGATATAAAGAAGATCTGCTGTATGATACAAAATAACTTACACCTATTGTATCAGATTCTAGATCATTTGTGACTCTTGATTTGCATCGGTTTTTGGGGAAACCACCATCAAGGTACATAGCGACATAGAAGCCTGACGGGGGTGTTTGTTCTGGTGTGGCGCTCCACTTTTTTCTCTGTCACGCTCTGTTTATAGTCAGACTGAGTTAAATGTTGTAACCTCTGACTCTGCTTCGGAGATTGCAGAAGATGTGCTGCTGTATTACTCTGTATGATTTAGTTGTAGGACTATGTCAGACATAACCAGTTTGGTTTTATTCAGTTTACAACTCTAGCAGCACTATAACATAATCCCTTGGATACTGTCACTGGGTATGGGCACTGTAAAGCTGGTGTTTTATACTTACTTGAAGCTGGAGTCCTGTGCCACCACCTCAACCTGCCTGCCACCTCCTTTTTGGTATGTAGCTGCCATTCTCTCCCTTCGGTCCAGTACCTTTCCACAAACTCCCTCCCACACTCAGGTCTGGTCTTTTGCCCAAACCCCGTCCCTCCAAACTCACTCCCTTCCACCCCTGGACCCTCCTCCCACTCAGTTTGTTCATGGGGATATTGTAAAGGGACACTCTACACACCCTGACCACTTTAGCTTATTAAAGTGGTTAGGCTGTGTGGATTGCCTCCCTTCTCACCCAGTTTTTGTGCTGACATGTCTGAGCGCTTGAAGCAGTGGTGGTTTGGGGAGAAAGCAGACATGGGCTTAAACTGCATACACAGCATCAATCCATCACTCTGACCAGGTGTTAGTGTACCAAGTGTGCAAAAAGTATGCAATTTGCATATGTTCATGCCAACATAATATACACTACACAAACTGTTATGAAATAAAGGAGGGGGGACGGGGTGATTTGTTTTTTTTCCATAATATTCCTTTTAAGTAAAGAATTATCTGATGAAACGATTAATCAAAAAAATAATCTGCCAACTAATCGATTATGCAGATATTCTGTAGTTGCAGCCCTAATACCATTTGTTGGAATTACAGTAGACGTCAACATATCTATATGATACAAGGCTAATGGAAGAATGAATTCTAAACACCCTCCGCACAAAGGACCTGTAGATCCTGTAGAGACTGAACTGAAACACGATGGTAGTGACACAAACAACCAGGCAAAAGATTTTTTGGCTGTGTCATAACACCAGAATTCAATGTCTAACCTATGCCCTGATGGTTTTTTTAACCCTTTCAAGATACAGGATGAGCTGCTACATTGCCAGTTTTGTGAAAGGATTTTACCAGGAAGGATACATTGAGATTTCTCTCGTTTTCAAGTATGTCCTGGGTGGCGAGTATGTACCGTTAGGTGTCTTGCCAAGGACACTTACTGGAGAGGTTGCTCGCTGGGATTGAACCCATGACTCCACAGGCTCTCTCCATGCAGAGCGGTGACATTACCTCTACTCCACCCAGCCGGTTAACTTGAGTTTAGTGCATGGCACAGACCAAATTCATCGGGAGCTGCTCAGTGCAATGCACACGCCGAACGCCGCCCTAAAAAAGCCGAACAGCCGCCGAACAGCGTAAAAAACAATTCAAAAATTTAAAAGGCGGTTTAAACAAAAATAATGTCATTAAAAAAATAGGAATCAAAAATTTCACCGAAAAAAATCCAGAAATATGCCTAAAAAATTCTAAGAAATTAATAAGACTTTATGTTGCAAATGAAAACAATAAATGGTTGAATAAAAACAGATTTTTTTTTCTACATTGAAACCTATTTGATTCGCCTGTTTAAACCTGTCGAACAAAAGTGTTGAAAATCTGGACATTTCACCAACTGTTTGGGGCTGATCGGCGTTCTCTTAACCACTTCGATGCGGAGGACGTGCTCAGCGCGTCCTCCGCATGGCTCCTGCTGTGCTGAGGACGCGCTGAGCGCGTCCTCCCTTTGGGGTCAGCGTTCGGCCGGGTTCCGGCCGATCGCTGGCCCCCCCGGTGCGGGCTGACATCCTCGATGTCAGCCCAGCATCCGGAACCGCCGCCGGTGAAATTAGGTGTCATCGCGGCAGCGCGATGACACCTAATTCAGGCGCCCCCCACCCGCATGTGCGGAGGAGGCGCCTGAAAGGGAGGGGGGGAGGTCCTTCGGACCTCTCTCCCTCCCGATCGGCGGCGTTGCGAAGGTTAACCCAGGCACCATTTGGAAGGGCACAGCCTGCCCTTCCAAATGGTACCTGGCATTAACCCCTGGGGAGCTGGATCACGAATCGGCGCTGAAAAGCGCCGGTTCGTGATCCTTTCCCGGAGTTGGCCGACATCTTGGATGTCGGCCAAGCCTCCGGGAACTCCCCCTGAGGACTGGCGTCATCGTGCATAGCACGATGACGCCAGTCCTGGAGTTAACCCCTAACTGCCACCAACGGTGGAGATAGGGAGTTCATTGGAACTCCCTATCTCCCGATCCGTGGCAGCTAGGGGTTAACGTTTGGTATTGTTGGATCGGCCAGAGCATGGCCGTTCCAACGATACCAAGCTCGAATGTGAAAAAAGTTTGTAAAAATAAATAAATAAATAAAATAAAAATAAAAAAATATTTTAAAAAAAATTATAAAAAATAAATAAACACTTTTTTTTTCTTTTTTTTGGTTTGTTAATGCAGCAATATTGTTCCCATTTCAATTATAATGTGAACAATGATGCTGCACTAACGATTTTTGTATGCGGTGCGTTTGTTAAAAATCGTGTAATTTTCCCCAAAAAAAATGTAACGAGTCCCCATCTCTAATTTTTTTAACAAGCGCACCCCATACAAAATATAACCGCAATTGCTCGCATGTTAAAATGTGGAAAAAAAACACTTTACACGCTGTAAATTATTGAAAATTCATATTTTATTGCATTTTTTGTTATAATATACAGACAGGTCATGACGTATACATATAATAATGACATATTATTAATCTGCCGAGTCTGACGGAAAGAACGATATATAATATGTCTGGGTAATATACTAAAATAAGCCTTCAAAACACGTTTAAACATGATGAGCAAAACCGGTAAAAATGACCTCAGCACAGAGGCGGGAAAAGCCTCAGCAGCGAAAGGGTTAATAGATTACCTATTACTTCTCTATGGGGAATTTCACTGTTGCAATTTATTTCGTTGGCAATTCGCCAATATTTGGCGAATTGCCAGCTTTCTGAATAGCCGAATTGCCATGAAATTGCACCGTATGGGAAAATTCACAGTTTGGTGCAATTCGGTGGCAAATTTGTCCCTCTTTGAATAACCGATATAGTTCTTCAATTTCTCTCTCTCGCTTATCACCTGAATTTGTTATTTTAAACAGCAGCAAATTTTTCTTAGGTACTCGCATCATCTTTAGACCATACTTAGACCATAAAATTTGACATGCGCCAAATCGCATTAATTTATCAACATTTTCCTTAGGCGGACAGGAATCGGTAAAATTTTAATATCGGCTTTCTCTATTCCTGCCTAAAAGAAATCCTGATTCCTTCCCTGTTAAATTAGAATTCATCACTTCTTTGCACACTTGTGTCCTTGTTTTTGGAATGGTTCCTAAAAATTTTCTAAATTTGAATGTTAAGTACAAAAACTCCAAGAAAAATCACAAGAATTTTATTTTATAAAAATAAAGAATAATATGAATATACTGTAGAACAAGAAAATACAGAAACTATTGAATTGTTTTAATGGTCGCGTCACATTTTGGATCAGTGTAGTGTGTCAACACGTTATATAAAGTGTGACACTGAAATTCAGCTATATAAAAAACTGAGGGAGAGCCGGTGGTGTAAAGGCTGTCTGCAGACTCCCGGTAAATCTGATCAGATTTTTACACGCATTACAGAGAGGTGAAAACAGCTTGTAAACTCCTCATATGGGATTAGCAGATGGATCGAGGTCATCATTAAGAGCTGGTAACAGCCAGACATATTTGCATCGTGTAATGGGACCAGCGCAGAAAAGCCCAAGCCTGAGTCCTGTCAGTAATGTCTTAAATAGTGATAATTATCCAAGCCACATTAATTATATATATTAACCCCTTCACGAGAGGTGGCTTTAAGTGCTGTCACATGAATGTGACTAACTTTTGGCTTGCGATAGAGAAGTATACTGGTTGTTTCGTTACATGTTTACAAGTAACTGCACCAGCGCACATTCGCATTTGCGCTCACAATGTTAAGTATAGGAGGCGCCAAGTACAGTAAGCTCGCGCAGGGTTCGCACAGGTTCACCCGTGGTAGACGATTACGCGCGGTTGTTGTTGCGCTATGTAATATGGCATTCAGCGCAAATGGTTTTACCCCTCGCGTTAATGTTTTTTTGCGACAGCGCAAACGTTTGCGTGAAGATTGTAATTTAGCCCCCTATAAAGCATAAACAAGAGCCCAGTAGTTTATACTCTATATTCCTTTACATTGCATGCACAATGTACATCTTGAAAAATACCTTTGTTACATGTGCTACATTACATAAAGGCCCAGCGGCAAGATTTTGTACTTAGCGGGTCCAATTAGAAACCTTTCACTATAAAGAAATAATGCTGAAAATGCAGGTAAATCAGGGAAGGAAAAGAGTCTCTCCCTGATTCAGAGACTCATAAAGCAGAAATGCAGAAGGAGTGCTAACTGATTCCGCTTTTGCAGAATCAGTTATCACCAGCTTAAACCCCACCCCAATAAATCATATACAGACCTCTCATCCTGAGGCAAGAAGGTGGTCCGAACAGCTTCTTCTGTCCCCCTGGAGCAGAGTGAGACTGGGGACAAGTAGTCCCCAGTCTCCCTCTGTGATCACTCTGTGGTGCTGCACGATCTCGCAAAGAATGCGCATGGCATACGGCCAGACATCTCAACCCTCCATGGAGTCATAAGGACTCCAGAAAGTGATCCTTGCAGCGGCGCAGAACCGCTATCGCAAGTATCCTGCAGGGTAGCACTGCGTTCCGGGGCAGGCTGCTGAATTAGCGCTTGAGATTTTATTTGAGAGCTTGCGCTATTCGAGTGATAGTACTCGGTGGAATCCTAGAGACTCTAGAGCAGTGTTTCCCAACGCTGTCCTCAGGGACCATTAACTGGCCAGGTTTGCAAGATAAATAAAGTACAAGTGTGTATGCATATTTGATATTCTGTCTCTCCCATTGTACAGCGCTACGGAACTTGTTGACGCTTTATAAATGCTTGTAAATGTAACTGTAACATGTGATATGATTTGCTGTTCACTGATTGCAGGATTAAGTATGCTTTTCCCCAAGGCAATCTTTAAAATCTGACCTTTCGCTGGTCACTGAGAACAGAGTTGGGAAACATTGTTCTGGAGCTTACAGTTGCAAGAAAAAGTATGCAAACCAGTTAGAAATTACTGCATATATGTATAAGTTTGTCTTAAAATGTGGCTTGATGTTCATCTAAGTTACAGTAATTAACAAACACAATCCGTTTAATAACTCACACATTTTTGTGTTGTTCCTGTACATATAAAATAGATCTAATATTCACAGTATTGGTTAGAAAAAGTATGTGGAAACGTTAGGCTATTAATTTCAACAAAAGCTAAATTGAGGTGGAAATTGGCATCCCTGGTTTCCACTTAATGAAACAAGAATGCAGGTGGTGGGTTAGAACTACTATAAAAAGCACTTAAATATTTTGAATTTGCTATTCACAAAAAGCACTATTGATGTGAACTATACATCACACAAAAGATCTCTCACAAGACCTGCTATCAAGAATTGTAGCTTTGAGTAAAGCTGGAAAGGGTTACGATTATCTCAAAGTGCCTAGCTGTTCATTTGTCCACTGGTAGACAAAACAGACTATACATTTAAATGATTTAGAACTTTGGCTACTCTCCATAGATGTGGCTGTCCAGTCAAGAGGACTCCAAGGGCACTACACAATTCTCAGCGGGGTAAAAAAGAACCCTAGAGTGACAGCTAAAGACTTGAAGAAATCATTGGAACTAGCTCACATCTCTCTTCATGAGCCTACTATATAGAAAACTGCAAACACGGAATGTTTTGTGGACTGATGAAACTAAGATTGAGTTGTTTGGGAAGAACATGCAGCCCCACGTATGGCAAAATATATCCTAAAGCATAATATCAGAGCAGCAGTGCATCAACTGAAACTCAATTTAATTCTGGTGATGCAGCCAGACAGTGACTTTCAACAATGAAGTAAATCCATTACATAATGGCTTTAAAAAATAAATAAACCTTTCTTTTGGAGTAGCCCAGTCAGTGACCGAAACTTAACGCTATGGAAATGTTTTGGAATGACCTAAAGAGAGCTGTTCATACCGCACATCATAAGAATATGGCTGAGCTGAAGCAATGCTGTAGTGGAGAGTTCTTCAAAATTCTTCCTGACCAGAAATGCTGGTCTTAGGTTATTGATGCCGAAGGAGATTTAACTAGGTATTAAATTAAAATGATCACTTTCACACAGCACTGTGGATGTTCGGTGGGATCAATAAAGATGTGAGAGATTATTGTAACAGATCCCGTACCCTGACTCGGTCACATCTGATAATGCCAGACCCCCATTCTCCCACCAGCAGTCTTTCGTGCCTTTCTCCAGCCCTTAGCCAAAGCTTAAGGATGGGTACATGCAAAGAGCTTTGATCCCATCCCCCAGAAATGAGCCAACACCCAGAGCTGGAGGTTTTTGAGCAGACAGCAAAAAATGGGACTGAGCCTTTAATGTAATAATATATACAGTGCCCCAGGCGAGTGGCAGATATTCATGCTGGAGGCCGCACGTAGGAGCGAAAAGCACGTGGCCGCCGGCAGGATCTAATCGGGGGGAGCAGTCGCACACAGGAGGTGAGAGCTGGGGGCAAATATACCCATATGAGCTTGGGGGGCAAATCTACCCATATGAGCTGGGGGGGCAAATCTACCCATATGAGCTGGGGGGGCAAATCTACCCATATGAGCTGGGGGGAAAATCTACCCATATGAGCCGGGGGGGCAAATCTACCCATATGAGCTGGGGGCAATATATCCAAGTTTGAGCTGGTCTGGGGCAATATATCCATGTGTGAGCTGGTCTGGGGGCATATAACCATGTGTGAGCTGGTCTGGGGCAATATATCCATGTGTGAGCTGGTCTCGGGCAATATATCCAAGTGTGAGCTGGGGCAACATATCCATGTGTGAGCTGGTCTGGGGGCATATATCCATGTGTGAGCTGGTCTGGGGGCATATATCCATGTGTGAGCTGGTCTGGGGGCATATAACCATGTGTGAGCTGGTCTGGGGTCATATAACCATGTGTGAGCTGGTCTGGGGCAATATATCCATGTGTGAGCTGGTCTGGGAGCATATAACCATGTGTGAGCTGGTCTGGGGGCATATATCCATGTGTGAGCTGATCTGGGGGCATATATCCATGTGTGAGCTGGTCTGGGGGCATATAACCATGTGTGAGCTGGTCTGGGGGCATATAACCATGTGTGAGCTGGTCTGGGGCAATATATCCATGTGTGAACTGGTCTGGGGCAATATATCCATGTGTGAGCTGGTCTGGGGGCATATATCCATGTGTGAGCTGGTCTGGGGGCATATAACCATGTGTGAGCTAGTCTGGGGCAATATATCCATGTGTGAGCTGGTCTGGGGGCATATATCCATGTGTGAGCTGGTCTGGGAGCATATAACCATGTGTGAGCTGGTCTGGGGGCATATATCCATGTGTGAGCTGATCTGGGGCATATATCCATGTGTGAGCTGGTCTGGGGCAATATACCGATGTGTGAGCTGGTCTGGAGGCATATATCCATGTGTGAGCTGGTCTGGGGGCATATAACCATGTGTGAGCTGGTCTGAAGTTTTCTGCTAGGTGTCTCAGGGTCTGGGACACAATTGGACCTGGGACAGATAGGGATTAGTATTGCTCCACATTTGGCATACAAGACCGAGCAATATCCATTTAAATGATTAACAGATACAAGCACATTGCAGAAAGTGGGAGTTGGGAAAAACTATGGTGATTTACACAGTAATCCGATCAGCAGATAGTAACATAAACACAAAGACAATAACAATATCAACAATAACAGTATTTATACATAACACAGATTACACAAACTCCTTACAGGTACAGGGTGAGTTCTACATAGGAGAGGGCAGGGACCCAATTTAGAACATCACGCCTGCATCTCCAAAATAGATCTCTAGGCCCATGTACCCCAAGTTCAAAATGACGCACGTCACAATTATAATACCTTGTTCACTAGCGTCTATAGGTGGGGGTGGGGGGTGCGGCCCGCACCAGGTGACACCCGCCCTTAGGGTGACACCAAAGCAGCGGCAGTGCTCCCCCCGATTAGATCCTACCGGGGCCACGTGCTTTTCCCTCCTACGTGCGACCGCAAGCATGAATATCTGCCACTAGCCTAGGGTTCTATACACCAGCCAGCCGCGATCTTGCAAGATCGCAGCTGGCTGGTGTATAGAACCCCAGGCGACCTGCAGATATTCATGCTGTTGGCCACACGTAGGAGAGAAAAGCACGCGGCCGCCAGCAGGCTCTAATCGGGGTGAGCAGTCGCAGACAGGAGGTGAGAGCTGGGGGCAAATCTACCCATATGAGCTTGGGGGGGGCAAATCAACCCATATGAGCTGGGGGCAAATCTACCCATATGAGCTTGGGGGGCAAATCTACCCATATGAGCTGGGGGCAAATATACCCATATGAGCTGGGGGGGGCAAATATACCCATATGAGCTGGGGCAAATACAGTTGTGTTCAAAATTATTCAACCCCCACTGAAATTGAGTGTTTTGGCCAGTTTGACATTGATTTTGATCATTCAGTCATCTTGCTTACAATTAAATCAAAGAGGGACGTGTAGGTCAGACAAATATAACATAACATTTATAATGAAATAACCACAAATGTCTTTTCTGTGCTCACATCATTATCAGTTTTATTCAACCCCCAAGTGACATTCAATCTTAGTACTTAGTACAACATCCTTTTACAGTTATAACAGCTTTTAAACGTGAAGCATAGCTTGACACAAGTGTCTTGCAGCGATCTACGCAGCGATCTATGCAGGGTATCTTCGCCCATTCGTCATGGGCAAAAGCCTCCAGTTCAGTCACATTCTTAGGCTTGCGCACTGCAACTGCTTTCTTTAAGTCCCACCAGAGGTTCTCAATCGGATTTAAGTCAGGTGACTGCGATGGCCACACCAAAATGTTCCAGCCTTTAATCTGCAACCATGCTCTAGTGGACTTGGAGGTATGCTTGGGATCATTGTCCTGTTGAAAGATCCAACGTCTCCCAAGCCTCAGGTTTGTGACAGACTGCATCACATTGTCATCCAATATCTCCTGGTAATGAAGAGAATTCATGGTACCTTGCACACGCTGAAGCTTCCCTGTACCTGCAGAATCAAAACAGCCCCAAAGCATGATTGACCCCCCGCCATGCTTCACAGTAGGCAAGGTGTTCTTTTCTTCATAGGCCTTGTTCTTCCTCCTCCAAACATAGCGTTGATCCATGGGCCCAAACAGTTCTAATTTTGTTTCATCAGTCCACAGAACACTATCCAAAAACTTCTGTGGTTTGTCCACATGACTTTTGGCATACTGCAGTCGACTCTTCTTATTCTTTGGAGACAGCAAGGGGGTGCGCCTGGGAGTTCTGGCATGGAGGCCTTCATTACGCAGTGTGCGCCGTATTGTCTGAGCTGAAACTTCAGTACCCACATCTGACAAATCTTTTCTCAGTTCCTCAGCAGTCACACTGTGACTTTTCTCCACTCTACGCTTCAGGTAGTGCATAGCAGTCAAAGTCAGCATCTTCTTTCTGCCACGACCAGGTAGCGTTTCAACACTGCCCTTTGCCTTGAATTTGCGAATGATGCTTCCTATGGTCTCTCTTGGTATGTTTAACATCTTTGCAATCTTCTTATAGCCATTGCCCTTCCTGTGAAGAGTAATCACCTCTTCTCTTGTCTTCCTGGACCATTCTCTTGACTTCACCATGTTTGTAACCACACCAGTAAATGTCTAGAAGGAGCTGAGTATCACAGTCATTTTAAAACTGCCTAATTGGTGCTTATTATGCTTTATTGCTGCTCCGTGACATCCACAGTTGTTTTCAATACCTGATTGAAAACACTTGAATGAACCTCTGTTCTTCAGAGTGGTAGTCTTTAAGGGGTTGAATAATTGTGTCAATGAAGAATTCACAAAAGAAACATTTACTACTGTATTACAAAACCAATTGATGTCATTTTAGTTGCATATGGTTCTTTAAAAAGTCCTTGTAGGATTTCATTCTGAATACAATTACAAATGTACACTAAATTCCCTAAAACCCTTTACAGCATTGGGGGTTGAATAATTTTGAACACAACTGTATACCCAGATGAGCTGGGGGGAAATATAACCATGTGTGAGCTGGGGGCAAATATACCCATATGAGCTGGGGGCAAATATAAACATGTGTGAGCTGGTCTGGGGCAATATATCCATGTGTGAGTTGGTCTGGGGCAATATATCCATGTGTGAGCTGGTCTGGGGCAATATATCCAAGTGTTAGCTGGTCTGGGGCAATATATCCATGTGTGAGCTAGTCTGGGGCAATATATCCATGTGTGAGCTGGTCTGGGGGCATATAACCATGTGTGAGCTGGTCTGGGGGCATATAACCATGTGTGAGCTGGTCTGGGGCAATATATCCATGTGTGAGCTGGTCTGGGGGCATATATCCATGTGTGAGCTGGTCTGGGGGCATATAACCATGTGTGAGCTGGTCTGGGGCAATATATCCATGTGTGAGCTGGTCTGGGGGCATATATCCATGTGTGAGCTGGTCTGGGGGCATATATCCATGTGTGAGCTGGTCTGAAGTTTTCTGCTAGGTGTCTCCGGGTCCGGGACACAATTAGACCTGGGACAGATAGGGATTAGTATTGCTCCACATTTGGCATACAAGACCGAGCAATATCCATTTAAATGATTAACAGATACAAGCACATTGCAGAAAGTGGGAGTTGGGAAAAACTATGGTGATTTACACAGTAATCCGATCAGCAGATAGTAACAGATACACAAAGACAATAACAATATCAACAATAACAGTATTTATACATAACACAGATTACACAAACTCCTTACAGGTACAGGGTGAATTCTACATAGGAGAGGGCAGGGACCCAATTTAGAATATCACGCCTGCATCTCCAAAATAGATCTCTAGGCCCATGTACCCCAAGTTCAAAGTGAGGCACTTCACAATTAAAATACCTTGTTCACTAGCGTCGATAGATAGGGGCGGGGGGTGCGGCCCGCACCAGATGACACCCGCCCTTAGGGTGACACCAAAGCAGCGGCAGTGCTCCCCCCGATTAGATCCTGCCGGGGCCGCGTGCTTTTCCGTCCTACGTGCGGCCGCCAGCATGAATATCTGCCACTCGCCTGGGGTTCTATACACCAGCCAGTCGCGATCTCTGGTAACCTTGTCATTGAGAAACATTTGCTATGGAAATCTGACTAGCCTGCAAGAACATTTTATTATGGAACATTCTGATACAATCACATTTTAAAACACTTTGTGCAATATTACAAAGTTGGTGCTATCTTAGCAAGAGCTGTTGTAAACTTAACAACCCTATAGAGTATAATGGCTCTGGTAAGTTTACAACAGCTCTGGTTACGTTAGCACCTGCTTTGTAATATGGCCCTTTTAATGTAGGGCAAAGATTTTAACCCTTAGCTACGTCTCCTTACAAATGGAATGATAAATATTCAATAACTAACAGAAAAGGTCGTATGTTAAAACAGGGACCATTATTATTCAAATAAATATCATAGTTCCTCACTCTCGCTTTCCACTAATTTACATGAAACAATAATGTAGGTGTTTGTCAGCACTTAGTGCTTTGTTAGAATGGAAAACATTTTTAAACTGCACACAGAAGTCTGCAAGTCACAAACTTGCTTTTCCAATGAATTTACAGGCGGCCACAAAAGGCCATATGGTGACTGTTTGCTTATGTAAACTTGACAAAGAAGTGATAACATAGATAATTGCTTTGAGATTACAACCTGTGGTGAACTCCTGTATATTAGGTTCAGGCTTTCATTTAATTGTTTATCATCATCACTATTATTACACTTAATTTGTGCGGTTTATGCTTTTTAATTTATGCTGTTTGCAATTCTCTAATCACATTTACTGTTTGGGGTGTGTGTAATTTCCTATTAGATAACTGCTTGCATTTGTTGGTTAAGCATGAGACCAGCAGCCTAACGGAACAATGGCTAAACGTGACTGCCAGTGCCAACCATCATCATAAACATTCTAAACATGTGGCACTCCATGGCACAGAGAAGTGTAAGTAAGCATGAACTTGCCAGCAGGCAGCATTTCCATCTGAACATCTCATAGGTCTTAGTAAAAATTAGCACACAAATTGGAATACAAATCTCCGCAATGAATACTGTAAAAGAGATAAAATGCAACAAATTGTGTAAGCCCCAGTAAGGCCCCTATTACATTCCTCGCGCATTTGGTTTTACGCACGCAATTGCGCATTTACGCGAGGGGCAAAACCCTTTGCGCTGAACGTCGTATTACAACGTTCACGCAAATGATGCGCGTTATCGTTTAACGCAGCTGAACCTGCGCGAGCATGATGAACTGTGCGCGTCCTATACTTAACATTGTGAGTGTAAATTCGTTCGTGCGCTGGTACGTGGATGGTATTACAATCGATGCGCATCGTTATACGAACGACATTTGCGTGCATAATTGTAACGTCTTTGAAAAGCTGGTGGTAACTGCAAATCAGAACGTTCTGGCCGAAATGAAAAACACCAGCACGAAAAAAAAATACAGCACAGTATAGTTACACATTCTACACATACCCAAACAATAAAATTGTGAATTTGTGCCAGTTTTTATTATTGCTGCAGCATGTATACTCAGATTTACTTTGACAGGCGCAAAAACTTAAGTGAGTCAATTAAGGTAAATTGATGTCAATTAAGGTTCTTAATTCTGATTGGCTGAATCCCGCGAAAAAAACAGTCCGCACACTGATTTGCGTGCGCTATGTTACTGCGCGCTTATTACTCTTCGTTTCGAGTGTCGTTTTTTACGAACGTTATTTTCGGACGGATGCAAAAATGCGTTCGGATCGTAATACCACCGTTAATTTTTGCGCGATAACGCTTAACGCTGTGCGAAAACAAAAAAATTGCAACGAATTTGCGCCAAGAATGTAACAGGGGCCTAAGAGTTCACGAACTCTCTGCAATCCAGGAAAAGAGTAAACTGGGGCGAAATCGAGTGGGAATGCAGTTTCTCCACTATTTTCCCAGGGGAAACGGAGTTCTCTTTTCGCTCTCACATGGAGAAGTATTTATTAGGTTCCAGTCAAAGGTTTCCATATTAAGTCATCAGAAATATATGATATGGATTACAATAATCATAGGAATTCTCTAAAACCCAGCCTCTCTTTATGTTCAAACATAAACAGATTTACATGTGAGATAGTGGGCCAAGTGCGACCTATCATTGGTTAAGAAGCAGAAATCTTTGAGAGTTCCTGCACCTTCTTTCTTTTTTTTTGAGGATCATAGACCCTTTAGAGGAAGGGATATTAATCGGAGCATTTTCCAGATGGCCTTAGTTGTTTGCTTATTCCAAGCAGAAAAAGTAACCCTTTCTCTACCGGGCCCTTTTTGCTCAGAAAAAAAAGATATAACATTTATTTGAAACCTGGGATGCGTGTGTAATCAATTGCAGGGTGAAACTCAGAGAGATTATTAGCAATGCAGCTTCCAAAAAATATCAATCAAGAAATATCTGTATGAAATTATAGTAGAATATTGCATCTGTACCTAACAGGGGTTTTCAGCAGTTACAATTTATCTTTGTAAAGTAGTGAGTAACGCCACAGCTCTCCCTGTATTCTGCCCTCTCCCTTACTGTTGTAGTGCAACGGCAAAGTTTTTGACCTCTTTGAGAATGTGGGCTGCTCCTTAAAACTTCATTCCATGGGGGCCACTCGGCTCCTTGCTGATAGCCCATGGAGATAGCCACGTTGCAGCGACCACTGCGGAAGATGCGATCACCCATCTCCAAAACATGGGAATAACCTCTGAAGCCTCGAGCAACATGGCGAGCGAGTCAATGGCAGGCTCACCCCTCCCTCCCCGGGACCCGGACTGAGCGGGCCACATATCTCCTCGGCTCATACCCCCTTTACTTAGTTTCTTGGAGTGTTTACTGGTCACTGAGTCGTCGAACTATACAGCCTAGATTTCCCTGTTCTGTCAAACTTAGCTGTGACCCCATGCTGAGACTCCCCCCCTTGTCCTCCCAGTCTATACCCCCCCTCATTATGTCTACTGGCGAGACTTGAGACTATTGCGCTCCACACCTATCCAGCATCTGTTTTGTGAGACAAGACCGACAGCGAGCTATGGTGGATTCTGGGCCCTCACCCCCTTCCCCCCCCTTTTTTTTTTTTTTTTAAATTTAATTTAATTTTATTATTTTTTGGCATTTTCTGGACGGTTCTGGGGTGTGCCATCATGTTTTGACATGCCTGGCCCTCGGACCGTCTAGGCCTCGTGACATCATACCTCCATGGCCTCCTTCGGGAGCGCGCCAGGAGCGTCACGGTGATGGCCACTGCGCTCTCTCCCCTCCCCCCCTTTTTTTTTTATTTAACCTTCTTACTCCTGGATCCACCAGCGTCTACTGTCATTGTACCTATGGTCCTGATCCCCGCCCTCCACACACATCGCGTTAGATACCCCCCTCCCTGTTTTCATGTGATGTCTCTGCTATATTAGCCTTGCATGGCTTTTCTGCGGGTCGAGTTGTGACCCATTGCATTATAACAATAAAATTGTTTAAACAGAAAAACTTCATTCCAGTGTTGTACGGAGATGTGTAAGCTTAGAAAGTATTTGATTTCTTCGCATGAAGAACACTAGTCTTGCATTGAAAGGGTATGCAGACTGGGGTACATGCCAATGTAATTATTGTTTTATTGTATTTCAATGCAAAATAGTGTATACATTTCGACAGTAATAAAGTCAAAAAACAAATCCTAGTGTGGCCAATTAAAAAAGTGAGCAAATGTCAACATTTGCAGCAGAATATGTTACACCATGCAAACTAGAATAATCTGAATTTTCCAGTCTGATTAAAGACACTTCATTCTTGAGGTGAGGACTTTTAAGAATTACTTTAGCAAGGAATCCTGTTTTACCAATTGTACAGCTTGTTATTTACACAGGGATGGGAAATCCCGTAACTATGCTGGAAGAGGCAGCTGAGGGAAAGTAGATTTCTTAGGTTAGAACAACATAACCTCTAACAAAAGGAAGGAGACATACATCCTTTCACAGTCTCAGATTATTACCATTACACTCCCTTATCCATATCCCATAAATAGCCAACTAAGGGCCCTATTCCCTAGCTAACACTAAAAACGGGGATGGTAACGGGGATGGACCGTCCCAATCTTAGATTCTGGGGCAGGTGCTACTACGGCAACTTGCCCCGGAACGAAGCGCTACCCTCAGTGATACGCGGCCCGAGTATCACCTCCTGGAGTCCATGGAAGGTTGGGCTGAGAGCCCTGTGAGATTTCTCGCTCATGAAATAACAAAGTGAATGCAGAGGGAGACTGAACTATTTGACCCCAGTCTCACTCTGCTTAAAGCCAGGAGAAGCAGCGGATCAGGCCACCGTTCTCACCGCCAGATGAAAAATGTGTATCTGATTTACTGGGGGCGTTTAGGTGGTGCTAAACGATTCTGTAAAAGCGGAACCCATTAGCACCAGCTTTTGGGTGTCACAAAAATTTCTGTTAGTGCATCGGTGTGTTATTAGTGCTAGGACTTTGTAATACTTTACTTATCCTAACGTTAATTACTGATTGCTGATCCTATACTTAACATAGGGAACGCAAAGAACACTCATTAGAGCTCACTAGGGAATAGAGCCCTAAAGATTTTTTTCTAGTTTTATAGGTGAATGATAATGTTGTATGTAAAATAAAAAAGGCATAGTTGTTAGTTTCAGACAGTCAGGGTTATTCAGAGAAAGGTGAAACTCTGGAGAACTTTTGGAGAAGTGAAAATTCTAGGTCAAAATAGCCAAACCAGAAAAATTCTCCCATTTATCTCACTTTCCAAATCGGCTATTTTGACCTAGAATTTTCACTTCTCCAAAAGTTCTCCAGAGTTTCACCTTTCTCTGAATAACCCTGTCAGGGTTATTCAAAGAGAATCGAAAAGCCACTGCACGTTTGGTGACTTTTCGTTCTCTTCAATTCGGGCCCATTCGGCAATCCCATTTCGGCGACCCTGCGGTATATTCAGCAAGCACCACAGGGCTGTCGAAGCGCAGGGAAAAGCTGCCGCAAACCCAACGAAAAGTCACCGCAAAAACCCGGCGAATGCAAGCCGAAACCCTCAAAAACATCTGGATAATTCCGCAGAAGATATTGAAAAACCCGAGCAGGAGCCAATCGCACGCAGCGAAGCCTCCAGAAAAAGCCAACACCGCAGACGAGTGAAGTGAATAAATTAGCAAAACAGTTTGCATGAATGTTTGAAAATTGAAACGCTGTTTGCAAAGAAACTACTCAGTGAAAATGTCTGAAATTTACATATGAGGTCCAGGGAATGATAATAAAAAGGGCTGTTACAGAAAAAATAACTAAAACTTTAAAAAAAAAAAATTTGACTTTTTTAAAAAAAAAAAAAAATTCAAATCCAGAAAAATGCTTAAAATATCCTGAAAAACCTATAAATAAAGAGACTCTTTACTGCAGAATTTTATAATGAATGGTTTATTAGATATTGAATTAAAACACTGAAGCCTATGGGATTCGCCTGAATAAACCTGTCACATTAAACCACTGAATGGCAGGGCATTTCGGGAACCTTTCACTGATGGTTTGTGTTCTCTGAATAGCCGAAGCAGTGCTTTTTCATGGGGATTTCACTGCCCTCGAACAGGCACCGAACAGGCACGTATGTGCAGGCAATTCACCAGGATTTGGCGAATTGTCTGCTCTCTGGATAGCCGAATGGCCAAGAAAGGTAACCGAACGCTGATTTTCAGCGTTCGGTTACCTTTCTCCAGCCATTCGGATCTCTTTGAATAACCCTGTAAGTGTTTCCCAAACCTGTCCTCAGGACCCTCAACCAGGCCAGATTTTGCAGATCACCTTGGGGAAATGCAGGCTGAATACTGCAATCACTGAGCACTAACTGCGCTCAGCGAGGCAGCCAGATGGGCATCGAGTGGAAGGAACGTCCACTCTCACGGACTTTCGTTCCACTCTTCAAAACGCTTGTCTGACCCCAGCCTAAAACATGACTTCAAATCATTTTTAAACATGATGAGAACAAAACGGTCAAAATGAGCTCTGCACACAGGGGTGAAACGGCTCATCGGTGAAAGTGTTTAAGGTAATTTACCCATGGAATATTATTCAAAAGGAAGCCCCACATACATGATTAGAAATATATTATTATTTATAGAATTTGTAATCATGTAACACTTTAATTGACACAGAGAGAAGAACATAATCATGCAGACTGACAGGTTTCATTTTATAAGACGTTTGTTACCTGGACTTTTTTCAGCGCCACAGGTTTTCGGTCAAGGTGACAACTTGCTCTGTACACCTCACTGAATTGTCCTCGTCCGATCTTCTTATCTATTTTGAAGTCTGCCAAGGTGCAGTGGTAAGGGTAGGAGGTCATGTGTCTCTGCAAACAAAATAAAATACAGCGTTAAATCTATGAAGCTGAAATGGGATTTAATTAAATATTATAGAATGTGTCTACAATATTTCTAAGTGAGAGAGTATTAATGTGTTGGCAATGCAGTGTACACAGAAACGTTTCAGGATTAAGGATTTGCAGTAAGTGTTCACTTTTGCAGACAGGAAAAATAAAAAGATTAAAAGAAATATAAAGAAGAATAAAAGCAGCTGCCAAATAGCAGCTGTAAAGGTAAATAAGTTACTTCAATGGAGCTATCAAAATTCTTTCAGAATGAGATGGTTCCATCCATCTAGAAAAGTGGCAAATATGTTTTTTTAAAGCAAATGTCGAACCTGTAGACTCGCGGAGGAATATTTTATATGAGTTACTAAAATTTAGAAAAGCAAGCTGTTTTCCCTTGTAATATTTAACCACTTAACTACACCGATGGCATTTATTCTAGAGAGGAAGAATGACATGCCCCATTTTGACGGATGTGTTAAATAAACAGTATAGCACTCTTTAGCCATGTTCCAATCAAAGGGCATATTATTCAGCATGCAAGTATATGCCAGCCAACTAGTACACAGATTAACTCTTACTTTCAGAACATAGCCAAAGTGACTTTAATTTTGTTTTTGTGCTTTCAAAAAAAACACACTCTTTAGGTAATTTGGGTTTTGATTAAAAACTAAATAAATTCATTCTTATAATGGTCTTTCCATGTTTATCTTAACCAAGCTTTTTTTAAATATAACTTTGTTAAAAGATTCAGTTAAAAAAATACCAAAGTACAACACAGATACCGTATCTCACAGGAGTACACCCTCACATTTTTGTAAATGTTTCATTGTATCTTTTCAAGCGACAATATTGAAGAAATGACACTTTGCTACAATGTAAAGTAGTGAGTGTTACAGCTTGTGTAACAGTGTAAATTTACTGTCACCTCAAAATAACTCAACACACAGCCATTAATTTCTGAAGGGCTGGCAACAAAAGGGAGTACACCCCAAGTGAAAATGTCCAAATTGGGCCCGATTAGCCATTTTCCCTCCCCGTTGCCATGTGACTCGTTAGTGTTACAAGGTCTCAGGTGTGAATGGGGAGCAGGTGTGCTAAATTTTGTTTTATCGCTCTCACTCTCACACAATTGTTGATCTACATAAAGATGGCCTAGGCCAGGGGTGGGCAAACTGCGGACCGCGGGCCACATGCAGCCCGCCACAGAGTTTTGTGGCCCGCCAAGACAGTCATAAAAATCCGCCTTAAACCGAGATTTCCATCCCGTGCACGACCGAAGATGCATCTCGTATTTTCGTATTTTCCACTAGGACGGTGCATGCGCAGATGTCCATAGTGAGCCCCATCAGCTGGCTGGAGACAGGGGCGTTCTTCTACTCCCGAGACGAACGGCCGCTGACATGCAGCTTGGCTGCTCGCCTGGGATGGGAACCACCTGACCAGCACGCGATCTCGCGAGAACGCGGCTGGTCAGGTGGTTCCCATCCCCGGCGAGCAGCAAAGCTTGATGCCAGCGGCTGCTCGCCTCGGAGTAGAAGAACCCGGCAGACGTGGAGCCTGGGGCCACAGCAGAGGAGGTGAGCAATATATATCAATGTGAGCTGGGGGCCAATATATACCTATATGAGCTGGGGGCAATATATACCCATATGAGCTGGGGGCAATATATATCCATGTGAGCTGAGGGCAATATATACCTATATGAGCTGGGGGCAATATATACCCATATGAGCTGTGGGCAATATATATCCATGTGAGCTGGGGGCAATATATATATCCATGTGAGCTGGGCCAATATATATATCCAAGTGAGCTAGGGGCAATATATATATATATATCCAAGTGAGCTAGGGGCAATATATACCCATAAATACCAATATATAACTTGCAGGCTGTGATGAGAATCTCAACAAGCAATCTCACTCCTGTTTTCAAAAAAATTGTAGAAAAGGGTGATAGGATACGTTTGTCTCATTAAACTGGTTTAAAATTAAATGTGCTTGCAGCTATAGATGATAGGAAATTAGCACAATAAATAAATTGAATAAAACTACCACTATTTCATCATTTTAAAAGGTGCGGCCCTACGCTCTCACAAAGTGGCCCCCGAGCCAAAACAAATGCCCACCCCTGGCCTAGGCTATAAAAAGATTGCCAAGACCCTGAAACTGACCTGCAGCATGGTGGCCATGACCATACGGCGGTTTAACATTTCTGTGAGATACTGTATATAATAATTCCCCCCCTCTACAATCAAGGTAGACAAACACTAAGGCCCCGTTTACACTGTGCGATTTATCGCGCGGATTTTGCCGCGACGTTGCGCTGTGTAGCTTCTCCAATGCATTTCAATGGAGCTGTTCACATCTTGCTGCACGATGTCGCGTGAAGCCGCATGTCACGCGTCGCAGTAGCATGTCGCTGGTACATGACCCTTTTTTTTTTTTTGCGATTTGCTACCTGCGATTTTGCGATTTGTATTGGTGGTGCTTTGCAAAAATCGCACAAAACCGCGACATCGCTTAACATTATCGCACTATGTCACGAATATGAAAATTGCACGATTTTCAAATCGCACAGTGTGATCGGGGCCTTAAGGGAGGTTTAAGAAGTAAGAAGTAATGAAAAGAAGTAAACAATCAACAAGAGTCACTTCCCAAAAATCAGAAAAGGACCGAGGAGGGTTATAGTCGGCAGAGAGGGAGGACCCAACAAAGATCGTCGTAGGTAAAGTTCTGTATGTTCAAAGGTGGTGCGGATGTTACTAAGTACAGTCTCCAGTAACTTCTCCAAGCTTTTAAAAGGATGATTGTGAAGAAAATGTTTATTATTATTTTTCCATCTCTCTACTGCCTCTTCTCTCCCAAATTCTTGAGTTTTTCTTTTATTTATACAAGATTCAGCCTCATTTTCTAGCTTTTCTATCTAAGTCTTCTGATCTGTTGCTTATCATTGTATTTGCAAACCAATAAACTGAGATAAAAGCCCTTCCATGGAATCAAAACTATAGCAGTAATCAACTACACAGATATCCACTCACAGAAGGTTTTTAGGTTCATCAATGAAAGCCATAAAGGGTTATTCAAAGAGATCCAAATTGTGGCCGAAAGATAACCGAACAGTGAAATTCAGCGTATGGATACCTTTCCTGGCCATTCGGCTATTCAGAGAGCAGGCAGTTCGCCAAATGTTGGCGAATTGCCTGCACATACGGTGCCTGTTCAAGGGCAGTGAAATCCCCATAGAGAAGCAATGCTTCATCTATTCAGAGAACACCAAACAGCAGGAAAAAGTTGCCGAAATACCCTGCTGTTTGGTGGTCTCATTCGACGGATTTATTCAGGCGATTCCCATAGGCTTCAATGTTAAAAATATTCCCGTTTTAAATTCAATATGTAATAAACCGTTTAATATTATATTCTGCAGTAAAAAGTCTCTTTATAGATTTTTTAGGATCTTTTAGGCATTTTTTTGGATTTTTTTGGCAAAACATTTTTCCCGTTTTTTTTTCTTTAAATCGTCTTTTCTTTTTACTGTAACTGCCCTTTTTATTATCATTCATAGGATCTTAAATGTAAGATTCAGACATTTTCGTTCAGTAGTTTTTTGCAAACAGCGTTTCAAATTTCAAACTTTCAAGCATAGTTTTTTTTTTTCCACCTCATTCGTCTGCGTGCCGGGTTTTTGCGGCCGCTGCTCTGCGCTGTGATCGGTGGCTAGTTGTTTCTCCGGCGTGTTCGGCGGGGTTAATCCAGCCATTTTCTGCAGGTTTCAGTGAGTGTTCGGCGGGTTTGCGGTGAGTGTTCGGTGGATTTGCGGCGGCTTTTCCCTGCACTACGGGGGCCCTGCGGCTCTTGCTGAATACACTGCATGGTCGGCGAAATAGGATCGCCGAATCACCCTGAAGTGCAGGGAACGAAAAGTCACAGATCGTAAGGTGACTTTTCGATTCTTTTTGAATAACCCTGTTAGTCATTTTTAACACATTTTTCCTTATGCATAATTACGCCAAGTACATGATGATGGTGGTGTTCCAAATGACCAAAGATTGGGGATGGGCTAATAGTATTCAGGATATGATTGTTTGCTTGTCAGTCAGTACATACACTGATCTACTCAGCCAGCCTTGGGGTTGTAAACTAAGAATAATAAATGACACATTAAGAGAACATCAATGTAGTTGACTTTGTAATAAATGTGTTTCACCACAGTCAAATAAAGGTCCATGCAATACATATGTTGCATAATGGCATCTACACTATGTCTATGGTGAGTCAGCAGTAAGAGAGATTAGTTGTGCAACCTGTAATCTTTTCAGACTTTGCTCTGTGACTCGGAAACATAATATCCAGATTCATCACAATTCCCAGCAACTGAGGCTTCAAAAAGGTGAGAACCTTGTTCACGGAGTTTCTAAACTCTGTTCAATAAGGTATTTAGTGGCAACACATACAGGGTTATTCAAAGAGATTCGAAAAGTCACCGCACGTTCGGTGACTTTTCGTTCTCTTCAATTCGGTTCCTTTTGCCGATCCCATTTCGGTGACCCTGCGGTGTATTCAGCAAGCACCACAGGGTCCCCGAATTGCAGGGAAAAGCTGCCGCAAACCCGACGAAAACTAACCGCAAAACCCGGCGAATGCACGCCGAAAACCCGCAAAAACATCTGGATTAACCCGTCGAAGACGCCGGAAAAACCCGAGCAGGAGCCGATCACACGCAGCGAAGCCTCCGGAAAAAGCCAACACCGCAGACGAGTGAAGTGAATAAATTAGAAAAACAGTTTGCATGAATGTTTGAAAAGTGAAACGCTGTTTTCAAAGAAACTACTCAGCGAAAATGTCTGAAATTTACATATGAGGTCCAGGGAATGATAATAAAAAGGGCTGTTACAGAAAAAAATAAGTAAACTTAAAAAAAAATAGGACTTCTTAAAAAAAGAAATCCAGAAAAATGCTTAAAATATCATAAAAAATCTATAAATAAAGAGACTCTTTACTGCAGAATTTTATAATGAATGGTTTATTAGATATTGAATTAAAACCAGAATATTTTTAACATTGAAGCCTATGGGATTCTCCTGAATAAACCTGTCGAATTAAACCACCGAATGCCAGGGCATTTTGGGAACCTTTCACTGCTGTTTTTTTGTTCTCTGAATAGCCGAAGCAGTGCTTTTTCATGGGGTTTTCACTGCCCTCGAACAGGCACCGAACAGGCACCGTATGTGCAGGCAATTCACCAGGATTTGGCGAATTACCTGCTCTCTGGATAGCCGAATGGCCAAGAAAGGTAACCGAACGCTGATTTTCAGCATTCGGTTACCTTTCTTAAGTAATTCAGATCTCTTTGAATTACCCTGATAGAGTCCAAGATTCCAAAAAAAAAAGAAAGACCTCTTAGCCAAATTCGGCACTTCTGTTGCTTACAATCTAAAAGCTGAGCACCTCATTTAATCTTAGAGAATATGCACATCAAATCATTAGGTGTTTCAGTCTGCAAAAAGACATATGGCAAAGCCTCATTCCACCACATTGAACTTCTGTATGCTTTTCTGTTTGTGTTGCAATATATAACAAAACAATGCAGTATGATTCCCAAAGTACTTTCTGTGATTAACTGAAATGACAAATGCAAATCAACAATTTATTTGGCAGTTATTCTGGACTGTAGAGCATAAAATCCCAAAAAAGCACCTTAAAGAGAAAAATACACATTGAAAGTGTGTACCCACAAGCACACCAATCTTTAAACAACATTGAGGTTTTTAAAAAAAAAAAAAAAAAATACGTGAAAAAAATAGTGAATTCTGAGAAGGGTAGCTATACTCCGTGGCGCTAGATATACACTTTTAAGGATTCGCTATATTCCCACACTGTGGTGCTACCGTCACCAGAACAAATTACAAAATGTGAAGTAAAGAAATGGGGACAGCGCTTCAAGTTAAAAGGATGCAGTGTATAAGTGATGAGGTAAATATGGAAAAATGCTCACAAGCAATGGTCCCTTAAGGAGGATTAGGCGTGGACTAAATCAATTAAAATCTTCATAATAGGATGACCTCGAAAAACAAAAAAAATACAGACAATGGTACAGTATTGCACAAACTATACTGCGAGTAGTACTACGTAGTAAGGTCGTAATATTCACTACTCACACTTTACGAGAGCTGCTAGCTTTCATATGAAGACCTCACAGGTGTTCAGGGCCAACCTGTTCGCTTCATACTCCCGCACTCAGACCTCCTAAAAAGCACAGGAACATGGATTGCATATAATCCAAAAGGATTGTAAATGATAAGCAAATATCCACTCACCAAATAGAATTGAATCTCCAGCTCTTTTTTTTGTTTTTCGAGGTCATCCTATTATGAAGATTTTGATTTATTTAGTCCACGCCTAATCCTCCTTAAGGGACCTACCATTGCTTGTGAGCATTCTTCCATATTTACCACATCACTTATACACTGCATCCTTTTAACTTGAAGCGCTGTCCCCATTTCTTTACTTCACATTTTGCAATTCTGGGAAGGGTGTTTACATCAGATTGCTGCGAGCAAGAGTTTACAAACCAAAAAATACTTTGGTCAAAATGTACTTTTCAGAAGACTCCCAAAAAATGGCACTACCAAACTCAAAAGGAGACAACAAAATGCAAAAAAAAATCTAATATTTCCTATTGTGATCAATCAGTAGAATAACATGGATTAGGGTCTAAAATCTCTGGCTATGATTTACGGCGGTCAGTCAGTAAAATAATGGCACTCGCGTGGGCTGGAGCTTGAATGCTGAAGCAGTGGTCGGGCACCACCTTTAGGTAACCAAAAGCATAAAGTTGAGCCTCTATATAGGCTCCCTTATATTCCCCAATCTATTAAATCCTCCGGTAAAACCTACATATTAAGAGAAGGTGATCAACAGTCTCCACAATAATCCATGTGTTCTTCCCATTCTCTAGTCCATTTCAGATTTTGCCCTAATTTACCCGACTCTCTGTAGAATAAAAGTAATTTTAGGGACAGCGCCCTCTGTTTCATTTCAGTAGAGCTATGTATTAACCTAACGTACTGTAACCTCTGTACCATGCCGTGGGAAATACTGGTGCAATGCAATTAAAGAATAATAACTTGTATACTACTCTATAACAAGTTTTTACCTCTCCCTTCTGTTTTTGCGGACCTCACATGTCAAGATCTTTACAAATGAGATCAGCCTTTCCTGATCCACCACCATTTAACGAGATTCCCAGATTGCAAGATCCGAACCATGTGTTATTCTACTAAAGTGATTACAATGTCAAAAAATTTCTCAACTGCATTGCACCATTATTTCTTTTTTGTTTCGTCATCTTTGGAGGTAGAAACAGTATTTTTTGGACTGATGAGACACACAGATATTTGCTGTCAACACCTTTTTCTGATTTTTTTTACATCCTCTGTTATCTGTAATTGTGTTAATGATGATCTTGAAGTGCTAGGTGTCGCAAAAAAAATAAATAACTTTATTGGAAGACAGAAAAGTGTGAATCCACTAGGTGCACCTATGTATAACATTACTTCATGTCTGTGAGGAAGCATGATAAAGGTAGTGATGATGACGTCTCTTGTGTGTAAAAAACTTGGCAGCTCTTGACAAATAAGTTTTTGTATCGAGAGAAAAAAAATTGTCTCGTGTAATTTTAAAGCATTACAGATGTTTGTTTCAAAATCTTGTTAAATGTATTCGATTAGACAAGATTAATTCAGGATCAGAGAGGCTCTCTGTATTATATACTAGATGTAAAGAGCATAGGTTGCTATGGCGCTTGAAGTATCCCTTTGATTATCCATTGAAGCATAACCATAAGTATGCCATAAGTGTTTTTTTTTTCTTCAATCGGGGCAGAAGACATCATTATAGCGCGTATAATGGCATTTTGCGTATGTGTATTGTAAGACATTATACATAATTTCGCTTATCTAATAATCCTACAAAAGCCTGTAAATCATATAAATGTGATCCCTCTTTAATAATCATATATCATTCTGCCTAATAGGAACAAAAACAATGCACCCTAGTGGGTCACTTATGCATACTATATAACCAAGGATGCCACCTTGCATGAAAGCAATATTGGTCATGAACGTTAATTGCATGCATTTGAAAATTATCATTAGTTTGGAGGCAACGTCATTTAACGCAAAAAAAAATCTTCTGATTGCTGTAGAAGAGATATAAAATCCTCCATAGTGTATTCCTGGACATGCACAAAATATTTGATGGTTGATCGCATAACCATTTGTGGTATTTATCATTGTAGCTCTCACTCCTGGCGGAGCCGCTGAACAAACCTCTGGTTAGTCTCACCGCACTAGGAAATAACTATACACCAGCACTGTTGTGGATTTTTATGTATTATATTCTTTACTGATCCCAATAAAGCAGCATATATTACGCATATATGGTATTTAAATGACAAGAATTCGTAACGCGGGAAAAACATGCGGCGGCAAAAGGAACGGTTAACCCCCTCAGTTCTGGAGTGTAAATCCCGTGAATAATAGCTCAAAAATGTGTATGTGTGTTGTCTCGGGTACCGGGTACTGTATTCAACTGGCCAGTGAATGAAACAAAACAATCTTCGATTAGTCACCGTTGGGGTCCTGTGGATTTAAACAATATTGCAGCGTGCGTTTCTTATATGGGAACTGCGGCCTGAGAGGCCTCTCACCCATCCGATGAACGAGACTGTCCAGCACCCGATGCCTCAGTCAAAGGATCTTCTCCGCTGTACACTGGGACTTTGTGCCACTGAATCTGCTCCCTGCTTGCCAAATCTCCGCAACTGGAACAACGATCCACCGCCTGCACTCCCAATCGATCGGCGTGGTCTCCTAACTCGGGGTCCTGCCGGATCTAACTCTTCCTCCAGACCTCTCAGCGCTGCGCAGGTAGGTCTTAACACGGTCACTGTCCCGATCTCCAGCACCAGTAAGACAGCGTCTGTACTCCGGCCTGGTTGCGATACCTGACAGCTCCAACGTGCATTCTCCACCTTTCACTGCTCCACTCACTCTGCTCTCCCTTGCACGAGGCTGCTGATCTCTTTCCTCTTCCTATCCTACTTCCTTCCTATCCTCACGCAAAGGCTGATGGTAGTTGTAGTTCAGTTTTGTCCAGCATATTCCACAATGTCTCTGTCTCCCTCTGGTGGCAGCAATAGTTCAATGCACCAGAATACAGTGTTTTTAAAGCAGCGCCACATCATTTTATTGTAAGACGCAGTATACTATTTCTTCACTGATCCACATTCAATCTTTTGAAGTTTTTCAAATATCATCAATTCGTATAGGTTTTATATCCACCTTTAAATTATCATCTGAGAAAAAAATATGAATATGAGAAAAAGGGGTTTGTGAGGGTCCTGAGAACGAGCAACGGCTCTAGTGGCCTGCTCTATGGTGGGGCCCGCTTAGGTCGCACAAGGCTTTAGCTTGATTATGCCATTACAGGGACAACCGCTCCATATGCAAATCAGATGATCACCCAGAAAGGGTGACCAGTGCTGAAATGCCAAGGACGTCGTCTCTGCATGAGAGACGTAGCAATCCCCGACGATCGTTTCGGCCTTGTTAGGCCTCTTCAGGAGGGTATAGCTGACACCCTGAGCAAGCCCCACTGTAGCACAGACCACAAATTCCATTACTCATTCTCAGGACCCTCACAAACTTTTTTTTCTCACTATAAGTTTACAGGGTAATTCAGACGTGGACCCCTTGATCGATGTGCCTAAAGTGGTGTCAGCTATACCCTCCTGACGAGGCCTAACAAGGCTGAATCGATTGTGGGGGTTGCTGCACCTCTCGTGCAGGGATGACTTCCTTGGCATTTCAGTACTAGCCACTCTTTCTGGGTGTAGCGTCTGATTTGCATATGGAGCAGTCGTCCCTGTATTGGCACAATCGAGCTAAAACCTTGTGAGACCTGAGCGGGGCCCCACCATAGAACAGGCCACTAGTGCCTTTGCTCATTCTCAGGACCCTCATAAACCCCTTTTTCTCCCTATATCCTTTTTTATGGCCATTATTCCAGATCATATTATCAATATTTTAAAAAAAGTTTAAAGTGCACCTGTTAGAGATTTTTCATATTTATTTATTTATTTATAAAAGATTTTACCAGGAAGGATACATTGAGATTTCTCTCGTTTTCAAGTATGTTTTGCTGTAGCTTAATTAAACCAGTAAACCTCATTATTTTACAACTTCCAATGGAGTTTTGTGAATTTTTTTAGCTCTAATCTGACTGCTCTTCTCTTGTAGGCAGCCATGTTTTTTGCTCCCACTCTGGTTTTATCACTCTAAACAGGAACACCAATTTGACCTTTACTCTCTTTCAGATAAAAGTAGTATAAAGTAATTGCTTTTATTGCAGTGCTTTCTCTAAGTGGGATACACAAAGTTCAACAAACAGAAAATCAAGACCTCTGTTATGACTTTGTAATTACTTTGTAAAACCAGTAGCGAGCTACAATTTCCCGATGTATATTTTAAAGCTGATAAGTAAACAGGAAATCCAGTATTATCCTCAAAGACGAGCTTGTAGAAATCTAGGGTGATATTATTGGAGATGGATCGTGGTGAAAATGACTAACACCTAATATGAATATATAAGAAACAGAATGAAACCAATGTGGATCAGGAGGTAGGAAGCACAGGAAATGAAAAATAAAAAGGAGGCATTTAAAGCTTTTAAATTGGATATATCTGACGAATACTACGAAGGTAGCAAATAAAGCATGTAAAAAAGCGATTAGATGGGCTAAACTGGAAAATGAAAAAATGATAGCGAGAGCAAGACCAACCCCAAAATATACTTTGAGCTAAATTACATTCTTCACGAAAAAACGCACGCGCAAACGTGAATTTGTGCACCAAGTGTTAAACATTTACGGACGCAAATCCCCGCTGGAATTACAATCCTCGCACATTTTTTCATCCGTCGAGCAATAACGTGTGTAAAGTACCGACTGGGTGGAGTAGAGGTAACATCACTGCTCTGCATGGAGAGAGCCTGTGGAGTCATGGGTTCAATTTCAGCGAGCAACCTCTCCAGTAAGTGTCCTTGGCAAGACACCTAACGGTACATACTCGCCACCCAGGACATACTTGAAAACGAGAGAAATCTCAATGTATCCTTCCTGGTAAAATCCTTTCTCAAAAAACAAAAACAGACACGCCCAAATGCTGGCGCATTTCTGTTGCGTGCAGAAATAAATGTGCGCACAGTTTTTTTCAAGCGATTCAGCCAATCAGAATTAAGAACCACAATTATCTCATGTTAAGTTTTTGCGCCTGCCAAAGTCAATCTGAGCATATATGCTGCAGCAATAATAAATGCACACACAACTTCTCCATTTTATTGGTTTGGTATGTGTAACTATACTTTGCTGCATTTATTTTTGGGCTGGTGTGTTTGGTTTCGGCCAGGTTGTTCAGATTTGCCATTAACACCAGCTTTTAGGAGTTGCTAAAATTATGCGCGCAAAGGCTATGCGTTCATTCCTGCACATAGATTGTAATACCATCCTGCACCAGCGCACATACGCATTTGCGCTCACAACGTTAAGCATAGGACGCGCAACATACAGTAAGCTCGCGCAGCAATCTCGCAGGTTCACCGACGCAGGTTCAGACGATTACGCGCGTGCGCTGTGCTGACAATGTAATATGGCATTCGGCGCAAATGGTTTTACCCCTCGCCTTAATGCGGTTTGCGCATGCGCAAACGTTTGCGCAAAGATTTAGCCCTTTATGTACATAAGTTCTAAGAAACCCAATCTTGAAAGTGTATGTATGTTCACTGAAATCAGAGACAGGGCTATTAGTAACTGAAGATCAAGAAAAGGCAGAAATGTTGAATGCCACCGAGTAGACGTGACTGGGTGCGACTTGGGAGGAAGCGGGTCCAGAGGCTGTGCTAATCAAAATGGTGGAGGTCAGAGGCTGAATGGATGCTGAGACGCAATGCATCGCGGACAGACGATTATCTTTGACAGCCCTACTGCTAGGCAGACCTCAGTCACGGCCTTGCAATGCTTGATGGCGGATCAATATAATCCACGTCCGAGCAAAGACCTGGGGGCACATTTCAGCTGGTGGTGTCACCCCCCCCCCAGGAGGATACCCTCTGGTGTCACCCGGGTGCGTTCTGCACCCCTCTTGTGATACCACTGTGTTTAGTATTGCCACCATGATAACCTTCGGAAATTCAGGTAGAGAAATTGTTTTGTTTCTTAAATCACCAAGGTTTATTGTGGCGGCAACAACACTAAACAAAATTAGTGGCTAGCCCCCTTTGAATCAAGGATCGCCTCTATTATCAATATTGTGAAAATTGGATCACGTATCGTTATCCGCTTGATAATAAAATTACACCTAAAACACACAAAATACTAAATGATGTTGGACATATTCCAACTTGATCAAAAAAAAGAAAAATCTGCAGCTGTTGGAAACCAGAACCTGCCAAACAAAGCATCACCTTCCACCAACCAACAGACGTTTTGGTCTACAATATGGAAACCATTTCACATCTTCCGACCCCACATTCCAAAATTTTCAGCAAGTATTCGGTTTTCTGTACTGAGCAATTTGTATCATTACAGGAATTTTACTGGACAATTCCAGGTTCCAATTTCAACTGGATTTTTTGTTTATGCAATGATGTGTTATTGGCAAGATTAGGTCCATTCCTTTCTTTCGGCAACCTAGTTCTGTAACTAATATACCAGTGACGCCTAGGCTGGTTATCAGCTATTACAATATTTTTTTTATATGTGATTTGTTATAATCGTGTGCGTTATCAAATGCATTCTAATTACTCCAATGTCATAAAACACTTATCAGGTTCTCATAAACTGCAGATAATCATTACTAAAGTATTGGAATTGGGTCCGTTGTTAAATAAATGATATCTGGATGTTTAGGTAGCTTGATGGTGATGAAGCTGTAGCTGAAGTATGTGTTTAAACCTCAGCTCAGCTTTGTATCACCTTTGTTGCTCTATTTGGCAACTGTTCATGTCATCTGCCTCCATTTTTGATCATATGAAGAACTTTGCAAGTGATTATGAAATACTGTACTAGATTATAGCTATAATTTATAAGTAAGGCATAGGAAGACCAACAAGCTTTGATCAAAAAGTAACATAAACTGCCCTTATATCATTCAAATCATGTTCATAAAATGAATACTGATCATAGGTGTGCGCACAGGGTGTGCCCAGGCACAACCTAATGTTGCGTGAGGGGTTCATCTTTGACCCCTACATAAATATTTTGAATGTTCCTTAGCTGGTTCATGATAAATTGCATGAATATTGACTGTATCACTGCATAAATATTGGTTATTCCCAACTAGGCTTGTGCACCGATTTTTTTTTCGGTTCGATTCGGTTCGATTTTTCGGATTTTTAAACTTTTCGATTTGGCTCGTTTCGACCGATTTCTGTTTCGATTCGGTTCGGCCCGATTCGTTTTTCGTGTACATTTTTTTTCCGGAATATCGACCATTTTTCGTATTTTCGTGTCACTTTGCTCGTTTTTTGTATCGACTTTTCGTAATTTCGGAAATTTTCGTTTTTTCGGAACGTCTGTTCTCCTCGTTTCAAAGCAATAAATTTCGATTTGACACATTTCAAGTCCATTCGAAAATTCCGAAAATATTTCGTTTCGGCTCGGAAAACTTTTCGGATCTGCCATTTTCGGATCTAAAAATTTTCGGAAATTCGGCCGCATCCGAAAACACGAATCGGGAAATTTTGTGAAAATTCCGAAATTCCGAAACCCGAAACGCACATCCCTATTCCCAACTAAAAGTAACTGTTCTATACAAAATTATCCAAGCATAGATATGTAAACAATAGATATTCCATGGGTGCATACCCTAAAGAAATGGGCTGTGTACGCCATTGATACTGATCAAATCATCCAGTTCTTTATTCATAAAATGCAACGGGCCCTATTACATTCTCTGCGCAATTGCGCTCGTGCAGCGCAATTTTTTTTCCGCACGAAAAAAAACGTGATTGTGCGAAAATTTACGTGGTATTTCGATCTGAGCGTATTTTTTCGTCCGTCAAAAATTTCGTTCGCAAATGAACGTTGAGTGCAGGAATCGGTGGGCAGACTGTTTTGTCACGGGATTTGTCACGGGAATCAGCCAACATCAATCACCCATTTCCAATAAAATATTTACAAACTAAAAGAAAGGGAAAAAACGAAATAACAACCACCAGCCAAAAAGAGAAAAATTTTACAATGACACAATTTATAAATTTTAATGTTTGGGTATGTGTAGAATGTGTAACTGTACTGTGCTGTATTTTTCATGCTGGTGTATTTCGTTTTGCCCAGAACGATCACATTTACAGTTACCAGGCCCTATTTACTTGACCAGGCCCTAGGCATTTCACACCAGAGCCGGTAGAAGAGGCTCTGGACACTGTAAGTGTCCCTTTGTCTTTTGGGCACCTACTATTTATTAAGCATAATTGCACTATATACTCTTTCTTTCCTCTTTACCCTCCTTCTTTTCCCATTTTTTGGAAATTGGGAGCCTATATAGGACC
Source organism: Leptobrachium leishanense (assembly GCA_009667805.1). NCBI lineage: Eukaryota > Metazoa > Chordata > Amphibia > Anura > Megophryidae > Leptobrachium > Leptobrachium leishanense. Next base: position 111,351,705 of record CM019071.1, on the reverse strand, counting down.
ACGGCAAAGACTGCGTTTTAGGACTGCACCTGGAACTACTAGATCCCTCCAATAGAGATCAGAACGGGCTATCTCTTGCCTTCACCGCAATATACGGTCCGAATTTTTTCTACTTTTCCTTTATCCATTACGGACAATAGAAACAAGACTTTCCCCCCCCCTTTTTAATATTTTGAATAACCTTCCTATGTACATTTAACCCCATATTTTTTTACATCTGTACGCACATTTGAGCCACCAGGGCATCTACTGTTCACTTGGTCAATTGTACCCTATTTTACTTTGCAATTGTACACTCTTTCACATTGTGTTTTTGTTCACAATTCGCATATTGCACTTTACATGCATTTTTTGTACGCACGTTTTGCACTTTGTATGCATTTGAATGTTTCCCTGATCTAGGAAGGCTGCTATTGTATAACCTGCTCACAGCTTCACAGCTTGTCTGCACCTTGCCTATAGCCCCGCCCTCTAACCAGCACTTTAGAACGGTCATTCAGACCACGCTGCTTCTGAACTAATAGGAATCCTTACTATTCCTCTCAAATTACCCTCAGAAGGGACTGCGCCACTAGGATCCCCCTCCTTTTCTCCACATTTACAGTTACCACCTGCTGTTCAAAGACGTTACGAAAATGCGCGCAAACTTTCATTGCGTGAAGATTGTAATACCATCCGCGTACTAACGCATTGGCGCTCACAATGTTAAGTATGGGATGCGCGCACGAACTTGCGCTCGCGCTGTGTTCGCGCAGGGTCACTTGCGTTGGACGTTAACACGCATCATTTGCGCATACGTCGTAATACGACGTTCTGCGCAAATGGTTCTGCACTCGCGCAAATGCGCATTTGCGCGCGCGCAAAACAAATGCACAAAGAACGTAATAGGGCCCAACATGTGGACATTATGCCACGTCCTCCACCTTAACAATTCTCTTGAATAAATATGTCCCCACCGTATATAGGAAATTTATACAAACTTAAGCCATTGGTCACCTCTCTCATAAATCAAGTATCAATGAGAAATATTATCTACGGATCCCTAAAGAACAACCTTCTTGTCTGATCCTTGACAATGATCACCTGGCTGATAAGTATTCCCACCCCACCCTCCAACAATGGAATCATTGTCACAGTCAAATTATTTATGTGACAGGTGCAACTATTAATGCATTTGATGCTCTGATAAAAAATTTTACAACGTACAAAAAGACCGGAAGGAAATTCATAACATAGAATGAACGCTTTATATACAGATCTTTGCATTATATTCTGGTATGGGAAGGAGTTAATTTTCTTTTCTACTGCTGTTTTCATTGTTCCACCTTCCTGCATTTTATTAACAATTTCATAACCTTATGAGCTTAAAATGACTCTTCGTCCCCTCTGGCAAACCAAAAGGGGTTAAGTGGCTGTTAAAATCTTCCAGAATTTGCAGAAGCCGCACACAATTATAAATATGGATAATTAGCAGCTCCAGCCAAGAATAAAATGTCACAATGTCACACAGATCTGTCACAGCCCCCTAATGAATGTAGGCACGTATCTTCAGGCTCTCCTATTCTTCACAAGTCTGTTGCAAGTGACCAACCAAACATGTAGAAACGATAACCTTCTCATTGCCAAAGAAGTCTTTAAAAATCTTTCCACTAAACCGCATTCCTTTTTCTCGGTAGCATAACCGATTGCCAAAAGTTCCCATCTCGTCTAATTAAGGGCTTGGGCAGTACATAGTCACTAGGGATGAACTGATCGGTTCGGAGTTCGATCCGAACATTGGGTGTTCGAAAGTTCGCAAACTACGAACATTGCGTGTTCGGTTCGAGTTCTAAAAAATTTTTTTTTGGAAATAAGTATAAAAAATGCTTAAAAAATCCCAAAAAATCTAAAAATAAAGAGACTCTTTACTGCAGAATATTATAAGCAATGGATTATTAGATATTGAATTAAAACGGGAATATTTTTAACATTGAAGCCTATGGGATAAAACATTTTTAAAAAACACCCCAGCAACATAAAATAAAACTTTTTTTCTTTCTATTACTCACCTGATTCCTGGATCCACAAACTGTAGAGGTGCTGCTCGGCAGTGTGCGGAATCATATGCTGCATCAATTATACTGTAAGGCTGGGTTCACACCTGCGTTTTTTTTACGCGCACAATACGTGCGTTTTTTAACGCGCGTATCGCGCAAACGTAAAAAACATGCGAACGCGCATTGCAGCGCGTTCACGGCCATAGACTGCAAAGTGAACGCGCTGCAATACGCCCCAAAGAAGCTCCTGTACATCTTTGGGCGTAGGACGTTTTACAGTGCGTTCCTGCACGCTGTAAAACGCCCAGGTATAAACGGGTCCCAACCCAAATAATGGGATTTCCCTGTTTATGCGTTTTACAGCGTGCAGGAACACGCTGTAAAACGCTTAGGTGTGAACCGGGCCTTAAGGTGCTGCCCGGCAGTGTGAGGATTCATATGCTGTATTAATTATTCTTCTTACAAATTTGGTTACTTAACCCGTTTGCGTTTGGATTGTAATATTGTGACATCCAGGGCCCCGGGTAGCGATCGGGGGGGGGGGCCCTGGACGCATGGTGCCACCAGCTGGCCGAATGCCAGGAGCTCCGGCGGCACCCGGTGCAGCTGTGAGTGATCAGGAGGCAGGGCGCGGCGTGATGACGCAGAGCCGCCGGGACTGGTTTGCGCCAATTCTCACCGTATACAGTAGAGCAGTACTAGTGCCTAAACGTTGTCAAGCTGGTTTTGTTATAACAACTAGTCTCGCTCTGTGCCCCTGTCTGGTATATTACACTGATTGTTACTGCTGGTGCGCTTCCATTCTGCCATACACTATAGCGCAGTAATATACTCCACCACTGCACTCTTCCACAATACCACAGAGGGGTTATGGTGTGACGGCACTGTTGCCGAAACTAAGGCTGGGGTCAGACGAACGCAGTGTTAACGTCCGTGTTGCCCGCACATAAGTACGTCCGTGATAGCATACAATTGTGTTAAATGGAGCCCCACACACGACGTACGTCCGCACAGAAGTGCGGGGGCTGACGGACGCTGCAAACGGACGCAGGTTAGGCAAGAACGTAATACTGCTAGAACGGACGTGCAGAGTGCGCCACGTCCACAACGTCCGCATAGCTTTGTGTGTGAGTGATGCAACAAGGTCAGACGGACTGCATTTATACGTCCAGCATTTTTTACGGACAGAATGTTCTTTCATTGTAATTTATTTTCCCTGCTACATCAGTCAAAAAATACGTCAGTGAAGAAAACGAACTGTGTGGCCACTACCTTGTTGTCAGTCAGTAAGTACGTCCGTACTGCACGGACGCACAGTCCGTACAAAATGCGCTCATCTGACCCTAGCCTTAATGCCCAATTTTAAAGCACCTATTGTTACTTTCATCCAAAGCCTGCATAAGGCTGGGGTCAGACGAATGCAGTGCGAACGCGCGTGCAGCCGCACTTTATTACGGCCGTAGTAGCAGCAAATGATGGCCAATTACGGGCAATATACGAAGTACGGCCGCACGAAAGTGCGGCCTCGCAACGCAAGCAGCAAACATACGCATTTTTTCGAGAACGTGATACCGCTAGTACTGAGTGCGCTGCCATTAGTTTACGTCCAAACGAATAGACACTTTGAAACGAGGAGAACAGACGTTCCGAAAAACACAAAAATTTCAGAAATCACGAAAAAAAAAGTCGATACGAAAAACGAGCAGACCCGAGAACACGAAAGTGGTCGATATCCCGAAAAAAAGTCGATACGAAAAACGAGCCGAAATGAACCGAACCAAAATGGAAATCGGCCGAAACGAGTAAAAATCGGTGCACAAGTCTAGTTTTATTGATGATCTGTACAAAATCACGGACGGAAATGCGCATCATATGACCGCTATCGCGTATTCCGTGAAAAAATACGTCCATTCGTGAAAAATGCGTTCGTCTGACCCTAGCCTAAGTTTCACCATAATTTAGCCAAAAAAATCACTAAGCTTGTTCAGTGTATCCTAAAACGTCTCCTCTTTTCATACAGGCTGCCGCCCCAAGCAGTTGTTTATGAATAGATTAAAAGAAAAACATTTACTGTCATTTGAAATGTCATTTTTTTGTTTTTAAATGTTTCTATACATCCTACAAATCCGCCACTTCACGGAAAGGTTATGGGGACCTCCTAGGCACGATATTTGAAGGAATTTTTCATTTTTATTCTTAGCCTTTATTTCATGGAAAACTCACTGTTCCTTTAAAAACGTTTTTTTTTTAAACTTTTTGTCCTTGTTTCCGGTCCCCCAGGGCACTACCCGGACCCCCATACATCTTTTATGGCAAATATCTTGCATATATGCCCTCTTGGAGGGCACTCTAAAATTCGAACTTTCGAGTCCCATTGACTTGCATTGAGTTCGGTTCGTGTTCGCGTTCGAACTCGAACTTTTGAAATTGTTCGAGTTCGAATGCGAACCGAACACGGGGGTGTTCGGCTCATCCCTAATAGTCACATCAGCATGACAATGACCATTTCATTTATAATCCATATAATAAACCTTTATAATAAAATGACCAAGCCAAATCAACAGATAGGTTATATCTAATTCTCATGCAAATAAAATCATATAGATACAGTACACAGTAAGGTGTAATTCGGTGTACTGGACATTTTGGAGCCATATGGCTATTCAGAGAGCAGCCAGTTTGCCAAATTTTGCCTGTTCGACAGCAGTGAAATCCCCCATAGAGAAGCAATGGTTAATCTATTCAGAGAACACCAAACAGCAGAGAAAAGTTGCCGAAGTGCCCTGCTGTTCAGTGGTTTCATTCGGCAGGTTTATTCAGACAAACCCCAGAGGCTTCAATGTTAAAAATATTCCCGTTTCAATTCAATATCTAATAAACTGTTTATTATTTTATTCTGCAGTAAAAAGTCTTTATTTATAGATTTTTTATGATCTTTTAAGCATTTTTTCGGGGGGTTTTTTGGCACAATTTGTTTTCCATTTTTCCAGGGTTTTTTTTCCTATTTTTTCTTTTCTGTAACAGACCTTTTTATTATCATTCATAGGATCTTATATGTAAATTCCAAGCATTTTTGTTCAGTAGTTTTTTGCAAACAGCATTTCAATTTTGCACACTTTCAAGCGTACTGTTTTTTTTTTTCCCCATTCGTCTGCCTGTCGGCTTTTTCCAGCGGCTGCTCTGTGCTGTGATCAGCGACTTGTCGGGTTTTTACGCCGTGTTCGGCGTGGTTTTTGCGGCAGTTTCTGCAGGTTTTTGGTGAGTGTTCAGTGAGTGTTCAGTAAGTGTTCGATGGGTTTGCTGTGGGTTTTCCCTGCACTACGGGGACCTTGCGGTGCTTGCTGAATACACTGCAGTGTCGGCAAACTAGAATTGCCAAATTGCCTCGAAGTGCAGGGAACAAAAGGTCACCGAACATGAGGTGACATTTCAAATCTCTCTGAATAACCCCTACTATCAGGTTTATTCACTAAAAGGTGAAACTCAGGAGAATTGGCAGAAGAGAACAATCTAGACCAAATAGCCAATTTGGAATCTATATATATAAACGCGAAAGTCCTGACTGACTGACTCACTCATCAACGCCCAGCTGAAACCGTTTAACCTAGGAATGTGAATTTTTGAAGATGCACTGATTTTATGATGTAGGCACCCACTAAAGAAGGATTTTTGGAAACTCCGCCCCTAAGGGGTTGAAAAAGGGGGTTGAATATTTTAAACAGCATACCTATAGCTCAAAAACAGAAGATGTTACAGACGTGAAAATCGGTATTTAGATTCGTCTTGAAAAATTTAAAAAACACGTATTTTACCGTTTTTCAAAAATTCGACTGGGGGTGAAAAAAGGGGGTTGAATATTTTAAATATTTTAAACAGGATACCTATATCTTAAAAACAGAAGATGGTACAGATGTGAAAATCGGTATTTAGATTCGTCTTGACAAATAAAAAAACACGTATTTTACCATTTTCGGAAAATTCCTTGGAGGGGGCAAAAAGGGGGGTTGAATACTTTTATCATAAATACGAAAGTCCTGACTGACTGACTGACTAATCAATGCTCAGCTGAAACCGTTTAACCTAGGAAGGTGAAATTTTGAAGGTGCACTGTTTTTATGATGTGGGCTCACAATCAGAAGATGTTACAGACATGAAAATCGGTATTTAGATTCGTCTTGAAAAAAAAATAACACGTATTTTACCGTTTTTCAAAAATCCAAGTTGGGGGGGGGGTGAAAAAAGGGGATTGAATATTTTAAATATTTTAAACGGGATAACTGTATCTCCAAAACGGAAGATGTTACAGCCCTGAAAATTGATATTTAGATTAGTTTTGAAAAATAAAACCACACGTATTTTACCATGTTCTGAAAATTCCTTGGGGGGGGGCAAAAAGGATGGTTGAATACATTTATCAGTATACCTATATTTCAAAAACCGAAGATGTTACGGGTGTGAAATTTGGTATTTACAATCTTCGTGAAAAAAAACAAACATGTTTTTTGCCATTTTCCACAAATCCAATTGGGGGGTCAGGGGAAAGGGGTCTGAATACTTTTATCAGTATATCTATAGTTCAAAAACCAAGATGTTACAGGTGTGAAGTTTGGTAATTACAATCTCTTGAAAATAAAGAAACACGTGTTTTACCATTTTCCAAAAATCCAAGTGGGGGTCAAAAAAGGGGGGGTGAATACTTTTAAACAGGATACCTACATCTCAAAAATAGAAGATGTTACAGACGTGAAAATTGGTATTTAGATTTATCTTGAGAAACAAAAAACACCTATTTAACCATTTTCCAAAAATCCAGTGGGAGGGGGAAAAAAGGGGGGTTGAATACTTTTATCAGTATACCTATATTTCCAAAAACCAAAGATGTTACAGGTGTGAAATCTGGCACTTACAATCTTCTTGAAAAATAAAAAAACACATGTTTTACCATTTTCCAAGAATCCCACGTGGTGGGTGAAAAGAGGGGGGGGTGAATACTTTTCAACAGAATACCTATACAGACAGAGGAGATATGATAGAAACATTTAAATACATAAAGGGAATCCACAAGGTAGAGGAAGGGAGTATATTTAAAAGGAAACAAAGTAGCAAAACAAGAGGACATAGTCTTAGATTAGAGGGGCAAAGGTTTAAAAGTAACATCAGGAAGCATTATTTTACTGAGAGGGTGGTGGATACATGGAACAGCCTTCCAGTTGAAGTGGTAGAGGCCAAAACAGTAATTGAATTTAAGCAGGCATGGGATAGGCATAAGGCTATCCTAAACAAAAGATAAATCCAGGTAAAGTATCCATGTAATTGGGCAGACTAGATGGGCCGAAAGGTTCTTATCTGCCGACATTTTTCTATGTTTCTATCTCAAAAACAGAAGATGTTACAGACGTGAAAATTGGTATTTACAGTTGTGTTCAAAATTATTCAACCCCCACTGAAATTGAGTGTTTTGGCCAGTTTGACATTGATTTTGATCATTCAGTCATCTTGCTTACAATTAAATCAAAGAGGCACGTGTAGGTCAGACAAATATAACATAACATTTATAATGAAATAACCACAAATGTCTTTTCTGTGCTCACATCATTATCAGTTTTATTCAACCCCCAAGTGACATTCAATCTTAGTACTTAGTACAACATCCTTTTACAGTTATAACAGCTTTTAAACGTGAAGCATAGCTTGACACAAGTGTCTTGCAGCGATCTACGGGTATCTTCGCCCATTCGTCATGGGCAAAAGCCTCCAGTTCAGTCACATTCTTAGGCTTGCGCACTGCAACTGCTTTCTTTAAGTCCCACCAGAGGTTCTCAATCGGATTTAAGTCAGGTGACTGCGATGGCCACTCCAAAATGTTCCAGCCTTTAATCTGCAACCATGCTCTAGTGGACTTGGAGGTATGCTTGGGATCATTGTCCTGTTGAAAGGTCCAACGTCTCCCAAGCCTCAGGTTTGTGACGGACTGCATCACATTGTCATCCAATATCTCCTGGTACTGAAGAGAATTCATGGTACCTTGCACACGCTGAAGCTTCCCTGTACCTGCAGAAGCAAAACAGCCCCAAGCATGATTGACCCCCCGCCATGCTTCACAGTAGGCAAGGTGTTCTTTTCTTCATAGGCTTTGTTCTTCCTCCTCCAAACATAGCGTTGATCCATGGGCCCAAACAGTTCTAATTTTGTTTCATCAGTCCACAGAACACTATCCAAAACTTCTGTGGTTTGTCCACATGACTTTTGGCATACTGCAGTCGACTCTTCTTATTCTTTGGAGACAGCAAGGGGTGCGCCTGGGAGTTCTGGCATGGAGGCCTTCATTACGCAGTGTGCGCCGTATTGTCTGAGCTGAAACTTCAGTACCCACATCTGACAAATCTTTTCTCAGTTCCTCAGCAGTCACACGGGGACTTTTCTCCACTCTACGCTTCAGGTAGCGCACAGCAGTCGAAGTCAGCATCTTCTTTCTGCTACAACCAGGTAGCGTTTCAACAGTGCCCTTTGCCTTGAATTTGCGAATGATGCTTCCTATGGTCTCTCTTGGTATGTTTAACATCTTTGCAATCTTTCTATAGCCATTGCCCTTCCTGTGAAGAGTAATCACCTCTTCTCTTGTCTTCCTGGACCATTCTCTTGACTTCACCATGTTTGTAACCACACCAGTAAATGTCTAGAAGGAGCTGAGTATCACAGTCATTTTAAAGCTGCCTAATTGGTGCTTATTATGCTTTATTGCTGCTCCGTGACATCCACAGGTGTTTTCAATACCTGATTGAAAACACTTGAATGAACCTCTGTTCTTCAGAGTGGTAGTCTTTAAGGGGTTGAATAATTGTGTCAATGAAGAATTCACAAAAGAAACATTTACTACTGTATTACAAAACCAATTGATGTAATTTTAGTTGCATATGGTTCTTTTAAAAAAGTCCTTGTAGGATTTCATTCTGAATACAATTACAAATATACACTAAATTCCCTAAAACCCTTTACAGCATTGGGGGTTGAATAATTTTGAACACAACTGTAGATTCGTCTTGAAAATAAAACAACACGTATTTTTACCATTTTCCAAAAATCCAGTGGGGGGGCAAAAAGGGGGATGAATACCTTTATCACTATACCTATATTTCAAAAACCTATGCTGTTACAGGTGTGAAATTCGATATTTACAATCTTCGTGCAAAAAAAAAAAAACATGTTTTACCATTTTCTGAAAATCCAGTTAAGGGGGGTGGGGGAAAGGGATGTGAATACTTTTAGCAGTATACCTATATTTCAAAAACCAAAGATGTTACAGGTGTGAAATTTGGCACTTACATTCCTCTTGAAAAATAAAAAATCACGTGTTTTACAATTTTCCAAAAATCCCAAGTGGGGGGGGACAGGAGGGTTCTACAAAAAAAAAACTCAAGTTTCTTTTAAAAACACAATTTAACAAATCCTAAAATCCACGCGAGCGAAGCCGCGGGCGAAAGCTAGTGTGAGATAAATGGAAGAATTTTTCTGGTTTTGCTATTTTGACCTAGACTTTTCACTTCTTCAGTCATTCTCCCGAGTTTCACCTTTAGTGAATAGACCTGTATAGGGGTTATTCACTGACCATCATCCTATCAATGGCTTTATTTTTTGGACTTCATTAGAACCATGGTTGATCAATGTACAGTGGCTTCACTAGTTAGGAACTTCCATCATAGTTCGCCATACTTTTCACCATTCATTCCACTATAGTCTTTACAGAGGTTGCTCAGCATAGCTTTCAGTTTGAGGGTTTTCCTGCTATTTTTCTGCCATTGTTCAGTGTAGATTTAACCGTAGCGCAGTTGGTCTGTCTAGTCAGATGTGACTGCCAATGTTTAATTTTGTTTACCTGGCTAGCCGACGTTCACTGTAGTTGCAAAAACGTTTTTTCTACTGAACAACTTTTCACATGGTTAGCAGGCAGCTATGGTGACCTTCACTACTACAACACCACTTAGTGAATATTACCAGATCATGGGGACGAGGGCAATTGAGTTTTAAGCTTGGAGCAGTTAGTGCTCCAAAATCATCAGATTCAAAGATAAACATTGTGTAGGTGGTTTTCAGCTCATATTTTCTCCCATCATTGCTACATAGGCTGAAAAAAAGATGTGCGCCAATCGAGTTTGCTGCCCGGCAGTGAAATCCTCCATGGAGTCCCATGGATTCCAGGAGGTGATACTCGCAGTGGCGCTACAGCGAGTGTCACTGAGCGTAGAGCTTGGTTCTGGGACAAGTTGCCGAGGTAGCGCCTACCCCAGAATCTCATGCTAATGTGTTCATAATTAGTTGGATTATGATCATTGTGAAGTTGTAAAAGACTTAACGACAGCAGATAAAATGTCAATAATTGCTAAGTATTGGGAACAAGCCCGGGGTTAAATTAATGTTATCATTAAGTGTGGATAGCATATTGATGGCTGTAGCTCAAACCTTCTTTGAAACCTAATATTTCAGTGAGCGGCAGTTGTGTGGACGAAAAACGAAAATGCCTTGTTGATGTCAGAGGAGAATGGGCAGACTAGTTCGAGATGATAGAAAGGCAACAGTAACTCAAATAACCACTCATTACTGGCAAGGTATGCAGAATACATCTCTGAACGCACAACACGTCCAACCTTGAAGCAGATGGGCTACAGCAGCAGCAACAGACCACACCGGGTGCCACTCTTGTCTGCTAAAAAAAGGAAACGGAGGCTACAATTCGCAAAGGGTCATCAAAATTGGACAATAGAAGATTGGAAAAAGTTGCCTGGTCTGATGAGTCTCGGTTTCAGCTACAACATTCAGATGGCAGGCTAAGAATTTTGTGTAAACAGCATGAAAGCATGGATCCTTCTTGCATTGTAGCAACGGTTTAGGCTGGTGGTGGTGGTCTAATGGTGTGGGGGATATTTTCTTGACACACTATGTGCCTCTTGGTACCAATTGCGCATCATTTATATGCCACAGCCTATGTGAGTATTGTTGCTGACCATGTCTATCCCTGTATGACCACAGTGTACCCATCTTCTGGTGGCTATTTCCAGCAGGATAATGCAGCAGGTCACAAAGCTCAAATCATTTCAAACTGGTTTCTTGACCATGGCGATGAGTTCACTTTAATCCAATGGCCTCTACAGTCCCCAGATCTCAATCCAATAGAGCACCTTTGGGATGTGGTGGAATGGAAGATTCGCATCATGGATGTGCCGCTGACAACTGCGTGATGCCATTATGTCAATATGGATCAAAATCTCTGAGGAATGTTTCCAACACCTTGCTGAATCTATGCCACAAAGAATTAAGGCAGATCTGAAGCATAAGGGGGTCCAACCCGGTACTAGCAAGGTGTACCTAATAAAGTGGTCAGTGAGTGTGTATACAGTCAGGTCCAGAAATAATGGGACATCGACACAATTCTAACATCTTTGGCTCTATACACCACCACAATGGAGTTGGAATGAAACAAACACAATGTGCTTTAACTGCAGACTGTCAGCTTTAATTTAAGGGTATGTACATCCAACTCAGATGAATGGTGTAGGACTTACAGCAGTTTGCAGATGTGTCTCCCACTTGTTAAGGGACCAAAGGTAATGGGACAATTGGCTTCTCAGCTGTTCCATTGCCAATTCCCTCATTACCCCAATTACAATGTGCAGATAAAAGGCCCAGAGTTGATTTCAAGTGTGCTATTTGCATTTGGAATCTGTTGCTGTCAACTCTCAAGAGGAGATCCAAAGAGCTGTCATTATCAGTGAAGCAAGCCATCATTAGGCTGAAGAAACAAAACAAACCCATCAGAGAGATAGCAAGAACATTAGGCGTGGCCAAAACAACTGTTTGGAACATTCTCAAAAAGAAGGAACGCACCGGTGAGCTCAGCAACACTAAAAGACCCGGGAGACCACAGAAAACAACTGTGGTGGATGACCGAAGAATTCTTTCCCTGGTGAAGAAAACACCCTTCACAACAGTTGGCCAGATCAAGAACACTCTCCAGGAGGTAGGTGTATGTGTGTCAAAAATACAAATAAAATCGTGTAATCAAGCTTGGGTTAAAAGAATCGTTGGATATTAAGTGTACGTTTCCCAAAAGACAATTCTTCCCATTAATGTCTTAACAATCACTCAAGAAATAACAAAATAATGGGAAGTACACTTTGAAACATAATTCAAGGCAATTGGCAAATTAAATTTATACCAATGCACTTAGACAACACAAAGTGTTCTAAGTTAAAAACATATAATTTACGGCACTTGGCAATGAAATTCGTACCAATGCACTCACACAGCATAAATTGTTGTAAGCTTGTAAAGGTATCTTAGCTGATTTGTTACCACTCCGCTATGCATAGAATGGGCACATGGAAATCTGGTGGCCTCAATGTGGATCTAGATATAAAAAACTGTATATGATTAAAACTGTATATTAAAAACGGTATATATTTTATGGTTTTATGATTTGAGTTTTTAAAGTAATATTTTTATTGCTTTTCCCGATGTCGGGAGAGTATTTTAGGGTGAACCTTTCTTCCAGGCAATGAAGGGTTAATAATTGTGTCGATGTCCCAATATTTCTGGACCTGACTGTAAGTTCTAAGTAGAATACTTTACAAATAAAATCGCATTGTAAAAACACATGCTGCTGCAGTTTTTTTTTCTCTTTGATGTAATTGCATGTAAAAAGGAAAAGTAAAATGAGGTATTCTATCTCCATGTTCCAGTTTTGAAATTTTCCCCCTATCTGACATTTACCAAAAGCTTTCCTTTGTGGCTCTTGTTTATTTAATCTACAATATATACCAGTTAATGAGGTGGAGGAGGGAATGACTAGATAAGGCAGCAGGAGGGTATTGTTCTTTAGGCTCTTAAATTAAGAGCTGGCAGCAGAATGAGATATGACAGGGAGCTTAAAAGACTTCTAATCTACCCCCTCGCGATGTCCTTTGAATACATCCCACACAATACAATGATTTGAGTCCTCATCTGTGATCGAGAAATAGACTCCATTCTATGGCCATTGCCACAGAGTGAAGACCACGAGAGGTAAAGATACTGGGGGGGGGCAGTTTACAACACATATAGTGTAAAATATTTACTTAACCTCGCTGGCGATCAGATTTTTTCAAAATTTCGTGTTCAAAAGCGGTTAAATTTATATATTTTTTGCCCCCCCTAGCGGTATTCCCGAGTGTGGCTCGGGGCTAAATCCCCATGCTGGAAGCGGTAACCCCGAGCAACAATCGGGACGCCGCTGGCTACGTCATCTGTCCCTGCGCTCCATCGCTGTCACGCGCAGTCTCCTCCGGTGACCGCAACCTCATACTTCCTGGTTCCCTCCTCGTGAGAAGGGAATCCAGGAAGGAAAATGCTGTGATCGCCGGAGGAGACTGCAGGGATCAGCGAGGGAGCGCAGGGAGAGGTGATGTATGGAGCTCGAGTGTGGCTCGGGCTACTGTTTTCAGTGGTGAGATTTAACCCCAGCCACTTTCGGGATAACTGTCAGGGAGGTTAACCCCTTCATGACCAAGCAATTTTTGTTAAAAAGAATGTTATCAAAAACGGTCGTTTGAAACATGGGGTGTCAAGTTAACAATTAACCCTTTTTGCTGCTGAGCCATTTCACGCCTGTGTGCTGAGCTCATTTTTAGCGGTTTCGCTCATCATGTTTAAATGCGTTTTAATGCCTTATTTTATTATATGACCTAGACATATTATATATAATTCTTTCTGGCAGACGCAGCAGATTCATAATATATCATTATTTTATATGTATACATCATGTCCTGTCTGTATATTATAACAAAAAATGCAATAACATTTGAATTTTCAATAATTTACAAGGTGTAAAGTGTTTTATTCACATTTTAACATGCGAGCATTTGCGGTTATATTTTCTATGAGTTGCGCTTGTTAAAAAAATTAGAAATGGGCGACTTGTTACATTTTTTGGGGGGAAAATTACGCGATTTTTAACAATCGCACCCATACAAAAATCATCAGTGCAGCATCATTGTTCACATTATAATTGAAATGAGAACAATATTTCTGCATTAACAAAACAAAACAAAAAACGTTTTTTTTTATATATGTTTTTATTTTCTTTTTTTTTTTATTATTTTTTTTACTTTTAACATGGTCAGGTTTGGTATCGTTGGAAAGGCCATGCTCTGGCCTTAGCCCCATTAACCCCTAGCTGCCACGGATCGGGAGATAGGGGGTTCATTGGAACCCCTATCTCCACCATTGGTGGCAGCTAGGGGATAACGCCAGAACTGACGTCATCGTGCTATGCACGAGGACGCCAGTCGTCAGGGGGAGATCCCGGAAGCTTGGCCGACATCCAAGATGTCAGCCAGCTCCGGGAGAGGATCGCGACCTAGCACTTTTTGGTGCCGAATTGGGATCCGGCCCCCAAGGGGTTAAAGCCAGCCACTGTTTGGAAGGGCAGGCTGTGCCCTTCCAAATGGTGCATGTCTTTGACCGCTGCCCCTTACGGTACGGAAGGGGAGGGAGAGAGGTCCAAAGGACCTCCCCTCCTGGCACCTTTCCCGCACTCGCGGGGGGGGCACCTGTAAAAGATGTCATCGCGCAAGCGCAATGACATCTATCGTCCCCACCAGGTCCCGGAGTGCCGGGCTGACATCCAAGATGTCAGCCCGCACAGGGGCGGCGCAGCAATCTGCCAGAATCCCGGCCGATTGCTGCCTCCTGTGCTAGGATGCGCTCAGCGCATCCATAGTAGGGATGAGCCAAACACCCCCATGTTCGGTTCGCATTCGAACTCAAACAATTTGAAAAGTTTGAGTTCGAACTCGAACATGAACCAAACTCAATGCAAGTCAATGGGACTCAAAAGTTTGATTTTTAAAGTGCCCTCCAAGAGGGCATATATGCAAGATATTTGTCATAAAAGGTGTATGGGGGTCCTGGTAGTGCCCTGGGGGACAGGAAACAAGGACAAAAAGTTTAAAAAAATACGTTTTTAAAGGGTTAAAAATAAAACTGAAAAATTCCTTCAAATATTGTGCCTAGGAGGTCCCCATAACCTGCCCGTGAAGTGGCGGATTTGTAGGATGTATAGAAACATTGCCATCAGAGACCCACACACGACACCTAGCCACCCTTAAGGGGTCAAAATGCACAGGGACTGGCTACTATCCTGTTAGATGAGGGAATGTATTATATGTATAAAGCAAGGTATATATGACAATGGATAGTCAGAGACTCTAGGGACTCAGCTTGTACGCTTTATGATAGACATTTCTAACACAATAATAATTGTATGCTCACATAGGCCCTTCGGGAGAGGTACATGACATACAAATACTGCAATATTACGTTTAAATCTAAGGAGTGTGATAAAGATTTTATTAAGCCCTTGATGACAAATGACATAACATCTACATCATTAATGATTGGCTTTACAGAGACCTGGTCCTTAAGGGGTTAAACAGCATATCAGAGAGGATCATATAGTAGAAATGAACACGTCTTAGAATTCAAAACAAGCACAGTGTTTGTTCATACATGTGCAGGAGTCCCTTCCAGTCTGCAAGCAATGTATCAAATTCTAATTGCTAATTAGAAGCACATGTTATTTCCAAACACTAATTAAACACCTGTTGTTTACGCCATTTGAGAGCACAGGTCATTTAGAGGTGAGAATCTTTGCACCTAGACATTAGGTACTTTTTTAATTCAATATCTAATAAACCGTTGCTTATAATATTCTGCAGTAAAGAGTCTCTTTATTTCTAAAATTTTTTTGTATTTTTTTAAGCATTTTTTATACTTTTCTCAAAAAAAAATTCGAACTCGAACACGCCAAAAAGTTCGAAGTTCGCGAACTTTCGAACTGTCAATGTTCGAGTTGAACTCCAAACTGATCGAACCGAACAGCTCATCCCTAATCCATAGCACAGGAGAACCACTTGACTGGACGTGCTGAGCGCGTCCTTAGCAGCCAAGTGGTTAAATATGGGGTAAAATAGAAGTTTTGCACAGAAATTGTGATTCTCAGATAGTTAAATTCTAATAACCCCTTCACTGCTGAGCCATTTCACCGCTGTGTTCTGAGCTCCTTTTTACCGCTTTTGCTCATCATGTTTAAACGCGTTTAGAAGCCACGTTTTATTACATGACCCAGACATATTATATATCGTTCTTTCCAGCAGACTCCGCAGATTCATAATGTATAATTTTTATAGGTATACATCATTTCCTGCCTGAATATAACAAAAATGCAATAAAATTAGAATTTTCAATCATTTACGGTGTGTAAAGTGTTTTTTTTCACCTTTTTTCACATGAGCGTTTGCGGTTATATTTTCTATGGGGTGCGCTTGTACAAAAATTAGAAATGGGGACTCGTTACATTTTTTTGGGGGGAATTATGTGATTTTTTGCAAACGCACCCCATAGAAAAAAATCATTAGTGCAGCATCATTGTTCACTTTATAATTGAAATGGGAACAATATTGCTGCATTAATAAAAACAACACACAAAAAAAATATTTTTTTTATTATTATTTTTTTTATTTATTTTAATTTTATTTAGTTTCATTTTACTTTGAACATGGTTATGTTTGGTATCATGCTCAGGCCTTTCGAATGACACCATGCATGACTCCCTAGCTGCCACGGTTCTGGAGATATCGGGGTTCAAATAAACCCTGTATCTCCACCAAGGCAGCTAGGGGTTCCCCGGCTATCTGACGTCATCGTGCTATGCACGACACGTCAGAAACCGAGGGGGAACCCGGAGGGTGGAGCCGCCATCCAAGATGGCAGCCCCCACCGGAGCCAGATTACGATCGGCTGCCGAGAGATGCCAATCGCAATCTGGCAATTATAGAGTTAAAAACCAGGCACCGCTTTAAAGGGCAGACACTGCCCTTCAAAGCAGTGCCTATTTTTTGTCTGAAAACCCTCCCGATCGGGAGGGAGAGGGATCCAAATGGATCCCCCCCTCCGTTCCAGGCGATCTCCCGGGATCTTTGCCAGGGGTCGCCTGGAAATGATGTCATCGCGCAAGCGCGACAACGTCATTTACTTCGGGGGCCGGCCTATCTTCAGCGCCTGGCTTCCCTGAAGCCAGAACGCTGCGGGACCCCGGACAGAGAGGTAAGTATCTCTGCCGGGGCTCCCGCTGGCGGATGACGTGTGGGGCACGTCCTCCGCATATAGCGGGAGTCAATCAGGACGTGCCCCACACGTCATCCGCAGCGAAAGGGATAATGTTGATTTGATCATTTTATGCTTTCATGTATTCGTTTATCCTTTCCAGAAATATTGTTTGATATATTTCAATATCTTTCAATATATATTGAAAGATGCTGAGCTCTAGATGGTGTCCTGTATCTTACACAATTTCAAACAGGGTCTGCATTATTATCATACAGGCAGAAAAGACCTTTGTCCTAGATACAGTGACTGTGATAAAGTTAAATAATAAAAAATGTGAGATTTCCTGCTTCTGTGGATTTGTAGTGATCATAATAAGATTATTAGCAATGCAGCTTCCAAAAAATATCAATTGAATATAAATATATTATCTGTATGTACTGCCTAATGTCTGTATATGGAGATTACAGTAACGCCTTGTATCTGTATTGTGCTGGGATTTTCAGTCACTATAACCCCTTGAATATTATCCCTGTACAGCAGTGAGTGACCCCAGAGCTCTCCCTGTATTCGCCCAATCCCTGGCGCTGTAATACAGCAGTAATCTATTTAAGCTTTTTGTTACATTGGTTTTATTTCTCTCCAAAGTGCTCTTACAGGACAGAGCGGTAACAAATCTTGTATTCTTCCCTACCCTGGCTGTCGTAATACAACAATAAATTTTGATTATTTTTGTTACATTGAGGGTGGGTGCTGCTGCTTATTGTTTCTTAGCAGGGTGGCATAATGACAGGAGTGATGTTTCTAATGAGAATTTTGTTCCTCCCCTGGGAGAATAACAATCATGTATAGAAAATAGGGCTGTGCAATATTGACAAAATAATCATATTGCGATTTCTTGAATGAATATTGCGATTGCGATTTTATTTGCGATTTAGCCAATTGTTTTTGCTTTTTCAAACATGCTACATACATTCTAAATGAATTCAGTATTCAGCAAATGGATACTGCCCCAGCACATGGAAATACTGCCCCAGCACATGGAAATACTGCCCCAGCACATGGAAATACTGCCCCAGCACATGGATATACTGCCCCAGCACATGGATATACTGCCAGCCCCCAGCACATGGATATACTGCCAGCCCCCAGCACATGGAAATACTGCCCCAGCACATGGATATACTGCCCCAGCACATGGATATACTGCCCCAGCACATGGATATACTGCCCCAGTACATGGATACTGCCCCAGCACATGGATATTGCCCCAGCACATGGATACTGCCCAAGCTCATGGATACTGCCCCAGCACATGGATACTGCCCCAGCACATGGATATTGCCCAAGCTCATGGATACTGCCCCAGTACATGGATACTGCCCAGCACATGGATACTGCCCAAGCTCATGGATATTGCCCCAGTACATGGATACTGCCCCAGCACATGGATATTGCCCCAGCACATGGATACTGCCCCAGCACATGGATACTGCCTCAGCTCGTGGATACTGCCCCAGCACGTGGATACTGCCCCGCAGCTCACCTCTGTGCGCCGCTGTGTTCTGTGCGCCGCGTGTTCGGCTCCCTGTTAACTTCCGGCGGCACATGGAGCTTGGGCGCTCGCCTGGGGGAACCATGTGACGAGTTGCGAGAACGCGGCTCGTCACGTGGTTCCCCCTGCGAGCGCTCAAAGCACCATGCCGCCGCCGGAAGTTAACAGCCGAAAATCGCAGCCTTATGCGATTTAGAAATTGCAGGGTCGGAAATCGCGATTCGATTGCGATTGCAATTAATTGCACAGCCCTAATAGAAAAGATATGCATATGGGGCTTATATGGCAAACTTTGCTTTTTTTCAATGCATAATCATGTCTACATGGTTTGGGATATAAAAGGGTTACTGAGGGCTTGGAGTTGTTAAATTAACTGGTCCATATTATGACCAAACTGGTAATGGGGTGCCGCGAAGACAAGCAATTCAGTGTGAGCCACAAAAACGTAGCTACACTCGTATGCAAGACAATCGCGATTATATATATATTTTATTATTATTATTTTTGATTGTGTTTTTGTGTGATTTTTCAACACATGGTTGGATAACGAGCGGCTGGGAATCACTCATGTGTTACCACAATATTTTGTTTTGTAAAATAGAAAAATCAAAATGTGCTCTTTGTATAAACCTAACCAATTTCTAAGCATGTACGGTTTGATCACTAGAGGGAGCGTGTTACCAATAACACAAAGAATACACTTTAAGTGATCAGTGCAGGAGATCATCAGTAATGAGGAATAAAGATAAACAACAGATGCACAATGTTCACATCTAGGGGGTATTCACAAAGTGGTGAATGTGGAAGGGAAGAGCAAATATGAGGCCACAGCAGCTTACATTCTTTCTTCCAACTCATTTATTCAACCAGCTCAGCTATTTTTAGATTGTAAGCTCTTGAGCAGGGTCATCTCCCCTACTGTTCTGTGTGTGTAATGTGTATGTATATTTTTTACTCTGTCCCTCCCATTGTACAACGCTACAGAACTTGGTGCTTTATAAATGCTTGTAACTGGAACTGGTTTCAATTGTATAATTCTTCACCAATTTACTGCTAATGATCAACCCAAACTATTACGGCCGGTGTCAGACGATCGTGTTTGGAGAGCGGAAGGAACGTTCGTGAGAGTGGACGTTCCTTCCACTCTGACGCCCATCTGGCCACCTCGCTCCGCGCAGTCAGTGCACTCAGCACTGCAAGGCTCGATCCTTCTATGGAGGATTGCGCTTTGCAGCCCTGTCAACGCACGTCTAGCATTTTGACGGAGAGGCTTTGTGCACGGACGCTTGTAGCACGCGCATTTCATGCGCACACTACAGCATGTGACCGGCCACGTTGCAGCGTCACAACGTTGCGATGGATGCCGGTATGCACGTCAGTACGGGCGCACCTAGGGCACTCGTCTGACACCGGCCTACCTGCTTGTAAAGAATTGAGGAAATCTGCACATATTAGGCTAGGAGTTATTCAGAAAAAGGCGAATTTGCCACTGAAGGACACCGAATGCTGAATTTCGTGGCAGTTTGTCTATTCACCAAGCTGTCATTTCCCCAAATACTGGCAAATTGACATCAAAATACGGTGCAGTTCTCCACAGATCGCCTCAATTCGGTGGCAGCGAAATCGTCCCGTAGAGAAGTAATTGTTCATCTATTCAGAGAATGCCGATCTGCACCAAAATGCCCAGATTTTCAGTGGTTCAGTTCGACAAGTTTAAACAACAAGCGAATCCCATAGGATTCAATGTAAAAAAATATTATTCATTTTTTTTATTCAACTGTTTATTTGTTTCATTTTCAGCAAAAAGCCTTTTCATTTCTTTATTTTTTTTAGAACACCTATTTGTATTTCTTGTATTTTTTTTTTTGCCCAAATTTTTGATTCCCAATTTTTTATAAAAAGTTTTTTTTTATTCAGTAACAGACTTTTTATTATATGCACACATTTTAATGCATTTTAATTTGGTTTAAGCACCTACTAGAAGAATAACAGAGGTTCGTTCTTTTTTTTCCCTGCAGTTCAGCATCAGTGGCGACTCCATCGTCGGCGCACGTCGGTGACCCTGCAGTGAATGGTGAAATGGAATCACCAAAGTGCATCGAAGCACGCCGAACTAGAAAGCAGAAATTTCAGTGCTTTCTGAATAACCCCTACTGTCTTTATGTACGTAGCAGCAGAATCTGGTGTTTGCAGATTGGGTTTAATCGACATTCTGGTTAGCCTTTTTATCTACTATATATTAAATGTTCCTATATTTATTTTTACTACCTTATAGGTCCACACTGAATGCACCTAGAATTCAAATTTTGGTTAACTAACACAGTCACTTTTTTCATAACCTTCTCCGAGTACTTTCTCGTAACCCGAGTATTTCATGCAGTAAATGTTTTCTTATTAGCTTTTTCTCAGGACTGATAATTTTTCCCCCTTTTTTAGTCAATCACCACTGGTGAGGTCTTTTAGGCTAATGTCAGGCGAGCGCATTCTGAGCGCATTCTGCGTGCGTGCAGAACGGACAGACATCCTGACGGAAGATACTGTAGACACCACACAATCAGTTTTTCTTGACGGACGTAGAAAAAAGAGAGAACTATGGGAAACAAAATTAATATGAAAAATGATAAAAATGTATACATGGTAAGAAAAGCCATTGCGTGAGTCAAGGTGCTGGACGTCGCAAATGCGGTCCATCTGACTTCGTTCCATCACACACACACAACGCTACGTGGACGTGGCGCACTCTGCGCGTCCGTTCTAGCAGTTTTATGTTCTTGCCTAACTTGCGTCCGTTTGCCACGTGCGTTGTGTGTGCGCGGTTCGGTGCAGACACACTTAGGGCTCTATTACATTCCTTGCGCAAACGATAACGCTGCGCAAAAACGCATTAACGCGGGGAAAAAACCTTTGCGCAGAACATCATATTACAACGTCCGCACAAAAAATGCGTGTTAAAGTCTAACGCGGGTGGACCTGCGAGTGTAATGTACGTTGCGCGTCCTATACTTAACATTGTGAGCGCAAATGCGTTTGTGCGCTGGTACGCGGATGGTATTACAATCTATGCGCAAATTTTAACGGACAACGTGTGCGCGCATAATTTTAAAAGCTGGTGTTAATGGCAAATCTGAACGTCCTGGCTGAAACCAAATACACCAGCCCAAAAAAAAAATACAGCAAAGTATAGTTACACATCCTATGCATACCCAAACAATAAAATTGAGAAGTTGTGCGTGTTTTTATTATTGCTGCAGCATATATACATACAGAGTTATCCAAAGAGATCCGAATTGCTTGAGAAAGGTAACCGAACGCTGAAAATCAGCCGTTACCTTTCCTGACCATTCGGCTATCCAGAGAGCAGGCAATTCGCCAAATCCTGGCGAATTGCCTGAACATACAGTGCCTGTTCGGTGCCTGTTCGAGGGCAGTGAAATCCCCATAGAGAAGCACTGCTTCGGGTATTCAGAGAACACAAACCAGCAGTGAAAGGTTCCCCTAATGCCCTGCCATTCGGTGATTTAATTCGGCAAGTTTATTCAGGAGAATCCCATAGGCTTCAATGTTAAAAATATTCCCATTTTAATTCAATATCTAATAAACCGTTCATTATAAAATTCTGCAGCAAAAAGTCTCTTTATTTATAGATTTTTTAGGATACTTTAAGCATTTTTCAGAATTTTTTTTTATTTAAAAGTCCGATTTTTTTTAAATTTTTTTTTTAAGTTTAGAAACTTAGAAACATAGAAACATAGAAAGATGTCGGCAGATAAGAACCTTTCGGCCCATCTAGTCTGCCCAATTACATGGATACTTTACCTGGATTTATCTTTTGTTTAGGATAGCCTTATGCCTATCCCATGCTTGCTTAAATTCAATTACTGTTTTGGCCTCAACCACTTCAACTGGAAGACTGTTCCATGTATCCACCACCCTCTCAGTAAAATAATGCTTCCTGATGTTACCTTTAAACCTTTGCCCCTCTAATCTAAGACTATGTCCTCTTGTTTTGCTACTTTGTTTCCTTTTAAATATACTCCCTTCCTCTACATTGTGGATTTCCTTTACGTATTTAAATTTACTTATTTTTTCTGTAACAGCCCTTTTTATTATCATTCCCTGGACCTCATATGTAAATTTATGCATAACAGCGTTTCATTTTCACACATTCATACAAACGGTTTTGCTAATTTATTCACCTCCCTCGTCTGCGTCTCAGCTGCTTCGGCTCTGTGCGATCGGCTCCTGCTCGGGCTTTTTCCGTTGTTTTCACAGGTTAATCCAGATGTTTTTGGGGGTTTTCTGCGTGCATTCGGTGGGTTTTGCGGTTAGTTTTCGTCAGGTTTACGGCAGCTTTTCCCTGCAATTCGGGGACCCTGTGGTGTTTGCTGAATACACCGCAGGGTCACCGAAATGGGATCGGCAAAAGGAACCGAATTGAAGAGAACGAAAAGTCACCGAACGTGCGGTGACTTTTCGAATCTCTTTGAATAACCCTGTCAGATTGATTTTGACAGACGAAAAACTTAACGGGAGGCAATTGTGGTTCTTAATTCTGATTGGCTGAATCGTGTGAAAAAACAGTACGCACACCGATTTCTGTGCGCAATGTAATGCGCATGCGTTTTTGCGCTTCTTTTTTATGCACGTTATTTTTGACGGATGAAAAAATGCACTCGGATTGTAATACCAGCGTAAATTTACGGGTGTTAACGTTTAACGCTTCGCGCACAAATTAACACACTGTGCGAGCGTTTTTGCGCAAAGAATTTAATAGAGAGAATTTAATGTGTGGGTCTCTATTGCTCAGGATTCTATGCTACGACGGACTTTTAGGCTGGCGGCACACGAGCGTTAACAGAGAGAGGAAGGAACGTCCGTGAAAGTGGGCGTTCCTTCCACTCTCTGCGCTCAGCGTACAAAGCGCGATCTTCCTATGGAGAATCGCGCTTTGTATCCTGTCAGCGTCCGTTTAGCTTTTTGACGGGGAGGGCTTTTTCACGTCCGGTGGATGGCTTTCCCCGTCAAAAACGCACGGACGCACATGAGCCGTAAATACGCTCGTGTGCCAGGGGCCTAAACTGTGCGGCAACACGGACGTGATCACTGCATTCGTCTGACACGGGCCTTAGATCTCATGTATTCCTTCTTCAGCAAAACTGCATTATCACACAGTTAATGTCCCATGTTGTTGGGATTCCTGAGTCCTGAATTAATATTCGTAGAAGACGTCTTTTTGACAAATTTAGATGTCCAGTTCTGCACAGTCAGATTTGTTTCCAGCTCCTTGAGATGCTCATGGATGTTAATAGAGTACAAGCCCTCTGACCTATGGAAGGGCTGCTGCAACACTAATCCCCTCCAAGATGGACTTGATGCATGGTGATGACTGGACACCTCGTCTGATACACTTTGGCATGCTCCAAGAGTACAGCTGCACATTTACATATGCAATGACCTAGATTAGCATTCGCTATCGCAACCCATCAGACCTAATTAAAGTAATGGAGCTTTCACATAGCCTTAAGTGGGAAAGGGGATGTGGAGCCACAGACAAGGCCATGTATGCTCATAGCTTGTCAAGATATAACAAGCATCCTTCTACTTGATTAAAACAATATATTCTGCACATATTATTTCAGGCACGTTGTGTTTCTTGCGCATGAGAATCTAAAAAGCCGAAAATGATACGCGCTCATACTTGGGAGAGGAAAAAGAAGATACGACTGAATAGGATGAGTGGCCTCAGAGAGACTTCTCTTCCACGAACCACGTGGAAAAGGGTGATAAAATAGATTTCAAATTCTCCAGTGAATGAGATTCAAATTGGAACGGAAATGCTAAAGGACATGAATGAGCATCAAAATTTACCAGATTTATGACTAGCAACTGGCCTTTTCGCTACCAGGAAATGTTAGGCAAGTAGAGAACAATACAGAACACTATAATCAGACGTTTCACTACATACCACCAAATACGGGGTTCACAGACAAAGCAAATTCCTGTAGAATTAATTTGCCTAACCATGCCCTTCAGATCCACTTCAAGTTGTTCACCGATATTCATTTGTCAATTTTCCTTTTCTGATTATTTTTGTTATAGAATATAAGGTTCAGTACATATAAAAAAAAACAACCTTCCAGGCAATGGGTCCAAGCTAAAGGAAGATACAAAACTACAAATATATTTGCTATCCGATCCAGGACCTGCACCTTACTTGCAATACCACAATACAAAAAGAAAGTGGCTCGGTCCTCATTTTCCTACAGAGCACCGCAGTTATGGAATAACCTCCCAGACGCAATCAAATCTTCCCCCAGTCTTAAATCACTCAAGAGCTCCCTATTAACATACCTCAATACAGAATGTACCTGTAAACATGTAACATAATGACTATTTCCTACATATTTATTTTCTGTTAATCTGTATATTTGTGTTGTTTTTTTTTTTTAATATCTTGCATTTATTACTTTGTATTTCTGTAACAACTGTAACATTTCAATGTTCTTGAACCCAGGACATACTTGAAAACGAGAGAAATCTCAACGTATCTTTCCTGGTAAAATACTTTAATTAATTAATTTATTTATTTATAAAGAAAAAAAATACATGCTACCAAGATTAGAAAGAAAATGATTTGCACCATTTGAGAGTGTTTTGATTAGCAGTGGTGTATTTAGGTTTTGTGCTGCCCTAGGCCTAAACTCGTGCACCCCCTAATTTTAATTTGACACACCCCTTCCTGTCAAGGCCACACCTCTTCCTGTTCAAATACTGATATGTATAAATTCAGCCATTTTTACAAAGATCAGTCATGCATGTCAAGTATACTGGATCACAGCCGCTCTAATAGATTGAATTAGCAGGTGGTCTCACTGAGATCTCAGCATATCCTATCACTCTCAGACAGCCTTTACATGCTGAGTGAGATCACTGATGTAGGGCTGAGGTGGGGAACCTTTTTTTCCTGCCAAAGTCCATTTGGAGATTTAGAAGATCATTTGAGGGCCAAACAAAATTAACAACTTAAAATTTAGTCTGCTATTTAGGATTAAAATTCAGTCACCCCTGAGGTAATGGTTGGAACTGCTTCTCTTTGGTGAGGTGCGTGATGTTAACTTGTACAGATGTTGCAACCCGCAACAGATTTTTCAGGTTTGTGTCAGTCTGGAGCGCATTTAATTCACTTCACCCTCCCACTCCCCATTTAATTAATTTTATCACCCTTCAATTCAGCTCACTACCCCTTTAATTAATTTCACCTGCCCTTAATTAATTAATTACACTCCCCCTTAATTCATTTTACGCCCCCCTGCCCCCTCAATTCATTTCTCCCCCTCAATTCATTTCACCCTCTTAAATTTATTCTCCCCCCTCAATTCAATTCTCCCCCTAAAATTTATTCTCCCCCTTAATTCATTTCACTCCCCTCAAATTTATTCTCCCCCTTAATTCATTTCACTCCCCTCAAATTTATTCTCCCCCTAATTCATTTCACCACCTCAATTCATTTTTCCCCCCTTAAATTTACTCTTCCCCCTTAATTCATTTCATACCCCCCATCCTGAGGGCTGGACCAAATGCCAGTGGTTGTTTTCCCTAACCTTACCTATCAGGCTGCAGCTGAGCCTGGCTTCCACCTCCTTCCTGAGTCCTCCTCCAGGCACACAGCTGGTATCCTTAGCCTGGGGGAGCGCACACAGCCTGCCAAGTGTGAGTCCAGCCTGTCACCCCTGCAAGAGTCTTGTGAGCGAGCGGAGGCCTTGCCATCGTGCCCTGCAGCCTGACGGTGTCATCATCATGGGCAGGGCGATCGACTCACGCGCAAATGATGACGTCGGCAGGCTGCGACGGCAAGGCCTTTGCTGGCGGACTCAAGATTTTTTTGGCCCCCCAAAGTGCCCAGTTTTCCGGCGGAGTGCCGCGGAGGGCAGATTATCATGCTGGGGCAGCTTTTTTTCACACTTAGGGCGGCTTTTTCACCGCCCCCTGGAAATTGACTCCCTAGGCCTAGGCCTTGTCAGCCTAGGCCAAGATACAGCACAGTTGATTAGGTGAATTGCATCTCATATTTGAAGGTGTGACCATAACCTAAATCATATATGAGGATACGGTGGTCCAAGGGTAAGGCTAGGGTCAGACGAGCGCGTTTTCTACAGACTGTGCGCCCGTGCAGTACGAACGCACTTTTTGACGGAAGACACAGTAGTGGCCACACAGTCCATTTTTGTGACTGACGTTATTTTTGACGGTTGTAGGAGGGAAAATAAATTAAAATCAAAAAACATTTTGTCCGTCAAAAATGCTGGATGTATAAATGCAGTCCGTCTGACCAGAGAGGTAGATAGGGTACCGTATACAGGGACCGATATCTTGTGTCAGGGGGGGATCCGTGACAGCCTGGTAAGCCCAAACTACATGCACTAACTCTCCCCAATCACTGCCATAATATTATGCACTCTATGCAATGTCTTTACACATAATGATGTGGGTTCTCAATGCACGATCCCTGTTGGTGCTTGAATGTGATTTCTGTACCAGGATTTCTTTGTTTCTACTCTACTATCCCTGCCCACCCGATTACATATCTTCCTCTACCGATCTATGACCACCTCATAAGAAAACATTTTATATTTTATCCAAATATATACAGTGAAATACCGTAACTGCCCCTTGAACACCTGTGACTTGGACACAATTAACCGTATGCATCAGGACGGTTTACCCGTCAAGCAAAAAGATGTACTATGCGTGCAGTAAAGCTTTTATGCTGTAAGAAATAATAACAGATCCATATACTTTGGTTTTAACTAAATAATAGTTATAACACATTATAATAGTTACATACTAATTTCTCCCATATGAAATTAATTTTCCCCCAATTCAAAGTGCATAGATTGAATGCACATGTTTTCAGGCTGGGGAAGCTTTATTCCTCAGCAATACTTCCTGTTCAGACAGATTTCAACAAAATGCTATGAAAAAAGAATTCCCAGGCTCCTAAGACATGGCAGATTACATTTTAAATGCTTTAATATACAGTATTTTTCTCCACTGCCAAATTAGAGAAGTGTAGCTGTAACACAAGGTTTCCAGATCCCTAGTGATATAGATTTACAAACGACTTGCATTGAAGCAAGCATAATGTGTGCAGATATATCGACATCCCGGGCATGCTGTTATAGGTGGTAGGTGAGGCACCGACTCACCTGTCGGTAAGGCTGGAATAAGGGGTTGTTAGCAAAAGCAGCTCTGAGTTTTTCAGTGGTTCAGCAGCTACAGGGTTCATGGGTGCCCTGGAGTCGATAGGCCTCTGCAGCTGCATTATATCCCTTCTTTTCCTGTAAGGGAAAATATGCGGTCTGCACACCTGCTTAACCCTACCTCCTGCTAGTTGGGCACTCAGAGCAAGTCAGAACGTATGTAGCACTCGACATGCCAGAACGCTACATGACGAGAGAGCATCACATGGTCTGATCCCAGTCGAGGTGCAGACTGCATTTTCTCTAGATCGGTCGAGTCCTGTTCAGTTCCTCAGCAACTGCTGAATTTCTACATTGCAGCAGTTCAGTTTGCTGCAGCAGTCTCACTGAACGCTTTGGCTGTGAATATTGAAGCAAAAGGGCAGAGGATTGCTTAATGAATGGTGCCGTTTCTGCAATATCCACAGTTGTCCATTTTATTACCACTTTAGTTTTAATGTTTACCATGTTCCAATAAATACTTAGGGTTATATTACAATCCTAGCGTTAAAACGCGGGTGCAAGGGAGGAAAAACTGCGCCCGCAGTTTTCCCCCTTGCGCCCACGTCTTAACGCTGGATTACAATGCAGGAGCAAAAAATGCTGCCTGCATTGCTACTGCGCGTTAACCCACGGGATGCTCGCGGCAGCGCTGAGTGCAGCCGCGAGCATCCACTCGATGGAGTCCATAGGACTACATTGAGTTTCCCCCTGCCGGGCACATGACCAGCTGGATCTCGCAAGGCGAGATCTGGCCGGTCGGCGTAGTGATACACAGGCAGAGGCTGGGGGGACTTTTTCCCCCAGTCTTTCCCTGCTCCCGCCGGCCGGAGGAGGTGGTTGGAGCCGCGGTCCTTGCTGCAGAACAGGAGGTGCGTATACACTTCTGTTTTTTATTTTTAAGCTGGTGTTAATGGATTCTGCAGAAGCGGAATCCGTTAACACCAAGTCCAGGCTGTGGTTAACTTTTTGCTAACCACAGCCGGACATTAATCAGCGCTAGTAGATTATAATACTAACGCTGATTAACACTTTGCGCTCCCCATGTTAAGTATAAGGAGCACAAAGTACAGTAACCTCGCGCTGAAAAGCGCAAGGTACCAAACGCAAATGGGTTACTTAACCCGTTTGCGTTTGGATTGTAATATGCGGTAGACACCGCAGGTAACGTTAATGCTCACGCAAGATTCTCAAAATATATAATTATATACGTTATGTGACTGTCCCATCAGAATACCATATCAATATATATCAAAATAAATGTAGATTTTTAGATTTCAATCATTTTCACCATATGAATCTATTTTCCACGTTATCATCCAAACCTTTGTAGTTATATGAAAAATTACAAATAGTGCAGCGCTCACACGTGTATCACCAATCGTGTTTACAAATAAATTTGCAAGCCTTTATAAATCATAGACCAATATTTAGGCATGTAATGCCTGATGGGTATGCCCTGAATACCCACAAGCGGATTACCTTGAGCGAGTACACTCAGGGAAATGTGAGTGAAAAATCTCTATTATATTTCTGTTTGCCTATTAAAATGAATCAATTTTACGCTATATGGCACATATCTCTTTTTGACTCTTTTCATGTGACATATCAACGATTGGAGCGTGTCTGAGACAATTTGTATTGTCCTATTACATGCCTTAATATTGGTCTATGATTTATAAAGGTTTGCAAATTTATTTGTAAACACGATTGGTGATACACGTGTGAGCGCTGCACTATTTGTAATTTTTCTTATATTCTTTATAGTGGTGTTTTGGGAGTAATCACTTTAATTATAGTGTTCAGCGACCCAGGTTTATCCTAGTGTATCTCCCCCTAAGCGCCACAGGAACTTTCTTGTTCATTTGATCTTTGTGGTTATATATTTGACAGGTTACCCTTTATAAAAAATAAAAAAAACTGAAATTTTCTGAGGAAATATATTTTAACTGAAATCAGGAAAACAATTCTCTCTTGTATTTAATTTCATCTTTATTCGTCCTACATGAGCAGGTTAGGGACCATTGGACAGGCCAGTCTCAGACTTTTTCAGTGACACCTCATTTGACCATGCAGGATATAAAGAACCAGAGATATAGGGGATCAAATTTCCAACAGTCCCTTGTATCTCCTACGAAGGGATTACAGCGGGGGGGGGGGTTGCCCCCTGAGCCCCTTTTCTGGATCCGCCAGTGCTTTGGCAGCACCAGTGACAGCGATCACTAAAAAAACGCGTATATTACGCGTGTCAAAAAACGCGCAGGTGTGAACCCAGCATGAGATGGTGTTGGGCATTTCAACAGCACTCACTGCACACTATTGTTCTGGATAAGATATAGATATCATAGTTTGGTAGATTTGTACGCATTCTACTTAAAACTTGCAGTCAGGCTTTATTGTCTTGTATGCCACTCATATTTAATATATATTTCATAAACACATACACATAGCTTTTTGGCAGAACTTTAAGACAAACCTTGTTATGTAGTCAGCCAAAGTGAGGAATTATAGAGTGCAAAATGCCACTTGATATCTTAATTAAAAGATTTCCATGCCAGAAGGAAAGCAATGTGTTGACATGAGTGGGTTTGTGTGTGCCTTAGTGTACCACATTTCTAATAGAGGCCAAAAAAGTCTCCACGGCAGACATCATACGAGGTCACAATTTTACATTTTCAGCTTCCCAGGTCTTAGAGTTGGCATGCAGTACAACACGTATTTAAGTCTATCATGGGAAGAAGGGGGTTGTGGGTTCTTAATGAATTTGCAATCACATGGTAAAATGAATCAGAGAATAATTCATTTGAAACTTGTCGTTATGCAAGAAGCTCAAGAATTTGACTGTGGCAGCCCAGAACCTCCCATAGGGCAAGAAAAAAAAATAATAACCAGGGCAATTAAAGGGTGACTTCACGGATACTGCTTTAGCACAGAACATTCTTGCCAGCTGAATAAATACTTTGACATTTGTACATAGTGAGCTCTGGCACAGTATTTTCTGCTGATAAATGAATGGGGACATTGTATGAGAAAGCGGCAAGATCTGCTTTGGAGAGCCATGGATTTGGAGAACTCATCTCAAAAACATAATAGTGATAATAGTCAAATAAAAATGTATTGTACTGTTTTGGTGAGGTGCTCTTTATAGCATTTTACGTATGTTCTGTGTGTATATAAAATAGAGCGTGTGAAATGGATAAGGACCAAGATTGAGCTGAAATGTCGGTCTGTCATATTTTAAAAGGCTTAATAGATTTATTTATGCTTTATCTATCCTTGAGTGCATCCACTACTCTCTCCTGTATTCTATCTGGAATATTCGGAGGGCAACTCCTATTTCTTACTGTATATATATTTATATATATTAACTTACGTTTGTAGAGTAGGGCTGTTATGAGGATCTATGTTGAGAAGCAATTTTGAGTGGGGTCAATATGTTTAGCTATATGACAACCAAAAAAGCATATTTATGTTTTTTGAGGGGAATATTAAAATTGCAAATTAGAGAGAGAAAAA
Source organism: Leptobrachium leishanense (assembly GCA_009667805.1). Classification (NCBI taxonomy): domain Eukaryota; kingdom Metazoa; phylum Chordata; class Amphibia; order Anura; family Megophryidae; genus Leptobrachium; species Leptobrachium leishanense. The sequence goes on along the minus strand of CM019071.1, from coordinate 111,320,224 downwards.
AATGGAGCTCCTCAAAAACTGTTTACCTTTAAATCCCGCTAAGGAGGTTTTTCACATCCCAAGAAAAGAAGAAAAAAAGGAAATTCTGCCTATACATTTCCACAAAAGAATGATTTTAACAGTTCAAAATCTCCAGCGGTGCATATAAAACAGAAGCACTCACCCAATTAATTTGCTGAAATCTCATTAAAAAAATTCACTTTGACAAAGTCATAGACTTGTGACCCAAATTGAGGTTACCTTCACATGGTGTGTTGGTTTTTCTTCTAAGGTTTTGATTTTATTATATTTTTTGTGCAACGCATCACTAATGTTAAAACTAACTAAGCATCACTTCACTCGTTATACCATCAAATTACTAATAATATTTTGAAAGAAGTATACAGGATTGGAAGCAAACTTTAAACAGCTGTGAATGCATTAACATTTTAATAGGCAGCAAAGCCTGCGACAAAGCAAACTTTAAAAATCAACAATTATTGCAGTACACATAAATATTTGTATAGTATGGGTAAACAGAGATCAAAAATTAACTCAACCTTATTTGCGACTTGGTGAGGTCTCCCTTTTATTTAAATTATCAATGAAAAAGAATAGAAATTCTACGTGAACGGTGAACCACTGCTATTTAACACAAACCCCACTATGTGATACCAATCATGATATGAAGAGCTAGATTACATACCGAACGCCAACTGTAGTGTTCAGATATGTAAGTGTTAACGTCAGAATAAGTGCCCCCCCCCATGTTACATCGGTAACCCTAAACACGGTAAAAATCTGTTTGCTCTGCTTGCACGTGCTTAACCCTTTCGCTGCTGAGGCTTTTCACACCTCTGTGCTGAGGTCATTTTTACCGGTTTTACTCATCATGTTTAAACGTGTTTTGAAGGCTTATTTTAGTATATGACCCAGACATATTATATATCGTTCTTTCCGTCAGACTCGGTAGATTCATAATATGTCATTATTATATGTATACGTTATGTCATGTCTGTATATTATAACAAAAAATGCAATAAAATATGTATTTTCAATAATTTACAATGTGTAAAGTGTTTTTTTTCACATTTTAACATGCGAGCAATTGCGGTTATATTTTGTATGGGGTGCGCTTGTTAAAAAAATTAGAGATGGGGTCTCGTTACATTTTTTTTTGGGAAAATTACGCGATTTTTTAACAAACGCACCGCATACAAAAATCGTTAGTGCAGCATCATTGTTCACATTATAATTGAAATGGGAACAATATTGCTGCATTAACGAACCAAAAAAAAAGAAAAAAAAATGTTTATTTTTTTTCTATAATTTTTTTTTAAATATATTTTTATTTTTAATTTTAATTTTTATTTTTTTTAAAAAACTTTTTTCACATTCGAGTTTGGTATCGTTGGAACGGCCATGCTCTGGCCGATCCAACCATACCAAGCATTAACCCCTAACTGCCACGGATCGGGAGATAGGGAGTTCATTGGAACTCCCTATCTCCACAGTTGGTGGCAGTTAGGGGTTAACTCTAGGACTGGCGTCATCGTGCTACGCACAATGACGCCAGTCCTCAGGGGGAGTTCCCGGAGGCTTGGCCGACATCCAAGATGTCGGCCAGCTCCGGGAAAGGATTGCGAACCGGCGCTTTTCAGCGCCGATTCGCGATCTAGCTTCCCAGGGGTTAATGCCAGGCACCATTTGGAAGGGCAGGCTGTGCCCTTCCAAATGGTGCCTGGGTTAACCCCCGCAATGCCGCGATCGGGAGGGAGAGAGGTCCGAAGGACCTCCCCCCTCCCTTTCAGGCGCCTCCTCCGCACATGCGGGGGGGCGCCTGAATTAGGTGTCATCGCGCTGCCGCGATGACACCTAATTTCAGCGGCTGCGGTTCCGGATGCCGGGCTGACAGAGGATGTCAGCCCGCACCGGGGGGGCCAGCGATCGGCCGGAACCCGGCCGAACGCTGACCCCAATGGGAGGACGCGCTGAGCGCGTCCTCCGCATTGAAGTGGTTAATGTACTTTGCGCATCCTATACTTAAGTTGGTGAGAGCAATCAGTAATTAGCGTTAGGGTAAGTAAGGTATTACAAAGTTCAGGCGCTAATTACTGCACCGATGGGCCAAACAAACTTTTACCGTGTCCTAAAAGATGGTACTAAATGATTCCAGTTTTGCAGAATCATTTAGCACCACCTAACCCCCTCCAATGAATCCGATACTCCCCTCTCATCCCGCGGCAAAAAACGGCAGTCCAATCTGCTGCTTCTTGCCGCCAGAAGCAGAGTGAGACTGGGGACAAATAGTCCCGCCCTGGCAGTGCAACCCTCTGTGTTAACCGTGGCAGCGTGAAAACGCTACCGTGAGCATCACCAAGGGTAGTGCCTCATTCTAGGACAAGGTGCTGGAGTAATACCTGCCCCGGAACCTCATGCTAAAATGAGGACGCTACGGGGAAACCTGCTGGTGTAGGTTTTCCCCGTTAGCATCCCCGTTTTAGCATGAGCTTTGTAAGCTAGCCCTAAGTAATTAGAATGGAAACAATTCTGTATTCTGTTGTACATTTATACAAACACCCCACTCATCCCTAACCACCTTACCCTCGGTACCTTAACACTTGAACCCAATCCTAACTCAACCAGCCGAAATTTTGCCCATGCAATACAACTTCACTGACTTCATCCAAAACAACCTCCTTAACAGAAAATGCACCAGCCAACAACAAACCCCTTAAAATGCATCACCCAATTGATAATTCCATGCCATTCCTAACATTCTTACGATACCACTCCATTCCAAACCACATTTCATTGTACCCATAATGCCAACCAAAATCAATTCCTCCACCAATAATCAGTTACAAACCCAGCGCCAGACCATTCTTGTTCACTCTCTAATGCCAACCGCATCCAACAGTGCACCCAATACTAACCTCATCGCCAACCCATCCAAAAGCCCTACCACATTCGAATCGACAGCACTCCTCAATACCAACACTATTCAGTGCAGCCAGGAATGCCAAGCTCTTCCAGCAGCACCCTTAATGAGTGGCAAGGCTATAAAGTAGTGCATGGTCTTCGGCACCTTTATTATCATCCACATATTTGCAGGTACTGGCAGTCAACCTCTTGTAGCTGGGCACGTGGACCATCTTTTGGTCTTCAGGCAGAACACAGGGAATTAAGTAGCTTATTGGAATTGGGATAGCTGATCCAAATTATGATTTTTTTTGTTTTAGTTTTTTTATATCAACATATGTATAAAATGCCTCAAATCAGGGTTGTATGAACATGAAACAGTTTTTCCTTTCATGTAGGAATGAAAGAACGTTAAGGTCCATCACACAAATGATATGGGCCCTATACCTTTGTTGACGGTAACAGCTGACAAGGAGAAAAAGTTGTGTCGAGCCAAAATTCCTTACTGGCTTCCTCTTATTTTACCTATTCCAACCCAGCCACTATATTAGCTGATCGAGTCGGGAGTACGAAGCTGCAAAGAGATATCAGCAGCAACAATGCATGCTGCCTCTGGTATAGGTTCCTGGAGTCCACAGTACTTCATGGAGCCAAGCACGACCCTCTTGCAATCTCTGCATGAGTAGGATCACACAGGAGACACAGAGGATGCACAAAGGATAGTTTCTTTATTTCCGCCCATTCTTCTAATGGCCATGGCATCGGTTCGCACTATCCTCTTCACCATGGCATCAGAGATGTGGTTTGGATTTTTTGGGCTATTCATTTTAATGTGCCAAGTAATTTTGCTTTTGCAAAACCACTTAACACTACGATCTTACAGTTGGTATTTCTTTCAGAAATAACAGCTCCAAAAGAGAAGAATAAGGCCTGTGTCAGTCGAGCGCACTCTTTGCGTCCGTCTGACCGCACTCTTTGCTGTCCGTTGTAGCTTTTCAAAGGAGTCAATAGAGAACAACACACGAAGCATGTGCGCACTTTTTCATGCGCACACAACGCATGTTGCAACGGACGCCAAAATGGCATCAACGTGAAAAAGTTAGACGAACGTAGAGAATAAACTGCATACAGTTTTTTTCTTTTTCTCATCAGTCAAAATTAACTGATACAATGTAACCACAATCTCATCAGTTAAAAAATACGTCCGTTATTGTGCGCAGTCAGTGCGCTTGTCTGACCCCAGCCTTAGCTAGCTTAGAATAACTTGTTTTTCACATTCTTGCCACTAATTAATGGATCCTATACTGAGTATAGGAGTCGTTAATGTACAGTAATAACCAAGCCGAGAGGTAAGTTGGTGGTTGAAATAGGAACTCTAATCATTAATTGTTGGAGTCCAATTCTATATGCCTCCTGCAACCACACAAGCAGGGCCGGTGCTAGACTATTTTGCGCCCTAGGCAAGACCAGCTACTTGCGCCCCCCCCAAAAAAAAACTGAATATTACTGTGGAGCTCTGTGATACCCTCATAAACACCGCACATTACTGCCCCCAGCACACACAGGTATATATTGCCCCCAGCACACATAGGTATATATTACCCCCCAGCACACATGGGTATATATTGCCCCCAGCTCACATGGATATATATGCTTGTTCTTTGGAGTGGCTGCTCTGTCCATTATTTTTGTCTTTGTCTGACCATAAGGGCATTACCCATCTGAAATGCATGTGGTACAGGAATCCTCTATAATTTTGTGATTGTCCAAAGGTTCTGCGATAAACCCTATGGATGTCAACTAGCCAAAATAGACACTGGAGCGTCTATTGAGGGATCTAAAACTCTACCCCCAGATGCTTATTGCCTACAATTCTCAGAATTCCTTAAGCAATAGTCAGAAAATCATGGTAGCTGTTCAGAAACATCTGGGGCCAGGGTGGGCAGAGTTTGAGATCCCCTGCTTTTATCCAAGCTCTATATATCTCATAGTTCAGCTGGTCTTTCTGGACCTTTTTTTCCAAAATTCTTCACCATTTTTCACTGCAACAATTGATATATAGATGCAGGAAAAAAGGACAAGGTATGGATAAAGGAGGGACCAATAATATGCATAGCAAATGAAGGAGAGCCAGTATAGGGATTAGGCAAACTCCTTCATCCTCAAAGGTTTAAAAAATGTCATTATAACTCTGTGATATGGTTGTTTTATTATTAATGCTCTTTTTAAGATCAAGATTCTTTAGCTCATTTAAAAAATGATAAGCACATAGCGCACACACTCTGATCACTCACACACTCTGATCACACACTGATCACACACACACTCTGATCACACACCCACACACACTCTGATCACACACCCACACTCTGATCACACACACACACTCTGATCACACACACACACTCTGATCACACACACACACTCTGATCACACAAACACACTCTGATCACTCACACACACTCTGATCACTCACACACATTCTGATCACTCACACACACACTCTGATCACTCACACACACCCACACTCTGATCACACACACACTCACACACACACAAACCACACCTGACCCGCTGGTTATATACTCACAGGTTAGGTTGTCTGTCTGTCTCCTTCCACTTCCCCTCCCTGCACGTGCTGGATGCTTCCAGCACACAGGGGAGGCTCTGCATCCGGCTGCTGTGGAGGAGGAAGGGGCGGAGCCAGCATGTCCCCGGGCCCTGTGAGCTGCTGGCCTGGCAGTGTCCTCCTTCTCTTCTCTTTCCCCGGTGGGCCTTCATTTCTGGTGCAGCGTGTGGGAGTTTCATCCCACACGCTGCCCAATAAATGGGAGACAGTGGCAAACGCCCCCCCCTATCCGGACCCCCGGGCTTCGTCTCCCACGGCACCTCGTCTCCTTCACATGAGACCCCCACAGCCAGCGACTGATGTGAGGGCGCACGCAACACGTGCCGGCGTCAGCCGCTGGCATCAAGGAGGAGCATTTCTATTGGCTCGTGGGCGACGGAGGCGTGCTGCGGGCCTGCGGCTGGTGTGCGAGTTTGCCGGCTGCGAGTACGTTGTGGCGCCCGGGAGGACACAATGATTTTTCGGTGGTCGGGCCCGGCTGCGCCCTAGGCGCCCGCCTAGCTCGCCTAGTGGCAGCGCCGGCCCTGCAGACAAGCCACACAAACAGGTAACCTTGCATTAACACGCCCACAGATAATAAATATTTTACAGACCATATACACTACTCAAATACCTTCTGCATCCACACACAAACTATGGGCCCTATTACAATCTTCGTGAAACGTTTGCGCCGTTGCAAAAACGCATTAACGCGAGGGGTAAAACCCTATGTGCTGAGCATCGTATTACAATGTCAGCGCAACAAACGCGAGTATACGTCTACCGCGGGTGAACCTGCGTGAACCCTGCGCGAGCGTACTGTACTGCACGCATCCTATACTTAACATTGTGAGCGCAAATGCGTTTGTACGCTGGTACGTGGATGGTATTACAATCTATGCACAGTTTGTAACGCACAGCCTTTGCGCGCATAATTTTAGCAACTCCTAAAAGCTAGTGTTAGGCTAGGGACAGATGAGCGCATTTTCTGCGGCCACCGTCAAAATGTACGTCGATGCGTGCGCACGCATTTTTTCACGGAATACGCTTAAGTGGTCAGACGAAGCGCAATTCTGGACGTATTTCATGACGATGGGGTAAAAAGAAGTCTAGGGAAATCCGGCTGTTTGAACGTTATGTTGGCCGCACACTAGCAGCGTCTGACGTCTCCTAATCACGCACACACGCTGCCATGCGGCCGCAGCGCACTCTGTACGTCAGTACCAGCGGTTTAACGTTCTCGAAAAAATGCGTTCATTTTCCACTTGCGTTGCGCAGCCGGACTTTTGTGCGACCGTACTCGTATATTGGCCGTCATTGCCCGGCATCTGCTGCTAGTGCGGCCGTGATTATGTGCGCCAGAACGCGCGTTCGCACTGCCTCAGTCTGACCCTAGCCTTAATGGTAAATTCTATCAACCTGGCCGAAACCAAATACACCAGTCTAAAAAAAAAAAAAAAAATGCAGCAAAGTATAGTTACACATTCTACTCATGCCAAACCAATAAAATGGAGAAGTTGTGTGTGCATTTATTATTGCTGCAGCATATATGCTCAGATTGACTTTGACAAGCGCAAAAACTTAACGTGAGATAATTGTGATTCTTAATTCTGATTGTCTGAATCTCGTGAAAAAAACTGTCCGCACACTGATTTCTGTGCGCAACGTTACTGCACACGCATTTGTGCGTGCCGTATAACGCGCGTTATTGCTCGATGGGTGAAAAAATGCACAAGGATTGTAATTCCAGCGTTGATTTCCCCGCGTTAACATTTAACGCTTGGCGCACAAATTCACGCGTTGCGTGAACGTTTTAACGCGAAGATTGTAATATATTTCTAAATGTGTATACACATCCATGCAGCCCGGTTGCTGCAGCAGGTTATTGCAAATTGTGTGGATTGGGGTCGAGGACCGCTCCAGATTTATGTGCGTTCAAGCACCTATGATGTAAATCCGGCCCTGATTAAAGGGGAATCAATATCCCACAGATTAGGGAAAACCTTGATATGATATTTGATTTGATACTTTGATTATTTTCCCCACATTTTTTTTTTTTTTTAAATTATAGGGAAGCAGCCTTTCTTATAGATTAAAAACTGTCACATTCCAATTTGTTGTCCCATTGAAAGTATTTACGAATTCATGTGATATTGTTATTGATGGTTTTACTTTCCATGTAAGTTCTGTGGTGTAGTTTTTACCAAATCAATAAAAGTTTATTTTTCTTACAGGGTTATTCAAAGAGATCCGAATTGTGGCCGAAAGGTAACCGAACAGTGAAATTCAGCGTATGGTTACCTTTCCTGGCCATTCGGCTATTCTGAGAGCAGGCAGTTCACTAAATTTTGGCGAATTGCCTGCACATACGGTGTCTGTTCGGTGCCTGTTCGAGGGCAGTGAAATCCCCATAGAGAAGCAATGCTTTATCTATTCAGAGAACAAAAACCAGCAGTGAAAAGTTGCCGAATTGCCCTGCTGTTCGGTGGTTTCATTCGACAGGTTTATTCAGGCGAATCCCATAGGCTTCAATGTTAAAAATATTCCCATTTTAACTCAATATCTAATAAACCGTTGATTATAATATTCTGCAGTAAAAAGGCTCTTTATGTATAGATTTTATAGGATCTTTTAGGCATTTTTCGGGATTTTTTATCGTTTATTCTTTGTTCTGTAAGTATTATTATTATCTTTCTTTGGATCTTATATGTAAATTTCAGACATTTTCGTTCTGTAGTTTCTTTGCAAACAGCGTTTCACTTTTCAAACATTCAAGTGTACTGTTTTTTTTTTTTTTCACTCCATTCCTCTGCGGTGTCTGCTTTTTCCGGCGGCTGCTCTGTGCTGTGATCAGCGGCTGCTCGGGTTTCTCCGGCGTGTTCGGCGGGGTTAATCCAGATATTTTTGCAGGTTTCGGTGTGCGTTGGCCAGTTTTTGCGGTGAGTGTTCGGCGGGTTTGCGGCGGCTTTTCCCTGCGCTATGATGGCACTGTGGTGCTTGCTGAATACACCACAAGGTCGCCGAAATGGGATTGCCAAATCGCACCGAATTGAAGAGAACGAAAAGTCACCGAATGTGCGGTGACTTTTCGATTCTCTTTGAATAACCCTATTATAGTTACATGCTGTTACTCTGGTCTGGGCAGGCATTCTGCACATTGTGCCATCCTTTTTGTTTTCCTTTCCAATAATAGCACAGTGTTCGTGGAAGATCTATCAGAGCAGGCATTTCCCAAACTGACTGCTGGGAAAGGAGATATCCGATGACACGTTTAAAACCATTGAGCTCTCGAGTATGACCCATTGTACTACCTATGTTTGTCTATGAAGATTATTTTGGCTACGTGCTGGATTTTATGCACCAGTTAGCAATCACAGTGCCTGATACAGCTGAACTCAAATTGTAGCAGTTCCCACATTCTTTTGGCCATATAGGTATATATACAAACTGTAGATATACACACACACAGGCTGAGCACCCCTCTACTGGAAAATCAAAAACCAGAACACTCCATAAACGGAAGGTTTCACATCTTTACCCACCTCCTGCCACATTTGTGTCTATTCCTTGTTCCCCTTGGCATGCCACAGTGTTCCTCAGCACCAGCGAGGGAAACAATGTGACACACCGCACAGCGTAAGCAAGAGAAACACCAGGAAACACAGCACAGCACCTGCGAGGGATACACCACACAGCACCAGCAAGGGATATGCTGCAAAGCGCCAGCGGGAACCATTCAGGTGCTGTTCAGCGTGTTCCTCACTGGAATATGTCCATTGCAACCCTCTGGCTGGCTGAGGCTAGGGTCAGACTGAGGCAGTGCGAACGCGCGTTCTGGCGCACATAATCACGGCCGCACTAGCAGCAGATGCCGGGCAATGACGGCCAATATACGAAGTACGGTCGCACAAAAGTCCGGCCGCGCAACGCAAGTGGAAAATGAACGCATTTTTTCGAGAACGTTAAACCGCTGGTACTGACGTACAGAGTGCGCTGCGGCCGCATAGCAGCGTGTGTGCGTGATTAGGAGATGTCAGACGCTGCTAGTGTGCGGCCAACATAACGTTCAAACAGCCGGATTTCCCTAGACTTCTTTTCACCCCATCGTCATGAAATACGTCCAGAATTGCGCATCGTCTGACCACTTAAGCGTATTCCGTGAAAAAATGCGTGCGCACGCATCGACGTACATTTTGACGGTGGCCGCAGAAAATGCGCTCATCTGTCCCTAGCCTAATAGCCACTGCAAATATCCTGCACTCATTGACAATAATTGTAAGCGAAAGGCCTGTGGGCAATGATTTGCATAACTACTCAGTACAGCAGCACTCCTGGGTCTTTGTACAGCAAGTAACTTAGTGAATAGAATGCATTTGGTCAATGCTTCAGTTTACTGCTTAACGTGCCCCGTTGAACGTTTAGCAATAGACGGAAATGTTGATCAAAGGCTTTCTATTCGCTTATCGAGTTACTTATCGAGCAAAGACCTAGGAGTGCTATATACCACACACGCACTATTTTTGTTATTCTTCATGTGTCTTGTCTACAATGTACAAGAATTGTGGTGGGGTAATATTATTATTATCCTTTATCACCACAAATTCCGCAGCGCTTTACAAGATCAGTGTACAAGGAGTTAATCCATTGGAATACCACACATGGATGATGACCTGATTCAGGGGGATCCTGTTCCCAAGGGAATTTACAATCTGAGAAGTACAAGTATTTTGTGAGGTAGGCACATCCATATCATTAATTGTCTTGCCCAGGGACACTCGCAGGCAGTGTCTTCTGAGTGGGATCGGGTCGTCTTTCCATGTTTGTAGAGCAGCGACCTTGTGGTTAGGTTAAACCTGCTTCTCGTAAAGTCGAGACTTATCCACAGTTGTACTGGAGGGATGTGCTGGATGTTATTTTTGCCTTGTTTCTCCACGGTCGAAGGGTAGAGACGTTACCACTGGACTCCACGGCCGATATTGTGTGGTAGGCAAGTATGTACCAGTAGGTGTCTTGCCCAAGGACACTTACTGGAGAGGTGCTCTGGCTGGGATTCGAACCTTTGGCAGATTGACTGTTAGGGCAATAGAGCACTGCCAGAGGACTCTGGCATAGAAAGGGTTCCCCTAAGGATTGATCAGGCCTGTTCTTTCAGCGGAGCCCCACAGCAAAGCAGATAAAATCATGCTTGCCATCAGAAGCCAATCAGCCAATACTGATCGCTGTTTAACAGTGAAAAGAGATGCAGACTGGGGCGGTGCGCCACCCCTGTGCCTGCGACACTTGTGATTGCACAAAGAATGAAAGGTCCGATGGAGCCCTGGGCTGCACTGCCCTTTACAATTCACTGAAATGACTGTGCTGGCCACCTTTATTTGGGACCTCACCCTGGCAATGAACTCCTGCATGTTGAGGTCAGGCATAGGGCCCCCATGCATGCCAGATCTCCGTGATCTCCTATTGCTCAGGGGATCCAAGTCTTGTCAGTCTGCCAATACACATCATGCTTGATGTTTTTAAAGCCTTGTCACATTGTGGAACTATTTAAAGCATAAATAAATAACTATGGAGAGCTACATCTAGTCCATTGCAAACTTATTACAAAGTTAAATTCTTCATTAGATACGAGTATTAGTTTGTTACATAAACAATAAGGCTGTTGACAGAAGTTAAAATGGAATATACCATGGCAAGAAAAAAAAATCTATGGTCATTTGCTACTAAAAGACCAGTGATTATATTATTATTTTGATCCATCTGCATACGAAAAACACTGTATACCATAAATGTCAGCACTGAAGATGGGGGTTCCTGGTAATACACAGCAGCAGCTGGTCTCAATTACCACCTAATGTCTCTTAACTGCATGATTACAAATGATATCATGCTCTTCACAGCATAGTACAAATATCTCCTGCCTCAGAACTCGACCTATTAGCAGTCATTAAATCATTAAGGCTCCTCTGCCTGGAAAAGAGAAGCAGCAACATTTTCTGGGACCTATAGGCGTCCTGCGGCAATTTGAGGAGATCACAAGACAAAGGACCTCATTTTACATACTCCACTCTGCAATGAGTGCATCAGGAATATTATCTACTTCATCTTCATCTATGTGGCATATAATACACTAATCGCAAAGAAGAATGCAAAATGATCTCACAAAGAGAAACAGGTTTGACAACAGATAATAGCAGCCAGTTCTAGTGCTCTTAAATCTACTTTAAAATGCTGACTTACAGACCCACACATATATACACTCACTGGCCACTTTATTAGGTACACCTTGCTAGTATCGGGTTGGACCCCCTTTTGCTTCAGATCTGCCTTAATTATTTGTGGCATAGATTCAGCAAGGTGTTGGAAACATTACTCAGAGATTTTGATCCATATTGACATAATGGCATCACGCAGCTGTCTGAGGCACATCCATGATGCAAATCTCCCATTCCACCACATTCCAAAGGTGCCTTATTGGATTGAGATCTGGGGACTGTAGAGGCCATTGGATTAAAGTGAACTCATCGACATGGTCAAGAAACCAGTTTGAGATGCTTTGTGACCTGCTGCATTATCCTACTGGATGTAGCCATCAGAAGATTTATTTATAAAGTATTTTACCAGGAAGGATACATTGAGATTTCTCTCGTTTTCAAGTATGTCCTGGGTTCAAGAACATTGAGTGGTTACAGAAATACAAAATAGTAAAATGCAAGATATTAACACAAAAACAAATATACAGATTAACAGAAAAATAAATATGTAGGAAATAAAGTCATTATGTTACATGTTTACAGGTGCATTCTGTATAGAGGTATGTTAATAGGGAACTCTTAAGGGACTTTAGACTGGGGAAGATTTGATGGCGTCTGGGAGGTTATTTCATAACTGCGGTGTTTAACCCTTTCGCTGCTGAGGCTTTTCCCGCCTCTGTGCTGAGGTCATTTTTACCGGTTTTGCTCATCATGTTTAAATGTGTTTTGAAGTCTTATTTTAGTATATTACCCAGACATATTATATATCGTTCTTTCCGTCAGACTCGGTAGATTCATAATATGTCATTATTATATGTATACGTTATGTCATGTCTGTATATTATAACAAAAAATGCAATAAAATATGTATTTTCAATAATTTACAACGTGTAAAGTGTTTTTTTTCACATTTTAACATGCGAGCAATTGCGGTTATATTTTGTATGGGGTGCGCTTGTTAAAAAAATTAGAGATGGGGACTCGTTACATTTTTTTTGGGGGAAAATTACGCGATTTTAAACAAACGCACCGCATACAAAAATCGTTAGTGCAGCATCATTGTTCACATTATAATTGAAATGGGAACAATATTTCTACACTAACAAACCAAAAAAAAGAAAAAAAAATGTTTTTTGTTTTTTTTATAATTTTTTTTTTAAATATATTTTTATTTTTAATTTTAATTTTAATTTTTTTTAAAAAACTTTTTTCACATTCGTGTTTGGTATCGTTGGAACGGCCATGCTCTGGCCGATCCAACCATACCAAACATTAACCCCTAGCTGCCACGGATTGGGAGATAGGGAGTTCATTGGAACTCCCTATCTCCACCGTTGGTGGCAGTTAGGGGTTAACTCTAGGACTGGCGTCATCGTCTATGCACGATGACGCCAGTCCTCAGGGGGAGTTCCTGGAGGCTTGGCCGACATCCAAGATGTCGGCCAGCTCCGGGAAAGGATCGCGAACCGGCGCTTTTCAGCGCCGATTCGCGATTTAGCTCCCCAGGGGTTAATGCCAGGCACCATTTGGAAGGGCAGGCTGTGTCCTTCTAAATGGTGCCTGGGTTAACCCCCGCAACGCAGCCGATCGGGAGGGAGAGAGGTCCGAAGGACCTCCCCCCCTCCCTTTCAGGCGCCTCCTCCGCACATGCGGGGGGGCGCCTGAATTAGGTGTCATCGCGCTGCCGCGATGACACCTAATTCCAGCGGCTGCGGTTCCGGATGCGCGGCTGACATCGAGGATGTCAGCCCGCACCGGGGGGGCCAGCGATCGGCCGGAACCCGGCCGAACGCTGACCCCAATGGGAGGACGCGCTCAGCGCGTCCTCCGCACAGCAGCGGTAATGCGGAGGACGCGCTGAGCGCGTCCTCCGCATTGAAGTGGTTAAACAAAAAAAAAAAAAGCCTTAGCAGGTTTTAAGATTACGAAAATACAACCTCATGACATATTACACCGTCTCCATGATTTAATTAACACAAATTAAGCTTAGATGGAGAAGCCATGTGTGGAAAAGATGGGTACACTGTGGTCATACAGGGATGGACATGGTCAGCAACAATACTCATGTAGGCCGTGGCATTTAAATGATGCTCAATTGGTACCAAGAGGCACATAGTGTCTCAAGAAAATATCTCCCACACGATTAGACCACCACCACCAGCCTAAACCGTTGATACAATGCAGGAAGGATCCATGCTTTTATGCTGTTTATGCAAAATTCTTACCCTGCCATCTGAATGTTGCAGCCGAAATTGAGACTCATCAGACCAGGCACTTTTTCCAATCTTCTATTGTCCAATTTTGATGAGCCTGTGCGAATTGTAGCCTCAGTTTCCTGTTCTTAGCTGACAGGAGTGGCACCCGATGTGATCTACTGCTGCTGTAGCCCATCTGCTTCAAGGTTGGACGTGTTGTGCGTTCAGAGATGTATTCTGCATACCTTGCCTGTACCGAGTTGTTATTTGAGTTACTGTTGCCTTTCTATCATCTCGAACCAGTCTGCCCATTCTCCTCTGACATCAACAAGGCATTTCCGTCCACACAACTGTCGCTCACTGAATATTTTACCTTTTTCGGACCATTCTTTGTAAACCCTAGAGATGGTTGTGCGTGAAAATCCCAGCAGATCAGCAGTTTTGAAAAATACTAAGACCAGCCCGTCTGGCACCAACAACCATACCACGGTCAAAGTCACTTAAATCCCCTTTCTTCTCAGTTCCGATGCTTTGTTTGAACTTCAGCAAGTTGTCTTCACCACGTCTAGATGCCTAAGTGCATTGAGCTGCTGCCATTTGATTGGCTGATTAGCAATTTGTGTTATCAAGCAATTGGACAGGTGTACCTAATAAAGTGGCCGTTAAGTGTATAGTCATCCAAAAATAAAGTACACCCTCTTTGAGTTCTATGGTTTTACGTATCAGGGCATTAAACAAAAACAAAAAAACAAGCCTTAGCAGGTCTTCTTAAGATTAGAAAAATACAACCTCAGATGAACAACACATGACATATTACACCGTCTCCATGATTTAATTAACACAAATTAAGCTTAGATGGAGAAGCCATGTGTGGAAAAACATACACCTTAGAATTCAATGGTTTATGGGGGGCGGAGTTAACTGCTGAGGAGAGAGGACGCATCTTGCCGGGCTCTGCTGGTGCAATTGAGATCAACACGCCTTTTGGTGCCTTTTTTGCTCGGCATTTGCCCTCTAAGGGGTCCCAGATAGACATCTAACCGAGCAGACAGTCTCTTTGAGATCATCTGGCTCCTGGTGGCGTGTTCCGGAGGCAGATTGTCCTGGGATCGCGGGTGCGGCCTAGTGAAGTCGGCCATCTTGGATCCATGGAGTTCCTGGTTGTCTGCTGCGGGGACACCTATCCGAGCTGAAGATGGGTAAGAAGACAGCTGCACACTTGGTCGGAACGGAGAGGGCCTGCCAGCGGGATATTCGTGAATCCTTGGTCGGTGGAGGTTCTTCTTGGGTTCCGGTCCCTCCCCCCACCCTCATGGCGGGATATGGCTCATCGGATGATGGGGATCCTTATTGGCCTCGGGATGCTGTGGGTGACCAACTACTACTTACCTTATTGACCCCTGGGAAGGAGCTGAAGGCGGCCGGCACAGCAGCTAAGAAGCGGGCGCAGGCGAAACGCCGCTCACTGGCCAGAGCACTACGGGGAGACTATTCGGGTTTGGTGGAGTCTTATGCTGTGCAACTAGGGAGTTCGGTGGAAGATCAGAAGCCCTTGGACTCGGACTCTTTACTGTCGGCTTCTGGTGGTCCAGGGCCCGCAGAGCTTCGGTTCCACTCCGACGTGATGGACTTATGCCCTCATCGGTATCTGGTCCACGCTCCCCACCAATATCTTCCTCCAGCAGCTGAGATGTTGACGGCGATGACTCGCTCCCTTCTATGAAGGGTGACCTCTGGAAATTTATGGAAGAGTTGAGGTCGTGGCGTGCTGAATTTTCTGGACTACGGACGGAGATCGAGGTGGTACGTGCAGAAGTGACAACGGTCCGGACTCAATCGGCTGAAACAGTCTCTGCGCAAGCCCTTCTCTCGGCCCAAGTGGTGGAGCTCCGTTCACAGGTCGCCCTTCTGTCTCGCTCCGTGGAGACCTTGGAGGTGAGGCATCGCCGGCGCAATAGCCGCGTCTGGGGTGTTCCTGAGTCGGTGCCGGCGGCCGATCTCCTGCGGTACATGGACCATTTAGGTTGCCAAGTTATGGGTCTCTCCTCTGCAGCTCCATGCATGTTCGCCTCGGTATTTAGAGTTAGGAAGGCTACGACGGCGCTGTCGGCTGCTACAAGAGACGTAATTGCCACGGCGGCAGATGTGTCTGCACAGGTGCAGCTTATGTCATCTCTGGGAGCTCGGCCGGATGTGACCTTCGAGAACTCAACACTGCAGCTGTACCGAGACTTACCTTTTGTGACCCTCTTGGCGCGACGGAGATTCCGGGAGGTGGCGATGTTCCTTTAATCAAAAGGAGTGAGGTATCGCTGGGGACCGGCGGGTTCCCTGGAGGTGAACCACGGGAATGTGCTCTATACGATTGCCGATCCTGCCGAAGCATGGTCTGTCCTGTCCGGTGCAGGCCTGTCACGGAAAACGTCAGAGGACTACCCAGGCTGAACGTTTTCCTTGTCTACCCCTACGTCTTCACCCATATCTGTTAGAGACATTCCTGACTTGTGGTCTGATTATGGGCTTTTCGTTTTTGGGACTTGAGGCTGTTTAAATTGCTCGTTTGATCTCAGGGCTGGGTGAGAAAAGGTGGAGCCTGTAGTCGTTGGGGTTTTTGTTTTTCTTGGACTATTTTACTTTGCCTCCTCCCCTTTTTTGATTTTTTCATTTGAGATGCCCCTGGCTGTTCACTGTTCCGAGTTTTACCTCTGTTTTCGATGTTCTGAAACTTTTAAGGAACCGCTGTCTCATGCCCTTTGGGGTAGTCGCGGGGGTGCTTTGCATGTACTTACATAGATGTTCTAATTGTGATCTGTTAAACTCTTTATAAATAAAGAATTAAAAAAAATTCAATGGCTTACAGAACCACATTTAGCAGCAATAACTTGAAGTAATGATTTTCTGTATGACTTTATCATTATCCCACATCATTTTGGAGGCATTATGGCTCTGTCTTTACAATGTTGCTTCAGTTCAATGAGGTTTGCGGGCATTTGTTTATGCACAGCTCTCTAAAGATCCCGCATCAACATTGCAAACAGGTTAAGGACTGGACTTTGCAACACCTAGATTCTTTTCTTTTTCAGCCATTGTCTTGTAGATTTGCTGGTGTGCTTGAGATCATTGTCTGGTTGTATGACCCAATTTCGGCCAAGTTTTAGCTGTCAAGCAGATGGCTTCAAAATTGACACTAGAATACTTTGGTATACAGACGAGTTCATGGTCTACTCAATGACTGCAAGGTGCCCAGGTCCTCTGGCTATAAAACCGGCCCAAATCATCATCCCTCCACCACCGTGCTTGACAGTTTGTATGAGGTGTCTGCGCTGTTATGCCGTGTTTGGTTTACACCAAATGTGGCACTGCGCATTATGGTCTAACACCTCCACTTTGGTCTCGACTATCCAAAGGATATTGTTCCAACATCTTTTGGTTTGTTCAGATGCAACCTTGCAATCCTAAACCATGCTGGCATGTTCTTTTTAGAGAGAAGAGTACTTTCTTTTTCACATGACTATATAAAATGAATGCTGCACTTGATCTATCAAACCTACACTTCAAATGGTAAAAGAGGGACAATTGTATTTTAGGGAATTTTGTTGAGCAACAATGTTATTTCCACACTTTTCAAGTGCCATTACGACCTATCAATTATCAATTATGTCAACAAATGAGTCAAAGGCGGCATATCCTCTTTAAGATGAATCCCTCAAAAATTTAAATTAGAAAAAGTTAAAAATAAATCATAATTTACAAAAAAAAGAACCTTTTATTGATTTGCAAATATATAGCACATATACCATTTCTAGGAACTCTAGGCCAATATTGAATGTTTCTACATCTCTCATCATGTTATAGATCTGTTTAAGCATGTCCTTTTCTATTTATAGGACCACAGTTTGCTGAGCCACAACCGAATACCAGAAAATGCTATAAATGTATAAGAATTGTAAAACTTGTTCTTCTTTTTCTCAGAATGCTTTAGGCTTTTTAATTAGCAATATTCGAGAAAATATATCTAAGTCTTAATAAATAAGCTTAAAAAATGTAAAATACCATGAATGTGGGATATTGACTGTTATCTGGAAGTGACACTTTTGTCATCCCCTCCGTTAAGTGATTGAAGTGATTAGTAGTGTGAGGAGTGACTAGCACGCACAATTCATAACATCTCTGGGTATAGAAGCTAACATTTTCCCAGAATGCTCAAGGATGTGTTTAGAAAGTGCTGTGGGAGCACAGGCTTCGAAGACCTGCACACTGGGGCAATGGCCTGTCTGGCAGAGAAACAAATTTG
Organism: Leptobrachium leishanense; assembly: GCA_009667805.1. NCBI lineage: Eukaryota > Metazoa > Chordata > Amphibia > Anura > Megophryidae > Leptobrachium > Leptobrachium leishanense. The sequence continues at coordinate 111,301,978 of CM019071.1, read as the reverse complement.
GGCTGCACAAACCCATCCTTGAGCATTGATTATTTAACCCATTTCTTGTGCATCATCTTTAGATGGTCGACCATGGCGAGGCCTGTTCTGAGTGGAACCTGTTCTGTTAAACCGCTGTATAGTCTTGGCCACCGTGCTGCAGCTCAGTTCCAGTGTCTTGGCAAACTTCTTATAGCCTAGGCCCACTTTATGTAGAGCCGCAATTCTTCTTTTTCAGATCCTCAGAGTTCTTTGGCATGAGGTGCCATGTGAATTTCCAGTGACCAGTATGAGAGAGCGAGAGCGATAACACCAAATTTAACACACCTGAGACCATGTAACATTAACAAGTCACATGACACCAGGGAGGGAAAATGGCTAATTGGGCCCAATTCGGAAATTTTCACTTTTGTTGCCATTGGTTTAGACATTAATGGCTGTGTGTGTGGAGTTATTTTGAGAGGAAGCAAATTTACACTGTTATACGAGCTGTATACTCACTACTTTACATTGTAGCAAAGTGTCATTTCTTCAGTGTTGTCACATGAAAAGATAAAATAAAATATTTACAAAAGTGTGAGGACTTTTGAGAGATACTGTAATTATGTTGATAATTTCAATTTAGAATGTGGTCATTAACAATCACGCAGAATCACTTAAGATCCATTTCCCACGCCAAACACTGCTCCCCCCCCCCAGTGACTCTGCCAGCAATATTACGTTCTTAGCCTTCCGGTTCTAGCAGGTGTAATGATATCACCAACCCATCATCCCTGAAGACCTTTGTGCATTCCTGCTGGGGCAGGGGCTGCTTTACATCCCCTTTCCGCTTTTGCTTCAAAGCCCACCAGACAAAGTTGTAAATAGTTTCTATATATACTTTATTTACCACATTTTAAATACCTTGGTACGTAGGGCTTTAAAAAGAAGACTTACCTTCTTGAAAAGATAAAACAAATGCAGGAAAATGCCTTTTTATACTGAGTGAGGATGTGCATGGTGCACATAAGGGCTCCTACTGCTATCTGGGGTGGCCCAGTCCATTGTCCAATCACATGAGTTATTATTTTTCTCATGACACATAGACCTCTGTAATATGTTAATATTTTTTCTTTCATCTAGAGGAAAACCTGAACGATATACTAATAAGTACATAAATTTGTGTATAATCTAATCCCCCACCTTGTAATGACCATTTTAATGAGAGATAAAGAAAATAATGTATACCTATGAAAAATGCAGTTAACATGTTCTTCATTTTTTATTTCTAAAGTGTTCCCCAGGGATAATATAACAAAATAAGGTATGTATGAAAAAAAGTAGAAAAATGCTATCCAGGGGAGGCTACTGGCTGCGGAGTCACAGGTCGAAGGAGTTGTAGGGGACACAGGCCCTCTTTAAACCGCAGTTCGAATCATTGCAGGTGCAAGTGGCGCTGTTCACTGTAGCGATCGAGACAGCAGAGGCTCGCCACTGTCAGAAGAATGTCTAGATTAGAGGGATCCTGGAGAAGATTCCCGCAGATGGTTTGCAGCCCTTCGCCAGCAGGATTGCTTCCCAAGTCTTGGGTTCATGACCAGGAGAGCCCACCATTTTTTGCACCGTTACTCGGCTGCGGAAGGTGGCTACGGCCCCAGAAGACGCTCCGCGCGACGTGTTGGTGGTGGTATTGGAGGAAGCTGACAAATGTTGATTGATGTCGTCCCCTGTCGCTCGCACCCCGTTTGTGTTTGAGGACCTTTCTGTGACTCTCTTCAATGACCTGCCCTTTTCGACTTTAGTAGCTCGGAGGCGTTTTCGGGAGGTCTCGTCTTTTCTGAGGTACAACGAAATCGTTACAGGTGGGGGGTGGTGGGTTCCATGAACATCACCTACGGGAGCCTGACTCATTTGGTGGCCTCTCCCAAGTAGGCATGGCGTGTACTACATTCCCTGGGCCTTTCGCCGACTCAGGCCCCTGCTGCTGGGAACTTGTCACCTGCTGTCTCTGACCCGGGCTAGAATAGTAGGGGCTCTCTTGTTTAATATCTCGCTGGGGTCATCTTCCCCATCGTTCCCTATCCCTTCTCCCCCAGTAGTGACTCTGTGGCTTTATTCTCTGTTTTAAATTATTAAGAGCTGACTTTTCTTACCCCCTCCCCTTTTTGTATGTATGGAGCTATGTTTGCCCTCCCTGATGGCCTGCCCATGCTGACTCCTTTTTGCCGTCGTACCCCGGCTGGGGACGACCTTTTTGGCCAGAGTCGCTCTTTGTTGACCTCTAGACAGTTCTTTATTTTTTGGGGTCTCTATTTTCCAGCCCTGTTTTTCGCCTCCCCTTTTTTTGATAGCCGTTTATGTAACCCTCCCCACTTAAGATTTTTTGAGACCCCCCCTTCCCTTGTGTTTTATATGGCTTTTTACATGTGGTGATGCTATTTGGCCCAGTGTGGCCGTTTTGACTGATCAGTTTGTGATCTTCCGTACTAAATAAAAAAAATTATACAAAAAAAGTAGAAAAATTGTTTTACATGCAGTAAATTATTGAAATACGACTAAAAATATTTTTTTCACATTTTGTGATTCAACATTCTGACATCACATGACATTGACACATCATTATAGTTTTTAAACTGCAGAGTCCCCTGTAAAAAAAAAAAGATACATAATTTATCAGGGTTCTGGTATAAAATGTCTTCAAATAGTGTTTAAGGCCAGGGTCAGAAGAGAGCACTAGGTGCGCCCGTACTGACGAGCCTCCCGGCATCCGTCGTTGTGGCATTTTGACGGGGCTGGTCACACGCTGTAGCGCATGCACGAATTGCGCCTGCTACAGCAGAAGTGCCGAAAGCCCCCCTGTCGAAACGCTACTACGGGCCTTTAACGGAGCTGCAAAGCGTGATCCGCCATAGGAGGAAAACCATGTGTCACACAAGGAGGACTTGTCAAGTTTGCCTTCTATAAAGGCTATAACTATACATGCTCAGCCAGGTTCATTAGGGAAAAAGTTACAATTAGGTGACATGCAAAACAAGTGGAGATTTCTAAAACTATAAATTAAAACTCAAATTAAAAAAGTAAGAAGTCATGAAACCAATAACTTATTTCAAGTTTTTACAGCTTCTAACCTGAACTTTTTTTTGGTACTATCAAAATCCTATTAAAAGGCTATATAAAAAGAATGTCACATATATTCAATTTAATATATTGGGAGATGCTATAAGCTTATAATCTGTTGAAACAGCCTTAATTACTTGCTTGGCTGAAAAAATAGTGTTGAATATATACAGGGCCGGCACTAGCATAAGGCGGCACAGGCGGCCGCCTTACTATCTGGCTTCCTGCCAGTTTGTGAGGGGCGGAATTTCCCGGCCCGAGCGCCGCCATCTTGGTCAGCCAGGGAGACCCGGCGCAGCGCTAGGGGCCGAACCACCTGACGAGCGCCACGCGTGATCTCGCGAGAACGCGGCTGCGCTGGTCACGTGGTTCCCGCCCGGCGAGCGGCAAAGCTGCATCATGTCAGCGGCCACTCGCCACCATGGAAGAGGAACGCCGGCGGAGCCTGGGGGGCCTGGCAGCAGGTGAGAGCTGGGGGCAGATATATCCACATGTGAGCTGGGAGCAAATATATCCATGATTTGGGGGCAAATATATCCATGTGTTGGGGGCAAATATATCCATGAGTTGGGGGCAAATATATCCATGAGTTGGGGGCAAATATATCCACATGTGATCTGGGGGCAAATATATATACATGAGTTGGGGGCAAATACATATCCATGAGCTGGGGGCAAATATATCCATGAGCTGGGGCAAATATATCCACATGTGATCTGGGGGCAAATATATCCACATGTGATCTGGGGGCAAATATATCCATGAGCTGGGGACAAATATACTTATATGAGCAACCCTAGTATGTGTATATATAGAGATTATCATGGCACCTCTATCCTGATTGGCTTGACATGACACGGGGCACCGTGTCACCAAAATGCACCTTCGCCTGACTAGATTAAAATGCTTGCACTGGCCCTGAATATATATATCATATGAGGAAAAAAACCTATAACGGTTTTCATCAGTTCAAAGGAAAGGAGAGGTACATAGATTATTTAAAACAGATGTACTTCAGTAACGTCAGTTTCTTTTCAGATTTTCTAGATGAGAAGTAAACCGGTGGTGTTATTTTTCATTTGGCAATTTCTACTTCTGTCAGTGAGTGTTAATGGGTGACAACTGTCAGTTCTGGCTTATAGTTTTATATGCAAAGGGTCTGTGTTACTAATCTACATGTGTCATTTTCCTGAATTAAAGAAAGCAGCTTATGGGTAGTATGGATGAATATTAAAAAAGCAAAAGTGTCAAATGCTGGGTGGCACAAGTGCTTTTCCAATCTGTCAAAACAAACTGCTGATTATGCTCTATCCACGAGTGTTCTGTATATTGCTATTGTCATGGATGGGATATATGTGAGCGGGGACGACGACCCTGCTACCAAACATTGAAGCTACTGGCAACTTTACAGCTGCTCCTTTGTCAGCCCAGTTTTTGAAACCAGAAAGAAATACCAGGTCTAGGAGATTGATGCAGACTCCGGAGCGAGACATATTGAAGCTGAAACCAGGCTGGTGACAACACCAAAAAATGCCTTTTACTGTGTGTTGTATCTTGCAGGGTTACACACATGCAGACACTGGAGAACACACACACTCACAGATATTGGCAAACTCAGACCTTGACAACCCCGCCCTGACAAAATACACACAGAAACCGACACAGACACTGACCCTGACTCCACCACATACAGAGATTTTTGTGGCTGGTGGACTGGGCCTTTTGATGGTGCTAGGACATGGAGGGATAGCTCTGTGAGCAGCGTTGTTTCCTATGTGGGAGTTTACTGGGATTTCAGCTCCCTGTAGAGTGTGTGGTGTTTAGACCAAAATGCATAGGGTGATGTGGAACACCATCTGCAGTGTGTAGCGCTGAGACTTGAATGGGAAGTTCATTCCTAACGGTGACATACCACAAAGCCTCTGAATCCCTTGCAGCAGAGCCAGGGACATACCTCAGAGCTATTAATATCAATAATTATCTGACGATGAGGTTTCGCTTGGTTCTCAAACCCAGGTTAGCCTTCCCCGTTGATGCCTCTTTAAAACAGAAAATTGCTGTTTACTTTGAATCCCATAGGGGAGTAAGATTTCTTGTTTAATGATAAGTGTGCAACAAGCTGAAAAACAGCCAAATTTATATAACTAATAAAAGCCACTAACATTGTTGGAAGTGATGTGTGTGTATACATATGTATATATAAACTGTACAGTTTGCCTTCAGTGAAAAGCAAATTGAAAATGTAACTCTGGCTAGGGATGGAAAACCTTTAACCAGGAGAACCTGTTTTCTTGTGGAGGTCATTAGACCCTTGCAGGGGACGACGACTGGTAGGTCAGCCAGAACCTTGTAATTCTGCAGTATGGTAACATTGCCTGAGGGCTCTCCTTGCCTTCCGGCTGAGGAAACAGGAATGAGTACCTCTAGACCCGTTTGTAGAATATGTGTGTTGCTTATATACATAGCTATGTGGAGACATGGGGGTGGAGACAAGAAGTGTAAGGGTCTTAGAAGAAACAGGAAGCAGAGGCTGTCACACACAGAATGCCAAGGGAATAAAGCAGTTCTTCATAAAGCTTACCCAGTGACTCCATCGTCGTTTGTGCAGATCTACACCGTTTACACTCGCGATGTTGCAAGTGTCTGAGCATAGACGGAATGTGGGATTGGGGGTGGGGGCCTGCCTTCCAACAGCTGATATGTAGGCTACAAGAGGGGACAGACCGTGAACAGGTAGTTTCTTAGACATTGCAAAATAAGGAACAATTGTGGTCCATCGGATGAAAATCCCTGGGCATTAGGATAAGGGAGAACAGAGGGCGGCCACTGTTGTGATGGTTGAAAAGCATCTTCCCTCCTTCTCCCACCTTTATTGGTCGTAGTCTAGGTAGCTTGCCAACAATTGTTTTCTGTAAAATTTAATTCAAGTTACCCTTGCCCTGGGAATTTAACCTCCAAAGTGTCCTTGTCTATTTATTTCATGGTTATTTGAATTTGGGTGTAGTTCTCAGTTTCCAATAATAGGTTTATGCCGTTATGCTTTGGTGTACTCTCAGGCTCACATAAACGTAGGTTTAGAAGAATGAATGCACTTTTAAAACTTCTCTTTTGTGATAAAGTATCAGTTTTAATTAACTAATAAATGTGGTTCACATCACATGTGATAGCCTTAGAAGTGGTTTGAAGAAAAAAAAAACATACACAACGGAGAACCTTGCAATTTTTGGTTCCAGAGTGGTGCTGTCCTTTATAATTTCCATGTGAAATGTGCTGCAGCTTGTAATATGCCAAACAATACAATGGTAGAGTAGGGAAGCATTTTGAAACTACAGGAGACATTGTTAAATGGTATGAGAAAGGGCCAGACTTGAGATAAGAGGGTGAACATTAACATCATAAACAAGATAACACTTGTAAGTATCAAAATGGGATATCAATGGTTTTATGAAAGAAAAAAGAAAACTATTATACAGAATATAAATACAAATATGGGGGAAAGGAATTTAAGGGTTCAGTAGGGAGGGCTCACCAAATTGTAGGTCTACAGTAATATTAGGCAAAAAGAATTCCCCAGGCGCTTAGTTGCCCCTAGATTCGCTTCCACCCCAGTGGACACTTCCCAATATCGACAGTACAAATATCGGGAAAGGGATAATGGGTGTGGGTTTAGCGCTTCATAGAAGTCCCCAGAGGAAAGGCACAAGATTGGAGGTGTCCCTTATAGAAAAAGTGGCCCCACTTTGGCAGGTGGTTTTAAGCAGAATACCAGGTGAAGTCTTCTTACACGTTGGACCTCAAAAAGAACACAGAAAAGCGCATATGGTGCAATATTGTCTGATAAGGGAAAGCTTAGTAATATACGTGATTGCTCATACTCACACAGAGTGAGAGCTGCCAGCCCTCAAATGGAGACCTATCAGGTATTATTGGGTTACCTGCTTACCCCAAGCCGGTAACCCAATAATACCTGATAAGCTTTCCCTTATCAGACAATATTGCACCATATGCGCTTTTCTGTGTTCTTTTTGAGGTCCTACGTGTAAGAAGACTTCACCTGGTATTCTGCTTAAAGTCACCTGCCAAAGTGGGGCCACTTTTTCTATAAGGGACACCTACAATCTTGTACCTTTCCTCTGGGGACTTCTATTAACCCTTTCGCTGCTGAGGCTTTTCACACCTCTGTGCTGAGGTCATTTTTACCGCTTTCGCTCATCATGTTTATATATATGACCCAGACATATTATATATCGTTCTTTCCGGCAGACTCCACAGATTCATAATATGTCATTATTATATGTATACGTCATGTCCTGTCTGTATATTATAACAAAAAATGCAATAAAATTTGAATTTTCAATAATTTATTATGTGTAAAGTGTTTTTTTTAACATGCGATCATTTGCGGTTACATTTTGTATGGAGTGCGCTTGTTAAAAAAATTAGAAATGGGGACCCGTTACATTTTTTTTGGGGAAAATGTCGCTATTTTTAACAAACGCACCGCATACAAAAATCGTTAGTGCAGCAATATTGTTCACATTATAATTGAAATGGGAACAATATTGCTGTATTAACAAAACAAAAACAAAAAAAACTTGTTTATTTTTTTTTTTAGATTTTTTTTTTAAATATATATTTTTTTTATTTTTAATTTCTTTTTAAAAAAAAAACTTTTTTCATTATCATGTTTGATATCGTTGGAAAGGCCATGCTCTGGCTGATCCAACGATATCAAACATTAACCCCTAACTGCCACGGATTGGGAGATAGGGGGTTCATTGGAACCCCCTATCTCCACCATTGGTGGCAGCTAGGGGTTAACTCCAGGACTGGCGTCATCATGCTATGCACGATGACGCCAGTCCTCAGGGGGAGTTCCCGGAGGCTTGGCCGACATCCAAGATGTCGGCCAGCTCCGGGAAAGGATCACGAACCGGCGCTTTTCAGCGCCGATTCTTGATCCGGCTCCCCAGGGGTTAATGACAGCCACTGTTTGGAAGGGCAAGAGAACCACTTGGCTGGACGCGCTCAGCGCGTCCATAGCAGCCAAGTGGTTAAGCGCTAAACCCACACCCATTATCCCTTTCACTACAGTAATATTACGTGACAAAGGAAAAGAAAATGCAAAGTACTTTATAAACAAAGGACTTGCCACAGCTAAGTAACATTGCTCAGAAGACATATTGCCGCGTTGATAAAATCTCCAAAGCACTGCTTAACATCAATTCTACAATGGACTTAAACATTTGCTAAGAGACAGGAGCATGTCTACTGGCATGGGGATAGCTGTGAGATTTAACTTTATGTAAACAAAACATTACGTTATGTGTAATCCCATGGTGTCAACACCATTAGGTGTGATTAAGCACAATGATTTATGATTTGTATCCCTTAAATTTTTTTCATCTCCTTGTGCTTTTGGGTTGATATAAGACAGACATATCAAGTTTAAATAGAAACTGGTAGACTTCTTTAATGTTAAAGGGATAATTTTGAGGTGTTCAACTGTAGACTTAGGCTGGGGTCAGACCAGCGCACTTTTAACGTGCGTTCTGGCGCACATAATTACGGCCGCACTAGCAGCAGATGACGGGCAATGACGGCCAATATACGATGTACGGCCGCACAAAAGTCCGGCCGTGCAACGCAAGTGGAATTTTAATGCATTTTTCTGAGAACGCTGAACCGCTAGTACTGACGTACTGAGTGCGCAGCTGCGGCATAGCGGCATGTTTGCGTGATTAGGAGATGTCAGACGCTGCTAATGTCCAGCCTACATAACGTCCAGACGCAAAAAGAGTTTTATTGACGATCCGTACAAAATCACGCCCGAAAATGCACATCGTCTGACGTTTTTGCTCATTCCGTGAAAAAATACATCAATGCGTTCGGACGCACTTTTTCACGTTCGCGGGGAAAAATGCTTTCGTCTGACCCTAGCCTAAGGCCCTGTTCACACTGTGCGATTTTATCGCACGGATTTTGCCGAGACGTCGCAGCAAAATCTGCACGACGTCACGCTATGTAGCTTCTCCAATGCATTTCAATGGAGCTGTTCCCATCTTGCCGCGAAACGTCTCGCCATGTCGCGCGTCGCGGTAGCATGTCGCTAGTACATGACCCTTTTTTTTGCGATTTGCGATTTTGCAATTTGCATTGGTGGTGCTTTGCAAAATCTCACAAACCGCGACCTCGCACGGCATCACGCGACATTATCGCTTTATGTCGCGAATATGAAAATAGCGCGGAAAATCGTGCGATTTTCAAATCGCACAGTGTGAACGGGGCCTAAATGTATATGATATTTACTACCATCGTACTAGGGAGAGACCAATATTTTTTCAGGGCCACTATTGATTCCGATTAGAAGCAGCCTTTCTTGCCGATAGTCGAAATCAGGTGTCGATATTCTGTAAATTTAAAGTACCGAAAACAACAAACAACACAAATCTGACATTATGCATTAACTGAATGAGTTTAATAACATTTTAAACACTGCAACATGTCAACTTAATTTATTCAATAAAAAGAGAAATATTTTAATTAAGTACACAACTTTCGCCCTCCAGATGTTTTGGAACCAAATCTGCCATGATGTTCAGCTACTCATTAAATTCTTATAGGGTTATTCAAAGAGAATTGAAAATTCACCGCACGTTCAGTGACTTTTCGTTCTCTTCAACGTTCTCCGCATGAAACCACCGAACAGCAGGGCATTTTGGAAGCTTTTCCCTGCTGGTTTTTGTTCTCTGAATAGATGAAGCATTGCTTCTCTATGGGGATTTCACTGCCCTCGAACAGGCAACGACCAGGCACCGTATGTGCAGTCAATTCGCCAGGATTTGGCGAACTGCCTACTCTCTGGATAGCCGAATGGCCAGGAAAGGTAACCGTACACTGAATTTCACTGTTCGGTTACCTTTCGGCCACAATTCGGATCTCTTTGAATAACCATGTTAGAGTCACATGGGAAATGTAGTTCCAAAAGATCTGATGGGCCAAGGTTGCTGAATAAAGATTATAGCTGATTTGCCGCCTTATTCCTAGGTTTGTTTCAAGTGCCAGACGCTAATGGAAAACCTGAGCGTCAGTCACTCTCCATTAATGTCTGTAATTTATTACCCGCATTCTGACAGCGCTGTTTTTGCATACTTTTAAGGGTGTTAAATGATAGCAACAACTGGCAATTACCACCGCTGGTGTTAACTCCAGGAGTCCACAAGGCTCCATGGAGACAGACAGGAGTTTGTGCAAGAAGGATTCATGGAGGAACACTGGGAACTATTTGTTCCCAGTGTTCAGCCGCCCGCAGAGCAAGGAAGCAGTGGATTGCACCACTTTCTTCATTGAGAGATCTAAGGTTTGTAATGGGGTTTTTCAGTGTGTTTAGATTACTGTGTTAAGTGATTGTGCAGAAGCACAATCACTTAACACCAGCCTTAAAAAAAACATTAAACTTTTCAGAATAATGCCAGGTGCAGATGGAGAATAAGCTCATTGAAATAGTGCTGTCACGTCCAGTGCCCGGGATTTGACCCAGCAGCGCTGTCCTCGCTGCTCACTGGCTCACGTCATGATGACACAGCGCCGCTGGGTTTAAAGTCAGTCTGCTCAGGCAGACTCATTGCCCTGACGTGGTTTAGAGTCCCTCTGTGCTTTCTGTTATTTCTATTCACGTGCATGACTCTGGCTATTGTTAACGAACCCTCTCTGTGTATGACCTTGGCTACTGATTACGAACCCGCTCTGTGTTCTGACCGGCTATTCCTTACAACACTGTTCTGAGTGTCACTCTTGGTATAGGGCTGACCATCTCTACAGGTGATATCTACCTTAAGTAAGCGTGTCCTCCTATTCTGGTATTTGTTAACCTTTGCTGGGTGCTTCACGATCCGTTCCCTGAAGATAGCTAGCATTTCCGACCATCCAAGGATTGGAGGGGTAGTTAGTATACTGTGTACAGGGACCAGTATCTTAGACCCAAGGGGGATCCGTGATAAGTGCATTCTTTATCATCTGGTATCTCTAAATTAACGTGTCCTTTATAAAATATAGGAGAGGTTAATGTACAGTAAGCTGGCGCTATATCCGAGATGGGACATGAGCTTGCGTCTCTGGTGGAATAAGCCATGAAAAAAGCGTTATAACCATTATGTTGTATGGCTTGAGTGCTGTGCTTAGAGACAGTATGGGAATGAGGCACTTACTGTGCTTTTGAAAGAAGAAATCAGATTACCACCTTCTAGCCTGAATATAGGTATAGAATTTAAATTACAAAATTTTATTAGCTAAATTATTTTTACTAAGGCTTTCATGAATAATACTGGAACATAATTTCTCGATACACAGAATTCAGTACATAATATTAAAGTTTTCCACTTTGAGACCACTTGGAAATCATTTCACTCGACTAGATGAACAAATGACAATAGCAACTATTTACACTGAACCATTCAGACCCAATTGATTGAACTCCACCTGCAGGTCCAAAGCAACAAAATAAAATGTCAATGGAGCTAGTGAATACAAACCCAGTCTAGGCAACGGGCCACGTTGTGCACTAGAATTTTGGTCGTATTATAACCTCCTATATAATGGAAAGAGCCAAGAAAGTTTGTGCCTCAACCGATTTCAATCACAAGCTTTTCGAGGTTTGTGATTTCAGAATGTCAACCATAATAATCTCGTATATACAAAAAAATACCACCTTTAGGATGGAGGATACCAACATATATATGTACACCTTAAACAAAACAAATACTATAATAAGTAAATACAGTTGTGTGATGGTTTAGTTTTGGTTTATGTGTGGGCTAAATTGCAGTAAAATACCTTTTTTGTTACTTATGGGTTAATAATGGCTTGGATATAGAGCCCAATTGGTTTTGATAATACTATTATTAAGGTGCCTACCTATTTTTTTCTTTGGGGACAATTTGGCAGTTATAGTTACAGTTGGTCTGGTGTGGCATTAGGATATTATTTGTTAACAATTACTGTAGCAGATAACCTCCAATGACCCTTATGTCTTGTCTGGTTTGGGACACTTTTTTATTGCTAAGGAGCTGCTGAATTGGAGTGGAATCATTTTTTTTTTTTAGAAAGTATTTTACCAGGAATGATACATTGAGATTTCTCTCGTGTTCAAGTATGCCCTGAGTGGCGAGTATGTACCGTTAGGTATCTTGCCCGAGGACACTTACTGGAGAGGTGCTCTTGCAGGGATTCAAACCCGTGTCTCCACGGTCTCCACATTTATAGAGCAGTTTTAGCTCTACTCCACCCAGCCAGTACCTATGGGTAAATGATGGTTCGAATATAGGTGCCCAAGTTAGACTGACAACACTTCTATTGAGGTGCCCACTAAGGTTTGGTGATTTTAGCCACAGTTGGTTTGGTGTGGCATTGGGATATTGTTTAACAATTGCTGTCACAGATAACTCCCAATGACCCTCATCATTTGTGGTCTGGTTTGGGATACCTTTTTTGTTGCCAAGGAGTGGCTGAATTTGGTACATAATAGTTTATTTAGTTAGCCCCTATTTGGGTAACCCTTAGGACATTAATTGTAAACAATGGTTGTAGCATATAATCCCAATGACCCTCATCATGCCTGGTCTGGTTTGGAATACCTCTTTTCATTGCTAAGGAGCTGCTGAATTTAGTACCCTTACGAAGGGTAATCTAGTACAAGTAATCTGTTGGATTATTACAAAATTGTTTAAATTGTTGGATAACTATGTACTGGATGAGCGGATACATGTTTGCACAGTAGATAATTAGTATTCTGTGTAATGTCACTAGCTGCTGAGAATTTATCAGCAACTAATTAGTCATATGGGTCTGGTGGATCTGTTTATTGCTGGACCTTGTATTCAATACCATTAATCCAGGATGTTATAATCGATCTAGTATGCAATCACTGCCCTATCTTTCATTTGCCTTTATTATGAGTTTTATTCTTAATTTTCTTAATAATGTATTTCTTTGTTTAAAGTTTACATATATGTGTCAGTATCCTCCATCCTAAGGGTGGGATGTTTTCGTGTATAGGAAATTAGTAGGCGGAAAAGTTAAACCCTAGATACAGGATAATATACGGAGTATTGCCCACTGAGAGGTTTTTTTTTTTTGCAACCTTAGTAGCAGTTCTCTAACTTGCTTTACCTCCTAAAATGATGGAGTGGCAATATGGGCTTCTACTACACTGGACCACTACTGATAAGCCACATGATCAAAACACACTAGAAAAGGAAGTGAGACACGCCAGCATGAAGACTGATCAAGCAATAAGCAAGGAAGAGTAAAAGGGATATGTAGGATCCCATTGGAGATTCATTCAACAAAAGGTGATCACAAAATTCAACTGGATCAAGGTTTCAAAACGGACTTTCAGTTTCTGAAGACAATTTAGTATACTGTAAAAAACAAGAATAAATAAAATTGACTTACCTGGCTATCAAGCTGGTACTCTTGGCCTTGGACTTTACAAAGGGGACTTTTCTGGTCTTCTAAGCGATGCTGTCCCTCCATGGTACCATTACAATCCAAGAGTAGCCTGTGACACAGCTGAAAAATAATACATATGTTTCAAGAAACAGGAAAAGTACATTCGAGATCAAAACGATAATTAGAAAAACATTTGCTAAAATTACATTAATCATTTGGAATACAGTTTTAAAATTCTGTAACACTTGAATGGGGACTTTTTATTATAGAATAGTCAAATACAATGAAAACCAAAAATATTTTACATATACTTTACCAAGAAGAACACGGATCTAGGGGATTAAAACATATCTTAAATACATGAACAGTTAGCCCTCACATTCACTTGCGAAAAAGGAAAATACATACAATTGCTGACTTTGCAAGGAACGTTCCAGTGACAGCAACATTGGCAAGCATCAATAACTTGGCAATCTAATTATTTCATTATATCTGGGTCACTAATAAACTTTGGATGATTTGTTTTTAAATAAACTAAAGCTAAAAGATCCAATTTGCAGTTTTGGCGTCTACTACAGCATTGTTTCCCAACCCTGTCCTCAAGTACCCCTAACAGGTCAGATTTTAAGGATTGCTTTGGGGAAATGCAGACTGAATTCTGCAATCACTGAGCAGCAAATCATATCACCTGTGCTGTGCTTCAGATATCTGGCAAACCTGGTCTGTTAGGGGTAGTTGAGGACAGGGTTGGGAACCACTGCACTGCAGTCATTCTAAATTAACAAGTCAAAATACCATTCAGCACATCCCTCCAATACAACTGTGCAGAAGTCTCGACTGTCACGAGAAGTGGGTTCAACTTAACCACCAGGCCACTGCTCTACAATCAGGTAAAGACGACCCGATCCCACTCAGAAGATGCCACCAGCGAGTGTCCTTGGGCAAGACTTTTTTCACAAGTCATGTCACAGTTACATATTTGTTTTAATCGAATACTCAAAATTGTTCTCAACAAAACTGCAGTTTAGCAAGAATCCCTAAATACTGTAAATGAGCATAATGTACTATACATTACATACATGTACTTTTGTACGAACATTCTGCAGCGCCTGCACAGAACAATGGATTGGCGTTGGGTGTGTATGCAAAGATCCAATCCATTGGTGACCAGCAGATTGAATATTCAGACTCTGTCTGCCGGATGATGTCTGTGTGGGTGGAGGAAACTCCTCTGCTTCACACAGCCATAACTACAAAGCAGAACCAGTGGAAGGGGGAGAAGGAGGGGGCACTCCAGCGAGCATGACCTCTTTTATTAGAAAAAGCGGTCAGGATGTGTAGAGTGTCCCTTTAATTGTGCACATTCCCAATCGAGGGGAAGTAAAGTGTCATGGAGCTGATGTAACGCTCCATGCTTCAAACCCCAAGAGACTTTATGTTCATTTATATCGTGTGTTTTTAAATATTTTACATCGTTTGGTTTTAGTTTAATTTAGTTTAGTGTAAAATGGCATAGCTTTGGTTTTAAAAATACTTATATTCCTGTAGGTAAATGTGTTTTTGTGTATACAGTAAACAAGCTTTACGGCTGTGTAATTTATGCACCAGGGCTTTTCCCATTATCTAGCTGCATGTTTAATTCAAGGGATCTCTGATAGTGTGTGTTTAATCTGATGTGTTAGAACAATGGATATACAAATGTTGTGTGAGCTGAAGGCTAAGAAAATGTAAAGAATATTTATTGTAAATAACTGACCTAATGTAATTAGTATGGGTATGCAAATTATTAGACATGTGCACAGCACAAAATTTCGTTTTGAACTAATGGATTAGTCCTATAATGCAATTTATTTAGTTGCTAAAGAAATTCGTTTTCAGTTCTTTAGTATGAAAACTAATTTCATTCATCCGAAAACCAGTGTATACCATTACTATTGTAGTGGCTCCTCAGAGGGCAGAGATCGCTGCTTGTTACAGAACCTCTCACTCTCAGCACAATGTGGGCCATATTACAAAGCTGTTACAGTAACTGACTGCTGCTCATCACAACGCTCAGAGTTTCAATAAAACTAGTAAATAATATTTTTATATATAAGAGGTTAGAACAATATTAATTCCTTGTTTTACTGAAACTCTGAGCGCTGTTACAGTCAGTTACTATAACAGCTGAGCCTGATACATTGTACTGAGAGATAATGTAACAAGCAGCCGATCTCAGCGCTCACAGCCACTGGATTTAAAGGGCTAAATAAAAAAAAGGCTCCTCTCTGTATAATGTATATAACATCCTCCTGCATTAATAACCCTCTCTGTATAATGTATAGAACACCCTCCTGCCTTAATTAATGCCCCTCTCTGTATAGAACATCCTACTGCATTGGCATGTGGAGGGTGCAGAACTTCAGATGTTGCGATGTTGCGCTCTTCATTGTTGGTCTCCTTTACTCATCAATGTAATATCACAAAAAGGACTGAAACTAAAATGTAGTGCATTTTATTTTAGTTTCTTTCGTTTTTTGTACTGAGCAGTTTCGTTTCTCTTGAGTCATACGAAAACTAAATTATCCCAAAATTCGAACTAAATCGTTTCGTACTAAAACGAATGCACATGTCTACAAATTATGACTGTTGGACTTCAGCATAAATGGTGGCGTTCGGTTCATTAAAAAGTCAGAGAACTCTCAGAGCTCAGAGAGAGAGGATCCTGTTTTAAAGCATACAGCCGCGCCTGGTGTCTTTAGTACAAACTACGCTACACTCCACACTCATCCTCAGAAGGCAGAGAGCGGCCTTCTGGAGATTCCTAACGGCTCCAGGGCAGAGGAACAGAAGCAGGCAGGTCAAGCCACTCGAGGCGCTGAGGACAGCGCTCCCAGTAGCCGGGCTTACTGTAACGAAGGGGTGTCTGGAGAGCCAGGACAGACGGAAGGGAACGGTTCCTTCACATGAAGCATTTCCAAACATTTTTCATCTGTGGACGTCACAGAATGTTTTCTTTCAGGTTCAAGTAAGAAGAAATCTTCACATCAAGTTATCGCAAGGATAAAATCTTGCTAACGATATATAGAAAGACTATAAAACCGTTCAAGAATCATCTAGATCCCCTTTTTCTCAAGTTTTTGCACATGAGATGCAAGATACCATTGCCGGTGGATGAACTCAATACAAAATCCTCCCTATATTGGAATGCTGCTTTAGTCCTACTCAGTATATCCTCTAAAAAAACCATTAATCTCAAGAAGCCCACGCAGCAATTGCCAAAAACTCCCATTTTTTTTATGTTCTGTTTTCAACGTCTTATTCTTAACAAAAACAAAATAAAAATGTATTCAGGGAATGATATATGCTCCTTGAGTTGGTGGCGAAAAAAAAATACAGGAGCTCTTCAACATGAATTTCCTGCAGTAATACATTTGGCAAACGGTCCCAATTGTTTATTATCCCAGTGGAGATTTTTCTTATGATTAGAGTTCTCGTGGATACAGAAGTTTGCTGCAAATTCTTGAAACAGATCCAAGTTTACTAGTTCTCGGAAGCAACACTTTTTTTTGCTACACTAGTTTATAAACATAAAAAAAGAATTTTGCTATCGTAAGTTCACAAAGACCACTGGTTGATAGCACTAAAAGTATTTTGTGCTTTAATAATAGTATTCCACGCAAGTGTAGGCATGCTATTTTAGATGCGCAATGCAGTGTAGTTCTTCTATCACCACGAGGCATATAGGGAGGTCCCTTCACAGTTCTATGGAGTCCCAAGATAAACACATTTTTGTATACTTTTACTAACATAAAAATTAACAAGTAATATATAAATGTACATGTGCTGTGTATATATATGTATCAAACACACACGTGTGTTTTACTTTATGACATTATCCATTTTATTGGAAAAGTTAAATTATGACAGTTTATTAGTAGGCAACACATGCCGTGGAAATAGCAAGTAAATGATTAAGGGCACTATCACCGTGCCTGTAGCTAAAACGGGGAAGCTAAGGGGAAAAATTTGCATACGCTAATCTCCCCTTAGCGTCCCCGTTTTCCCAGTGGAATATGGGGCAGGCACTGAGTCCAGCAGGTAGCGCCCGCTAGGCTCCTGGATGCTCGGGGCAGCGCTAAAGTGCCGCCGGAGCACCCCCTCCATGGAGTCCATAGGACACCATCGAAGCTTCTCCTGCCGGGTCACATGACTGGCAGGCTCTCATCTCTCATGTGATCCTGCAGGTCGGCGGAGTGATTGCGGAGGGAGATTGGACTTTCTTCCCCAGTCTGACTCTGCTCCCGACAGTCAGAAGCGGCGGATCAGGTCGCCGTTCTTGCCATGGGTTGAGATGTGAGTATTTGTTTTTTGGGAGGTTCGCAGCTGTTGCTAACTGATTCTGCAGCAGCAGAATCAGTTAGCACCAGCTCGAAGCTGTAGCAAACTTTTTTAGTTAGCGACAGCTGTGAGTAATTAATTAGCGTTAGGACTATGTGATCCTAACTTTAATTACTCTCTGCTTACACTTTGATCTTTTTATGCTTAACATGGGAAGCACAAAGTACAGTAAGCCTGCGCTAAAAACCACCAATACCGATTAGCTAAAGTTTTTTTAAACCCGTTAGCGTTACACCCGTATCACCTCCCGATCGCTATCACCTCAATTAACCTAGTGCTAGTGCTCATTTATGTGAACGCTACTGTTAAGGTGATAGTGCCCTAGGATGGCAAAAATCATATTTTGCACTATGGAGAAAAAAGTACTCCTTCCTTTTAAGAATAAAAAGGAGATTTCCTCTTACTAAAAGTGAATGTTATGCAATTTTGCAAAGTCTGCCTAAAAAAAATAATGTGTATGATTCATAGCATTGGATGCTTAATGCCGCTTTTCAGAAAAGTAGTTCTATATTTCATGAGACGATATATGTGAAGAATGCCAAAACATACAAGACCATTCAAACCAGAGTAGCAATTTAACACTGCCAATCGCTGCGTGGGCTTTATTACTAATGCAATACAGCAAAACTGTCCAACTGGCAGCCTGCGTTTATAGCTGGCCATATACAAAAATAGGGTTTTGGAAGATCTTCGGTCTAGCTGAGGACATTAGAGAACGTATACTGTTACACTGATGATTTCTTACATACTAGGGGCCAAGACACGTGAGAAGAACAATGAGTAGTGTGTCACAGAATTCAGACATGCTAGATTTCTCAATAGAGACATAAGCGTTGAACCACTTCCCATAAGCAACCAAGACTTCCAAAGATCATTGATTCCATCCAAAAGATTTACTCTAGTGCAGTGGTTCCCAACTTTGGTACTCAAATATCCCTAACAGGGGAGATTTTAAGGATTACCTTGGGGAAATGCTGACTGAATCCTCCAATCACTGAGCAGCAAATCATATCACCTGTGCTTCCGTTATCTGGCAAAATTAGTGCTCCCTGGGAACCACTGCTCCAGTTGATTCCCATTGGTCAGTAAAATATCTACCATTATGAACTAAATCAATATTTAGAAAGCTGCAAACAATGTTTGGTTCATCAAGCTTTAAAATGAATAGATTAAAAGGTACAGATATATGATGGAGAAACAAATCATTTAGGGCTACTTCTTTGGCTTCATATGGATCAGGTAGCCATCCAACATTCCTACTGCCTTTTCAACACCCATTTTAAGGAATGGTAGATCTAAATACTGAATTCTTCCTTGACGTAATTATACCCCAAATACAACAGGAACATTTTTACACCCATATTGAAATTTAAAAGGACAGTCCATTGAAAAGAGCTCCCAATTTTGCACTAAAATAATTGGGCAGATGCTGCGACAGCTTCTGCCCAGTTATTTAATTTTTTTATTTTATCTTATGTGATTTTATTCATCTTTTGTACCTTGCCGAACGCAGCTCCTCTTCGACTCAGGGACTCCCAAACCCATAAGCCCCTTAAGCTTTTCTGCGAAATTTGCTCTCCTACGCAACATGCGTAGCGTAGGAATGGTAAATTGTGCACCACTATGGGACATGCGCACTTTGCGCAAGTTCCATAGCGCCTACGCAGCCTGATGGATCAGAGGTTTCTCTGTGACTGTTCACTTTCGTGAGCATTCTCAGAGGGTGTTGTCGGCCTGCTCTCTGCATGCTGGTATTCTCATGGAACCAGATTCGATATTTGTTTTCCCGCTAGGTTTTTCTTATAATTTTATTATTATTATTATTCTTTATTTATAAAGCGCCAGCATATTCCGCAGCGCTGTACAATAAGCACAGTATAGACAGGGTTACAATATATTGAACAACATTTGACAAACAGTACAGGAGGAGATGAGGGCCCTATTCCCGTAGGAACTCACAATCTGGGAGGGTTGGGGTTGGAAACAGGAGGAGAGGACTGTAAGGTTAGAGTGATTGATGGTTGCGTCAGTGAGTTGGGTGGTAGGCTTCCCTAAATAGGAACGTTTTAAGGGAGCGTTTGAAGGAAGAGAAGTTAGGGGAAAGTCTGACAGTACGAGGGAGAGCGTTCCAGAGAGTGGGGGCTGCGCGTGAGAAATCCTGCAGTCTATCATGGGAAGAGGTGATGCGGGGAGAAGCTAGGCGCAGGTCACTGTTTGACCTTAGGGAGCGGGCTGGGGTGTATTTGGTGATTAGTGAGGACAGGTAGTGGGGAGCTGAGTTAGTGAGGGTTTTGTAGGTAAGGATAAGGATTTTGAACTTAATTCTGCAGTGGATGGGGAGCCAGTGAAGGGACTCGCAGAGGGAAGCGGCAGAGACAGAGCGGCGGGTGAGGTGAATTAGCCTGGCGGAGGCGTTCAGAGATGGATTGTAGGGGGGAGAGGTGGGACAGAGGGAGGCCAGATAAGAGATTATTGCAATAGTCGAGTCGGGAGATTACCAGGGCGTGTATGAGTTGTTTTGTGGCGACAGCGGTAAGAAATGGCCAAATAGATTAGTCCACTCTTCCTGTCTAACTCACATAGTTAGTTTGGCCCAGCCCCATTTCCTGTTCAACAAGCTGGTCTTCCTTTCAGTCTAACCATAGAGGCATGCGAGGAAGCATCCTGTCTATACTGGGTAATTGCATTCTGTTTTACCTTCCTCCTACTAGAAAGTACACCAGAGAAGCCCTCTCTACCCCCTTCTTCTCATACCAAAGTACACCAGAGAAGCTCTATCCACAAGAAACCGTTACTTTCTCAATAAAGTGAAGAGAATGTGAAGGACTTTGTGTGCTTTTGAAAGAGGATGAGTTAAGCCATCTTTCTTCAATCATATCCCGCATGTGACATTCACTTCTTGCATATGACCCTGGGGTTCCAGAATAGACATCGCTAGTGAATGGCAACCAGGAAATTCAAAATCCCAGCTGCTGGTAAAGCTGGGTGGAGGAAACTCCTTATCCAGAGTTTTCACACGATCCGGGTGGCGTGGAGGACTCCTCACATCATGGCCACTTTAAAACAAACATCTTTGGTATCATTCCAAAGGGTCTATTCACTAACAAGTGAGCCAAAGCGAAGTCGGGTTGTCGTGGCAAATAGTATATGCTTGGTTGGATTTGTTGTTTTGAAATTGGGATAACTCCACTAATTCCAGCTTCTTAGAATGGTACAAAATTACATTTTTGGTTCAACAAAAAAGGTATAATAATAATAACAAAATACAAAGGAAACATAAATCCGTTTTAACCGATAAGCTTGTCTTTAGTGTTCCTCAAAAGTTTAAAGAGGTGTGCAAAAAACGTGTTAAAGCTATTAACCGGGTTATTGTTAAACATGAAAAAGCACTTCCATTCAAAGGTTTCTCTAAATGAAAGACAATCTTTGGGGTTTATACAGAACCTTTCCTCAGGCAACGTAACAATAACGGAAATGTCACATGCTGGTATTTCATTTCAAAGTTTTTTCTTTTGAACTTTACACAAGTCCAAAAAAGTAAATACCAAATAATAACAAAAGATAGGCGTTACAAAGGATATCCGGAGTAAAAGCAATGCTATTAACAATAGAAAAAGAACAGATATGTTTCTGTTTTAAAGCCTGATGAAACAGACATGCTCTATGGATTCTTTAAATACAAACCTTCCAAAGAAGCAGCGTTCATAATAACAAACATTCAAATGTATTATTCAACTTTATTCTTTTGTTCTACCAATTACTAGCTATAGATTTATCCCTTGCATGGCTAAGATCCTATGGGGCTTTCAGATTCAAATGAACAGGAGAATGCTGGCCAACCAACCAGACATCCCTGTGGTAGACAAGACATAAATGGCAGTGGCGGATGTGACAATAGCAGGCAATCATGAGATCAAGAAGAAAAAATGAAAGGGTGAACTGTCACGTCCCACGCCGTCCTGGTAGCCCGGCGATCGACAGCGCCTTCCTCACTTCACACTAGCCGGTGATGTATCAGATGGACGCGGTCACAAGTTGAGGTCTCAGGCAGGGTGCGGCATGATGACGCGGCACCTGCCAAGTTTAAAATCAGATACTTGAGGCATGTTCATTGCCTTGACGTGGTTTTCACGCCTTTCAGTTCGTTCTAACCTATTGGATAACCTGTGGATGACTTCTGGCTTGGCCTACGATTCCTCTTGGCTGTTAACCCTTTGGCACCTGTCTGACTTCCCTTCTGGCACTTGGCTGATGATCCCTTCTGGCATAACGACTCCTGGCAGTACTCTTGCCAACCCGACTGGTATTAGCCCCTGGTATCTGGCTCAATAGCATCTCTGGTATCAATCCTTGGTGTCTGTTCTGTTTTTTCCTCTGGTTTTGTTTATTTGTGGAAATAGGTAGAATTACCGGCCACTTCAAGGACCGGCAGTGTAGATTAGCTGTTCTGCGTACAAGGATCAGACATTATATCTAGGAGGTACAGTTGCAAGAAAAAGTATGTGAACCCTTTGGGATTATGTGGAGTTTTGCATGAATTGATCATAAAATGTGCTCTGATCTTCATTTAAGTCACAACAATTTGAAAAACACAGTCTGCTTAAAATAATACAACACAAACATTATATGTTGAACAGAACATGTAAACATTCACAGAGCAGGGTGGAAAAAGTATGTGAAACTTTGGACTTAATAACTGGTTGACCCTCCTTTGGCAGCAATAACCTCAACCAAACATTTCCTGTAGTTGCAGATCAGACCTGCACAACTATCTGGAGTAATTTTGGACCACTCCTCTTCACAAAACTGTTTCAGTGTAGCAATATTCTTGGGATGTCTGGTGTGAATTGCTCTCTTAAGGTCATGCCACAGCATTTCAATCGGGTTGAGGTCAGGACTCTGACTGGGCCACTCCAGAAGGCGTATTTTGTTTTGTTGAAGCCATTCTTTTGTTGAATTACTTGTATGCTTTGGGTCAATGTCCTGTTGCATCACCCATCCTCTGCGCAGCTTCAGTTGGCGGACAGATGGTCTTACGTTTTCCTGCAAAATGTCTTGATAAACTCTGGAATTCATTTTTCCATCAATGACAACAATCCGTCCAGGCCCTGAGGCAGCAAAGCAGCCCCAAACCATGATGCTCCCTCTGCCATGTTTTACAGTGGGGATTAGGTTTTGATGTTGTGCTGTGCCTTTTTTTCTCCACACATAGCGTTGTGTGTTTTTTCCAAACAACTCAATTTTGGTTTCATCTGTCCACAGAATATTTTGCCAGTAGTGCTGTGGAACATCCAGGTGCTCTTTGCAAACTTCAAACGTGCTGCGATATTCTTTTTGGATAGCAATGACTTCCTTCGTGGTGTCCTCCCATGTACTCCATTCTTGTTTAATGTTTTCCTTATTGTAGATGTGTCAACAAAAATGTTAGCATGTGCCAGAGATTTCTGTAAGTCTTTAGCTGACACTCTAGGATTCTTCTTTACCTCATTAAGCATTCTGCACTGTGCTCTTGCAGTCATCTTTACAGTACGAACACGCCTAGGGAGAGTAGCAACAGTGCTGAACTTTCTCCATTTGTAGACAGTCTGTCTTACCGTGGACACATGAACATCAAGGCTTTTGGAGATACTTTTGTAACCCTTTCCAGCTTCATGCAAGTCAATAATTCTTGATCGTAGGTCTTCTGAGAGCTCTTTTCTGCGAGGCATGGTTCACATCAGGCAGTGCTTCTTGAAACCAATAAACCCAAAACTGGTGTGTGTTTTAAAGGGCAGGACAGCTTTCAGCAACACATCCAATAATATCACACTGATTGGACTCAAGGTTGGCTCACTCCTGGCTCCAATTAGCTCTTGGAGAAGTCATTAGGCTAGGGGTTCACATATTTTTTTCCACCCTGCACTGAGAATGTTTACATGTTATGTTCAATAAACACATGAAAACATATAATGTTTGTGTTGTATTATTTTAAGCAGACTGTGTTTTTCAAATTGTTGTGACTTAGATGAAGATCAGTGCACATTTTATGACCAATTCATGCAAAACTCCACGTAATCCCAAAGGGTTCACATACTTTTTCTTGCAACTGTATGTGACATAAACAAGTCCCAGGGGTTGAAAATAAAGTTAGAGAGAATGTGAAAAGAGAATAACATTCTTAGATTGAAGCACACAGGGCTGTGACACACAAAACATACTGCTCAGAAAATCATTTTAATATGAAAAGAAAGCCTAGAGTCTTGCATATAATTTGTAACTAAAAGTTAATACAGCCATAATTTTTTTGGCATGCTAACCAGACACCCTTCTGAGCTAAAACAACAAAAGAGGTATTCAACATTCTACACACACACCTAGTTTGTTAAACCTAGATATCCCACCAAAAGGACACTGATGCGCACACACACTACCATACTGAGGTCCCCTATCAGGGGCATCAGGGCATTACTGCCGTAAGGGCCCGGGCCCGGTGGGGCCCGGGCCGCCGGGCCTGGGGGAGGATCCCGGCCCCGACAGCAGCCGCGTCGCCCTTTAACAGCTCCGGTATCGGACTCGATGAGTCCGAATCCGGAGCTGTGTCCCTGCTGCTGCTGCAGGAGGACACTGTGTCTCCTCCGGCTCCTGGCAGCTTCACTTCCTGGCTGGCGGGGCCAAGCAGCGTGTGAGGGGCCTCCCAAGCACGTTGCTTTGGCTCCGCCCCTCCACTCAGTGGAGCTGCGCGCTGGAGCTGGAGGGACCAGGAAGAAGACAGAAGAAAAGAAGAGAAGAAGATTAAAGAAAAGGTGAAGAAAAGAAGAGCTGAAGACAAGAAAAGAAGATAGAAGACAGCGAGTGGTGAGCCAGGGCCCAGACCCTAAGACCCAGGCCCAGACCCCTAGGCCCAAACCCAGGACCAAGGCCCAGACCCTGGGCCCAGACCCCTAGGCCCAAACCCTAAGGCCCAGACCCAGGGCCCAGACCCCCTAGGCCCAAACCCAGGCCCAGACCCTAGGGCCCAGACCCTAAGACCCAGGGCCCAGACCCCTAGGCCCAACCCAGGGCCCAGACCCAGGGCCCAGACCCTAGGCCCAAACCCAGACCCCAGACCCAGGGCCCAGACCCCTAGGCCCAAACCCTGGCCCAGACCCCAAGGCCCAGACCCAAAGCCCAAATACAGACCCGGGCCCAGACCCTAGGGCCCAGACCCCTAGGCCCAAACCAGGACCCAAGGCCCAGACCCAGGGCCCAGACCCTAGGCCCAAACCAGGACCCAAGGCCCAGACCCAGGGCCCAGACCCCTAGGCCCAAACCCAGGACCCAAGGCCCAGACCCTGGGCCCAGACCCCCTAGGCCCAAACCCTAAGGCCCAGACCCAGGCCCAGACCCTAGGGCCCAGACCCAGGGCCCAGACCCAGACCCTAGGCCCAAACCCAGGGCCCAGACCCTGGGCCCAGACCCCTAGGCCCAGACCCAGGGCCCAGACCCTAGGCCCAGACCCAGGCCCAGACCCCTAGGCCCAAACCCAGGGCCCAAACCAGGGCCAGACCCCCTAGGCCCAGACCCAGGGCCCAGACCCCAAAGCCCAAATACAGACCAGGCCCAGACCCTAGGGTCCAGACCCATACCCAGGGCCCAGACCCCAAGACCCAGACCCTAGGGCCCAGACCCCAAGGCCTAGACCCAGGCCCAGACCCTAGGACCCAGACCCCAAGGCCCAGGGACCAGACCAGGGCCCAGGCTAGACCTCAGGGCCCAGACCTCAGGGACCAGACCCCAAGGCCCAGTCCCAGGCCCAGGCCCAGACCCAGACCCAAAGGCCATCATACACAGCCCGTTTCTGTGAGATTTATTGCTGTGGATTCTGTGATATGTTCAGACACACGCTCATTACTGTGAGTTTTATTGCTGTGGATACTGTGATAAGCTAATACACACTGCACATTACAGGGAGTTTTATTGCTGTGGTGCTATGTTATGTCCTTTTTTTTGAAGGGGGAGAAAAAGCTGTTAGAGGTTGAGGGGGGGGCCCTGGGGGGGGCCCCATCGTGAGGTTTAGTAAGGGGCCCCATCATTTCTGATGGCTGCCCTGTCCCCTATTGACAAGTGGCCAGAAGTGACCTGAAAACCAAATCTAAATCTGAGCAGGGGAACACTGGTGGTGGGGTCCCAAAACACAGAATTGTTTTAGTAGCCCTAACTTTGATCTTCTAAGCTGTCAAGATAAACCTATGATGCTAAATGCAAAGACTTACGTGTTTGCACTATGGGGGGTTATTCAAAGAGCAGTGATGTTCGCCAAAAGCTGCAAATCATTAAGGCTAATGTCAGTCGAACTCAGTTATCACGCCTGTGTTGCCGCACAGTTTAAAGTCCGTCGTAGCTTAGAATCATGATCAATAGAGACCCACACACGAAGTACGTGCGCACCGAACTGCGCACGCACAATGCACGTGGCAAATGGACGCAAGTTAGGCAAGAACGTAAAACCGTTACCAAGGAAGCGAAGAGTGCGCCACGTCCACTTAGCGTTCTGTGTGAGTGATGAGATGTCAGACGCAGCACATTTGCGACGCCCAGCACCTTGACCCACAAAATGGCTTTTCATATCCTTTTCAAATTTTTATAATTTTTCATATTAATTTTATTTCCCATAGTTTCCTTTTTTTTACGTCCGTCAAAAAAACACAGACGTGTGGGCTCTACAGTATTTTCCATCAGTACGTCTGTCCATTATGCACGCACGCAGAGTGCGCGCAGACTGCGTTTGTCTGACATTAGCCTAAATCGGCATCTCGCAAAAGAGAAATACAGTGACAGGAGAAGCTTCACTACTGTGCATCTCTGAAATGCCAGCTTTTGACACCTTTGCAAAAACGACGATTTTCAACGATGTTTGTAACATGGTGAACATTGGTTCTGTTTAAAGTGTACCTGCCATTTCTTAAGGGGCTATTCATTAAACAGCAAACTTGCCACTGAATTACACCGAACGGTATATCTCACCGTATGGTGCAATTTTGTGACAGTTCGTCTATTCACTAAACTGTCAATTCAAATATTGGCGAATTGACAGCGAAATACAATGCAGTTCGCTGCAGTTCAGCGACCTTTGGTGGCACTGAAATTGTCCCATAGAGAAGTAATTGTTAATCTTTTCCAGGAACGCCGAACTGTACCAAAATGCCCAGATTTTCGGTGGTTCAGTTTGATAGGTTTAAACAGGCGAATCCCATAGGATTCAATGTTAAACATATTGGTTTTATTATTCTTTTTTATTCAACTGTTTATTCTTTTCAGTTTCAGCAGAAAGCCTATTGTTTAGAATTTTTTTGGTATTTTTTTTTGGCAAAATTTCGGATTCCCATTTTTTTTATTTTTTTTGCTTTACAGCATAATAACAGATCTGTTTTTTTAAATTCTGTAACAGACCTTATTATTTTTTATAAGACCTTTTTATTATTTCCACACATTTTCATGCATTTTTATCATTTTAAATGCCTTTTAAAAAAGCTCTGTTTTTTTTTCCTGCAGTTCGGCGTTCTTTGACGTGCTGATCGGCTGTCTTTGGCGGCATTCAGATTGCAGGTCAGTGGTGGCGTTTGGCAGTCTTCGCCGACTCCTTGTTCAGCGCACTTCGTGGACCTAGTGGTGAATAGTGAATTCACCGCAGGGTCAGCGAACTGAAATCGCCAAAGCTCACAAAAAGAAACAGCACCGAAAGGTCAGGGGAATTTCGATGCTCTTTGAATAACCCTTTTAGAGATTGTTGATGTGTTTTATTGTACAGTAGCTTAGTTAAACCAGTACACCTTTTTATTTTAGAACTTCCAATGATGTTATGTGAGTTTTTGTAGCAGTTTGGCTAACACAATGTATAGGCAGATTTGGGAGAGCTTTTAGATGAGCGCAAATTAGTTTGGGCATGATTGGTGCACTTTAAATATCTTATGTTTTTCATTGGGGTTCATATGCACGATGACGCCAGTCGGCAGGGGGAGATCACGGAAACTTGGCCGACAACTTGGATTTTGGCCAGCTCTGGGAGGGGACTGCGATCTGGCACCTGTTGGTGTCGAATTGGCCCCCAAGGGGTTAAAGGCAGCCACCGCTTGGGAGAGGAGGCTGTACCCTTCCAAGCGGTGCCTGCCTTTTGTGCGTGCCCCTTACGGATGGGGAGGGAGAGAGGTCCAAAGGACATCCCCCCTCCTCTTCAGGCACCTTCCCCACACTGGCCTAGAATAGATGTCATCGCGCCCAGCACAATGACGTCTATTTGTGTGGCCGGGGTCCCGGAGGCTGGGCTGACATCCAAGATGTCAGCCCGCACTGGGGGGCCGCAGCGGTCGGCCAGAATCCCTGCCGGTCATGGCTGCAATGGGAGGACGCGCTCAGCGCGTCTTCCGCAGTCAAGTGCCGATGTGGCTGGATGCGCTAGGGCGCCTCCTCCGCATCGAAGTGGTTAATAGTAATTAAATAAAACCGGGAATATTTTTAACATTCAAACCTATGGGATTCACCTGATTAAACCTGCCAAATCAAACCACCTAATATCAGGGCATTTCAGTGACATTTCACTGCTGTTCGGTTTTCTCTGAACATATTAACCATTACTTCTCTATGGGGATTTCACTGCTGTCGAACAGCACTGTATTTCGCTAGCCATTTGCCAAAATTTGGCGAACTGTCTGCTTTCTGAATAGCTGAATGGCCCCAAAATTGCACCATACGGGTAAATTTCCAGTTTGGTGAAATTTCGGGGCCAGATCGGCTCTCTCTGAATAACCCCTTAAAAGTAAACGTGAGCACGTAATATAAGACAACTTACAATAATTACACGGAATACAGGCTGGCAGTGGTCATTCTAAGAGATAATAGATCTGCCTCAGACATTATTTTTGTATAGTATAAGTTACATACATCTGAATGTTTATATGTAAGTATTTCTGTAACGACTATAACATTTCAATGTTCTTGAACCCAGGACATACTTGAAAACGAGAGAAATCTCAATGTATCCTTCCTGGTAAAATACTTTATAAATAAATAAATCTTTTCCCTAGAATCTCCTTGTTTACCTGTTTTTGCATGAGAACAGCCAACATTAATGTATTCTCAGTCACATAAGGTGTTTGCAATAAAAACCCATATGTAGGTTGACTGAATGAAACAAAGGGGGTTATTCAGGTACTGTCAGTTACATAGGCTGAAAAAATAAGTGCGTCCATCGAGTTCAGCCTTTCACGCATCGGTTTCACTGTTGAACCATAAGCGCTCTCAAAATATGCAAACTGGGAAAAAAAAATCCTTTGAGACCCCAAAACAGTGGTCAGATTCCTCCTTTGATCAAGCAGCTTTCACCCACATATCAAATCTTGTGTTTGTTGAAGTTGCAAATACCAGTGAAAATTACCATTATTTCAACGTGGAAATATGCTGGCTTTTCACAAACATTGAAAGTAAAGAGCGTCTGTAGAAGCTGCGCTAGGAAGCTTCTGCTGACGCTATTTGGTTTCAGCGTTTGTGAAAGATTGGCAGTTTTTCTCAGTTGCAACAGCGTTTGCAACTTTGACAAACATTGGCAGTACCTGAACAACCTCGAACAACATAACACTTGTCTGATGTGCATCATACCAGAATATGTGAAAAGACATTAGCACTTGATAACTTTTATGCATATCGAATCTGATCAGTATTCTACGAGATTCATTTAGTTCTAGAATATTAAAGTCACTTGTGTGTCAAAAATAACACATAAAAACACGGGTTAAAAAAGTAGTTTTTTTTGGCACAATTGTAACAAGCATAAAAAATTGGTGGATGCTCCTAATAATGTGGACTTATCTTGTACTGTGACACTGAAAGGAAATGTGGAGATTACACCAGTATAACAAAAATGGCGCTCCCATACGAGTCAGGAATGTTATTAGATAAAAATATATACACTAAAACTTTTATGGAAAAGGAACACTCTACTCATCCTGACTACTTTGCACTTTTAAAGCGGCCAAGATTTGAAGTCTCCCCCACAGCATCCCCCGATCTAGCGTTAACCCAGGGTAATGTGGAGGAGTTTCCTCCACTCCACCCAGAGTCATCAGCAGACAGGATTTTTGAATTTCCCGGCTGCCAATCATGAGATCAGTTAGTAGTGATGTCAGCACGGAAAGAGCATGCTGACATTACCATCTCTGAGACCGATTGTGGCAGCTGATGAATTGGATCTGCGCATGAGCGGAACTAAAATCCATCGTTCTGCGCAGGTGCTATGGAACTTGTGTACATAAAGTGAACAAGTCCAAAAGCACTGTGCAATTTGCAGGTCCTAAGGTACGCAAGTAGTGTTGGAGCACAAATTGAGCAGAAAAGGTTCAGCCAGGGACTTCCAAGTTCGGGAGTCCATGTGTCAAAGAGGAGCTTCATTCAGCGAGGGAGAAAAGGTGAGGGGAGGTTTTTTTTTTATAAAAAGCACCCAAAGGGGAAAACAAAAACATATATAATGGGGCAGAGGCTGTCAATAGCCTCTGCTCCATTATTTAAGGTTAAAAAAAGGACCTCTGGTTTTTAATAATGTTCGTTTAATAAAAATGACCCCTAATCTCTAAACAACATTTTCTGGTTTAGTTTTGTATATGCGCATCACTACAATTAGATAACTTATATAAATATAAGTGAGTGTTATTTTATTATATATTTAGGCAACAGTTTCTGCTAATTTTTTTTATGTGAGCACCATTAAATTGTAGTGATAGATTTTGTGCAATTTTTGTACTTGATCATCACTATTACACTTTGTTGAAAATATTATTTCCATAAGATTTTTTTCTTGCGATTCTTAGGGTTTTACTCCTTACCGTACAGGTTAGTTTTAGAGCACTGACGTGCGGTGAGGTCAGTGGCTGGTGAGGCACCAGTATCAGAGCCAGATATACACGGGTTACATAGGTTGCGGTTCAGTGCTCCCCAGGGTCTGGCTGCTCTCAGTGCTCCCCAGGGTCTGGCTGCTCTCAGTGCTCCCCAGGATCTGGCTGCTCTCAGTGCTCCCCAGGATCTGGCTGTTCAATGCTCCCCAGGATCTGGCTGCTCTCAGTGCTCCCCAGGATCTGGCTGCTCTCAGTGCTCCCCAGGAACTAGCTGCTCTCACTGCTCCCCAGGAACTAGCTGCTCTCAGTGCTCCCCAGGAACTAGCTGCTTTCAGTGCTCCGCAGGATCTTGCTGCTCTCCAGGATCTTGATGCTCTCCAGGATCTCTTGCTGCTCTCCAGGATCTCTTGCTGCTCTCCAGGATCTCTTGCTGCTCTCCAGGATTTCCCAGGATGTGCCTCCAGGCACACAGTCCCGCGGCACGCCCCCATGACTGGTGAGGACAGTCACATGACTTTCCTGCGTCAATCAATCCATGGGAGACCTGTCTCCCATAGAAGTGTTTTTTGAATAGCTTGAGACCAGTGGTGCTTTCCCATTGGTCCAAGCAATTCCATTGCTTAGATTCAGAAAGTAGGCAGCGCCAGATGCACGCTGCAGACTTCTGAACCGCTCTTGGCCAGCTTGAGCTTACGCAATTAGCGTAGCATTCAGCTAGGCAAATTGCGTAGGTTCAGAGTTGGCTGCCGCTGCTGTGTTATGGTTCATGCATAGCCAGCGAACTAAAAAAAAAAGCGGAGCAGAGACAGACGGCGGGGGAGTCGGGGAGCAGGTGAGTGTATGAACTTTTTTATCAGCAGATTTTATTTTAATTATGCATATTTTAATAACCACTTAATGGAATGGCAGGTGAGGCCCTGCCTCACCTGCCGCCCCTGACTGCACGTCCCTGTTTTAGAGGTAAGGGTAGATTTTATGAAAAATAAATATATCTGAGGCTATCTTAAGGTAAGCTCGCTTCAATTTTGGAACATACTTGTATCAATTTGTGATGCTAGTTAAAGTTATGTTGAAAAACGACATTTGAACCTGCGATTTCATCGGTTTGTTTTTAATTGCAAATATTTTTTCCTTTTTTTATTTTTTTTTACTATTCTCGTGTTTAAGGTGGTGCCAGTCCCATGGCAAATCCATAACAAAATTTGTATATGGCAACTTAAAAGCAGCAAGAATACTGTAAGTATGAGGCATCAAATAAAGGTCTCCAAATCCAAGACGTGAGAAAGGCATCAACATACGTCTCAGCCTTAAGACAACCGCCAGTTGTTTCAAGGTGTGGTGCTAAACACATACATTTCAACAACTAGAGGTGACGGTTCTGTTTCTGAAGCTTTCTAGTGTTTTTAAGTGGTTTGTATGCAAAGCGCTTGAGGTTACCCAGCTGTGGTTTTTCATTTATGATACTCTGGGCCATATTATGATCTTCAAGCTAAAACAGGGACACTAAGGACGAAAACCTGCGGCCTGCCCCGTAATGTGGCGCTAAGCCTTGGGATGCTCGAGGCAGCGCTAAGCGCCACCGCGAGCATCCCCTCCATGGAGTCCATAGGACTCCATTGAGGCTTACAATGCCGGTCACATGCCGAGCGATGGCTTGAATTTAAGCCATGCTCCTGCAGACATTGATGCATGCAGCACATCAGCTGCGTAGGCAGACTAGAGGAGGGGCTGCAGCAGCAGCAGCCAGAGAGTGGGGCATACTAGTACAGTACTACCGACTTTTAGACCCACCCACTGGGCACAACCCACCCAGCGGTAAAGGGTTAAATTCTTGGGACCAAGTTTTAAGACTTAGGTTCATGAATGTCAATTTAAACGTTAACCTCTTGTATACCATTTTAAGTCAGTTTTGCAAAAACTATCTTCCAAGTCAGGTGTAAATGTAACCAAAGACCTGGTCAGCTTATCAGAGTCATTAAAGTCTGTGGAGTTGATACGATTGTAACAAGCCTAGTTAATGTTAGACCTGACTTGAAATCTAGCCTCTTATCTTAAAGTCCAAGGGCTCTATTATAATCTTCGTGCAAACATCAGCGCATGCGCAAAAACGCATTAACTCGAGGGGCAAAACCCTTTGCGCAGAACGTCGTATTACAATGTCAGCGCAACAAATGCGCGTATTCGTCTACCGCGGGTGAACCTGCGCGAACGATGCGTGAGCTTACTGTACTTCGCGCGTCCTATACTTAACATTGTGAGCGCAAATGCATTTATGCGCTGGTACGCGGATGGTATTACAATCTATGCGCAGTTTGTAACGCACAGCCTTTGCGCGCATAATTTTAGCAACTCCTAAAAGCTAGTGTTAATGGCAAATTCTATTAACCTGGTCGAAACCAAATACACCAGCCCAAAAAAGAAACCGCAGCAAAGTATAGTTACTACATTCTACACATACCAAACCAATAAATTTGAGAAGTAGTGTGTGTTTTTTTTATTGATGCAGCATATATGCGCAGATTGACTTTGACAGGCGCAAAAACTTAATGTGAGACAATTGTGATTCTTAATTCTGATTGGCTGAATCGCGTGAAAAACACAGTCCGCACACTGATTTCTGGGCGCAACGTTGCTGCGCGCGCGTTTGTGCGCGTCCGTTTTACGCATGTTATTTTTTTGCGTGAAGAATTTAATAGGGCCCCAAATATTTAAGGACGGTGCACAAATAACGCATTTAAGGCCTGAGCAAATAAATTGAAACTAACCAAGGCCTCAATTTAATTCAGCCTTATTGTCTAAATCTGTCATTTTTTAATTCGGGAGAATTTAAGGGACACTACCACCAAAACAATGAAATGTTCTTGGTTTATTTAATGCTGCTGATATGCTTGTTTGGTTAAAAAAATATTTTACTCTATATGTGTCACTGGGTGTATCCATTCTGTGATATTGTGTTGTAAACTTCCCCCCCACATTACCTTTACATCACTTGCTCCTCACTGTGTGGCTTTGACCATAGAATGGAGTGAATGGGTCAGTCACCAACTCATCATGGTATTGTGCATGATGCATTCAAAGGACATCACCAGGGTTAGATCAGAAGGGCTAAATTACCATATTAGCGTTAAAACGCGGGCGCAAGGGAGGAAAAACTGCACCTGCAGTTTCCCCCTTGTGCTC
Organism: Leptobrachium leishanense; assembly: GCA_009667805.1. NCBI lineage: Eukaryota > Metazoa > Chordata > Amphibia > Anura > Megophryidae > Leptobrachium > Leptobrachium leishanense. Next base: position 111,268,055 of record CM019071.1, on the reverse strand, counting down.
GCGTTTTTAATGCTGGATTACAATGCAGGTGCAAAAAAGGCTGCCTGCATTGTTTCCGCGCGGTAAAAGCCTGGATGCCTGAGCACAGCCGCGAGCATCCACTCGATGGAGTCCATAGGACTCCATTGAGTCCCCCCCTGCCGGTCACATGACCAGCCGGATCTCGCCTCGCGAGATCCGGCCGGTCAGCGTAGTGATATGCAGGGAGAGACTGGGAGGACTTTTTCCCCCAGTCCTTTCCTGCTCCATTGGACGGAGGAGGCGGTCAGAGCCACGGTCCTCGCTGCGGGACAGAGGGTGAGTATAGGATTCATTTTTATTATTTTTTTAGCCTGGTGTTAACGAATTCTGCAGAAGCGGAATTCGTTAACACTAAATCCTGGCTCGCTAACCAGAGCCAGACGTTAATCAGCGCTGGGACTTTGTAATCCAGCGCAGATTAACACTTTGCGCTCCCGATACGTAACATGGGAGCACTAAGTACAGTAACCTCGCGCTGAAAAGCGCAAGATACCATGGATTGTCATATGCGGTAAACATTGCAGCAAAAATTCATGCTCACGCAAGTCTTTTAAGCTTCCCGTCTTTTCTCATTCAGCTGCCATCTTTTATCACAGGTAGCCTGGATCACAACAGACCCCCTGCAGCCTAACCATTTCCTCGTTCACCTCATTGCCCGGTAAATACTGTAGAAGATAAACCAAAGCAGTAAAGTAATATTTTAGCACAGATTTTGGTAAATGTAGCATCATGGAAAAAAAACACAAAATGGAAACAGGAGATAAAAAAATGAAGTTTATTTTTTCCTTTTTACATGTAATTATTTCAAAAGAAGAAAGAAAAAAGCAGCATATGTTTTATAACATGCTTTTGTTTGTAATGCACACGTAATTTAGTTACAGCTGATGTAAGTGGTAGTGTCCCTTTAAATAAAAATACTGGTTGAAGATCGGCACTTCTGTCTAGACCTTTTAATGGAAATTTCAGCTTCAGCAACTCAATTCAAAAATATTGGTAAGCTGAATTCTGGAAAAAAAAAGTCCTGAAAGGTGTTGATAAATTTAAAGGGTAAATCAAAATGAAAACTTTATAGAAAAAAATATATTATATATATATATATATATATATATATATACTTGCTTAATAGCAGACATTAATATGATGTTGGCTGAAAATATCATTTTTGTGTATTTTGCTGGCCCGCATAATTTTTCAATTTTTGGCTCTGAACTAATTTTTTTCAACTGAATAAACCAATATTTCAAAAATGTATGGTCCAAAATTCACAGAAATCTGCCAATGGAATTAAATGGAGTCCTAAAAAGATAGGTCAAACCAATTCCGAAAACATCTTTTTGAGGGTCTGGCCTATGGATTGCGGTGAAAATTCATTATCAACAGTCCATGTAGTACAGGCAACAAAACTAACAGGGTTATTCAGAGAAAGGTGAAACTCTGGAGAACTTTTTGGAGAAGTGAAAATTCTAGCAGGGTTATTCAGAGAGAGATGAAAACCTGGAGAATTGCCAGGAGAATGAACAATCTAGACCAAATAGCTGATTTGAAAAGTGAGAAAAATGGGAGAATTTTACTAGTTTGGCTATTTTGACCTAGAATTTTCACTTCTCTAGTCATTCTCCTGGTTTTCACCTCTCTCTGAATAACCGTGTATGTCAAAATAGCCAAACCAGAAAAATTCTCCCGTTTATCTCACTTTCCAAATCGGCTATTTTGATCTCGAATTTTCACTTCTCCAAACGTTCTCCAGAGTTTCACCTTTCTGTGAATAACCCTGTAAGTGTGAGACTGGCTTTTCTAAAATCTAAATTATTACGAAGAATACTGTGGTAAACCAGTGTAATAAATAATGTATTCTTTTGAGTACAATTAACCCTATAACTGGTGTGCAGCACAAAACTCCTTAGGTTCTATAGTATTACATGACGTGTCATTGATTTAAGACATAATAAGTACTGTACATCTAATACACCCAAAACAAAACACTGAAACTGTCCTAATTACTGTTAAAGCATCTACAGTCATAATTACTGCCTATTACAACTCTGTGCCCCAGTTTTAATACTCTATGTGGAGAATAAAGAACTTCTTATCTTAAGGGAAATTAAATAAGAAGACAAATTCTAATTTCCTATAAAAAAATTATTAGCGTTTACAAGTAACTCAGGAAAAGAAACTGCTTCTTAACAATATAAACACTATAACAATTGGTAAAGGATAACAGTCTGGGATTGGGCTTGATTTATGTCAGAGTTACATCCGGTTGACACCTTAGGGACAGCATGTCCTGCTCAAATGTGTCAGACATACTATTCTAGGCTGCTTGGCCACACTGCCCAAATCTTTAGCCAAGGCACAAAGACACACATGTCTGCAGTGGTGAAGAGAAGTCGAAATATTCAGGTTTAAAAAAAAATCAATGAATAAAAAAAATAAAAAAAATCAAGAATAGCATCAGATATCTGGTTACATTATAGAGAAAGAAACCAATAATATCCAGAGAAAATATTATTGAAGATTGACTTTAGAGTATATGCATACTTCGTAAACGTCAAACAAGTCTAACGAAATGAAAATAAATTGCGAGTCGTGCGGGTCTATTCAAAGAAAGGTGAAACTCAGGAGAATGACTGGAGAAGTGAAAATTCTAGGTCAAAATAGCCAAATCAGAAAAATTCTCCCATTTATCTCACTTTCCAAATCGGATATTTAGTCTAAATTGTTCTCTTCTCCTGCCAGTTCTCCTGGTTTTCACCTTTCTCTGAATAACCCTGTAGGACAGGCAAATTGTGCCATCTACTCTGCCATTTTCCTACCTGTACTAAAATCTAATTCCATGACCTTGGCTTGGACAGGGATTTTTAGCAGTACAGGACATGTATCAATAACAGACAACCCTCCTTAAAGTGAAGTTCTATAGCAGCTGATCCCACGTGAAGATCATCCGGAGTCACCAAACGACAGACACGTGCAAACTATTAATACCTGGTTCCGTAGCATGAAGTTGTCCCTCTCAAATGAAAAGTCAGGCAGCCCTGTTCTTGCGCGTCCTTGATATAACAGCCCTTTGTGTTGTGTAGTTCTCAGATATAGAACCCTGCCTCTGGCCTCAGCATCAACAAAGTGCCGTAGAGTTACAACGTATCCCTCAGCAGTCTCAGACGGACACGTGATACAGCATTTCTTAAATGCAATTCATTCCCAAAGTAAACATGACACACTGCAGGCAATATCTTCTTCTTTATGAGCTGGAACTAGAACACACAGACCGCAGGATTTTGGACAGTATGGGACTTGGAGAGAGACCGCCCTACGTACTCACTAACAGCAGCCAGCACAAAAACGCTTTACAAACTCCCCTTTACAGAACATACAACAATAAAAAGGGTGATCTCTGACTCAGCTTTCCTCGTAATTTTATGTGCCCTTGAGTGATAGACACGATAAGACGCACATGCGTACAGAAGAAACATTAAAACAGGTTGTGCAAATTAAAAAAAAAAAAAAGCTCCAAGGTTTGTGTGAAAACTCTTGATTACCTTTTTATAGAGTTTTCGTTTTCTTTCCCCCAATCAAAACACAACTTTTAAGGCTAAGGTCAGACGAACGCATTCTGTGCGGACTGTGCGTCCGTGCACAACGGACGTATTTTCTGACTGACGTGAAGACAAGGTAGTGGCCACACAGTCCGTTTTTGAGACTGACGGTTTTTTTGACCGATGTAGAAGGGAAAATAAATTAATATGAAAAACATTTTGTCCGTCAAAAGTGCTTGACGCCAAAAATGCAGTCCGTCTGACTTCATTCCATCACTCACACACAAAGCTATGCGGACGTTTTGGACACAGCGCACTCTGTGCGTCCGTTCTAGCGGATTTACGTTCTTGCCTAAGGCTGGGGTCAGACGAGCGCAGTTATCACGTCAGTGTTGCCGCACATTTGTACGTCCGTGGCAGCATAGCATTCTGACCAATGGAGCCCCACAAACAAAGTGCGTCTGCATGGAAGTGCGGACGCATGCCGGACGTGGCAAACGGACGCAGGTTAGGCAAGAACGTAATACTGCTAGAACGGACGTGCCGAGTGCGCCACGTCTGCAACGTCCGTGTAACTTTGTGTGTGAGTGATGGAACGTAGTCAGACGGACTGCATTTATACGTCCAGCATTTCTGACAGACAAAATGTTTTTTCATTGCCCATCTACTTCAGTCAAAAATAACGTCAGTCATAAAAACGGACTGTGTGGCCACTACCTTGTGGTCAGTCAGAAAGTACGTCCGTACCGCACGGACGCACAGTCTGCACAGAATGCGTTTGTCTGACCCTAGCCTTACCTGCGTCCGTTTGCCGTGTCCGTTACGCGTCCACAGTTCCGTGCGGACGTACTTTGTGTGTGGGGCTCCATTGTCATAATTATATGCTATAACGGACGTACAAATGTGTGGCAACACGGACGTGATAAGTGCGCTCGTCTCACCCGAGCCTTAGATTTAGGCTAGGGTCAAACGAAAGCATGTTTACACGCGAACGTAAAAAAGTGCGTCCAAACGAATTGACGTATTTTTTCACGGAGTGCGCGAAAACGGTCATACGATGCGCATTTTTCGTGCGTGATTTTTTTTCGGATCGTCAATAAAACTCTTTTTGCGTCTGGACGTTATGTAGGCTGGACATTAGCAGTGTCTGACATCTCCTAATCACGCAAACACGCCGCTATGCCGCAGCTGCGCACTCTGTACGTCCGTACTAGCGGTTCGGCGTTCTCGAAAAAATGCGTTCGTTTTCCACTTGCGTTGCGCGGCCGGACTTTCGTGCGACCGTACTTTGTATATTGGCTGTCATTGCCCGTCATTTGCTGCTAGTGCGGCCGTAATTATGTGCGCCAGAACGCACGTTAAAAGTGCGCTGGTCTGACCCCAGCCTTAACCAGTTCAATCGTCTTCAAATATTGTACTCGCGCTTTTTAGGATTCACAAAAAAGTAAATAATTAAATAAAAATACATTCAATCTTATCCATGTCCATGGCATTCGAACTTTAAACTGTATTTTTTCACCTTTATATTGCTGGACAACGAGAAGAAAAAGACAAGTGAAACGTTGAACTTTATGCATTTTAGTCTTTCGTCAAACCTGTTACGTTGTATTTAAACCCATGAGGCTAGGGTCAGACTGAGGCAGTGCGAACGCGCGTTCTGGCGCACTTAATCACGGCCGCACTAGCAGCAGATGCCGGGCAATGACGGCCAATATACGAAGTACGGTCGCACAAAAGTCCGGCTGCGCAACGCAAGTGGAAAATGAACGCATTTTTTCGAGAACGTTAAACCACTAGTACTGACGTACAGAGTGCGCTGCGTCCGCTAGCGGCGTGTGTGCGTGAATTGGAGACATCAGACGCTGCTAATGTCCGGCCAACATAACGTCCAGATGCACAAAGTGTTTTATTGATGATCCGTACAAAATCACGGATGAAACTGCGCATAGTATGACCGCTATTGCGTATTCCGTGAAAAAATACGTCCATTCTTCGAACGCACATTTTCACGGACAACGTGAAAAATGCGTTAGTCTGACCCTAGCCTAAATCATTCAGTTAGTCACTGGCTTAGTCAATACAACGGTTACTTAAACATATTTGATTGTAAACTGCAATGTGGATTTTGCAGGATCTGTACAGCTTTCATCATTGTAGTACAGCAGTACCCACACATTTTTCAGAAAAGGAACATTTAATAATAATTATAAGACCCAAAATTGGAAACAGAATTGGCAAGTCCTCTATTTATTCTGTGTCTTATAATGTAACGTGCTAATATTAAATGCATTATATAAATGATGAATCATAACTTCAAAATGCCAATCATGTTTTTGAGGGAAGCCACTTTGTTTTATAACTAAAACATATAGCTGTAATGTGTATATGTACGTGAAAAGTATAGGGCAAATATTACAAGCTAGAACCTGCGGTTAATGGTCACATAAAAAGCGTCAAACAACTTCTTGTGAAGTACTGTCGGCTTTTCAATGAAAAAGTAAAACGACATAATTTCACCAAAAAAGGCACGTACTAAACTGTCAAAAGAGACAGGAATAAGCAAAAACAATCTCATAAAATGTGAGCAGCAACTTGAATGTGCCCATAATTTCCTATAATTGAATGTATAGACTATTAAACCAAAGCATAAAGAAAGAGCATTGTCGCACGGTGCAGATGTCATGGATGCACATTGTGCATGATTAAAGAGACAAAAAAGCCCTACTGTAAACTATCTCAGGTGGTCGACTTTGCCTACTTTAATAGGGATGTACATTAGCTGGTAAATTACCCTAAATGTGGCATAGGACCAATAGAACAATAAAATAGAATTTGAAGTTGAAAATTAATATGGTTTTGTGACTTCATAAAAATGTAGCAAATATACTCTAGAAATTTACAACATTTATAGCAACTTTGATATGTAACAAGGTCCATAAACTGTATACTGTATGTTAGGGTCAGCAACCTTGGCCCTTCAGATGTTTTGGAACTACATTTCCCACGAGGCCCATCCAACCTAGGGCAATATTACAAAAGTTGGCAGTAACTTAACCAGAGCTGTTGTAAACGTAACAACCCTATAGACTATGTGCCATATTACAAAGTTGGTGCCAACTTAAACAGAGCTGTTGTAAAGTTACTAGAACCATTACAGTCTATGGGGTTGTTAAGTTTACAACAGCTCTGGGTATGTTAGCAGCAACTTTGGAATATTGCCCCTAATGAGTGCCTCAGCATCAAGGGAGATGTAGTTCCAAAATCTCTAGAGGGCCAAAGTTGCCGGTTCCTGTTGCATGTATTCCAAGCTATTTTTTTGAAGAACTGTGATAAAATTAGAGCAGTATAAAAGAAAAAAATCCCCCAGCCATATAATCATGTTAACATCAAACGCATGATGTAATCTTTGTAAATATTTTAATAATTTAATTAATTCTGTTATAAATTCTAATAATAATATTTTTTGCATCCTTTCATGCTTAAATTATAACATAAGGTTTTCTGAAAAGGTTACACATATATACTCTGTGCTCCATGAATATTGGCAACCTTGGTAAATATGAGCAAGATGACTGAAAAATGATTGTTTAATCATCACGGCACCAACCGTTTCAGCAGCATTTAACAATAATCAGTGGGGAACGCTGGCAGATCCAGAGGGGGGCACAGGGGGCATTTGCCCACCTGAGCTGCAAACCTCGAAATCTTTAACCCTGGTATCCCCAGTTCCATACACCATATATGGTCAAGGGAGAGAATTTGGCCTTTCCAATGATTCCAAACATGACCATGTAAAATCTACGAAAAAATTAAGAGCATGTGTCAAAATGAAGCCCGAGGAACATTCCAGGGCAGGGTCTCTCAGGTGTCACCTGAGTAGCAGGAAGACAGACTCTGTGCTGCAATGTTCTGTAGAGAGAGAGCGTGATGAGCATAGCCTGTGATCTGGTGCCCACACACCAGTTCTTGGCTCCAAATCATCTGGAGTGCCAAGGTTCATGATCTAGAGGAATAATGGTGGAGGAAGACAAAAGGACATTTATTGGTTGTCAGGATCACTAGCACTAGTGTTTCAGAAATGGTGAGGACAAGGAAGTGGCATCTATCATGATGCATTGGTGGGTGAGGAGAGCTCAGCATCAGTAATGTGTCACTGACATGAAAAGATGGGTTTTGAGAGATTTCTTGAAGGACCGAAGATTGGGGAGAGTCTGATAGTCTGAGGTAGGCCATTCCACAGGACCAGTACTACTCTTGAGATGTCTTGGGGACGAGAGTTGGTTGTACTGGTTAAAAGAGAATACAGGTGGAGGTTGCTTGCAGTCAGGAGTGATCTAGAAGTGGTGTACTTGCAAAATAGGGAAGACCTTGATGGATTAAGTTATTGAGGTCTTTGAATGTGAGTTTCAGTGTTTTTAGTTGTCTCCTGAACAGACAGGAAGTCAGTGGACGGACTGGAATAGAAGGGGGTTTGTGAGGAGGGTATAATGAGATATCTAAGCATGGATGCTGCATTCATTACAGGTTGCAAGGGGTTAAAGGCAGGCATTGGGAGGCCAATAAGGAGTGAGTTACAGTGATCAAGTTCTGATGTAATAAGCATATGGACGGGTACCTTAGCCATGTCTTGGCTCAGAAAGGGATGGATGTGAACATTGTTTCGAGGGTTATAAAATCTATGGTAGGGACAAGTTTAAGGAATCTGTGGCTGGGGCAGGCTATAGAATCTAGCATAAGGACAGGGTAAGAGAAAACATAGCAGGGACAGTTTTAGGGAATCAGTGGCAATGATGACAAGTTTATGGAAACTGTGGCAGGGTAGAGGCATTTTTTGGGGGGTTTGAGACCTCATTTTAGAAACACAACTGGGCCTTTCCTCTAAATCCGTTTTTCTCAAGTAGTGGGTCGTGACCCAAAAGTGGGTCGCGACCAGGGGCAGACTGGGTCGCGGGACAAGTGCCCCCAGAAAGAGGGGTGAGGGAAAAGGAGACTGAATGGGGGAGGGAAAAGGAGCATGGAAGAGGAGTGGAGAGAGGTGCAAACTGGGATCTCTGATCCCATCTTTCGCCGGCTGCCTCTGCTTGATAGGAATAGATTGGACAGTGAACGTGACATAAGAGTTGCTTTGTCTACCTTCACCCCAGAGTTTGAGATGCTTATTAAGAGCAAGAAGCATCCCCAGTTTTCCCATAAGTTCTAATTAATTTAATATGTTTCAATTAAAGTTTATTTTATTGGGTCTTTGCTTTCATTTTCACTAGTGCCGTGATTGCTGCACTATCCATTTTGGAAAGAATCCCTGTTTGTTTGCAAAATTGTTTAAAAAGTGCATATATTGTGAATATTGCACACGCTTTTTGAAATAAATTATAATATTTCAGAAATGCAATTATTTTTGGGTCGCGACTTAATGACCAAGGACAATTGTGGGTCCTGAGGGTCCACAGGTTGAGAACCACTGCTCTAAATGATTAGGAACTATGGAACACAACCCTCCCATCCTATGGAAAATCCACTTTTTAATTTTAAAGATTTCCGTTTTGTTCGACATGAGCATCTATTGTTCAACTGCATATCCAGTCACTTCCTATTGCTCTTTCCTTTGTATATAAATGTGTCCCACCATGCAATAGGGGGAGTTAATTTGTCAGTCATAACACATTTCTAGTGGTGTGTTTGACACCTGCAAAATGTTTTCAGTGGATAAAATTGGCAAAGAAGTCATATTAACTGTTTTAAAGAAAAGGAAACAAATTCGCATCTTACAGACAAAAGAAATGAAAATGATTATAAAAAATGATGTTATTATTCTGGCAACTTGCTATATATTTCCCAAATTTAAGCAAAGCACATTTCAATGTAAATTAAAATAAAAAAATCAGAAGCAGTATTCAGCACCACTTCAAGAACCAGCGTCTGCCCGTAATATGGAGCTAAAACGGGGACGCTAAGGAGAAACCTGCAGGTGCAGGTTTTCCTCCTTAGCGTCCCCCTTTTAGCAGGCAGTATGTAATGCCGTACTAGAACATTCCTTTAATTGTGGGTAGTGCAATTATCTTTATGAACTGTAAACTGGCCTCCCACCACCTAAAGATCAACATGTCAAAGACTGAACTCCTACTTATTCCTCCCTCCAATGCCTCCCCACCTCCTGACTTCTCTATCACGGTGGAGGGTATCACCATTTCCCCATCAAACCAAGTTCGCTGTCTTGGAGTTACACTTGACTCTGCTCTTTCCTTCATCCCCCACATCAAGTCTCTTTCCTCCTCCTGCCGATACCAACTGCGTAATATTTCCCGAATTCGGCCATTTCTTACCGCTGTCACCACAAAACAACTCATACACGCCCTGATAATCTCCCGACTCGACTATTGCAATAATCTCTTATCTGGCCTCCCTCTGTCCCGCCTCTCCCCCCTACAATCCATCCTGAACGCCTCCGCCAGGCTAATTCACCTCACCCGCCGCTCTGTCTCTGCCGCTCCCCTCTGCGAGTCCCTTCACTGGCTCCCCATCCACTGCAGAATTAAGTTCAAAATCCTTATCCTTACCTACAAAACCCTCACTAACTCAGCTCCCCACTACCTGTCCTCACTAATCACCAAATACACCCCGGCCCGCTCCCTAAGGTCAAACAGTGACCTGCGACTAGCTTCTCCCCGCATCACCTCTTCCCATGATAGACTGCAGGATTTCTCACGCGCAGCCCCCACTCTCTGGAACGCTCTCCCTCGTACTGTCAGACTTTCCCCTAACTTCTCTTCCTTCAAACGCTCCCTTAAAACGTTCCTATTTAGGGAAGCCTACCACCCAACTCACTGACGCAACCATCAATCACTCTCACCTTACAGTCCTCTCCTCCTGTTTCCAACCCCAACCCTCCTAGATTGTGAGTTCCTACGGGAATAGGGCCCTCATCTCCTCCTGTACTGTTTGTCAAATGTTGTTCAATATATTGTAACCCTGTCTATATTGTGCTTATTGTACAGCGCTGCGGAATATGCTGGCGCTTTATAAATAAAGAATAATAATAATAATAATAATGGTAAAATATTATTTAACAAAATGTACACTTCTAAAAATGGGAAAAGTGAATCTAAATTGTTAAATTTTATAAATTACTGAAATATATACTCCGTAAAATGTGCAAATATAATAAATTACTGTAACAGTGTTCACGCATGGTTTAAGCTCCACTTACACTGCAAGTTTCCCTTTTTTTTTACAAGACTGTTTGCAGTTTGTTGAAGTAACTGATGTAAAGAAGCACATCCATAAAAAGTGAATTAATACTTTTGCCCCTTTTAGAAAGTCCCTACAAAAGAATAAAGAAAGTTGCAAAACAAACAGTGCTGGCGAGAGGGATATGGTACTACAAACTGCACAAAGCATTTTACATAGAACCTGTTTTTCGAGTTTAAGCTGTAAAGTTGATTTAAGGTAGATTAATGTTGCTAGTTTTGCAAAAAGCATTTTGACCCTTTTTACTTTTTCTGCTCGCAGAAAAAGTAAGAAAAAAAAGGAAGAAGCTTATTTTTGTGATTTTCAAATGGCCTGAAGCACATGCCAACGCAATGAGTCAGCGGGCCAGCCTTCCTCTCTGCTGCAATTTAATATGTGTGGCATTTCAGATTGGCGAGCCTGTGTGGGCACTCAGGAAGCACACATAAAGTAAGCCATTCCAAATTGCTTTGCCGAATGAAACTTGTCCTGGGTGTGAAGGCAGATGTAATATTTGCGTTTCAGGAAAGTTAAAAAACAAGAACAACTCAAGGAGTCCATGTATACTATGAAAACACATTTGGAAAGTACACTGTGGACCTTTTTCTTCACATATTTCAGGTTGTAGGGCAATACAAATATTTCATGATAATACATTTTTCCGTAGTCCATCATCCAAAACTTTGTGGTGTGTTTTTTTATTTTTATTATGTTAGGTACTTTTTAAAAAAACAATTAAGATTGGAGGGTGCAGGAGAAATCCATTCTCCCAAATGGTTGGCCCAGTTCCTGGTGTGGTCAGAGTGTACCAATAAAATTATACATACCGTATTTTTCGCTCCGTAAGACGCACCTAGTTTTTAGAGGAGGAAAACAGGAAAAAAATATTCTGAATCAAATAGTGTAATAATGGATAATGCCCCAGCTCCTCTCATGGATAATGCCCCAGCTCCTCTCATGGATAATGCCCCAGCTCCTCTCATGTATAATGCCCCAGCTCCTCTCATGGATATACTGCCCCAGCTCCTCTCATGGATAATGCCCCAGCTCCTCTCATGTATAATGCCCCAGCTCCTCTCATGGATATACTGCCCCAGCTCCTCTCATGTATAATGCCCCAGCTCCTCTCATGGATATACTGCCCCAGCTCCTCTCATGGATATACTGCCCCAGCTCCTCTCATGGATATACTGCCCCAGCTCCTCTCATGGATATACTGCCCCAGCTCCTCTCATGGATATACTGCCCCAGCTCCTCTCATGGATATACTGCCCCAGCTCCTCTCATGGATATACTGCCCCAGCTCCTCTCATGGATATACTGCCCCAGCTCCTCTCATGGATAATGCCCCAGCTCCTCTCATGGATAATGCCCCAGCTCCTCTCATGGATAATGCCCCAGCTCCTCTCATGGATATACTGCCACAGCAGCTCTCATGGATACTGCCCCCAGGCCCCAGCTCACCTCCTGCTGCCGCCACGTGTTTGACTCCCTCTGAGCGTCCGGCGGCATGGAGCTTGGGTACTCGCCTGGGGGAGCCGCGAGAACTCGGCTGGTGACGTGGTTCCCCCAGGCGAGCACCAAAGCTCCATAGCTTCGGACGCTCGCAGGGAGCCGAACACTGCAACGTGCAGTATTCGCTCCATAAGACGCACACACTTTTCCCCCCACTTTTTTGGGGGGGAAAAGTGCGTCTTATGGAGCAAAAAATACGGTATATATTTTTTTGTCTGCTTATACAGTATATATAAATACACTTTTTTTGGTCCGTAACGTCTGGCCACACCAGGAAGTAGCCCATTGTAACGGGGAGCCCCCTATAGGGTGAGGGGAAACCCTCAATCTGCAGAGATGAAGCCTTAAGGACAGGTATACAGCTTCCAGGGAACAAACCAAGATATAAACAGAAACTAGAAAGATCCCTAAGCCCTGACTGAGATCCTTGAAAGGTGGTCTCGAAATACTAGCTAGGCTAGGTTTGCAAGACAAACAAAACATAAACCAGACAGACAATAAATGCAAGCATACAAATTCCAAAGCACGGTACAGTACAGGGGACAGACAGAAGAGAGATCCAGATACAAGAGCCAAAAGGTCATACACGGAATATCATTCTAGAGCGGTCAGGCAAGAGAGGGATCCTAAATACATGAGCCAGAGGTCGTACACAGCAAATATAAGTAAACCAGCAATACAGGGACTAGGTATGAAAGACTATCCTGGTCCAAGGATCAAGGGAGTCCTGGTCGTACTTATAGGGCAGAACAGGTCATGTGACCGCAGGCCAATCAGCCCAACATATGGCCTGCAGGCTGAAAACAAAAATAAACAGGAATCCCTGCTACCACCAGCAGGGGGCAAGGCCAAGACGTGACATAACCCCCTCCCTTACGGGTGACCTCCTGGGCACCCAAGAAAGAAAACATGGATGGCATGAAAATGGACAAGACCAGTCACCAGTACCCATTGGAATCCCACTCAGACTCAGAGTAGTCGGTTTGTGCCTGAGCAAGCAAAGCTCTTTCATAAACCCCCAGGTCCTTTCTGCGGATCACTGCACCATTAGAGGCCCGTACACAATCTTCGCCAACCGGGCTAGGGTCTCGTACCTGAGGGTCCGACGGCATGAGTACCTTGGACCTTGAACGGAGTGACTCATCAGTCCCAGGTTGTTTATGTTTAGTCCTCTTGCGTCTCCTGGACCGTGATCTAGGAGTTCCGTCCACACCATGGTACATAGAGGTATTAGAGGTGCTGCCAGATCCAGTGACGGTAGTCGTGCCCCGGATTGTATATTACAACCCAGAGTGGAACCACTAGACACAGTGGACTTACTGTCTACCCCAGAGACAATGACCTTGCCATTAAACGTGGCCCCGACCGATACAGTACAGGGTGTGTGCATGACTGGTACACTCTCGGGATATGGGACATCACCAGGACATGGTACAGTTGGCGCCACAATAGTCTTACACCTCTCCCCAGGAGGAGTATATTGTGAATCATCTGAATCAGAGTCTTCCACCAGCCCTTTCAGAATGTCAGGGTGTCTCTGGAGCACTACCCAGTGCCTCTCACGCATCCAAAAGCCAGAAGGCGTCCGTATATATTCCGTGGGAACACAATGTGATTTAGGGTCTCAATACCCTTTAAACCACCAGCTTGCTGAATTTCCCTGATTACTGTGCGGAGTAAGGCAACCTCGGACTTAGAGGGTGTAGTATCAATGGAACCAGAACAAAGTGTGGCAGTGTCAGAACCAGATTGGCTAGGGTTGATCACCTTTTCTTGTCTTCTCTTAGAGCAAGACATAGACTTTGTGACCACCTCACAAGGCTTGACAATGGTGGGGACAACACTGGACTCACTGTGGGGCAAGGGCACAGTGGTCTCATGTGCCAATCCAGGCACATCGGCCTCATAACAAAACGTGGTCACAGCTGTCTCGTCTAACCTGGGTACAGCTGTCATTGCTGACGTACAGCTTGTCCCGGACACCACTGGCAAGGTACCAGCCTCAGGCATCACGAATGACATATTGTCAGTACCCGACATGGCTGGCTTCTCATTACCAGTACCCGACATGGCTGGCTTCGTGCCAGGGGAAGCAGGCATGGCTGGCTTTTCATTGCCAGTGGGAACAGACATGGCTGGCTTCGTGCCAGGGGAAGCAGACATGGCTGGCTTCGTGCCAGTGGATACAGACATGGCTGGCTTCGTGCCAGGGGAAGCAGACATGGCTGGCTTCGTGCCAGGGGAAGCGGACATGGCTGGCTTCGTGCCAGGGGAAGCGGACATGGCTGGCTTCGTGCCAGGGGAAGCGGACATGTCTGGCTTTGTGCCAGGGGAAGCAGACATGGCTGGCTTCGTGCCAGTGGATACAGACATGGCTGGCTTCGTGCCAGTGGATACAGACATGGCTGGCTTCGTGCCAGTGGATACAGACATGGCTGGCTTCGTGCCAGTGGATACAGACATGGCTGGCTTCGTGCCAGGGGAAGCAAACATGGCTGGCTTTTCATTGCCAGTGGGAACAGACATGGCTGGCTTCGTGCCAGTGGATACAGACATGGCTGGCTTCGTGCCAGTGGATACAGACATGGCTGGCTTCATGCCAGTAGATACAGACATGGCTGGCACTTCATTGCCAGTGAGAACAGGCATGGCTGGCTTCATGCCAGTAGATACAGACATGGCTGGCACTTCATTGCCAGTGGAACAGGCATGGCTGGCAACGTGCCAGTAGATACAGACATGGCTGGCCTTTCATTGCCAGTGGGAACAGATATGACTGGCTTTTCATTGCCAGTGGGAACAGACATGGCTGGCTTCATGTCAGTAGATACAGACATGACTGGCATTTCATTGCCAGTGGGAACAGACATGGCTGGCATTTCATTGCCAGTAGGAACAGGCATGGCTGGCAGCGTGCCAGTAGATACAGACATGGCTGGCTTTTCATTGCCAGTGGGAACAGGCATGGCTGGCTTTTCATTACCAGTGAGAACAGGCATGGCTGGCAGCGTGCCAGTGGATACAGACATGACTGGCTTCGTGCCAGTAGAAACAGACATGGCTGGCATTTCATTGCCAGTGGGAACAGGCATGGCTGGCTTTTCATTACCAGTGAGAACAGGCATGGCTGGCATCATGCCAGTAGATACAGACATGGCTGGCATCGTGCCGGTGGATACAAACATGACTGGCTTCGTGCCAGGAGATACAGACATGGCTGGCATCGTGCCAGGAGATACAGACCTGGCTGGCATCGTGCCAGGAGATACAGACCTGGCTGGCATCGTGCCAATAGATACAGACATGGCTGGCATCTCATTGCCAGTGGGAACAGGCATGGCTGGCATCGTGCCAATAGATACAGACATGGCTGGCATGTCATTGCCAGTGGGAACAGGCATGGCTGGCAGCGTGCCAGTGGATACAGACATGGCTGGCATCATGCCAGTGGATACAGACATGGCTGGCATCGTGCCGGTGGATACAGACATGGCTGGCATCGTGCCAGTAGATACAGACATGGCTGGCATCGTGCCAATAGATACAGACATGGCTGGCAGCGTGCCAGTGGATACAGACATGGCTGG
Organism: Leptobrachium leishanense; assembly: GCA_009667805.1. NCBI lineage: Eukaryota > Metazoa > Chordata > Amphibia > Anura > Megophryidae > Leptobrachium > Leptobrachium leishanense. The sequence continues at coordinate 111,252,175 of CM019071.1, read as the reverse complement.
CAGCGTGCCAGTGGATACAGACATGGCTGGCAGCGTGCCAGTGGATACTGACATGGCTGGCAGCGTGCCAGCGGATACAGACATGGCTGGCAGCGTGCCAGCATATACAGACATGGCTGGCAGCGTGCCAGTGGATACAAACATGGCTGGCAGCGTGCCAGTGGATACAGACATGGCTGGCAGCGTGCCAGTATATACAGACATGGCTGGCAGCACGCCAGTGGATACAGACATGGCTGGCATAGCATTCCCAACCGGAGACAATGCAACCACACTGGGAGACGAGGGCATAGTGATCCCATGATTCAACAGATTTGAGGTGGCTATTCTGCCAGTCTGGATGCCTATGGAGGACACACCAGTACCTCCATAGCGATACCTGGATACATGGTTCCCCTGCCATTGCTTAACAGGTTTTAATACACAATGTTCAATAGTGTGATTTGGATCTGCGCAATAAAAACAGAGACCATACAACCTGCGTCTTTCCTTCTCCGGTATGGGTTTGCAAGTAGTGCAGGGTGGTGCTGCATCGTTAGCTGCAGCAGGTGATAGGCTCAGAGCCTCTATTAACCTCTGCAGCTCTTTCAGCATAGCAAGCACCAAGTTCAATACAGCTTCATACATATGAGACATACCTGCCAGCTGCTATTTGGGACCAGGATAATGTAACGGGGAGCCCCCTATAGGGTGAGGGGAAACCCTCAATCTGCAGAGATGAAGCCTTAAGGACAGGTATACAGCTTCCAGGGAACAAACCAAGATATAAACAGAAACTAGAAAGATCCCTAAGCCCTGACTGAGATCCTTGAAAGGTGGTCTCGAAATACTAGCTAGGCTAGGTTTGCAAGACAAACAAAACATAAACCAGACAGACAATAAATGCAAGCATACAAATTCCAAAGCACGGTACAGTACAGGGGACAGACAGAAGAGAGATCCAGATACAAGAGCCAAAAGGTCATACACGGAATATCATTCTAGAGGGGTCAGGCAAGAGAGGGATCCTAAATACATGAGCCAGAGGTCGTACACAGCAAATATAAGTAAACCAGCAATACAGGGACTAGGTATGAAAGACTATCCTGGTCCAAGGATCAAGGGGAGTCCTGGTCGTACTTATAGGGCAGAACAGGTCATGTGACCGCAGGCCAATCAGCCCAACATATGGCCTGCAGGCTGAAAACAAAAATAAACAGGAATCCCTGCTACCACCAGCAGGGGGCAAGGCCAAGACGTGACACCCATCCAGTCAAAATACCTTCATGTTCAAAATGGACAGCGCTTTCCCGTAAGCAATAACCGTGCAATTTAAAGCCTGTAGTAGTTTGACTCATGTTCCTCTAAAACAGCCTGTGAAGGTGTCTATCAAGGGATGTAGATCCCTTCTTGTACCTTAATCTGTACATATAGCACATTGTGATGCTTGGACTATCCTTTCAAATCAACCTATTATAGGCTAGTTTAAAGGGATGATCTGCTAACCAGAGTAACTATTCAATGCTCCTAACCTCCTGTCCACCGCTACGCCTCCTTCGTTACCACTAGCAACAAAAACAGGAAGTACTCTGACGGCCATCTTTTGGACTATACACATGCTCCCGTGATGGTGTTTATAGATCACAGGATGCCACATTAACTTGGTGAGGGGAGGGGTTATTTTGGACTTGGTGTGATCACTTGTTCAGTCTTTAAGGGCATTACACTGAAGAAGGGTTCCACACCCGAAATGTTTGTTTTGGTGCTCATCTCATGTATTAACCCTTTTGCTGCTGAGGCATTTCACACCTCTGTGCTGAGCTCATTTTACCGCTTTCGCTCATCATGTTTAACCGCGTTTTGAAGCCATATTTTAATATATGACCCAGACATATTATATATCGTTCTTTCCGGCAGACTCGGCAGATTCATAATATGTCATTATTATATGTATACGTCATGTTCTGTCTGTATATTATAACAAAAAATGCAATAAAATTTGAATTTTCAATAATTTACAATGTGTAAATGGTTTTTTCACATTTTAACATGCGAGCATTTGCGGTTATATTTTCTATGGGGTGCACTTGAAAAAAAATTGCCTAATGTTCTTGCTATCTCTCTGATGGGTTTGTTTTGTTTCTTCAGCCTAATGATGGCTTGCTTCACTGATAGTGACAGCTCTTTGGATCTCATCTTGAGAGTTGACAGCTTCTGACAGCAGATTCCAAATGCAAATAGCACACTTGAAATGAACTCTGGGCCTTTTATCTGCAGAATTGTAATTGGGGTAATGAGGGAATATCACACACCTGGCCATGGAACAGCTGAGAAGCCAATTGTCCCATTACTTTTGGTCCCTTAACAAGTGGGAGGCACATCTGCAAACTGCTGTAAGTCCTACACCATTAACCTGAGTTGGATGTACATACCCTCAAATTAAAGCTGACAACCCCCACTGAAATTGAGTGTTTTGGCCAGTTTGACATTGATTTTGATCATTCAGTCATCTTGCTTACAATTAAATCAAAGAGGCACGTGTAGGTCAGACAAATATAACATAACATTTATAATGAAATAACCACAAATGTCTTTTCTGCGCTCACATCATTATCAGTTTTATTCAACCCCCAAGTGACATTCAATCTTAGTACTTATAACTGTAAAAGGATGTTGTACTAACAGCTTTTAAACGTGAAGTATAGCTTGACACAAGTGTCTTGCAGCGATCTACGGGTATCTTCGCCCATTCGTCATGGCCAAAGCCTCCAGTTCAGTCACATTCTTAGGTTTGCGCACTGCAACTGCTTTCTTTAAGTCCCACCAGAGGTTCTCAATCGGATTTAAGTCAGATGACTGCGATGGCCACTCCAAAATGTTCCAGCCTTTAATCTGCAACCATGCTCTAGTGGACTTGGAGGTATGCTTGGGATCATTGTCCTGTTGAAAGGTCCAATGTCTCCCAAGCCTCAGGTTTGTGACGGACTGCATCACATTGTCATCCAATATCTCCTGGTACTGAAGAGAATTCATGGTACCTTGCACACGCTGAAGCTTCCCTGTACCTGCAGAAGCAAAACAGCCCCAAAGCATGATTGACCCCCCGCCATGCTTCACAGTAGGCAAGGTGTTCTTTTCTTCATAGGCCTTGTTCTTCCTCCTCCAAACATAACGTTGATCCATGGCCCAATCAGTTCTAATTTTGTTTCATCAGTCCACAGAACACTATCCCAAAACTTCTGTGGTTTGTCCACATGACTTTTGGCATACTGCAGTCGACTCTTATTCTTTGGAGACAGCAAGGGGGTGCGCCTGGGAGTTCTGGCATGGAGGCCTTCATTACGCAGTGTGCGCCGTATTGTCTGAGCTGAAACTTCAGTAACCACATCTGACAAATCTTTTCTCAGTTCCTCAGCAGTCACACGGGGACGTTTCTCCACTCTACGCTTCAGGTAGCGCACAGCAGTCGAAGTCAGCATCTTCTTTCTGCCACGACCAGGTAGCGTTTCAACAGTGCCCTTTGCCTTGAATTTGCGAATGATGCTTCCTATGGTCTCTCTTGGTATGTTTAACATCTTTGCAATCTTCTTATAGCCATTGCCCTTCCTGTGAAGAGTAATCACCTCTTCTCTTGTCTTCCTGGACCATTCTCTTGACTTCACCATGTTTGTATTATTTCAATATTTCAACTGAATTAGATGATATTTTGAAAAGCCGGCAGATTGAATTAAATCGAGCCCTTAATTGTAACAGGTTATTAAGGTACTCTGCGTGCTCCTTTATGCTCTGTGACAATGTGAGAACTTTAGAAAAGAGCAAACACGAACATTGAAAAAGTACCGAAAACCCTTTTTTTCTTTCTATTTATTTATTTTTTACAGGTGTGTTGATAATATACGGCAATACCTGTCAAGACTTTTTGAATCATTTTTTTTTGACAATACATGATGAGACAGGATGAGGCAGCAGTTTTTAAAGCTCAAGCGCTCGTGCCACTGAATAATATAAAGAAGGCAAGGAAATGTATGGAGTTTTATGTTTTTATAATAAACATTTTATTGGTATCATTAGGATTTTATAAAGAGTGATTCCACACATAACCACGAGCCTATGAATGCTAGGAATGAATGAGGCTTGGCTCTAAATGTGTGGTATGGTCACAAGCTGTCTTCTGACTGTAGCTGCATCATAAAGTATAAGAGCAGAAATATCATCATCGTTAATATAGCACCAAAGGCTTCTGCAACGGTTTACAATAAGAGGGTTAAGCAGGTAATCACGAGATTAGTGTGACTGACCTTCTGTGCCAATGAAGACTCACTGGTACTTCCACCTAAAAAACTTTGCACGCATCTGTCCCTGTCTGTCTTAATCAGGACCCTGCTAAAATGCTCATCCAAGCTCTTATTATCTCCAGCCTTGACTACTGTAACCTCCTTCTCTCTGGGCCTTAAGAGATCCCAGATTTTCCCTCTGCAGTCTGTTATGAATGCCTGTGCTATGCTCATCCACCTCACCTCCCGCACCTCTCACACCTCGCCCCTTTGTCAATCTCTACACTGGCTCCCTGTTTCCTTTAGAATCAAATTCAAAATACTGGTGCTCACAAACGCGACCTGCCTACATCTCATCCCTTATTAACAGGTACATCCCATCACCACCACTTCGCTCTGCCAATGATCTGAGTTTATCGTCTCCTCGGACCCCCACCCCAACTCTCGCCTTCAGGACTTCTCCCGTGCTTCCCCCTTTCTGTGGAACTCCCTCCCCTGCACCATCAGACTCTCCCCATCTCAACAGTCCTTCAAGAAGTCTCTGAAAACACATTACTTTACAGAAGACTATCGGCTCACTCCCTAATCCCCTTCTTCCCAGCTCAGATGCACCCCCTACTTCACGGTCTCTACTTACCCTCGCCTAGTGTGTCACTCCTCTCCTCTTAGATTGTAAACTCGTGAGCAGGGTCCCCTCCTACTGTTCTGTGTGTTTAACTTGTATGTCTATTTATTATTCTGTCTCCCATTGTACAGCGCTACGGAACTTGCTAGCGCTTTATAACAACTTGTAACTGCAACATGTACCCAGTTAGTGTTTGGCTGCCAATTAGAGTTGCCACAGAGAAAAGGAGAACTTCCTACAGTTTCGATTTCCAGTGAGGGAAGATGCTCTTTGCCATCAGAAGTTATAAATGCATTAGGTTTGTAATGCATGGGTTGTCCCTTTAACATATCCAAATTGGGAGTCGTACAATTATTTTTCAATAGTAAATAATTGCATGCCATTGCATTTGGTCTTAAAAACAACAGGAATGTACTGGTGCAATTTTATTTTGAATTAATACTCATATTTTAACAGGAATTGCATTTTAACAGTCTAAAAAGAAAAGAGGAAAACACTTCCCGGTGCTAACAGGATTTACCAAAGATGTATTATGGCTTATTTTCTTTGGATCTTGATGGGTTTCATTTTTATATTGCGGATATGGGAAATGTCAAGAAGACATTAATGAGTCCAAAGAAAGGATTAGTGACAACAGAGATATTAAAGGATCGTTTTGGCAGGTTTTAAAATGGCAGTATAACATTTTTCGTTTGAGTTCTCATAAGATTTGTTCCAAAAATTGTTGGATAAAATAAAAAAAATGTCTAAACAAACAATACATACTGCTGTTACTGCTATTGTTTTCCTTTTTTCACTGTGGCCTTTGAATCCAACTGAATTTGCTATTTGTTTTACCTATTCTAGAACAAATATATTTCACACACCTAAATAAATTAATTGTGCAAAATGTGTAATAATAGGATTTTCCAAGGAGACATTTTCCCCCTAATTTTTTTTATAATTTTTTTTATAATTTTTTTTAATGAAGCCTACATTATATTGTTGAATTTATATAGATGTTGATAAACAGGTATAGTTTTGCGAACCATAATCACAAATAGCCATTAAATGTGCAAATAATATAACATTTAAAGAGAAAGCAAAAATAAAGTAAAAAAAAAGAGAATCTTATATGAAATTAATAAAATAATTCAGGCTTTATTCCTGGCAGCCAGGTTTTTAAAAGCCTGACAAAACTCAAGTCACACATACATTTAATTGCTGGTTTGAAGGGCTAGAGGGCTAAACGTCCACTGAATAATCTGTACTATGTGGGTTAGCTGGCTAACAGGGAGTACAATAAGTACAAATACTGGTATCTTTCATTATATATGCATATGTCAGCATGAAAAATTACACTTTCTTGAGTCCTTTATAATATGCAGGTGCCTAACAGGCTCCTTGCCCTTTACTCCCATTCAAGGAAACTGTACCATTCTAATTTGTGCACATTAACCTTCTTCAAATACACCTGTCACTCAAAGGGTTGTAAACATGGCCCTACTGATAAGACTGACCCTATACAGAGAGACAGAATTCAATTAAAATAAGCATTTCAAGATCGGGAGATCAGTTCTTGCACCATCTTCCCACCCAGCCCACATGCACCCCGTTACTTCTCTAGGCTGGGGTCACACGAGCGCACCATCCTTCCGGTGTCCGACGCAGGGTTGTGATGCTGCGACGGGGCTGGCCACATGCTGCGTGCACGAATTGCGCACACAACAGCGGCCGTGCTGCGTCCATGCAGCAAGCCTCCCCATCGAAGTGCTAGGAGACGGGGCTGGAAAGAGCGATCCTCCATAGGAAGATCGAGCCTTGCAGTGCTGAGCGCACTAACTGCACTCAGCGAGGTGGCCAGACGGTCTTAGAGTGGAAGGAACATCCACTCTGACAGACATTCCTTCCGCTCTTACTACTGCTCGTCTGATGCCGGCCTAACCCTCAACTAGCGTGTCACCCCTCTCCTCTTAGGCCGGGTGCACATGAGGCGTTTTTTTGGTGCACACTAACGCGCGTTACTAACGCACGTCGCAGCATATAATTACGTGGATAGAGCAGACCACACGCATAACGCGTGCTGAAGACGTCCGAAACATGGTCGTGTGCTGAACGTCAAATGCAGCACGTATGCACACTTGAACGGCCGCGTGCACACTAAAAAACGCCTCGTGTGCACCCGGCATTAGATTGTAAGCTCTCGAGCAGGGTCCTCTCTCCTACTGTTCTGTGTGTTTAACTTTATATGTATGTGTATTTGTTATTCCGTCTCACCCATTGTACAGCGCTACAGAACTTGTTAGTGCTACATAAATACCTGTAACTGTAACAAGAGTTTCCTGACTGTTTACCCTGTATCTTTGCATTGCAATAGGTAAAAAAAAAAAAAAATACCACATATATAAATAAATTATGAATAATTGTGGCATTCAGTAATATGCAACCCCCAAACTTGCATATACCAGAGAGTTGACTTTATTCATTGGAAAATGACTCACTATAGGAATTATTCAGAAAGCACCGAAATTTCAGTGCTTTTTCGTTTGGCGCACTTAGGCAATTCCATTTCGCCAACCCTGTGGTGAATTCACTATTCACCGCAGGGTACCCGAAATGCACCAAACATTGAGCCGCCAAAGACCGTTGAACTGCAGAAAAAAAAACTGAACTCTGCTATTCTTCTAAAAGGTGTTTAAACCAATACAACTGCATGAAAAGGTGTGTGAATGATAAAAAAAGTAGTAAAAAGAATAAAACTAATCACTATTCACCAAATACACCCCAGCCCACTCCCTAAGGTCAAACTAGCTTCTCCCCGCATCACCTCTTCCCATGATAGACTGCAGGATTTCTCACCCGCAGCCCCCACTCTCTGGAACGCTCTCCCTCGTACTGTCAGACTTTCCCCTAACTTCTCTTCCTTCAAACGCTCCCTTAAAACATGCCTATTTATGGAAAGCCTACCACCCAACTCACTGACGCAACCATCAATCACTTTCACCTTACAGTCCTCTCCTCCTGTTTCCAACCCCAACCCTCCCAGATTGTGAGTTCCTACGGGAATAGGGCCCTCATCTCCTCCTGTACTGTTTGTCAAATGTTGTTCAATGTATTGTAACCCTGTCTATACTGTGCTTATTGTACAGCGCTGCGGAATATGCTGGCGCTTTATAAATAAAGAATAATAAAATAATAAAACAGTTCGTTAAAAATTATTTTCTAAAAAATAAAGACTGTTTACTGAAAATAATAAAAAACTGTTCAATAAAAACGATAATATATTTTTTACACTGAATAAAATGGGATTGCCTGTTTAAATCTGTCAAACTGAATCACCGGTCAGGGCATTTCACTGACACTTCGGATTTCTCTGAATAGGCTAACCATTACTACTCTATGGGACAATCTACGTGCTGCCGAAAGATCGACAAATTGTGGCGAACTGCACCGTATTCCACTTGCAATTCACCAGTATTTGGCGAATAGACAGTTTAGTGAATAGATGAACTGCCACGAAATTGCAACGTACCGTGAAGTTCACCATTCAGTGCAATTTGGTGGCAAATTCGGCGCTGACTGAATAATCCCTTAGGTGCCCCACCCGCACTTGCTTTTCATGCACTTAAATTCATAACAGAACTCAACTCAACAAGCCGCCATATCTTTCAGAAGATGGGTAGGATCAATGTGCATGTGAGAACTCAAGAATATATAAGAAAATGAGGAGATGCCATTGCCAAAGTCCGAAAAGAATGGTGAAACACCTTTGGCACCGGGAAGTGCATTGCCTTATCCTTTTCTAGACTAACAAGCATAGACGTAGCAATGTGAGCTTGAAGATTTAGTATTGTGTATTGAGTATTTAGTAGCTATCTGGAAACCTGCTAATAGACCTACAGCATTAGGAAGATTTTTCCAAGACCTTTAGTAAAATTACTGACAACAAGATATTTGGATACATTGTATCCTCAAAGATCTCTTTCTTTTTCTTTGGTATGATTACTTCCTGGCATGGACACTATGTTATCAAGATATTTGGAATTACAGATCATTGTTTGAGTCCAGCATATAAACCATAGCCTAGTGCTTGACAATCTCCAGACGCCAGGTTAACTCAGAATCTAGATACTGTATCCAGGCACCCATATTATGAAGACCGATAAGCATAGCTGCACGCTGCAATAGTACCAAACAATGTAATCTGTTATCTCGATAAACATGTGAATGATAGACAGTGGACCAAGTACTGGTGGGAAACTGTTCAGTTTACGTCCTTCTCCATACTCTGCCCACCTCCAAGCACAGAGAGGATTCTTTAACAGAATGTTTACATTAGGCATGAATTTTGGGAATCCTACTCATCATGCAGAAGAATTTAAAGGGCACTCTAACCACCATTTCCTTCAACTAGTCGTCTGCCAAGTGTCCAAACCCTAACCTCTGCTCTACTCGCCTTGCGGGCTGTGACAGCTATCTGGGGTTAAGGTCAGCTTTGCATATGTTTTGCTACTTTGAATTCCCAATGCAAAAGCTTTGAGTGGTATCTGTTTGTTCATCACCGCAATAGCTTCTCTTGCTTCCAGTAGCAGAAATAGTCACTTTGCCAAAGGAAAAATATTTCCAGAAAAGAGTTATTCCTTTCTCTCCCTAGTTTTATCCTAGGGTGTTTCTTTAAGATAAGTATCGTAGATACTCGAGTATAGTGTGACCCGAATATAACGCGTTGGATAGAGATTTATTATGGAAATGAGAGAATACTCAAGACTCTAATATAACGCGAGGAGCAAAATTTTACTGTTCCGGTAAACAATTAAAATCCTTCCAGGTTCTCTTAACACAGTCAGGCTCCCCCTCAGGCCAGGGTGCTCTGCTCTAGAATGATTGCAGTTGTTACTAAGTATGAAGCCGCCGGCCACCCATCTTTACTAGTGATTAGATGGCTGGTGGAGGCGAGCAAGGTGAATGATTGGCTTAAACCGAGCGTGCCCTCTGGCCGTGATGGATCCCAACTCTCCTAAATCCGGGAGTTCCTGAAGTGTTTGCAAGCATCACTGAGCCCGCATTCACTTCAGCGAGACTACCAGAACCTCCAGATCCAGAGCAAGGCAATATTTTTTTTTTTTATTATTATTATTTTTATTTTTTTTTACACGCGATGCAGATGTCTCGCATATAACGCGACCCCTCCTATTTTAAGGTAAATTTTTGTCACCAAACTCTAGCGGTATACTCGAGTATCTACAGTATCATTTTTTTGTTGGCTGTGCCATGTTTGGGTGACAAGTGAAGTGACTGAAGAGAATAGTATGATGATGATAAGAGGAATCATGTATGAAGCATACGTTTTTTGGTTAATAGAAACATAGAAAAATGTCGGCAGATAAGAACCTTTCGGCCCATCTAGTCTGCCCAATTACATGGATACTTTACCTGGATTTATCTTTTGTTTAGGATAGCCTTATGCCTATCCCATGCCTGCTTAAATTCAATTACTGTTTTGGCCTCTACCACTTCAACTGGAAGACTGTTCCATGTATCCACCACCCTCTCAGTAAAATAATGCTTTCTGATGCTACTTTTAAACCTTTGCCCCTCTAATCTAAGACTATGTCCTCTTGTTTTGCTACTTTATTTCCTTTTAAATATACTCCCTTCCTCTACCTTGTGGATTCCCTTTACGTATTTAAATGTTTCTATCATATCTCCTCTGTCTCGTCTTTTTTCCAAGCTGTACATGTTAAGATCATTAAGCCTTTCCTGGTAACTTTTCTCCTTCAAGCCGTACACCATTTTAGTAGCCCTTCTCTGAACTCTCTCTAAGATGTCTATATCCTTCTGGAGATACGGTCTCCAGTACTGCACACAGTACTCCAAGTGAGGTCTCACCAGTGCTCTGTACAGTGGCATGAGCACTTCCCTTTTCCTACTGCTAATACCTCTCCCTATACAACCAAGCATTCTGCTAGCATTTCCTGCTGCTCTATTACATTGACTACTTACCCTTCGATCCTCTGAAATAATAACCCCTAAATCCCTTTCCTCAGATGTTGAGGTTAGGACTGTATCAAATATTCTATATTCATATATTGGGTTTTTACATCCCAGGTGCATTATCTTGCACTTATCCACATTAAAACTCAATTGCCACAGCTGCGACCATTTTTTTAGTTTACCTAAATCAATAATAGGCAAACAAGGCAGACCATAAAGTCCTTAGATAGTTACAATTAATTAAGACACCTTAAGACCCTATTTCGAATAGTACATACATTTCCACCGAACCTGCATATACAATTACACTTCTTATTAAAGGGAGGAAGCAGTGAGAAAAAAGATGCCTACAACTAATAATAAGTCAATGCATAGGAGTCCACATGTCAATGACACTGGCCAGAGGCCTACATATCCCTACTGGCTATATTGTTTTAGTCAACAGTATCCCATGAAGAACATCCAAACATATGTAAATGTCTATCTATATTTTTTCTTTGAAAATTTGTTATTTTACCTATTTATACTATTGTCTTCTTTTTGACACATGGCGAATACTGATGAACTCATTCTCCCGGTTGCTGTTGAATATAGTACTGTAAATACAATAGGCCTATTGCAACAGAGTTTCAACATCATTTTACTTTAAGAGACTGCAATCCCTTCTTGTCATGCCAGCTGGGGGTTCTGCAGTTAGGTCTCCTCAACAGAGAGGGTGCCATACTGGTAATTTGACTGCTGCACCTGCTCAGAGACCTGGGAGGCCTTTAAATACAAGTCACTGACAGAGCTCTGAGCCCTGTCGTGGTTTATTATACCCTACAGCGTGTTTGTCTATATTGATGATCTTCTGGTATGACCTCTGGCTATTATTCTTGACTGTGATTTCTACGTTTATCCCTTTTTTGGCATTTTTGTATTCCGTGTAACGACCTCTGGCTTGTATTGTCCTACGACTTCGCTCCTGCTCTGTACTCTTATGTATTGTTTGTCTACTTTCTTTAGATTAGTACCTGGCCATTATTAAGGACCAGTTTCTCAGATTAGGGGTTTCCTCGCTTAGCTGGGTTTTGCCTGCATGCTGGGTGACTCTCTATCCTTACACTTCTGGCATTCTCACACAAGCAGTTATAGATTAATTAAAGTCAACGGTATTTGTGATGCTGTATTAGGCTAGGGTCAGACGAGCGCAGTGCGAACGCACGTGCAGGCGCACTTAATCACGGCCGCAGTAGCAGCAAGTGACGGGCAATGACGGCCAATATACGAAGTACGGTCGCACAAAAGTCCGGCTGCGCAACGCAAGTGGCAAACGACCGCATTTTGTCGAGAACGTAAAACCTCTAGTACGGTTGTACAGAGTGCGCTGCGTCCGCTAGAGGCGTGTGTGCGTGAATTGGAGATGTCAGACACTGCTAATGTCCGGCCAACATAACGTCCAGATGCACAAAGTGTTTTATTGATGATCCGTACAAATTCACGGATGCAAATGCGCATCGTATGACCGCTATCGCGTACTCCGTGAAAAAATGCGTCCATTCGTTCGAACGCACTTTTTCACAGACAACGCGAAAATGCGTTCGTCTGACCCTAGCCTTAGACGTCAACGAGTATGAGGAAATACAGGAGAGACTTGGTCAGGCAAGCTAATGATAAGCATATACTGTAAGTAAAAGATTTATTTCTAGAGCAGATCACAACACCAGACATTTACCAGCAGATCACAACACCAGTCATTTGGTGTGTAATATCAGTAAAGGATAAGCACTGTTAGCAAAAGGAAAAAAAAAAATTCCGGTCAAAGTTATTGTTCCAGACCTTCACTTTGATAACACATTGAGATGAGGTTTTAATACTATGGACCATTTTTAACTTGTGTGTGGTAGAAGGGAGGCAGTTCAGTATGTTAATGCTGGGGTGTCTTTTACCTTTGTTGGGCTGCCTGTTCCCTGTGTGTGTTGTCCCATTTGTTCTCCAGTTCTTTCCCTGGGTATGCCTTGTGTGTGTATATTCTACTGTGAAACTTTGTTTTAACCCTACAGTGCGGTATTGACTGGGTCAGAATTAGTTCTGAGGGAGACCGACAGTGAGAGGGAGCTCTTCTGGAGAAAGATACCCATCCTGGGTACAGAGCTCTGTGACATTGGTGTCAAGTGATTTTGAATTTGCAGATTCACTTAAACCAGTTAAACATAGTACAAAATCCCAAATTTACATCTCATCCTACGTTGGAGAGGACTGTGCGAGCCACTGCTTCCTCTCACCGAGGGCAGCAGGAGACTGGGAACAAATGGTTCGCTGGTCAATCCTCAAAATTTTTAGTTCAAGCTAAAGTGAAGATAAAGTAACAGCACATAAAAGTAATAGTGTGAACTATGCTGATATTTGATATGTTATACATACTATTCCAGACATTCATAAAAACCAGGAGCTATGCATAAGGGTCTGAATGAGTGCGTTCTGTCCTATACTATGTGCCCATCTCTTCATCTGTAATACTCTGGTGATTTTGGCATCTGGACTACACATCCAAAGATAAAATAGACATACAGACACAGAGACCTCAACAGAAAGCACAGACACTTAAGGACTCACACAGAGACACTGACAATATCCAGGCCAGGAGGAAATGTTTAAAGTATGTAATGTCTGCCAGAGAAGGAGAAGATGATACTTCCACTGCAAAAAGGTGACTGCTGACAGCAGTTGTTTAAATGAAAAAAAGTGTGTTGCTAAACTTAAATGTCTGCTTGCTAATAACAAAATGGGACAACTGGAAACATCGGCATATAAGGAACAATAGAATTGGTATTAAAGAGCTTTGGTGACATAAATCACACGACTGGACAGACATTTTAAATAGTTGTACATGGTTTGGAAATGAAATTGAGTAGGGGGAAGGGGTAGGCTTGCATGTTATTTATTTATTTATTTATAAAGTATTTTATCAGGAAGGATACATTGAGATTTCTCTCGTTTTCAAGTATGTCCTGGGTTCAAGAACATTGAATTGCTACAGTAGATAAAGGAATGCAAAGTAATAAAATGCAAGATTAAAAAAAAACAACACAAACATACAGATTAACACAGAAAATAAATATGTAGGAAATAGTCACTATGTTACATGTTCACAGGTGCATTCCGTATCGAGGTATATTAATAGAGATCTTTTAAGTGACTTTAAACTGGGGGAAGATTTGATGGTGTCTGGGAGGTTATTCCATAATTGTTGTGCTCTCTAGGAAAATGATGATTGAGCCACTTTCAGTTAGCCCTTTCACTACCAAAATCGAGTGAACTCAATTTGGCATTGTAATACATTGAAAAGCAATCAAGGGCATATCAAAACCCCATTTGCATATCTTTTTAAGACAGTATGCGTGTGCCCCCTGCAGAGAAATTAAATTCACTGAAATCTCTCCTTTTCCCCCATTTTACAGAAAAGATACATTTACGGTCATTTATATAGTGGCAGCAAATTCCATAGCGCTTGACAATGGGGCATAAAAGCAGCATCACAGAGCTCATGTGCTACATTCCCCATATGCAGCACAGCTCTCTGGGTAAGACTCGCAAATGACGTTTGCAATTTCTCATTTTTTTGCATCCTGGGTCTGATTTCACACAGGACCCTTCAATCAATGCCATGCCATACTAGATGGCATATTTAGCAGAGATCATGTATATGCAACTGGTCAAAGCCACTCTGGACAGCGCTCTTTTGAGTTTATTGGACCCTCTTCAGCAGGAGCTAGGTACGTCCAGTTGCAGTTTGATGCTTATCCCGTAGAGTAAATGGCTTCTGCAATAATAAACTTTAATACCTCTATATATAAAACCATTTGCGTCCGTTGCCGCAGGCGTCGGACACAGTGCGCATGCGCGGCGGAAAAAAACGAGCTGCTCCCGTGAGTTTACAATATAAAAGGGAAAAGAGGAGCCGCTCCCGTGAGTTTACAATTTAAAAGGGAAAAGAGGGGCCACTCCCGTGAGTTTACAATCTAAAAGGGAAGAGGGGCCACTCCTGTGAGTTTACAATCTAAAAGGGAAAATAGGAGCCGCTCCATGTGAGTTTACAATCTGAAAGGGAAAAGAGGGGCCACTCCCGTGAGTTTACAATCTAAAAGGGAAGAGGGGCCACTCCTGTGAGTTTACAATCTAAAAGGGAAAATAGGAGCCGCTCCATGTGAGTTTACAATCTGAAAGGGAAAAGAGGGGCCGCTCCCGTGAGTTTACAATCTAAAAGGGAAAAGAGGGGCTGCTCCCGTGAGATTACAATCTGAAATGGAAAAGAGGAGCCGCTCCCGTGAGTTTACAATCTAAAAGGGAAAAGAGGGGCTGCTCACATGAGTTTACAATCTGAAAGGGAAAAGAGGGGCTGCTCCCGTGAGTTTACAATCTGAAAGGGAAAAGGAGGAGCCGCTCCCGTGAGTTTACAATCTGAAATGGAAAAGAGGGGCCCGCTCCCGTCAGTTTACAATCTAAGAGGAAAAAGAGGAGCTGCTCCCGTGAGTTTACAATCTAAGAGGGAAAGAGGAGCCGCTCCCGTGAGTTTACAATTTAAGAGGGAAAAGTGGGCCTGCTCACGTGAGTTTACAATCTAAAAGGGAAGAGGAGTCCGCACCCCTGAGTTTACAATCTAAGAGGGCAGAGGAGCCCGCTCACGTGAGTTTACGGTCTAAGAGGAAAGAGGAGCCCGCTCACGTGCGCTTACAGTCTACGAGGGATGAGAAGCCCTCTCACGTTAGTTTACAATCTAAAAGGGAAAACAGGAGCAGCACCCCTGAGTTTACAATCGAAGAGGGAAAAGAGGCGCTGGCTCACATGAGTTTACAATCTATAAGGGATGAGGAGCCCGCTCCCATGAGTTTACAATCTAAGAGGGCAGAGGAGCCCTATTACATGAGTTTACAATCTAAGAGGGAAGAAGAGCCTGCTCTAATATATAAATGCCTTTGTAATGCGCTGTCAGCCGCACCCATCACAGCTGCTCACTCGACCCTCCTGTCGCGGACAGGATGGCGACGGACGCATTACAAACGCATTTATAAATAGAGATACTCTTGGGTAGGACATTGAAAACTAAATATGTGGACACGGATTCTGAGTTGGCAACGACAACAATAGACTGCCCTCCGGGCAGGCTTAATGACTAGTATATATATGTATATAAATATATTCATTGTTGCTGGATTTTATCGCCCACCAAGCTCTCCAGTGCACTCCCTCTTTGACATAACTGAAATCCTTCATAACTTACTTAAACAAAACCAAAAAAGTCAACTGCTGGTCCTCGGCGATTTCAATATTGATTGGCTGAATCCTAAAGCCAATAAACACTGCTCACTGTTTAAGGCCTTGCAGCTAACTCAATTAATCTCCTCCCCCACTCGCATTAATATGAACAGCCCTAATCATACCCTGCTGGACTGGATTCTCTCTTCATGTCCTGATAGAATACAGGAGGCAGGCGTTCTCTCTAATAGCCTCAGTGACCACTGTCTAGTGTACTGTGTGCGCAAAATAAAAGCCACAAAATCTCCCCCAAAGGTAATAATCACCAGGTCTTTCAAGAAATTATTCTTGAATCCTTCCTAAGTGAACTCGAACAGCTCCAATGGTACAGACTAAACCTTATCCCAGACTTGGACTGTGCAATTGAATTCTTTCAGTCCGAGCTCCTGCAAGTCTGGAGTGCCCATGCCCCGCTGCGTAAAGTGCGAGTAAAAGGGGCCCATCTCCCCTGGGTTACAGCTGATCTTACACAAATGTACCAGATTAGAAATTCACTGTGGTCAAATTTCAAGAGTACTGGTTACATGAATGATCACCATGAATACCAAAAATGCCGGAATGCATGCACAAAACAAACAAAAATGGCTTAAACCCAATACTTCAATGAAAATCTAAACAATAATCTATCAAACCCTAGAAATTTTTGGAGAATCATAAGTAACATACAAGCACCCCCAGTCCACTCCCAGCCGGCTGCTGTTAAAGTAAACAACCAAACCCTGCAACACCCCCTAGATGTTGCAAATGCCTTTAATAATTATTTTGTTGGGTGCGCCACCACCCTAATTGCTAAACTAGCAAATGACACACCTACAGAAAGGCCACACACAGGTCAGGCCCCTCCAACTGTGCAGGGACCCCATATCGCAGATAAATTCAACTTTAGACTAGTGCCTGTCAGTGCAGTTACTAAACTGCTACGCAATAAAAAAATGAAATACCAGCAATACTGCTGAAATTCAGTGCCCCGGCAACTGCAAAACCTGTCGCAACACTCATCAATGAATCACTGGCAACTGGATACATACCCAAATTCTAGAAGACTACGAGAGTGGTACCTATCCATAAAAGTGGTGACAGTAATTTGGTATCCAACTACCATCCAATCTCATTGCTCCCGTTATGTCAAAAATTTTGGAAAAATGCGTGTAAACACAATTACGTGATTATTATCAATCTTCAAACTACAGTGGCAAGAAAAAGTATGTGAAACGTTTGGGATTACGTGGAGTTTTGCATGAATTGGTCATAAAATGTGCTCTGATCTTCATCTAAGTCACAACAATTTGAAAAACACAGTCTGCTTAAAATAATACAACACAAATATTATATGTTTTCATGTGTTTATTGAACATAACATGTAAACATTCATAGTGCAGGGTGGGAAAAGTATGTGAACCCCTAGTCTAATGACTTCTCTAAGAGCTAATTGGAGCCAGGAGTGAGCCAACCTTGAGTCCAGTCATTGTGATATCATTGGATGTGCTGCTGAAAGCTGTCCTGCCCTTTAAAAACACACACCCGTTTTGGGTTTACTGGTTTCAAGAAGCACTGCCTGATGTGAACCATGCCTCATAGAAAAGAACTCTCAGAAGACCTACGATCGAGAATTGTTGACTAGCATGAAGCTGGAAAGGGTTACAAAAGTATCTCCAAAAGCCTTGATGTTCATGTGTCCACGGTAAGACAGACTGTCTACAAATGGAGAAAGTTCAGCACTGTTGCTACTCTCCCTAGGCATGGTCGTCCTGTAAAGATGAATGCAAGAGCACAGCGCAGAATGCTTAATGAGGTAAAGAAGAATCCTAGAGTGTCAGCTAAAGACTTACAGAAATCTCTGGCACATGCTAACATTTTTGTTGACACATCTACAATAAGGAAAACATTAAAATGTTAAGAATGGAGTACATGGGAGGACACCAAGTTTGAAGTTTGCAAGCACTGCATTGCAGCACGTTTGAAGTTTGGATGTTCCACAGAACTACTGGCAAAATATTCTGTGGACAGATGAAACCAAAATTGAGTTGTTTGGAAAAAACACACAACACTATCAGGGTTATTCAGAGAGCGTGAAAAGCAGGAGAATGACTGGAGAATGAAAAATTCTAGGTCAAAATAGCCAAACCAGAAAAATTCTCCCTTTCATCTCACTTTCCAAATGGGCTATTTTGACCTAGAATTTTTCATTCTCCAGTCATTCTCTAGTCATTCTCCTGCTTTTCACGCTCTCTGAATAGCCCTGCTAGTGTGGAGAAAAAAAGGCACAGCACACCAACATCAAAACCTCATCCCCACTGTAAAACATGGCGGAGGGAGCATCATGGTTTGGGGCTGCCTCAGGACCTGGACAGATTGTTGTCATTGATGGAAAAATGAATTCCAGAGTTTATCAAGACATTTTGCAGGAAAACGTAAGACCATCTGTCCGCCAACTGAAGCTCCGCAGAGGATGGGTGATGCAACAGGACATTGACCCAAAGCATACAGGTAATTCAACTAAAGAATGGCTTCAACAAAACAAAATACGCCTTCTGGAGTGGCCCAGTCAGAGTCCTGACCTCAACCCGATTGAAATGCTGTGGCATTACCTTAAGAGAGCCATTCACACTAGACATCCCAAGAATATTGCTACACTGAAACAGTTTTGTGAAGAGGAGTGGTCCAAAATTACTCCAGATCGTTGTGCAGGTCTGATCTTCAACTACAGGAAACGTTTGGTTGAGGTTATTGCTGCCAAAGGAGGGTCAACCAGTTTTTAAGTCCAAAGGTTCACATACTTTTTCCACCCTGCACTGTGAATGTTTACATGTTCTGTTCAATAAAAACATGAAAACATATAATGTTTGTGTTGAATTATTTTAAGCAGACTGTGTTTTTCAAATTGTTGTGACTTAGGCTAGGGTCAGACTGAGGCAGTGCGAACGCGCGTGCAGGCGCACTTAATCACGGCCGTAGTAGCAGCAAATGCCGGGCAATGACGGCCAATATACGAAGTACGGTCGCACAAAAGTCCGGCTGCGCAACGCAAGTGGCAAACGAACGCATTTTGTCGAGAACGTAAAACCGCTAGTACGGTTGTACAGAGTGCGCTGCGTCCGCTAGCGGCGTGTGTGCGTGAATTGGAGATGTCAGACACTGCTAATGTCCGGCCAACATAACGTCCAGATGCACAAAGTGTTTAATTGATGATCCGTACAAAATCACGAACGCAAATGCGCATAGTATGACCGCTATCGCGTACTCCGTGAAAAAATGCGTCCATTCGTTCGAACGCACTTTTTCACAGACAACGTGAAAATGCGTTCGTCTGACCCTAGCCTTAGATGAAGATCAGAGCACATTTTATGACCAATTCATGCAAAACTCCACGTAATCCCAAAGGGTTCACATACTTTTTCTTGCCACTGTATTTAACCCCAGATCAATCCTGCTACAACCGCCCTTTTAAAAGTTTGCAATGATACCCAAGTTGGCATGGTAAAAGGAGACCTAACTGGAGCCATCTTCCTTGATTTTGCCAAGGCCTTTGACACAGTAGACCATGGCATCTTATTACAAAAACTTAAAAACTCGGTATTGGTGATCACACGCTAACCTGGTTTGAATCATATGTATCCAACCGATCGCAACATGTGTCCATCTCTGGCAGCTCCTCCCTCCCCCTCCCAGTCACGTGCGGAGTACCCCAAGGCTCAATACTCAGCCCCCTGCTATTCATAAATGATCTGCCCAATGTCTGCAAAGCCTCAACTGTACACATGTATGCAGATGACACCGTAATCTATACCAGCAAACCAGATCTCCCACAGCTGGAGGCCGTGCTGCAAGAACAATTCACAGAGGTAGAAAAGTGGATCACAGATAACAAACCTTTTCTAAATACTGACAAAACTGTAACAATGCTCTTTGGAACAGCACCTAAACTACATAAACTGCAAAATCCCCATCTTTTCAAATAATGACAAAACTGTAACGATGCTCTTTGGAACAAAACCTAAACTACACAAATTGCAAAATCCCCACTTATGTGTTGGGACAAAATCAAATGGCACGCTGACCACAGTCACTTCTCTCAAATATCTAGGTATGTGGTTAGACCCAAATCTATCCTTTGGCCCCCACATAGAAAAACTCTCATCCAAACTTTACCCCAAACTAGGTGCCCTGTACAGAAACAAATCCTGCCTGAGCCCTGCGGTAAGAAAGCAGATTGTACAAATAATGCTTATGTTCTATGGCTATTGAATACAGAGATGTAGTGTATGCAGCGGCCCCACAAACACATCTTCAGAAACTTACTACATTGTAGAACTCATTCTGCCGCTTTGTGCTACAATGTAACTACATGACCCACCATTGTGACATGTTAAGAGAGCTAAACTGGCCGTCGCTGGAATCTAGACGCACCCTTCACCTTTCCAACCTGGCGTTTAAGAGCTTCTCTGGGAAGCTACCCCACTACCTGAATAGGCTGCTTCCCCTAGCAGTTCCCTCATCCTCTAACCTCCGATCCAAGACCTGCACCTTACTTGCAATACCACAATACAAAAAGAAAGTGTCTCGATCCTCATTTTCCTACAGAGCACCGCAGTTATGGAATAACCTTCCAGACACCATCAAATCTCCCCACCCCCCCCCCAGTCTTAAGTCACTCAAGAGCTCCTTACTAGCATACCTCAATACAGAATGCACCTGTAAACATGTAACATAGTAACTATATTACTTACATATTTATTTTCCGTGTTAATCTGTATATTTGTGTTTTGTTCTTAATATCTTGCATTTATTACTTTGTATTTCTGTAACGACTGTAAAATTTCAATGCTCTTGAACCCAGGACATACTTGAAAACAAGAGAAATCTCAATGTATCCTTCCTGGTAAAATCCTTTATAAATAAATAAATAAATAATACTTTTTTATTTCAATAAAAAGGACCCCAATAGGTCATGAATATTTTTTTTTTAAAAGCAGTTCAACATAAATTAAAAGGAAAAGAGTTGCAGCAGAATTTATAGTACCTCAGACAGAATCAAACCTAAATATGCCCCAGCTATTTTTTTAATAGGCGATGCCTCAGACCTGGTAAAAGAAAAAGAAAATGAATAACAATATAACGCTTCAGGCTCTGTTAATGTAATGCGTAAAGTGCATGTCACTCAAATTACCTCTATCCTAAACTGTTCGTGACCCTCCCGGGTCCTAATGAATCCAAGTGAGAATCCAGTCCTAGTGATGGCATCAATCCAGATAAGCTCAGTATTTATTAAGTGGACCTAGGACAAGGGCCAAGAACAGAGCTTGATTTATATTTATGGCTTGTGTAATCAATGTGACTGTAAGATAAATGTACTCTTTCACCACACTAAATAACCTATTGTTAATCTTTAGCACGCTTTCATGTTTAAACACAAGGCTTCCGGATAATATAAAAGACCAGATTTACAGTTTGTAAGGATTATCCAGAAACATGCATCAAGGTCACAAAAATTGCATTACAATACGAAGGGGGCTTCGTGGCATAGGGGTGTGATTTGCCATTTGGTTTGTTGAAGCCATGTGTGATTCAAGTGTTTCTACAGCTATTTATGCATAGGCAGTTTAGGCCGGGGGTCAGATGAGCGCATTATGTGCGCCAGTACTGACGTGCCTCCTGGCGTCCGTCGCAGCTTTGTGGTGCTTCGAGGGGGCTGGCCACACGCTGTAGCGCGTGCACGAATTGCATGTGCTACAATGGGCATGCTGCAGACGTTCTGCAGATAGGATGAGAGGAGAGTATAGGATTTAATGGGGGGGTTTAGGGGGTGCTAAATGATTTTGCATTTGCAGAATCATTTAACACCAGCGTTTATGATAATTTGTGGGAATTTGCACCTGCACTTTCAAAAATCTAACTTGGTGAGACGCTAAAAAAATATTGTGCGCCCCATGTTACGTATAGCAAACGGTTAAGTCAGAGGGATGGGTTGATGCTGCGAGAGCAGCTTAAGCCCATGTTTGCTTTCTCAAATGAACGCGGCTACAAGCACTTGGCCATAGATGATGTCAGCATTAAATCGGGGTTAATAAGCTAAAGTGGTCAGGGTGCGTAGAGTGTCCCATAGACATGTGCACAGCACAAAATTTCGTTTTGAACTAATGGATTAGTCCTAAAATGCAATTTATTTAGTTGCTAAAGAAATTCGTTTTCAGTTCTTTAGTATGAAAACTAATTTCTTTCATCCGAAAACCAGTGGATACAATTACTATTGTAGTGGTGCCTATGGAGGTTTTCAGTTTACAACAGCTCTGGTTAAGTTAGCACCAACATTGTAATACTGCCCCGTGTCAGGCAAAGCTGTTACAGTAACTGACTGCTGCTCATCACAGCGCTCAGAGTTTCAGTAAAACTAGTAAATAATATTTTTATATATAAGAGATTAGAAGAATATTATTTCCTTGTTTTACTGAAACTCTGAGCGCTGTTACAGTCAGTTACTGTAACAGCTGAGCCTGATACATTGTACTGAGAGATAATGTAACAAGCAGCCGATCTCAGTGCTCACAGCCACTGGATTTAAAGGGCTAAAAAAAAAAGGCTCCTCTCTGTATAATGTTTAGAACATCCTCCTGCATTAATTAATACCCCTCTCTGTATAATATATAGAACATCCACCTGAATTAATTAATGTCCCTCTCTGTATAGAACATCCTCCTCAATTTATACCTTTCTCTGTATAATGTACAGAACATCCTCCTGCATTAATTAATGCCCCTCTCTGTATAGAACTTCCTACTACATTGGCATGTGGAGGGTGCAGATCTTCGGATGTTGCGATGTTGCGCTCTTCATTGCTGGTCTCCTTCACTCATCAATGTAATATCACAAAAAGGACTGAAACTAAAATGTAGTGCATTTTATTTTAGTTTCTTTCGTTTTTTGTACTGAGCAGTTTCGTTTCTCTTGAGTCATATGAAAACTAAATTATCCCAAAATTCGGACTAAATCGTTTTAGTACTAAAACGAATGCACATGTCTAGTGTCCCACTTAAATAATTTCGTGAACAAACTGTGGGAGAAGGGACTGGAGGTGGAAGGGAGTGACTTTGATCAAGTTGCTTGACCTGAGTGTGAGAGGGAGTGGGTATGGACAAAACACTGGATCTGAGTGTGGGAGTGAGTTTGGGGAAAAGGACCAGACCAAAGGGAGGGAATGGCAGTTTCCGACCAAAGAGTGTGTGGCAGGAAGGGTGGGATGGTGGCACAGGATCCAAGTAAGGATAACACAGGCATACAGCTCCTTCACCCAGTGGCAGTATCCTATTGTTTGTGTTATATTTCTGCTACTGTTGTAAGCGGAATAAAAACAAACTGGTTGTGTCTGACATAACCCTAGAACTAAATCATATCTAGTAAAGCAGCGACGGGTCTACTCCAATCAGCTCCAAAGCTGAGGTTATTTACGTTTATCTCAGTCTGACTCAACAGTGTGTGCTGTACACCATTCGATTAATTGACATCGATTAATCGATAATGGAAATAGCTGACAACTATTTTAATCATCGATTAGTTGTTTCAGCCCTAGTCAGATGAGCGCATTCTTTGTGGAGTGTGCATCCATGCACAACGGACGTACTTTCTGACTGACGACAAGGTAGTGGCCACACAGTCCGTTTTTGTGACTGACGTTTTTTCTGACTGCGTTAGAAGAGAAAATAAATCAATATGAAAAACATAATGTCCGTCAAAATGCTGGACGTCAAAAATGCAGTCCGTCTGACTTCGTTCCATCACTCACACACAAAGCTATGCGGACATTGCAGATGCAGCGCACTCTGTGCATCTGTTCTAGCGGATTTATGTTCTTGCCTAACTTGCGTCCGTTTGCAGCGTCCGCAGTTCCGTGTGGACGTACTTTGTGTGTGGGGCTCCATTGATCATAATTATATGCTAGAACGGATGTACAAATGTGAGGCAACACGGACGTGATCAGTGCGCTCGTCTGACACGGGCCTAATACACAAAATTTCTTGCCATAAAAACTGACAAGGAATAATGTCAACAATATAGAATTATATTTCTTTCTGCATTTTAAGCAAACCATAATCAGGACACTGTACCCACGTTGTATTAGTGACATTTTAATTGGTGATACACTGACTTTCACCTTGCTGAGGTGCTCAAGAACAGCGTGAGTTGCTGCAGTGTTAACCAACTAGGGGCTATATTACAAAGCTTGTGCTAACAGAGCTGTTGTGCGCTTACCAGAGCCAATATAGGGTACATTACATACTTGGTGCTAACGTTAGAGCGCTCACCTGAGTGAGCATTAACGTTAGCCCTGGTAGCCACCGCATACCACAATCTAAACGCTAATGGGTTAAGAAGTGTGTGATTTAGCATATAGTCTATGGAGTTGCTACATTTACAACAGCTCTGGTTAAGTTAGCACCAACTTTGTAATATGGCCCTAGGTTTCTCACAGAATTAACACTAGTTATTTCATTCCCGCGATGAGGCCTACTATGCCGTCCGCGCACCGGGTGGGCCTTGAAGACCTGGGGCATACTGGTACGCCCCATTGACTTCAATGGCCAGCCTCAGCTCCTCCTTGCAGCAGGCACGTGCCACGCGCGTTGGCTGCTGCAAGACGGCCTGAACTCTGCTGCATGGGTGGGCCGCATCAGAGGTCTGCGGCAGCTCCTAGAAGGCGGGGCATACTAGTACACCCCGCCGGCGTTAACCCGTCCCAGCGGGCACCACCGTCCATCGTAGAGGGGTTAAAAACCAAAATCCTTTCGTTGTTATGAGAGAATAGTTTTTCAATGGAATTCCTTAATGCAACAGTGATTGTCAGCCCACATGTCCGAATGTAACGTACGGCTTCTGCCATGAAGGAGATAATTCTTAAAGAAGAGAGAGTGCATTCAGCTTCCTCTTTTGAACTTATTTCTCTTAACTGCAAATGTTGAAAAAGCACAGGCTTCAAAAATATCAAAGATAATATTCATTACACATTAACTTCCATTTCCTGCCGCTTTTGCTGAACAAACTAATTTTTAGTACTTTGTTAACGTCTTGCGCAACCATTTCTTTTTTTTCTTCTCTCAGATGGTATATATCAAAGTACTTCAATAAATACCTTCTTCCTTTACACTCATTTTTTTAACCAATTTGGTCGTCCATATTTTATGCTTTTTA
This sequence comes from Leptobrachium leishanense, assembly GCA_009667805.1. Classification (NCBI taxonomy): domain Eukaryota; kingdom Metazoa; phylum Chordata; class Amphibia; order Anura; family Megophryidae; genus Leptobrachium; species Leptobrachium leishanense. The sequence continues at coordinate 111,226,849 of CM019071.1, read as the reverse complement.
TTGTATGTGTATTCAGGGCCAACACCATGAAGTGGCAGTGTTGACGAGCCCTCACATAAGTGCGTTGCCAGAGCGCAGTGTGAGTCAGATCGCAGCATGCATGTGGACATGTCACCATTGAGCACTGGCCTGAGGGAGCAGTTATGGGGTATACACCCCACAAAAGTACAGTACACGCACGCTGCTCTCTCAGCAGGGATCACTTATTAAAAAAGGGGGGCAAAATTATATTTATATATACACATACATACACTGATCAACACAAATTAAAACTACACACTGCACACCCATATATCACACATATTACATACAGGCCACATATTCCTCTTCCAAAATAAGTGTGTGTTTTATGGTATGGTGTGTGTGTGTCCCAGGTACAGTTGTGGGGGAAGGGGGGGGTTCAAACATTTCTGATGGGAGCGCTGTGTACAAATACCCAGGGCAGTTTTCATGGTTATTTTCTTATGGCTTTCTTAGTAATTATAATTCTATTTATATGAAGTGCAATGAAGAATAACAAAAATTCTAAATTGACAGCAGATGTACATTTCCGAAAACCTGAATTTTACCAATGACACACAGTTAAAGAAACATGCCATGGGATGATTTCCACTTAAGGGACACTAACTGTAGATCTGCACTAACCAAAATACAAAATTAGCATACCTTTTCTTAAAATCAAATAGTCAAGTCTGGCTTTTTGTTTCAAAAAGGGTTTACAATTCACATATGTTGCAACGCAAAGCCAGAAGCCTGATTTCCAGTTGTGATATCTCTCAGCATTTCCGAATTCTAATTAAATGCTTAGCACAGAGAAACACTGCAGAATTGCAAAAGAAATGTATTCATGTTGGGCCCCCATAATCCGTATTTCTAAAATCTGAAAGGCTCCGAAATCCGAACGTTTTCAGTGTCTTTCAGTCACAGTTAAACCTAACCTGGCTACCATATCCTCCTCCATTTGTGCAGTGTGTTCCTCAGCACTAGGGATGAGCTGTTCGGTTCGATGTGTTTGGAGTTCGATTCGAACATCGGCAGTTCGTATGTTCGCGAACTTCGAACATTTCCGCGTGTTCGCAGCATGTTTGCCCACTAATGCACCACAATGGACCACAATGCACTTTTCCACTGGCCTGAAGCTTGTAATTGGCTACAGCCTGCACCTGACCACAGTTTAGGTGCAGGACAGGTGCAAGACTATGCCAATCACGGCTCAGAGTCCTGATTGGGCAAATTTTGCCCAATCATGGGCTCACAGAGCTGAGTCCCGCAGCACACTATATAAGGCTTCACACAGCCTTCAGCACGTGTTTTTTGAGAGGAGATTGTTAGTATGTGTTCTCACTGCCAGTCTGCCACCAGCTATTGGGGGGGGGGGGTCTCACTTCTACAAAATATCTGGGAATTGTTGTAATCTGTGTGTTCTCACTGCCACCAGCAATTGTGGGGGTCTCATTTATACAAAATATCTGGGAATTGTTGTAATCTGTGTGTTTTCACTGCCACCAACTATTTTGGGGGTCAGTCATTTATACAAAATATCTGGGAATTGTTCTAATCTTTGTGTTCTCACTGCCACCAACTATTTTGGGGGTCAGTCATTTATACAAAATATCTGGGAATTGTTCTAATCTTTGTGTTCTCACTGCCACCAACTATTTTGGGGGTCAGTCATTTATACAAAATATCTGGGAATTGTTGTAATCTTTGTGTTCTCACTGCCACCAACTATTTTGGGGGTCTCATTTCTACAAAATATCTGGGAATTGTTCTAATCTTTGTGTTCTCACTGCCACCAGCAATTTTGGGGGTCAGTCATTTATACAAAATATCTGGGAATTGTTCTAATCTTTGTGTTCTCACTGTCACCAGCAATTGTGGGGGTCTCATTTCTACAAAATATCTGGGACTTGTTGTAATCTGTGTGTTCTCACTGCCACCCATCAGGGGGTCTCACTGATTTATAGGAGGTTTCTGGGAATTGTAATCTGTATCTTCTCACTGCCAGCTATCAGGGGGTCCCACATACTTCTAGCAGATTTCTGCGAATTGTAATCTGTGTCTTGTCACTGTTGCCAGCTATCAGGGGGTCCTATCAGGGGGTCTCACTGACTTGTAGGTGGTTTCTGGGAATTGTAATCTGTGTCTTGTCACTGGCTGCCAGCTATCAGGGTGTCTCACTGAGTTATACCAGAGTTCTGGAAATCTTTAATCTTTATACCAGAGTTGAATCAGAGTTCTGCAGCATATCTCCAATTTTTATAACAGAGTTGAATCAGAGTTCTGTATATCTTTAATCTATACATCACTCACCATGTCAGAAAGACCAAAAAGGACAGGCAGACGCTCCCAGACACAGATAAGAGGGCAAGCAGCCTCTGTGTCGGGAGGCTGTGCCTCTGGTCGTCGTGGACGTGGTGCATCCTCTGCAGATGCAGGCTTGTCCTTTCTAACTGGTGCTGGCCATCTTAAGCAGCAGCAACATACAGAGGATTTGGTGGATTGGTTAACCAGGCCATCTGAGTCCACCGAGTCCTCTGCCAGCCGGGCTTGTAGTGGCTTACAGCCCACCTCAGCTGCCAAAGCATCTAATGCAGCCTCCATCTCCACAGCTACTCCTGCCGTAGCCTCACTATTACACACGGAGGAGTCAGCTGAATTGTTTGACTACAATGACAGTGATATACTGCTTGAGGATGCGCAGCAACTACAGTGCTCTGATTCAATGTCTGAGGTTGAGGAAGGGAGTATAATCAACCTAGAGGAAGGGGGTGCCAGTGATGACAGACAAATAACTGGCACTCATGTTGCCCCAGCAGCTGCAGCATACTGCCAAGTTGGCTCCAGCGATGAGGAGATAGGGGGTGATGACAATGATGATGAGGTCACTGGCTCCACCTGGGTGCCTGATCGAACAGAGGAGTCAAGGGAGGAGGCACAACAGACACGAGGCACAACAGACACGAGGCACAACGTCCTCTATGACCAACCGTAGTACTAGCCAGCCAAGGCATCAGATGTCAGAGCTGCTCAGGTGCAGAGCGCTGTTGTCTCAAAGCACACATCCAGGAACTCTGCTGTCTGGGAGTTCTTTAAGAAATGTGCAGCAGACTTCACCATTGCTATTTGTAATCTATGTCAGATGAGGCTCAAGCATGGTAAAGACACCGGACGCTTGGGTACCACGTGCTTGAGGTGACATATGACCACCTGCACGCATCCCGTTGGCGCAAAACGTTTCGTAGGTCCTCCTCACCTGTCTCTACCCCCACTATATGTCCTGCCATGTCATTGACTCCAACCTCCACTAACAGGGATTATGCTACAGTAATGGATGTACCAGGTCCTTCCTCATAATGTGACAGCATCCCAACAGCTGAAGATTTACGCAGTCAGATTACGTTGCCCCAGCTGCTGCAGCGTAAGAAAAAATATAGTCCCAACCATCCTCAAGCACAGCATCTAAATGCCAGCTTAGCAAAATTACTCGCATTGCAGCTGCTGCCTTTCCAGCTGGTGGACTCTGCTCCCTTCCGTGAATTTGCTGAATGTGCTGTACCACAGTGGCAGGTTCCAAAATGCCATTTCTTTTCACAAAAGGCCATTCCAGCATTATACCAGCACGTGGAAGACAATGTTATCGAGTCATTGGGAAAGGCAGTCAGCAGCAAGGTGCATGTGACTTTAGACACGTGGTCCAGCAAGCATGGACAGGGCCATTACATTTCCTTCACGGCACACTGGGTAACTCTGATTGCAGCTGGGAGGGTTCCAAGACTGGGCTCTGTGCTGGAGCTTGTTCATCCACCACACTGCCAGAAAGCTGCTTGTATGAGGTCTGTCTGATCCACCACCACCTCTCCCTCTTCCTCCTCCTCTGTCTCTGGCGAAGGCAGTTAAACCGAGTTTAAGTGGCAGGGGCTACGAAATGGCTCAAGCAAAAAGATGCCATACTCTGCTTGAGCTGGTTTGTTTAGGGGACAGGAGCCACACGGGCCAGAAATTCTGTCAGCTCTGCAGGGGCAGGTGCACAGACGGTTAACACCACGCCAGCTTCAGCTGGGAATGGTCGTCTGTGATAACGGCAGCAACCTTCTCTCCGCCCTACGCCAGGGTAAGTTGACGCATGTACCATGCCTAGCACACGTCCTAAATCTGGTGGTACAGCATTTCCTAACCAGGTACCCAGGGCTGGCAGAGCTTCTCAGCCAGGCCAGAAAAGTCTGAGGCCACTTCAGACGGTCATTCCCAGCAAGTGTTCGCCTGGCAGAAATTCAAAGAGAATTCCACCTTCCCACAAACCGTCTAATCTGTGACATGCCCAACAAGGTGGAACTCGACATTAGCAATGCTGCAGCGTCTGCACAAGCAGCAGAGGGGCATCAACAAGTACCTGTGTGAGTATGGCACAAGAACAGGTTCAGGTCAACTTGGTTTCCCCCCCCCCGCAGTGGCTGATGATCAAGGATGCATGCACTGTACTGTCACCATTTGAGGAGGCAACGAGGATGGTGAGCAGGGACAGTGCATGCATCGGTGACACAATTCCTTTAGTGACACTTGTGTAACACCTTTACAGGCACTGGTAGGTTACCAAGTGATGACACAGGTGCTTCTGAGGCTGCGGATGATCAGAGGAAGAGCGGTGAAGGCCGGGGCCACTTGACTGATGCCTTTTTAAATTTTTTTAGTCCACGACGCCCAGGAACGTCAAATGTAGGCACCCATTGCCAGTGTCTTCACCATATGGTGCAGGACTACCTAGGGGCAAGGCAGACCTGGATACCTTTCCAGCAGATGATCCACTGGCTTACTGGGTGTTGAGATTGGATCACTGGCCAGAACTTAGCCAATATGCTATGCAGCTGCTAGGTTGCCCTTCATCCAGCGTGCTTTCTGAAAGGACGTTCAGTGCCGCTGGAGGTTTTGTCACAGACAAAAGAGTGTGTGTGTCCACCGACTCTGTAGACCGGCAGACACTTATAAAAATGAATCAGTCCTGGATCAGCAGCTATCAATCCCCTGATGCTGACGTAGCGGAATAGATCGGGGATCTCTTCTGCATTCACAAAACCTCCACTACTGCACTCTTCCACAATACCACAAAAGGGTTACGGTGTGAAGGCACTTGCTGCCACCAAAGGCACAATATTTGGCTGCAATGACACTGACGCCTATATTACCAGATTTATATCATTTTAATTTTTTGGACCGCAGGGTCCAACCCTGCACTCTTCCACAATACCACAGAGGGGTTACGGTGTGACGGTACTGTTGCCGACACTAAAGGCCCAATTTTAAAGCAAATAATGGCAAATATCTTGCATATATATATATATATTTTTTTTTTTCTTGCAAAACATTTTATTTTCCTAGTAATGGGTACAAAATCCAGTGTATACATAGAAGCCAATGATACTTTGGAAGCTTCATCTCCTGACCCAGAAGTAATGGGTTAAGATCTCCTGGTTCATAGGAACCATGGCAGCTTAATTTTCATTTCCAATGTGGACTCTAAATTTCTGCCTAATTTTGGCAAATATGAAACTCCAGTTTTCTGCTTTGTTTTGTTTTAGTAGTATAATTAAACAGACTGTAATAATTTCTTCTTGACTATATCTGGGGTACAGGGGGAAATATGAAGAGAGCTTTAGAAATGGAATCTGAAAACATACAATACTTGGAAAACTATGCAGTGGCATGACATGGATTGATCTACAAGATAGACGTGTAATGTGTCTAAACATGCATGGTTTCCCAATTGGCATTTGTTGTAAATCCCACTTAATATCATGCCAATGGTAAACAGAAAATAGTCAAATTGCCCTTCAGTAAAACGACATGGGAATTAAGAGATCAAGATTTTAGTGGTTCAAAAAAAAATTTACAACATAAAATATACAGATATGACTTCAACTGCTACTAGTGATCTGAATATTTGTAAGATCAGACATTTTTGTCCTCCTGACAAAACAGGCCTTTGCCAACACCGGTAATGGATAAAATCTGTTCCACATCTGTGACACAAGACGAAGAACAAGGACATCTTTATTCAGTCTTCTGGATCTTGGGTTGAAGGCTGGGAAAGTGTAGAAAGCCATGAGGACATTGCAGACTTTGCACTGACAAGAGCTCCGCCAACAGACTGACCTACAGCTTTTCCCATCTGAACCATGTCCCTGCTAGTGGTAGCTATAGCATTGCCGATCTTCTTGCCACGCTCGCTGTTCTGTACAGAGTGTGAAAGCCTCAGCTTTACATCGGAGACACTGTAATTTCCTTGGAATGGGTGACTTGGATTCACCTCAGCTAGAGCTGGGTGTTTGTTACTGTTCCACACTCTGTAATTGTGTGTAATTTTCCAAGTGTTTACAAAGGCAGTTCCATAATCTGACAGTAGCTTTTCATTTTCTGGCTGTATAGTTGCAGAAAGCAACGAATGGATGTAAACAGCAAACTGAGCTCTAATCCATTCATCACCCCCCCCCCCAGCCTGTGCCATCCAAGAACACATCACTTGCATATATGACCTCTTGCAGGGCACTCTAAAAATCGATCTTTTGAGTCCCACTGATTTGCATTGAGTTCGGTTCGTGTTCGAACTCGAACTTTTGAAATTGCTCGAGTTCGAATGCGTACCGAACACGGGGGTGTTCGGCTCATCCCTACTCAGCACCAGAAATGGACGCACTGGAACACACTGCTCAGAGATAGCAAGAAAAATGCTGGCGCTGCTCCGTATGTCACTTGTAGGCATTGGCCAGTGTGTCTCAATGTGGCTCTCGCTGACCCTGCACAGTGAATTTATCTCTCAAGAAAAAATCTCAAGGTCATTGATACACATTTTAAAACTGTGGGGAGTGCCACCTAAGGTCGATGTGCCAGTATTCAGGAATGGCTGCAGAACTGCCCAATAGTGCTGAATCCTTTAGAGATCCCATGGATATAAAGATGGTTGTCCATCTTTTTAAAATATTTACACTGCCTGAAACAGGCTCCCAACTTGGCATTGGCATTAATAGTGTCTAGGACCATGAAAATTTTGGTGTTGGACCTGGAATACTACATTAAACAGCAATCGAACATCTGCTTGAGTCCCTTTCGATATGTAAAACAGCAGTGGATGTTTTTTCAGAAGCCACTTTAGAGATATGACATTGTACGAGACAGGGGTGGACACAAGATTCGGGAGGGACACTACCAATTTTGGCTAAGAGCTGGTGCTCGGTTTGCAGTAAAAGTGACAGGCAGGGCAGTGCCAAGTCACAGTCTGTGCTCATCACACCCTCCAGAACATTGCTGCAAAGTGTCTGTCCTCCTCCAGCTCAGTTGACACCTTATAGACCACGCACAGCAATGTTCTGCAGTTTGCATTCGGGCACATGCACTGCCTGTCACTGAGAAGCGAGCACCACCAGCAATAACATGCTGCAGGTCCAGACACCCACTGATACCAATACACACCCATAGAACACAGAGATAGAAACACATACATAGCTATATACACATGGATAATGATATAATAGTGTGGCGCTTGATATATGTATAGGACCAGTCTTTAAGGAAAATGTCGCCCAAACACTCCAATAATGTTGCCAATACCACTAAGCAACCCTCGTGAACACAATATACAACATAGAGTGTGGCCCACCTAGTGTTTCCGAAAACAATAAGGGTGGTATATTACCGCATCCTAATTGTTAAGGTTCTTCCTTTTAGTAGTTTCAATATGATAGACATAAAAAACATACACAGATCATAGCATATCCCGTGTATACATATATCCAGCTTCCTACACTTCCAGCATCCAGCTTCCTACACTTTTCAGACCGCAGTGTCTCCATTCTTGTGTGTCGTATATGGACGATCTAGGGGTCATTGGAAAGGGCAGATTCCGGCCTTTCCAATGATACCCAACATGACTATATTCAGTGTAAAATAAGAGTCATGAAACATTAAATAAAAACGTGCACTTAAATGTAAACATTTTCACAGGGTTAAAATGGCTCAGCAGTGAAGTGGTTAATGTTCAGACTATACATTACATTGTGCATAACGTTAGATTTTGCCTTGGTTTTAGTTGTATATTAAGGGTTAATGGGTAGGCTTCATTCCTCACAATATACATTAAATTTTTTCGCTGATTAATGGCATTTTAGAGGTTAATGGGTTGGCTACATGTCTCACAGTGTATTCATTTCATGTTTTCCCTTGATCAATTGCATACTAGGGGTTAATGGGTAGGCTAAATGCCAAATTATTTATTAATTTTATTGTATTTCCCTGGGTTTATGGCATTGTAGGGGTTAATATGGAAGTTAGAATCTAAAGGGTCTAATCATCTTTAGATCCTCTGCTTTCCATCATATTTCGGGGAATTTATTTCGCCGAAAATATGGTGAATTCCCTATTTAGCGAATGGTCACTGGAATTTGCTAAAAGTGGAGTCGCTGAAGCAGCAATCAGACATTCAGCGAAAACTGACGAATTGCAGCAAATAAAATACTGAATTTAAGTATCAGGTTAGTACAACAAAAAGGCATCATTGCATCACATTACCCATTGCATCCCATTACTCTGGGGTTTTGGAATCTTATTTATATATACTTATTTAGGGCACTATTACTTGGTGTGAGCTAACCCTTGCGTCTGCATGGTTTTGCGATAGCGCCAGGTTAATTCAGTTTAGCACCTGACCAACAGATTGTTTGTCTCCCGCTACAAACTGGAAAAATCACTTAGCGCATTGCTATTAGTGATTTGTACCGTGAGCTTACTGTATTTCCACATCCTTTACTTAACACAGGGGGGGGGGAAGAGATCTCTAGCGCTTTTGCAGCTAACAGATCACTTGGTGCCAGCGCTAATTTTTTGAGGGGCACTAATTGCAACATTTTACCTACTGCTCAACCCTGGTGCTAACTCCAAAAAAACAGATCCTCGCCCAAAATTAACAGGCAATTAACAGGCAATTGAAAGGAATGCAGCACAGGTGTTCTCTTGGCTCCATACACCATAGTAATGGATCTGATCAGCAATGTCGTTGCTGTTGCAGTAGGCTCTATTATAAATGTATCCTTTATCCACATATATCCTAATTCTAATATATTTCCTAATTTTAAACATTTTATGCTGGGGTTATTCATAGTATATAAGTAGTTGATTATTAGGGTGACTGTGTGGACCATGTTTAAAGGGACACATGAATAAGTCTTGCCCTGAAACATGTATTATTTATATGCTGCAGCAGGGAAATTTTTGTGACTCACGTGGCCTTCCTTTTGGATCTATTACATGCAGTGTAAGGATCATACATGCTGTTGGGTGGCATTTATCATGCAATGCCCATCAGCCTTAATATATGTGTGCATCAAAACATGGATGATACGGCCACCGTGGAGGATTTTAATAATGCAGGGGTGTGAGGTTATTCACTGGATGTGTTCATATTCAAGCTTGTGAGGGCGGGGGATAGGTATGGCCCGGCACTCTGCACTGGAAAAAAAAACAGTTCTATCCTGTACACAACCGCATTAGTTTCCCTAGTGTGCGCTAAACGACCTTGTTCATGGACTACCGCGGACAAGGCGATCTGTTAGTAGGTCGCCAGGCAGTACGTTTTAGCGACTCGCGCTAACTTTTTCCTTTAGTGATGGTGTTTTAGCTCACACCAGGTGATAGGGTCCTTAGTTTTATTCAGTGGTATGATTTAGTGGTGAAAATTGTTAGTGCCCCCCCAGTTTTGACTGCGGTAACCTATGTGCCCCCCTAAATATTGTTCCTAGAGTCGCCACTGACTGGCATTGACGAAGGTCTTGCTCAATTACAACTTGATCGAATGATGGAACACTGGTAATAGGAAGTTGCAATGGGTTAATAGCTCACACAATGATTGCTCTCTTGTGGCTCTATTAGCAGCTGAGCTGGATACTTTTATTTAAAGTCATGTGACTGCTTTCCAATAAATAATTTTGGATTTTGCTGAAAGCCTGTCCAGTTTATGTTAATATTGAAATGTATGGCCAGACACCCCATTTACCCATTGCACACACTAACCACACACACAGACGACAGAGATATATATAACCTTGGATTAAAAACTTGGATTGAGAGTAACTTGGTTTGAGAGCGTTTTGCAAGAAGAGCAACAATTTTTTATAAATTTTGACTTGATATACAAGTGATGTCTTGGTATACAAGCGATGTCAAAGTACGTACACTTTCTCTGCCGAGCATCACGTCAGCAGCTTTCTGGCAGCTTGATGGGGAAGGCCACATGGTGTAACATGCGTAATAGTATCGCACATTACACTGGACGTGCTGAAACCCTCCCCAGCAGATAGTGATAAACGTCCTGCACAGTAACCCTCCTCTTCTCTCCGTCTCCCACCAGTCACGATTCTCCTCAAATTTAAAGTGCAGGTTAATTTGTTTTATTTTTACTTTATACTGTACAGTATTTTGTATTACTGTAATCATTTTCATATGAATAAATGGTTGTGGAACCAATCATCAGAGTTTCCATTATTTCCTATGGGGAAATTCACTTTGATATGAGTGGATTAAAAGCACGCTTCCGGAACGAATTATGCTCGCAATCCAAGGTATTACACACACAACCCGAGAATCATGTAAAATCCAACACAGACCCCAGAATTCTATATAACCAACAGACCCCAGAATTCTATATATCAAGCAGACCCCAGAATTATATGTATCCAGCAGACCCAAGAATTATATATACCCAGCAGACCCCAGAATTATATATATCCAGCAGACTCCAGAATTATATATAACCACCAGCAGATCCCAGAATTATATATACAGTATCTGGCAGACCCCAGAATTATATGTATCCAGCATACCCCAGAATTATACTTACCCAGACAGACCTCCTGCGTGTTCCTCTGAGCTCTAGCTTGCTCTTGCATGTGGCCACTGGCTTCTTCGGATTTAAAGGCCGTGACGCTCTCTCGCGAGATCTCGGCAGTAGGCCGCGTCACAGCCTTCACAGGGCTGAGAAAGGCGGCCGTGTGAGGAGCACGCAGGCAGCGCTCAGGGGAACACACGGCCAGTCGAGGGGGCTGCTAGCATAATGCTGTTAATGCATTCCGCTAGCAGCCCCAGCGATAAACTAAAAGTAGCCCACAGCGGGAACATGCGTTCCCGTAAGGTTCCTGCTGCGGGAGAAGTGCGGGAACACCGTTCCCGCAGGACTCGAGCCCTGGGTGTATAGATTTTGAGTGTATCTAGGAATCCTTGTCAAGTCAACTCAAGAGGTTAGATACATGAAAGTTAAATCTGCTTCTGAGCCATTTCGCTTCTCCTGTGTGGAGCCAATTTTGACCATTTTTTTGCTTAATGACATTTAAACCATATTAGACGTAATACTTTATTGTAGGACCCATACAAATTGTATATTATTTTCCAGTGGTTCAACAGATGCAAAATATATGATTACAATGTGTATATTGCATGTCACACCAGAATGTCATGTGAAAAGACATAAAATAAAAAAGTGTACATTTCTATTCAGATTTCAATCATTCTCACAGTGTAAATTTATTTTCCCACGTTATCATCCAAACCTTTCAGGTTATATATTTGACAAGGTACCACTTCTCAATAAAGCTGAGAAACGGAGAACCGGTTACTGCTTTTTTCTAAGGAAATATTTTTTTTCCAAAATTGAAAACAAAACAGAAAAAACAAACAAAACCCCAGAACAAACGTTCTCTTGGACTCTATTTCTTCCTTTTTTACTTCATACATTTCACATAGTCATGTTTGGCATCATTGGAAAGGCCAGAATCTTGGACCTTGAATGGTGTATGCAACCTGAGATACAGGGGTTCAAATTTCAAAGGTCCCTTGTATCTCCTACAATGGGTTTGCATCTCAGGGGTTCCAAATGCCCACTGTGCCCCTTCTCTGGATCTGCCAGTGAATTATGAGTGAATCTTCACGCTATCAACAGCTACCAGAAGAGCTCTCTCCAAGAACATGGGTAGCAGACGTATCTTGAAAGGCCAACGGGAAGACAATTTTTAAAAGCCGTCCTGAAAATCCATCCTCCTCAAAAAGCATTTGTTTCACTATGAGATTTACCATTTATACTTCAGAATAAGACAGATGAACCCTTAAAACATTCTCGCAAAAAGGTTTCAGTTTTTCCAAGCTTGTATCAAAATTTAATCTCTACCAGAAAGTTTTTCATGAGAAGGTCCATGCTTAGTATTTGATGTGGGTGTATTCTTTAAATTTTTGCATGTAAGATTTGTAAGTGATAATGGAATGACAATAATGTTAGGTCATACTGAGCCAAGTTGCTTTGCGGGACTTTCCCTTCCTCTCATGTACATTTTTAACATCAGGAAATGAATCAGAATCCTTTCCATACATCAATTTTACATCATTAAATATCCCTAAAATGACATGAACAATCCATTTTAGATTTGTCAGTCTCTGAAAGATCAAACTTTAAAAAGAAACAAGTAAACTTTAACTATAGCAGCTATAGATCCGAATAGAAGATAATTTGATACTCCACACACTCGGATTCTCAAAATTTGGACACCAGAGTAAAAACCCCGGACAAAAGGAAGGGAATTAAAAAGGGACACCATTTCGTTAAAACCCAAGACCCATGTTGGGAGTCTGTAACTATAAAAATTAGATCACAATAAGAGGAGGCATGCACACTTGATACACTCCTTCAAATCAGAATAGTCACTTTAGCGTAATGTTTCCCAAACCTGTGTTCAAGGACTTGCTGACAGGCCAGGTTTGCCAGATATTTGAAGCAAAGCACAGCAGAGGTGATAGAATTTGCTGTTCAGTGATTACATTATTCAGTCTGCCTTTCCCCGAGGTGATCTGTAAAATCTGGCCTGTTACAGGGTTCTGAGGACAGGTTTGGGAAACAATGCTCTAGTAGGTGCTGATGAGACCCAGAGCAGGCTGAGGCTCCCAGGATACATACAAAACAAAGGAGATGGTCAAAGTATTCGTGATAGCTCCAGATATAATAGGCTTCCCAATAAATCTATGCTTAGTATTATTATCCTTTGTTTATATAATGCTGCATATTTCGCAGCGCTTTACAAGATCAGTGTACAAGGGGTTGATACATTAGAATACCACACATGGATAATATGGCCTGATTCAGGGGGACCCTGTTCCCAAGGGAACTTACAATCGATGAGAAGTACAAGTATTTTGTGAGGTAGTAGCAGCCATATCGTTAGGTGTCTTACTCACTGGTGGCATCTTCTGAGTGGGACCAAGTCGACTTTCCAATTGTAGAGCAGTGACCTGGTGGTTAGGTTGAACCTCCCTTCATGTAAAGTCGAGACTTGCTTCTCCATAATTGAATTGGAGGTAGGTCGTAAGGCAGAGACGTTACCACTGGACTCCACAACCGATATTGTGCGGTAGGAAAGTATGTACCACTAGGTGTCTTACGCAAGGACACTTAATGGAGAGGTGCTCTTGCCGGGATTTGAGCCTGGGTCTCCACGGTTATAGAGCAGTGATGTTACCTTTACTCCATCCAGTCTATGATGTTTCTGCCGTAAACTGGCCTTTCTCAAGCCTTGAAATAGTCCAAATTATGGCCCAAACATCATAGAATTTCCAAAGATCCAATGCTACCTGAAGGTCGTCTGTGAAAGTAAAATGTGTTTTGACATTATAGATCAATGCAGCTCAATCAAGCAAATATATAAATCTTGGAATCCATAATATTGCCCCCTATAAATTATAGATATGTAGCTCTAATTCAGAGAGAAAAAAAATATTTGATAAGCGTGATGCTTAACCCTTTCGCTGCTGAGGCATTTCCCGCCTCTGTGCTGAGGTAATTTTTACCGATTTTGCTCATCATGTTTAAACGTGTTTTGAAGGCTTATTTTAGTATATGACCTAGACATATTATATATCGTTCTTAACTCCAGGACTGGCGTCATCGTGCTATGCAAGTTTGCGAACCTCGAACTTTTGGGGACGTTCGCCAAAAGTTCCAAAATATTTTTTTTTTGAAAAAAATATAAATAATGCTTAAAAAAATACTAAAAAATCTAGAAGTAAAGAGACTCTTTACTGCAGAATATTATAAGCAATGGTTTATTAGATATTGAATTAAAACGGGAATATTTTTAACATTGAAGCCTATAGGATAAAACATTCTTGTTACTAAAACATCAGGCAGACACGGCCCTCTAATCAGGCACTGTAGAGGGCAGCCTGCAGGGGTCTCCCAAGGATCCCCTTGAGGAGCATGCGGCCGCCGGATGACAGAGCTGCGACTGTGTGGGCTAGCCGCCAGGGTGCATGTGGCAGAGGCAGGCGGCGCAGGGAGGGAGCCACTGCACCTGCGGCCACGGCAGACCCCCCCCTACAACCAGGATCCAGGGAGCCCCCACTGACCACCAGGTAAGGCGACACATTTCTAAAAAAATAAAATCCGAGGACATAAAATAAAACTTTTTTTTCTTTCTCTACCTTGTTGAATGTATTTAATTATATATATTAGATACATTCAGCCAGGTAGAGGGGGGTGGCATGTGGGCTCTCTGGCAGTGGTTTGTTTTTTTGTGTGTGTATATTTTTAGCAAATTTATAGGGGAAGGTAAGGGCAGGTATAATATATATATATATAGATAAGATATATATCTATATTCTTATAAATCTATATATCCAGACTTGTATTACACACACATTTTGGCAACTATTTGCCCCCCCCCCATTTGGCTGATCCCTCCAGAAGAAATGTTGAACCCGATAGAGCAGAGAATAATATATAAATTCTCTGATCTGTCGGGTTCAACATTTCTTCTGGAGGGATCAGCTAAATGGGGGGGGCGCATTTAGTTGAGATTGTCCACATGCCACCCCCCATGTGCGTATGTGTATATATGGTCTGAGGTCTGTGGGTGGGTGTATATATATATCTGCGTGTTGATATATACGTATATGTCTGTGTGTGGTATCAAGGCATCCCTACTCTATACACAGCGCTCCATGTCCCTATAATATATATGATCAGGGCACCTGTTGTTACTTTCATCCAAAGCCTGCATAAGTTTCACCATAATTTAGCCAAAAAATCACTAAGCTTGTTCTGCGTGTCCTAAAAAGTCTCCTCTTTTCATACAGGCTGCCACCCCAAGCAGTTGTTTATGAATAGATTAAAGGAAAACCATTTACCCTCATTTGAAATGTCATTTTTTTGTTTTTAAATGTTTCTATACATCCTACAAATCCGCCACTTCACGGGCAGGTTATGGGGACCTCCTAGGCACGATATTTGAAAGAATTTTTAGTTTTCATTCTTAACCTTTATTTCATGGAAAACTCACTGTTCCTTTAAAAATGATTTTTTTTAAACTTTTTGTCCTGGTTTCCTGTCCCCCAGGGCACTACCTGGACCCCCATACACCTTTTATGGCAAATATCTTGCATATATGCCCTCTTGGAGGGCACTCTAAAAATCGAACTTTCGAGTCCCATTGACTTGCAATGAGTACGGTTCGTGTTCGAGTTCGAATTCAAAATTTTGAAAGTGTTCGAGTTCGAAAGCGAACCGAACACGGGGGTGTTCAGCTCATCACTAATGATTATGGCTTACAGCTCATGAAAACCCAAAATCCACAATCTCAGAAAATTAGAATATTACATGCAATCAATAAACCAAGGATTGTACATAGAACAAAATCGGACCTCTGAAAAGTATAAGCATGCATATGTACTGAGTGCTTGGTTTGGGCTCCTTTTGCAGCAATTACTGCCTCAATGCGGCGTGGCATGGAAACTATCAGCCTGTGGCACTGCTGAGGTGTTATGGAAGACCAGGATGCTTCAATAGTGACCTTCGGCTCTTCTGCATTGTTCTGTCTCATGTCTCTCATCTTTCTCTTGGCAATGCCCCATAGATTCTCTATGGGGTTCAGGTCAGGCGAGTTTGAGGGTCAATCAAGCACAGTAATCCCACGGTCATTGAACCAGGTTTTGGTGCTTTTGGCAGTGTGGGCATGTGCCAAGTCCTGCTGGAAAATGAAGTCAGCATCCCCATAGAGCTCGTCTGCGGAAGGATGCATGAAGTGCTCCAAAATCTCCTGGTAGACGGCTGCATTGACCCTGGACTTAATGAAGCACAGTAGACCAACACCAGCAGATGACATGGCTCCCCAAATCAACACAGACAGTGGAAACTTCACACTGGACTTCAAGCATCTTGCAGTGTGTGCCTCTCCATTCTTCCTCCATACTCTGGGTCCTTGGTTTCCAAATGAGATGCAAAAGTTGCTCTCATCAGAAGAGAGGACTTTGGACCACTGAGCAACAGACCAGGTCTGTTTTTCTTTAGCCCAGGTAAGACACTTCTGACGTTGTTTGTTGTTCAGGAGCAGCTTGACAAGAGGAATATGACATTTGAAGTCCATGTCCAGGATCCGTCTGTGTGTGGTGGCTCTTGATGCACTGACTCCAGCCTCAGTCCACTCCTTGTGAAAGTTCCCAACACTTTTGAATGGCCTTTTCCTGACAATCCTCTCCAGGCTGCGGTCATCCCTGCTGCTTTGTGCACTTTTCCCTTCCACATAACTTTCTATTAATGTGCTTTGATACAGCACTTTGGGAACATCCAACATCTTTTGCAATTACCTTTTGAGGCTTTCCCTCCTTATGGAGAGTGTCATTGATGGTTTTCTGCACAACTTTCAGGTCAGCAGTCTTTCCCATGATTATGATTCCTACTGAACCAGACTGAGAGACCATTTAAAGGCTCAGGAACCCTTTGCAGGTGTTCTGGCTGAATTAGCTGATTAGAGTGGGACACTTTGAGCCTAGAATATTGCACCTTTTCACAATATTCTAATTTTCTGAGATTGTGGATTTGGGGTTTTCATGAGCTGTAAGCCATAATCATCACATTTATGACAAATCACGGCTTGAAACATCTTGCTTTGCATGTAATGAGTCTATCTCATATATTAGTTTCACCTTTTAAGTTGCATTACTGAAATAAATGAACTTTTGCACAATATGCAAATTTTTCGAGTTTCACCTGTATATACTAGGATAAAACAATAAAAATTCATAAAAGTCCACAAATACATTGCAATGTATGGCACTGGAAGCCTTAAGACTATTGAACAGTGAAGAACATAACCCTGAATAATATGGTAACCTTGCAGGATCAAAATGTGCATATGTCACCTTTTCTGCAATCCAGTAATATATCTTATGGGATTTCCTAGCTTTACTGTATTATAACATTGGACTCCATATGGGTAAACATTTTCATAACAATAAGATGTTTCTGACTTCCATGAGTGTTTCAAACAAATGGCAGGATGCACTGCAGAATACATTATTTTAACTAGGAAAGTCTGATTCCAGGGTCTGGCAGACAGTATAAAGGTGATCATGAACTATTGTGCAGTAACGCTCAGGTCATTTAAATAATGAGGATTTAGTACTTCTGCTTTTTGATGGGCAATATGCTCACAGATGTTTAATGAAATTTAGGTTTTCATTTACTGTAGAAAAATAATAAGATGTTAAAGTCATTCAAGTAAAACCTAAAGTAACTATCAACGTGATCATGGCACCTTTCAGGACTGAAGAAGAATCGGTATCGCTACAGTCAACAACATTTTTGTGGGCATTTATTGTGGGGACAGCACTGGTATGTGCTGTCATTTCATTGATGCATTTAATCATGGAACATTTATTAAATGTTTGAAGACTTAGGGCCCTATTCCATAGTGAACGCTAACGTTTGGATGAGTAAGTGTTAGGATAAGGGACTGTAACGCATGCCCTGATGCTAAACCCGTGATAAATCCATTTGCCCATCGGGGATTGCGCTAGATTACTGTACTTTGCAAATCCAATCCTAAACAATGAGCAATCAGTAATTAGTGTTAGAATAAGTAAGGTATTACAAAGTGCTAGCGCTAATTACCGCAGTGATGCACAGGCCAGAATTAGCCATTCCTAAAAGCTGGTGCTAAAGGATTCAGCTTTTTCGAAATCATTTAGCACACCCTAAAAACCACCTCTCCAATAAATTTGATACTCACCTCTCATCCCGCGGCGGGAACAGTAGACCAATCACCTGCTTGGTTTTCCCCAAGAGCAGAGTGAGGCTGGGAACAAATAGTTCCCAGTTTCCCTCTGCGATCACTCTGGCATTGTGCAATCTCGCATGACTAAGATCACGGAGGTCTTGCAGCCTGGAAACGCAACCCTCCACGGAGTCCTATGGACTCCAGTAGGTGATTTTCTGATGGGTGGAAGTGCTGCCGCGAGTAACACTGCAGGTGGCGCTGTGTTCCGGGGCAAGGTGCTGAGATAGCAACTGCCCCTGAATAGCACACAAAAATGGGGACGGTACAGGGAAACCTGTAGTCACAGATTTCCCCCGTTAATTACAGCATAGGACCCTTATACTTAGTGTACTTTGTACTGAATTTTCTACGTAGCTTAGCAATAAGAAAGGCCCCTTTCCTACCATTGACTAAAACAGGCAGCTATAAATACAGACCTTCAACATCAGTCACACCTAGCTTTGGAGCGCTGCTATGTTCAAGACCCTAATCGTAATATATTAGGCTGTCAATAAGTAGTATCAGCAGCAGAGTTGTGTACCGCTGATGTTATTCTCTCCTGGATTCCATAATACACAAGAAGGAGCAGTGGATCAAGTCTTGCTCTTTGTCGGGATAAGGAGCAATCATATATTTTTTATTTTTTTTACAGTATATTGTTTTAGCAGCCGGTTTTATTAAGTCTCTGGCTTCCTCCACATTAGCGCTTCCTATACCAATAACCGAAGTAGTACTGTACACTAGGCAACTATAACAGCTGAGCCACAGGAGGAGTTTTCTGCACAGCTAGAATAGCAGGGGGCCATTATTAAGAAGTTTGATCATTATGTTTAATGGCTGAATTGTTAATGTCAGGGGCGTTGCTGGAATAAGGCCCTAATGTATGGAAGATACAGCGAATTTTCATAGCTCTTTGAACTAAATACGAAACATCTAAAAGGCCTGACAGAGAGCAAAATAGGCGCTGGTGGGGGCAAATCATCCAGTATTAATGTGTCCCTGGGTACACCTGGCATCTGCCTATAGGTGGGGAAATATGGCATTTCCCTTCTGTTTCTTGAGGGTCCTCACAGTAGTGACAGCTCGCAGCCCCTGTGTGTGTGAACTACAAAATCCCCATCCAAGTGTCAGGACAAAATCAAATGGCACGCTGACCACAGTCACTTCTCTCAAATATTTAGGTATGTGGTTAGACCCAAATCTATCCTTTGGCCCTCACATAAAAAAACTCTCATCTAAACTTTACCCCAAACTAGGTGCCCTGTACAGAAACAAATCCTGCCTGAGCCCCGCGGTAAGAAAACAGATTGTACAACTAATGCTTATGCTGGCTATTGAATACGGAGATGCAGTGTATGCAGCGGCTCCGCAAACACACCTTCATAAACTTACTACATTGTATTTACATCATTCTGCCACTTTCTGCTACAATGTAACTGCATGACCCACTATTGTGACATGTTAAACGAGCTAAACTGGCTGTCGCTGGAGTCTAAACGCACCCTTCACCTTTCCAACCTAGCACGTCCCATCTAGACAACGCCGTTCAGCAGGTGATCTCCACCTGTCATCAGTCTACACACGCAGAGCCAACTCTCGCCTCCAAGACTTCTCAAGGGCAGCACCAGTCCTGTGGAATGACTTGCCTCGCCCTATCAAACTCTCCCCTGACCTTCAGGCCTTCAAGAAATCCCTCAAAACACATCTCTTCAGATTAGGGTATCGCATCACTGATGCAACTCATCCCTCTGCTCACCTACTCACACTTGATTGAAGCCGCTTGTATGGCCCCACCATTCCCAAACCACTGGCACTAATGATCCTGCTATCTAGTGCAATTCCTCTAGTCTTACTCAACCCCAATCCCTCTAGACTGTAAGCTCCTATGAGCAGGGCCCTCTACACCTCTTGTTTCCATCCTATGTCCGTTTATATGTATTTCGTTCCCTTTGGTTATTGTAAAGCACTGCGGAAACTGTTGGCGCTATATAAATTATGACGATAATAATAATAATAAATATATATATATAATATATATATATATACACAAACACACACTCACGTATCTGCCAGGTATATATATATATATATATATATATATATATTATATATATATATTATATATATATATATATATATATATATATATATATATATATATATATACATATACATATATATACATACATACATACATACATACATACACACACATATACATATACACGTACATACATACACACACACACATATCTACCCTTACTATAGGATAAAACGGCTTGCACAAAGAGCTTTAAAGTACAACTTGGAAAACATGCTCAAATTTATTAAGCAGGCAGCAGCACCACAGAGCAGACGTTAAGAGATAATGATTTTAGCAATATAAAAAAAAATTAGGTGCTTGTAGTATTTCCACCGTAAGCTAGAATTGCTTGTCATAATAAAGCTTTACTTAATAGTGAAAGCTGCGCGGTGACAGTTCGCAGGCACCAAGCTCGCCTGAAGATAAACAAGAGCTATTATTCTATTATTGCGCTTTCAAAATCCTTTGTGCAGCAGCATTCTCTTTCCCTTGGCTCCCGAGGGAGCAGGAAATGCAGGGATCTTGCAGAGCCAGGAAACTCTCCTCTATTCTGGGCTGCCTGCCTGAATTCCTCAAGAATTCACAAGCCAAAGTTTCTAATCCAGGCACTATATATAATTTTCATTTTTTCTGTTTTGCACAAATGCCAAAGTAGCCAATATTCATGTAAATACAAAGGAACAGTTTTATGCTACGCTGGGTTTGATTCCTTGCTAGTTTTCACGAGAAAAAAAAAAGAAGAGAAAAGAAAATAGTGTGCGAGTTTGAGTGTTGCAAAATCTTACACCCCCTCACCCCCGCAATTTGGTGTTACCTTTTGCAATCAGCTTTGGGAATCTGGTAATATGTAGAGACTATTAATGTCTTAGTCTACATACAGTAGATTTATAATTCAGATTAATGGTCTTTGATTAGATTATTGTTCAGCTGAACAGTAATAAGCTATGCCGTTCTAATGCATTAAAATGCACAGTACTGTTGTGTTTGATGCCAAAATGACTGAGGTTATAAAGCAGAGCCACCGTATAGGAGGCACTGGTGGTGTACAGCAATGAGCATGATGTGCCCGCTTTAAACAGTGTAATCTCTGTAAAGGTTTTCTACAGAAAATATATCTTTGTCGGCAACAGAAATGGATATAATGAGGGAAAAACACAATACAGTACAATGTTTTCCTTTTTAAAAAGGAGAGTTTTAATCGAAACACAATTTTTATTATGTAGAGTGCACCGATAGCTACTGTGATAGTTACACAATGCTAATGTTTGGAAAACATACAGGGTTATTCAAAGAGAATCAAAAAGTCACCGCACGATAGGTGACTTTTCGTTCTCTTCAATTCGGTGCGATTTGGCGATCCCATTTCGGCGACCCTGCGGTGTATTCAGCAAGCACCACAGGGCCGTCGAAGTGCAGGGAAAAGCTGCCGCAAACCTGCCGAACACTCACTGCAAAACCCAGTGAATGCACGCCGACAACCCGCAAAAACATCTGGATAAACCCCGCCGAACAAGACTGAGAAACACGAGCAGGAGCCGATCACGGCGCAGAGCAGCCGCCGGAAAAACCCGACACCGCAGACGAATGGAGTGAAAAGAAAAAACATTTGCTTGAATGTTTGAAAAGTGAAACACTGTTTGCAAAGAAACTACTGAGCGAAAATGTCTGAAATTTACATATGAGGTCCTAGGAATGATAATAAAAAGGGCTGTTACAGAAAAAAGAACAAACATTTAAAAAAAAAAAAAGATTAAAAAATCTAAAAATAAAGAATCTTTTTACCGCAGAATATTATAATAAACGGTTTATTAGATATTGGATTAAAATGGGAATATTTTTAACATTGAAGCCTATGGGATTCACCTGAATAAATCTGCTGCATGAAACCACCGAATGGCAGGGCAATTTGGCAACTTTTCACTGCTGGTTTTTGTTCTCTGAATAGCCGAAGCTATGGGGATTTCACTGCCCTCGAACAGGCACCCTATGTGCAAGCAATCTGGCAACATTTTTTTTTTTTGAGAAAGTATTTTACCAGGAAGGATACATTGAGATTTCTCTCGTCCAAAAGAAGGCAAAAAAACCCAGTCTGAAGGGCTTGCCAATATGCAACTTGCCGACCCTGTTGTGAATTCAGCATTTACAGCAGGGTCCCCTAAGTGCACCGAATGGATCTGAGCACCGCCGATAAACCCGCCAAATGCCTCCAATCAGCCGCTAAAAAGAGCCACTCAGCCACCTAACGGGGTAAAAAAAAAAACCCCAATATTTAAAAGGCGTTTTAAACAAAATAGTATATGAAAATAATATATAATGTCTTGTGAATAACAACGAAAAGGTCGGTTACAGAATAAAAAAAAACATCGGAATCAAAAAATTTGCCCACAAAATCCAGAAAAACTGCCTAAACAAAAGAAAACTAAGAAGTTCTAAAATAATTTTTGCTGCAAATGCTGAGTAAACGGTTGAATAAAAAAATAATTAAAAACACGGGAATTTTATTTTACATGGAAACCTATGGGATTCGCCTGTTTAAACCTGTCGAACGAAAGCAGAGAAAATCTGGGCATTTTGCCAGCTTTTCAGCGCTGTCCAGTGTTCTCTGAATAGATTAAACATTCTCTATGGGGAATTTCACTGCCACCTAATTGCACCATATTTTGCTGGCAATTCGCCAATATTTGGTGAATTAGCAGCTTTCTGAATAGCAGAATTGCCACGAAATTGCATCGTATGGCAAAATTCACCATTCGGTGGCAAATTCGCCTCTCTTTGAATAACCCCCTCAAGTTAAAAAGCTCCTACAGGAGCCCAACATCCAGTGAACTCAATCTGGTCATATTCTGTAGCAGTACAAAGGGATTATGTTAACTGCAAATGAAAGTGCGTATGGAATGTGTCCCCAAATTTTCAGCACCTTGGACTTGTTATCCAAGGTGCTGAAACTATTGGAATAGCTAAAATTTTCATTTTACATTTACAGAAAGACAAAGCTCCAGCTGTATTATTAGTCCTGTAGAAGCACTTTATGACTGACGGGGGAGCCGTTTGTTGGTCAAATTAATTTACCATCTCTAAAATTTATTTTATGACACACACATTACTTTTTTTTAAAAAATTTGTAAAGGAAAATTTGTTTCTATAAATTCACTGGGTCTTGGCGGCAGTTTTATGGAATGATCTTGATAGTGAAAGGGTTAAAGAGTGAGCAGTTTGAGTATCACGGTCCCACTCTTGTAAAAGTAAAAGCTCCTGTCCTATTCTAGTTGAGCAACAAACCCAATTTGGCATATGCAAGAGTACACCACTGACAGGAAGAACAAATTCCAAAGTATTGGGGGGAATAACAAGCAATTCCAACGATGCTTTGCGGACAGCTTTGAAAAAGAAATAGCAGCTGCAGAGCGAAGGTAACAGAACAAACGATTCTCTGGTGTCCTTCTATCAGTCCTGCTCTATTAGTCTGCTGGTCCAGACCTCGTTCCAGTCTTCCATGGAGTCCTATAAACGTCAGTAGAGGATACCAGTGGCACCACTCTGTGCAACTGCCAGTAAGAGATAAAATTTCACTAAAATTGCAAGTTTCTAACAACAACAACAACAACTGGCACATAACTGTGCCAGTAAATGGGAGTTTGTAATATGTAACAGTGTGCAATGTCATTTTTAATTAGCAGCAACCTATTACTGGCTTGACTGAACTTCTATGGGTGCAATTCCATTCCTGGAAAAGTCCTGCCTGAGTAACTTTAGTACAGCGATTGGCTAACCTTTATTAAATAACAATAGGAATGTAGTTCTCAATGACTACAATTCCAAAGGTTAGCCAAACATGATTCAGCATAACACTCCTGACTCATGATGCTGAGGTTATTCTCAGTTACTGGTACCACACTTTGCATGCATCTACCATTAGAATACAAATTCTATTTGTAAAGTTACAAATACAAATATTTTCTGTATACTCCAGTGCAGTATAGAATCATTCATTAGAGATTGAGGGCTATATTACATTCTTCACGAAAAAAGCCTCGCGCAAAGCGAAAAGCTTTGCACCAAGCGTTAAACATTTGCGCGCGCAAATCATCGCTGGAATTACAATCCTCGTGGCTTTTTTCATCCGCCGATCAATTGCGATTGTAATTTAGCCCTGAGAAGGGGAAACAATTGAAGCATTTAATGGGGAAAAACCATTTAGAGGCAATTTTTACCGGCTGGGTGGAGTAGAGGTAACATCACTGCTCTGCGTGGAGAGAGCCTGTGGAGTCATGGGTTCGATCCCGACGAGCACCTCTCCAGTAAGTGGCTTGGACAAGACACCTAACGGTACATACTCGCCACCCAGGACATACTTGAAAACGAGAGAAATCTCAATGTATCCTTCCTGGTAAAATCCTTTCTCAAAAAAAATAAATTTCTAAAAAAACTATAGAATGATTTCTAAAAATGATGTAACCATCGTTTTATAAAAGGACTCCAATGCAAAAAAAAAAACAAGTCATGCACTAGGGATATAACAAAAAGAGTAATAGTAATAGATTGTAAACACGTTGACAGCTCTAGGAGGAAACTAGGTTCCAAATTGGTTCCTGCTTCCAGGTCTCGAGCCTTGAAGCTTAGCTCAGCACTTGTCAAGAAGTTAGACACATGTAGATGCTCAAGGCACTGCGACCCTTTAATTAAATTGAAGTGGTGCCAATGCCTAAAGTTTTCCATTAAAATATTTAGAAAACACTGACGATACATTTTTTGTATGAGGACGATGCATTTTTGTGGACCCCTTGCTCGAGGTGCCTAGAGAGCTATCCGCTATGTCCTTCTAGCAAGGTCCAAGAAGGCCAAATTGTTCGCTGGGTGTAACAGTTCTTATGCTGAGGCGGTTGTCTTGGGATTTCAGATCTCGCCACCCTTTTTGGGTGATCCAGACTGATTTGCGTATGGTACAGCCTCCTCTGTAATGGCATCATAAAGCCTGAGATACACTGAGAGCGTAGCGATGCACAGCATAGCTTATGCCGTTATCCATTCTCGGTAATCTCATACACCTTAGTTTTGCTATTAGTGTACAGAGAAATCCAGAGGTGGACCCCGAGCCCAAGGTGACTAGAAAGGCATTTGTTATGCCCTCCCGACGAGTCCTACCAAGTGCAAAACGATTGTGGGGGTTACAGTTCCTTTTGTGCAAGTGGCCACTCTTATTGGGTAATGCAGACTGATTTGCATAGCCTTATCTGTAATGGTACCACCAAGCTAAAGCTGTGTGAAGCCTGAGTGGAAACCCACCATAGGGCTGGCCACTTGTGCTGTTGTCTGTTGACAGTAATTTTATACACCTTGGTTTTGGAACCTGTGTGTTTGTTTCATCTAGCTAGGTCTGATTGGTGGATCTGCACCTTGCCTTCTGGTATCGATCAAAAGATCAGCAGAACTACTGAGGATAAGAATAAGATCACCAGGGAGAGATTAGAAGTCTTTTATGCTTCCTGTCATATCTCATTCAGCTGCCAGTTCTTATAACTATACACCTCCGATACAGTGTGATAGTGAATTGAGGAGAAATTCGGAGTAACCCTTGCGCGAGGTGCCTAGAAAGGTATCTGCTATGTCCTTCTAGCAAGGCCCAAGAAGGCCAAAATGCTCGTTGGGTGTAACAGTTCTTGTGCTGAGGCGGTTGTCTTGGCACTAACCAGTGCAGTATAGAACCATTCATTAGAGAAGTATAAATGATAACAGGGAAAATTAAAAAGGGGTGATATGAGGGGGGTAGAAAAAGAGGAGGGGAGAGGGTATCCGTGCAAAGATAAGTAACAGTTTGTGGCACAATACCGTAGGCCTGTACTGGAACAGAAGGTGCAGAGGGCATGTAGGCCCCTGTTCTGGCGATGATGGACTCGCAGGTCCTGCCATACCTGACAGCGCAGTTCACAAGTCCACAACAGGGCCTGGAAATCAGAGCCAGTTGAGATCAAGAGCCATCTGGCCCATATCTCTCTATATCTAGAGAGCATGTGGTTAGATGTGAAGTACAGCTGTTCTACAAAGTGGAGTGCTTCCATTTTAGTGAGCCATAGGCGTATTATAGAGGGGTGGTCAGCGTCCGCCAATACAGGGGAATGAGGCTTTTGGCCGTGTTGCGTATACGTATGCAGATGCAGATTGAATGCTTGTCTGTAGCTATCGAGTACGGCATGTGATCTAGTTATATCTTATGTAAGGCATCTATTAGCAAAGGATGCAAAGCTTATCAGAGATTAGCATATTCATTACTCAGTGCAGTCACCTTTCATCCAATTAACATCCTATCAACGTCGTGTTTTGTATTTAAACTACACGTGTGGAAATCAGACTTCTACTTATTCAGTTATATAAATCGGCGCACACAATCCATATTCTGTATTTGGCTTACACTTTAGATTTTTATTTTGGGATTTATATACAACATGAATACATCCATGTCCCATACTATTAAAAAAAAATATCCTAAGAAAAGATATTGGCATTTTCGTATAATAGAAAAACATTAAGGAATTAGTGTTTGCTCAGAAAGGTACATCTCAGACCAATGCTTTCCTCATATCAGTTTTTACAAGGATTTTACCTGTCAGCAACAGTTGCATTTAACTAGCTGGTTGCAGGATCATCAATGCCATCAATGTGCTTAAACACCCAGCATTTTGAAATACTATCATGCTGTATGCATCTTTGCTTTGACATTTCAGCATTTAAATTTTTTGTCCGCCTTACAGACTTTTCCAATATAGCAGAGATTAACGGGATACTTTGGGGTTAAAAACAGAAGAGATTAGACTTCTATGGACTCCAGGAGGGGAAACGCGCGGCGGCACGTTAGCGGCTGTTACGGGGCAGGCTGCTGGATTCATCACCTGCCTCGTAATCCATTTGTAAAACAGAGATGCTAAAGGTAAATTTGCGAGCGCAAACGTTTTCCCTTAGTTTCCCCGTTTACCGCAAAGCAAGTAATAGTGCTCTAAAATGGCACTGGTAAGTATGAAAATGACAGCCTTCAAGACAGAGGTCTTTACCCCAGTCACAGAAATCAAGGACAGTGGGAAGAGAAGGGAGTACCCTTGGCATCATCACTAGTTAGAAGAGTCACCCTTTAACCCCTTCACTGCTGAGCCATTTCACCGCTGTGTGCTGAGTGTATAAATGTTGCTGCTTATGAAATAGCCTCTCAGACTCCAGCTGCAGTGCTATGGTAAATTTATTAACAGAATAACAAGATCTATAAACTGTCTGACTTCCTGATTAACTGACTTCCTGTTGAGCTGCAGTGCAACATATATTAAACGTCCCCTGGAACCAAACACTCTCTGTTAAGGTTCCATACATATTGATACACTGAGCTCATTTTTACCGCTTTTGCTCATGATGTTTAAAGGCGATTTGAAGCCACGTTTTATTATATGACCCCGAGATATTATATATTGTTCTTTCCGGCAGACTCCGCAGATTAATAATATATAATTTTTATATGTATACGTCATGTCCTGCCTGAATATTATAACAAAAAATGCAATAAAATTAGAATTTTTAATCATCTACAGCGTGTAAAGTGTTTTTTTTTTCACATTTCATCACACAAGCGTTTGCAGTTATATTTTCTATGGGGTGCGCTTATTAAAAAAAATAGGAATTGAGACTTGTTACATTTTTTTGGGGGAATTACGTGATTTTTTGCAAACACACCCCATAGAAAAAAATCACTAGTGCAGCATCCGGGACCAGAGAGGTAAGTATTTCTCTCCCCCCCCCCCCGAGCGGAAGATGTGTTGGGAATGTCCTCCGCATACAGCGCGGGTCAATGAGGACATTCCCCACACATCCTCTGCAGGGAAGGGGTTAACCTACCGTAATAGATTATAAACAATCAGTGGTAGCAGACACAGCAGCCCGAGATTGTGTTAACACGATCTGTGGCTGTGCCGTATGATTGCAAATTTCATTTGCTTTTGGGCTCCAGAAGGTGCCCCAAAGTTTTGCATAATGCCCAAGGTGCTAAAACTATTTAAAACCAGCTGGGGAATGTCCTGACATATTAGGCATTCCCCCGTCAATTTGGACACACAGGCTGCAGTGCAGTTCTAACTGCAGGAACTCTGTTTGGCCAATAGATGGCTAAATCTGCCTGCCAAATAGTTTATTACAGCAAGAAATACATTGGGAATATTCCAAAATATACTGTATAATTAATTTTTCAAAAATCCACTGGTTCCTGGTTTGGGAGGGGGGGGGGTCACATGACAGTGAAGGGGTTAATGCTTGAAATGTGTCTTAGACAACCTATGGTTCGAGCAATGGTTAAACTGCAGATTTCAAGAATCCTAAATATTCTCAAAACTAATCTGGAAATCTAGGCGTAAAAGTGTACTAGAGGTCGAGTGAAAAGCCTTTTCCCTAAACAAATGTTGTGAAACGAGATTATCTTGAAGTCTCAACATGAGAATACATAGAATAGTCAAATCGGGTATGTAGGGACTATATAACTGTAATAAGCAATGTATTCTATATATATGTTTTTTGGAAAGGGGGAAATAGATATACGCTTTTTTAAGTTTAAGGGATTTTCCATAGCAATAGAAATCTGTAAAGAGACACTCTAGCCACAGCAGCCATCTAATTTAATTTAAATGTTACAGTAAGCAAAAAATGACGCCCCTCCGGTCCTCCACGTGTGCAGGCGCTTTGTGAGAGCCTTCCAAAGAAGAGGGTTATGCTCTTCTTGGAAGGCTAGCTATCAACTTATGCTGGATAGCCTTCCTGGGTTAACAACAGAAATGCACTGCTAGTGCAATGCTGACTGGACATTGCCTCTCAATACATCACGAGTCAGGAGGAGTATTTGAATTTTAAGTGCAATTTATTTTTTTTTATTATTTTTTTTTAAACAGCTTTTTATTGACGTTTTCAGGTCACAGTACAAAATACAAACAAAAAGCGCAAAATTGACAATAGCACTCACAAACCTGCAACAACCCGCTACTACTCCCACCCCTTATCCATTAATCAAAAGGAGGATCCGCAGAAAGAGACATTAACATGCAGAGATCACCTCAGAAAATTCGGTACTCACGTGAGGGCGGGGAGTGGGTAGGAGAGGCGAGGTGGATAGAAAACGAGACAGATACCAACATGTAGAGCTAAAATCCCTCCTCAATTTAAATAGTACATTTTACGGCAAATATGACATAAAGATTAGCCATTTGTCAAAAAAACCCTGTACACGGTCTTCCTTATGGAGAGTGGTTTCTATCCAGTCATTCTGGAAAATAGCATAGAAACGCAAGTAAAACATTGGGAAAGTGGGGGGAGAGGTTGCAATCAAGTGACCCAGTATGGCTTTTTTCCCTGCCGCAGGGAACACACCTAAAAGAGTCTTTTGCATTCTAGTCACATTGCGGGCTTCGGTGTCTGAAAGGAGGTTAAACAAAGCCCAGTCCGGGGTAGAGGGAACAGTCAAATTCAAAATCTGGGAGCCGAATCGCTGAATGGAGTCCCATAATAAGGAGATGAATTTATTGTTCTTTTTAAAGATTATAAAAGTTATTATGTTGCACATGGCAAGTTAGAAGAAACATTTACCACCTCTTGTAGAAAAAAAAGGTTAATTTTTCACTGTGTTGACACATCTGTGTCAACACATAAGGGAATCAATCTTCTCTGGAAATCTTTAGCACAACATATGTGTCCCCTATGCTTCACAAAAGGGAAGGAAATCTGCAAGAAGATTCAAAAACTGGCGAACGAAGGTGCCAAAGCAAAGCCAACTGTGTACACATCTAGAATTCACACCCATTTCCATCAAAACATGTTCAACGTCTCTAAATGCAGCAATGTGCATCAATATTTTAAAAAAATGTGAAACCTGTCATTGATAGAAAGGCAAATCGTTTTTGTTGCCAGTCTAACAAAAGATTCCATCCTTGCCAGAAACTATTCTTCCATGTCAATGCCCCACGCTATTGATTCAGACTTTGTGGTGCCTTAGCAATGCCGGTATGTTTATTGTTTGTGTGCCAAATCAAGACTGAGGTGCTTACAATCTGATTACAAAATAATAGGCATGGAGTAACAAAGCAGACTTTCACTGAAAATATACAGGGTTATTCAAAGAAAATAGAAAAGTCACCGCACGTTCCGTGATTTTTCGTTCTCTTCAATTTGGTGCGATTTGGCAAACCCATTTCGGCAACCCTGTGGTGTATTCAGCAAGCACCACAGGGCCACAGTAATGCAGGGAAAAGCCACCGCAAACCCGCCGAAAACTCACTGCAAAACCAGGTCGAACGCACACGAAACCCGCAAAAACATCTGGATTAACCCCGCCAAGCATGCCGGAGAAACCCAAGCAGGAGCCGATCACAGCGCGGAGCAGCCGCCGGAAAAAGCCGACAACGCAGATGAATGGAGTGAGAAAAAAAAGTACGCTTGAATGTTTGAAAAGTGAAACGCTGTTTGCAAAGAAACTACTGAACGAAAAGGTCTGAAATTTACATAAAAGATCCAATGCATGATAATAAAAAGGGCTATTACAGAAAAATTAAAAAACGATTTAAAAAAAACATTAAAAAAACTAAAAATAAAGAGACTTTTTACTGCAGAATAAAACAATAAACGGTTTATTAGATATTGAATTAAAACGGGAATATTTTTAATATTGAAGCCTATGGGATTCTCCTGAATAAACCTGTTGAATGAAACCATCGAATGGCAGGGCATTTCGGCAACTTTTCACTGCTGGTTTTTGTTCTCTGAATAGACTAAGCATTGCTTCTCGATGGGGATTTCACTGCCCTCGAACAGGCAACGAACAGGCCCCGAATGTGCAGGCAATTCACCAACATTTGGCGAACTGCCTGCTCTCTGGATAGCCGAATGGCCAGGAAAGGCAACCGACGATCGTACGCGGAATTTCAGTTACCTTTCGCCAGCAATTCGGAGCTCTTTGAATAACCCTGATAGACTACATTGTGATCTCATTAGAAAATTACTGCTGACCATTCACCTAGTCCTTAACAACTCTAAAAGGGACATTCTATTTATGTTTGTTCATTACTTTAATCAATTTAGCAATAAAAATAAACATTTTCTTATGTACATCCATTAAAACTTTACTACCTTTAGAAAGCCAAGCTTGTGGAAAAGAATTTCTCCACCCTGCGGTGAATTCACCACAGGGTCCCCGAAGTGCAGGGAAGCAGCCGCTGAATGCCGCCGCCAACATGCTGCAAACCCGCTGCAAATCTGCCGGCCACTGCTAGCCCGTCATCAACCCGCCGAATATCCACCACAAACCTGCCAGAGGGTCGCCAAATGCAGGCGACGAACTGCCGAACAAAGCACCAACCAGTCGCAGGAGAAAGATGACACGGGTAAAAGATAAAATAAAAGAAATACTATTGAAAGCATCAAAATTTAAATGCTGTTTTCCATAAAACATATATTATATATACATATAAGGTCCTATGAATGATAATAAAAAGGTCTGTTACAGCAAAAAGAAAAACACTTATATAAAAAAAATCCCCAAAAGATCCTAAAAAAAAATAATCAATAAATAAAGAGACTTTTTACTGTAGTTTAAAGTAATAAACTGTTTATGAAATATTGAATAAAAAACAGAATATTTTTAACATTGAAGCCTATAGGGTTCGCCTGAATAAACCTGCCGAATGAAAGTACCGAAGAGCAGGGCACTTTGGCAACTTTTTACTGCTGTTCGGTGTCTCTGAATAGATTAACTATTGCTTCTCTATGGGGGATTTCACTGCCTTTGAACAGGCACCGTACTTGCTGGGAGTTGGCCAAAATTTAGCAAACTGCCTGCTCTCTGAGTAGCCGAACGGCCCCGAAATGGCACTGTACAGGGAAATTCTCAGTTCGATGACATTTCGGGAGCAGATCTTCTCTCTCTGAATAACCACTTTTGTAACATTCTGAATGTTACAGTATAGTGCACAACGTTGTATAGCAAAACCGACAGTTGGGTCTTGTCCTTGGAGTGTATGTTTAAGACAGGTGAGAAAAATCGGTGAACTCTTATGAAATAGAAACAAATCACTAAAGATTGTAAGTAAACAATGGATATAATTAAAGAATATTTATTTATAAAGGATTTTACCAGGAAGGATACATTGAGATTTCTCTCGTTTTCAAGTATGTCCTGGGTTCAAGAACATTGAAATGTTACAGTTGTTACAGAAATACAAAGTAATACAATGCAAGATATTAAAAACACAAATATACAGATTAACAGAAAATAAATATGTAGGAAATAGTCACTATGTTACATGTTTACAGGTGCATTCTGTATTGAGGTATGTTAGTAAGGAGCTCTTGAGTGACTTAAGACTGAGGGAAGATTTGATGGTGTCTGGGAGGTTATTCCATAACTGCGGTGCTCTGTAGGAAAATGAGGACCGAGCCACTGTCTTTTTGTATTGTGGTGTTGCAAGTAAGGTGCTGGTCCTGGATCGGAGGTTATAGGATGAGGGAGCTGCTGGGGGAAGCAGTCTATTCAGATAGGGTGGCAGCTTCCCAGAAAAGCTCTTAAACACCAGGCTGGAAAGGTAAAGGGTGCGTTTAGACTCCAGGGATGGCCAGTTTAGCTCTTTTAACATGTCACAATGGTGGGTCATGTAGTTACATTGTAATGCAAAGCGGCAGAATGAGTTATACAACGTAGTAAGTTTCTGAAGGTGTGTTTGCGGGGCGGCTGCATACACTACATCTCCGTATTCAATAAGCATTTGGTTGTACAATCTGCTTTCTTACCGCGGGGCTCAGGCAGGATTTGTTTCTGTACAGGGCACCTAGTTTGGGGTAAAGTTTAGATGACAGTTTTTCGATGTGGGAGCCAAAGGATAGATTAGGGTCCAACCACATTCCTAGATATTTGAGAGAAGTGACTGTGGTCAGCATGCCATTTGATTTTGTCCCAACACATAAGTGGGGATTTTGCAATTTGTGTAGTTTAGGTTTTGTTCCAAAGAGCATCGTTACAGTTTTGTCATTATTTGAAAAAAGTTTGTTGTGTTTGATCCACTTTTCTACCTCTGTAAATATGGTTGTTTTAGCTAGCTGAATTGATTTAGGTATTAGGCAAGTTTAGAAACAATTAGAATTTCACTTGAAGAGAAAACACCATTACATTTTCACCAAACAGCTAACAATAATTTAAAACAAAGATGTTACAGAAGGACTCTAGCCACCATTTAAGTTTAAGATCGGTTTAGCCCCCATCCACTGTGTGTGTGTGTCCTAAATAGTTATTTCAGAAAGACTTACCTCCACCCAGAAATACCCGTCAGCCTTCAAAACGTTTGGTCAGGAATGCATAGCCGTGTGCATTTCTGACCAGCCAATACCTCTAAATGTGGAAGCTGTAAGAGGCAATGGATTGACTGGATGCTTGATCAACCATGAAGCCCACTAACAGCTATGCTTCAACACAAACAGTGGCTGTCTGTCTGGAGGGTATACACTTAAAAAACCCAAAAAAACAGGAGGGGTTTTGACTGGGGGGGGGCAGGTTGATCCAATAATAGACTCATCCGCCCATGGTATCCCATTAAGATGAATGGATGGATAGAACTCCAAATGTTTAATTCATAGCTTTTGTAGACTGTATTGTTAAAGGATAATTTAGGTTTGTTTGGGTTTTTTTAAAACACAAAAACATTAGCTATGTGCATTTTTTCAGTTGAAGCTCATTAGTACAGTAATCATTTCTAAAGTCTGTACCATGCAAGAATTCAGGACACCGGTATTTTATGACAAAACAAGTTTAGACACATTGGAACAAAAGGTTTATGAGACCCCATTGAAACAAGATTACATTCTAATGACTCCCTGGCGCATTTCCAGCAAAGAATAGGGCTCATTCACATTCCACAACAATACAAGAAAAAGGTCCAAGCCTCCTTATTTTACTTCTAGCTGAATGTTGAATGATTTTTGTGAAATGTGAAATTGTACAGAAGTGACGAGAAAAAATATATATACCAAAACTGTAAATTTTGTAACTAATTCCAGTTTATCCCTAAAAATCCGTGGCAAATAAGTTACTACAACCAAAGGAGAAACCTCTGGTTAGCTTCTCTAAAGAACTATCCAAAAAATGAAGCCACAGGCTGCTGTGTAGCCAACCATCACTGCTCATGCTGCTTGTCAGTCATGAGG
This sequence comes from Leptobrachium leishanense, assembly GCA_009667805.1. NCBI lineage: Eukaryota > Metazoa > Chordata > Amphibia > Anura > Megophryidae > Leptobrachium > Leptobrachium leishanense. The sequence continues at coordinate 111,192,451 of CM019071.1, read as the reverse complement.
TAGACTGGTGGGCTTTTATTAATGCCCCCCCCCCAGAAACAAATCCACCTTGGGATCAAAAAGCAAAGACACAGAGCGGAACAGCTGCAATGATGACCTGGCTGGAAAAAATATATATACTGAAACTGTCAATTTTGTAACAAATTCCTGTTTATCCCTATAAACTGTCCATGGTAACTAAGTTACTGCAACCAAAGGAGAAACCTCTGGTTAGCTTCTCTAAAGAACTTTTTAAAATTAAGGTTTACTTTGCAAACACTAGTATCAGCCATTAAATCTATGATTCCACATGCAGTTTATTTATATCATTGTTTCCTTCTTGGGAAAATAAAACTCTCCGTTAATAAATAACACAGGAGGGATGGGGTCGCGCCTATTCCCCGATGGGGCGGCTGCAACCACTAAATGTACCCAGGCCAGCAACATGTATAAAACATAACAAGGAGAAAAATGTCATCTGTGCTTATTCCCATTATACCGTGTGAAACAAAACACAATTAGAGGCTTTGGTTTCTATTAATGGCCATTAAAAGAGTAAGCTCACCCGCTAGTGTCACGGAACCTCTAGTGAGAGTGAGTCCTATCCAAAAAATGAAGCCACAGGCTGCTGTGTAGCCAACCATCACTGCTCATGCTGCTTGTCAGTCATGAGGTAGACTGGTGGGCTTTTATTAATGCCCCCCCCCCAGAAACAAATCCACCTTGGGATCAAAAAGCAAAGACACAGAGCGGAACAGCTGCAAGGATGACCTGGCTGGAAAAAATATATATACTGAAACTGTCAATTTTGTAACATATTCCTGTTTATCCCTATAAACTGTCCATGGTAACTAAGTTACTGCAACCAAAGGAGAAACCTCTGGTTAGCTTCTCTAAAGAACTTTTTAAAATTAAGGTTTACTTTGCAAACACTAGTATCAGCCATTAAATCTATGATTCCACATGCAGTTTATTTATATCATTGTTTCCTTCTTGGGAAAATAAAACTCTCCGTTAATAAATAACACAGGAGGGATGGGGTCGCGCCTATTCCCCGATGGGGCGGCTGCAACCACTAAATGTACCCAGGCCAGCAACATGTATAAAACATAACAAGGAGAAAAATGTCATCTGTGCTTATTCCCATTATACCGTGTGAAACAAAACACAATTAGAGGCTTTGGTTTCTATTAATGGCCATTAAAAGAGTAAGCTCACCCGCTAGCGTCACGGCACCTCTAGTGAGAGTGAGTCCTATCCAAAAAATGAAGCCACAGGCTGCTGTGTAGCCAACCATCACTGCTCATGCTGCTTGTCAGTCATGAGGTAGACTGGTGGGCTTTTATTAATGCCCCCCCCCCAGAAACAAATCCACCTTGGGATCAAAAAGCAAAGACACGGAGCGGAACAGCTGCAATGATGACCTGGCTGGAAAAAATATATATACTGAAACTGTCAATTTTGTAACATATTCCTGTTTATCCCTATAAACTGTCCATGGTAACTAAGTTACTGCAACCAAAGGAGAAACCTCTGGTTAGCTTCTCTAAAGAACTTTTTAAAATTAAGGTTTACTTTGCAAACACTAGTATCAGCCATTAAATCTATGATTCCACATGCAGTTTATTTATATCATTGTTTCCTTCTTGGGAAAATAAAACTCTCCGTTAATAAATAACACAGGAGGGATGGGGTCGCGCCTATTCCCCGATGGGGCGGCTGCAACCACTAAATGTACCCAGGCCAGCAACATGTATAAAACATAACAAGGAGAAAAATGTCATCTGTGCTTATTCCCATTATACCGTGTGAAACAAAACACAATTAGAGGCTTTGGTTTCTATTAATGGCCATTAAAAGAGTAAGCTCACCCGCTAGCGTCACGGCACCTCTAGTGAGAGTGAGTCCTATCCAAAAAATGAAGCCACAGGCTGCTGTGTAGCCAACCATCACTGCTCATGCTGCTTGTCAGTCATGAGGTAGACTGGTGGGCTTTTATTAATGCCCCCCCCAGAAACAAATCCACCTTGGGATCAAAAAGCAAAGACACGGAGCGGAACAGCTGCAATGATGACCTGGCTGGAAAAAATATATATACTGAAACTGTCAATTTTGTAACAAATTCCTGTTTATCCCTATAAACTGTCCATGGTAACTAAGTTACTGCAACCAAAGGAGAAACCTCTGGTTAGCTTCTCTAAAGAACTTTTTTAAATTAAGGTTTACTTTGCAAACACTAGTATCGCCCATCAAATCTATAATTCCACATGCAGTTTATTTATATCATTGTTCAATATCAAGACCTTCTTGGGAAAATAAAACTCCGTTAATACAGGTTTAAGTGTTAATGGTTATTTCACCCATTTCTATTCATAGAATCTAGTCTAATAGTCAAACTGTACGTTTCAGCACTATAGACTATATTATTAAATGTGTTGCCATTCAAAATGAAAAGGTGTGTCTTTCGGAGAAAGACATTTATAGTTTTATAGTCTATCAAAATATTTAAAGCAGTCAAAGTATATGGACAAATTATATGACTTGGAAATTATACAACATATTCCACGGCACATTATAATTGCGGAAATACAAACAAAAAAGACATACTGATACGGAGGGAATAGAAGGCCCTGACCTCGGAAAAAAATCAGGCAATTTCAGCAATTTGTAAAAGTGCTAACGAATGGCCCATGAGGGTACATAGAGGCAGATTTACATTTGGAAGAAAAAAGTAAGCCAGGACTATAAACAGGGTTATTCAGAGAAAGGTGAAACTCTGGAGACTTTTGGTGAAGGGAAAATCTAGGTCAAAATAGCCGATTTGGACAGTGAGATAAATGGGAGAATTTTTCTGGTTTGGCTATGTTGACCTAGAATTTTCACTTCTCCAAACGTTCTCCAGAGTTTCACCTTTCTCTGAACAACCCTGTATAAAATGGGAAAGAAATGATAGAAATGTGACTGAACCTTATGATCATGAGCAGAAACCCAGACACTCTGCACACAGCAACACTATATGAAACCAGCAAAAAACTAAATTGTGGGTGCTCTTGGGTCCCTGAGGAGCTAACCTTAATGGGTTCAATATGCAAAGAAAAGAAGTCCAGGTACTAATTTTTCCAGATTTTGTCACTTTATTGGGGTATTGAAAATGTTCTGGCTGTTGGACAGCCTTTTGTTGGCAAGCTGACTTGGAAAAGGCTGTCCCACATCCAAAACATTGCAGATACCCCAGTAAATTGACATAATTCTGGGCACGGGAGAACCTGTAGATCCTTTCTTTGTATATTGAACATTATGATTGATGGGTGAAAGGGCAGCCATGCCTCATTAACAACAGACGCAGAGACAGCTATGCCTTATGAATGACAGATGCAAGGGAGGCTGAATTTCATGATCAACAAAAGCAAGAATGACATACTTCATGACCACCAGGCGCAAGGTGGGCATACCACATGGCTGTCAGATGCAAGGAAGGCCATACCTCATATCAGAAAGACTTATGGTTGACTGTAAATTATGACCGACAGACCCAAGTGCATCAATACATCTTGACTGACAGACACAAGGGCGACCCTAATCCTCCAGAATGAGAATATGTTAGTACAGCGTTACACTTCACAGAAAAGATGGAAGTAAGGCTATACCTCACAAAGAGCACCTTTTATTGTAATTGAAATTGAAAAAACCCATCTACCTTGAAGGGCAGAAATTGTACTGTGGACATTCCTAAAAACCACCAACTCTGGACACTATCAGGGTTATTCAGAGAAAGGTGAAAACCAGGAGAACTGGCGGGAGAAGAGAACAATCTAGACCAAATAGCCGATTTGGAAATTGAGATAAATGGGATTTTTCTGGTTTGGCTATTTTGACCTAAAATTTTCACTTCTCCAGTCATTCTTCTGAGTTTCACCTTTCTTTGAATAGACCCGGTAGAGAGCAAAAGAATGCTTCCAGCAAATTAGACCAGAGAACTCCACTTTAATACGCTTCAAACCTCCTGGAAGTAATCTGACGTTAAAAGCACAAACATATCTATTATCTCCGTGAACAGTCTTGAAAACAGTCTAGCACATTTAATATATATAAAAAAATGTAAGCTTGCAAATAAGGTAAGACAGTAAATATCACATGGAGTTCAATAAAGGGCTAACTGGCTGGTTCAACTATTTTTGTTAATCTGCCATTCCCGAACAGATGAAGTACAGTCAGCCTTGTGTAAGAAAACAAAATTCCAGTTTTCAACTTTAAGGCTATTTAAGCACGTACATCATAAAGACGTGCCGAAAAAAAAGAGCGTGGATTCCTCCATTTCAGCTTACCAAATTTCAATCCTTTTCCAGATGGAAGCGGATCATTCTAAAGACTTTGCTACTTTCCTGGTAAACGTTCAAGTGCTGTTAGACTACTTTAACATATTAAATCAAGTAATGAAGAAATTAAGTCTGTCGAAAAGACTATTTGATACGTTTTATATTTAAATGCCATTCTTTGTTCCTCAGCATTTATTATTGCTGTAAGTATAGCAATTAACTAACTTTTTTTTGGAGAATTATTTTTATTAGATTTTGAAAGACTGAATAAAGGTCTTACATGTTTGGACAAATAACCAACGTGTGGTTTCACAGTGTCAGTCATGTTACTTGATAATACAAATGCACTGTGCAAAGATTCATTTTAAAAGCTAAAATTGCAATTGAAATCCGCAAGCAAAATAATTAAAACACCAAACTACAAAGAAATATTATATGAGCAATCCTGTAGGGCAGGAACAACTTTCCAAAGTGTAGAGCCTTTCTACACCGGGAATGCTGTAAATTGGCTCACACTAGGTCAGCTATCTGGATGTGCAGAACGGATTGACCAATGAGGTCAGCTATCAGGATGTGCAAAGCGGATTGACCAATTAGATCAGCTATCAGAATGTGAAGAGCGGATCGACCACTTAGGTTAGCTATCTGGATGTGAAGAGCGGATCGACCAATTAGATCAACTATCAGGATGTGAAGAGTGCATCGACCAATTAGGTCAGCTATCAGGATGTGAAGAGTGGATCGACCAATTAGGTCAGCTATCTGGATGTGAAGAGTGGATCGACCAATTAGGTCAGCTATCTGGATGTGCAGAGCGGATCGACCAATGAGGTCAGCTATCAGGATGTGCAAAGCGGATCGTCCAATTAGGTCAGCTATCAGAATGTGAAGAGCGGATCGACCACTTAGGTTAGCTATCTGGATGTGAAGAGCAGATCGACCAATTAGGACAGCTATCATCAGGATGTGAAGAGTGGATCGACCAATTAGTTCAGCTATCAGGATGTGCAGAGCGGATCGACCAATTAGGTCAGCGATCAGTATGTGCAAAGCGGATTGACCAATTAGATCAGCTATCAGAATGTGAAGAGCGGATCGACCACTTAGGTTAGCTTTCTGGATGTCAAGAGCAGATCGACCAATTAGGACAGCTATCATCAGGATGTGAAGAGTGGATCGACCAATTAGTTCAGCTATCAGGATGTGCAGAGCGGATCGACCAATTAGGTCAGCTATCAGGATGTGCAGAGAGGATCAACCAATTAGGTCAGCTATCAGGATTTGAAGAGCGGATCGACCACTTAGGTCAGCTATCACCAGGATGTGAAGAGCGGATAAACCAATTAGGTCAGCTATCAGGATGTGAAGAGCGGATCGACCAATTAGGTCAGCTATCAGGATGTGCAGAGAGGATCAACCAATTAGGTCAGCTATCTGGATGTGCAGAGCGGATCAACCGAATAGGTCAGCTATCTGGATGTGCAGAGTGGATAGACCAATGAGGTCAGCTATCTGGGTGTGCAAAGTGGATTGACCAATGAGGTCAGCTATCTGGATGTGCAGAGTGGATAGACCAATTAGGTCAGCTATCTGGATGTGCAGAGTGGATAGACCAATGCCTCAAGGCATTTTGCTTGGCTGAGCACTCAGCAAAAGTGACAGTGGTCTCCAGCAACAGGTCACAGTCAAAAAGGAAAAGGACGGAGGGAAACCTCTCTTCAATTTGGAATTCAGCAACCGCAACCTCATAAAAATACTAAATTTTTTATGAACTTAACAATATAGGAAGATAAACAGAAGTAAATATACGTGTTGCATTAATTACAAATTTGTTCAGGGCAATACATGGTGTTTATATATTCCCCAGTGCCCTAGATCTTATGCAGTCAGCAATGGTGGGAACGAAAACTCCTACAGAAGACAAAGAACCCAGAAATCTAAAAGGACCTCAAAAGAAAAGTTATTATGCAGTAAACCAGGAATTGATAAATGTAAACTAAAATTAGGAGTAAGGAAGAAGCTGAGGAGCCAGGCATATTTCTCTGTAGATTTGTGTAATAACACACAGGAGTCTTTGGTAAAACTATAAAAGACAGAGTATCCAGCCCCTGTAATCATCAGGCTGTTGAAAGCAGTAGAGAAAAGGCTGTATAGTATCTCTAGTAAGACTTCCATATAAACAATTTATTTTGTGCCATATTCTCTGGACAAAGACCAACCATGATTTTATTCACTGATTATACTATATATAAAAAAGATCAATTTCCTTCCTCTTTAATGGGAAAATATTTTGAAACCAATGAGATGCTTGGAATGTGGTAATAACAGGCTTCCTTAATAGCTATGACACTGGACAGATATTTCTGCAACAAAAATGCAGATTGCCAAAACTATAGTGGTCAAATAATTTTCCATACTCCCTTCATGAAATCAATGTTGTCTTCTTATCCCCTCTCACCTCATTACTTTCTCTCCCACAATTGACTAGCATCATCTTAATGACAAGCCTTAAGAAGTCTATAGCTAGGAGATTTTAATAGAAGAATTTTATCAGAAAATCAACTCAAGTGAGGGACGAAGAGTGAACACAGCTAGAAAAATGCCTTACCCCTTCACATAGGAATCTTAAATTCTACACCAAAGGGTAGCAAAATTGTTTAAACCAAACTCAAACCTTTTGTTACTATCAGGTTCATTCAGAGAGAATCGAAAAAGTCACCGCACGTTCGGTGACCTTTAGTTCCCTGCACTTTGGGGCGATTCGGAGATTCTAGTTCGCCGACTCTGCGGTGTATTCAGCAAGCACCGCAGGGTCCCCCGTAGTGCAGTTAAACTTGGTGCAAACCCGCCGAACACCAGCAGAAACCGCTGAAAAACCACCACTGAACACGCCGGAAAAACCCGACTAGCCTCAGATTAGATCACAGAGCAGAGCAGCTGCCAGAAAAACCCGACAAGCAGACGAAAGTAGTGAAAAGAAGAAAAAAAAAAGCTTGAAAGTTTTAAAATTGAAACGCTGTTTGCAAAAAAACTACACAACAAAAATGTCTGGAATTTTCATATAAGGTCCTATGAATAATAATAAAAAGGTCTGTTAAGGAAAATTGAAAAAACAATTTAGGAAAAGAAAATTGCCGAAAAAACCCTGAAAAATGCTTAAAAGATCCCAAAAAATCTAGAAATAAAGAGACTATTTAAAGCAGAATAAAATAATAAAAGGTTTAATAGATATTGAATTTAAACAGGAATATTTTTAACATTGAAGCCTAGGGGATTCGCCTGAATAAACCTGTCGAATGAAACCACCGAACAGCAGGGCATTTCGACAACTTTCCCCTGTGGTGTTCTAAGAATAGATTAACCATTGCTTCTCTATGGGGGTTTCACTGCCCTCGAACAGGCACCGTACGTGCAGGCAATTCGCCAGAATTTGGCGAACTGCCTGCTCTCTGAATAGCCGAATGGCCCCGAAATGTCCCCGTTCACTGAAATTCAGTGTCCGGTTACATGTTGGGGACATTTTGGATCTCTCTGAATAACCCCCTAAGATTACTATGTTAAGTTAACTACAGCTCTTGCGCCTGTCATCTTACCTACAGTGTAATAATCTACAGATCCAAGTTCTGGATCCCAAGAACACTTGATTTTCCAATACCCCTTTGAATTCATTAAATTGTATGCTTGTCACAATTTAAAATCCAAAAAATTGCAATGAAAAAAAGAAGAAAAAAAAATCACAAAAAATGTATCATAAATAAGTAGCACGTGCAAGACTAGTAAAACAAAATAATCTAAATTCCTATTCAATTAATTCTACACCGGACTTCCGCACAACATTGCATCCCCCCCCCCCTCGAAGATTTATTTCCACACCCAGAGAAAAATAACTTCATGCTAAATATGGGACACAGAAAAAAGGAGAAATCCAGTGTGCTTTTAAAAGAAGAAAAAAAAAATCTAAAATTATTTATAGCATTCTGGAAGGAATTCCAGAATCAATAAAAACTTAAGCCCATTAGCTGGAGAAGTGCTTGACAAGTGCTACAAAGTTTGCTCTCGTTAGATAAATGAAATTCCAGGCTTTCACCTGCTTTCCCCAGCAAGATATTTTTAGAATACAGTGCATGTATTCTTAAATTATTATTAAATAACAGATTTATTTTTTATAAATAAACCGAAACTTTCTATGTTTACACATACAGGTACCTTCAATTCAAACCATCCATTAGAAACCCTTACCTTGTATTGACCCTTCTTAGCAAGGCTCACTCTTCTGAATAGAGTTGGATTTTATCCAAGGGACAACATTGTCCTCCAGTTAGAGATTTCCAGATACAGAAGGTCTTTTTGCTGCTGCTGAAAGCCACAAAGTGCACAGAAGTAACAATTTCTTCTCCAGTTAAGGTATGGTAGTCTGCCTGGGGATCAGGCTATAGAACTGCAGTGAAAATGGATCTCTGGCTTGCTTTTTCCAGCTAGAATTCTTCCATAAGCACCTGGAGTGGCCTGTACGTTGGAAAGAAAAAGCAGGAGGTAAATTCCTTGTTTCTATTTACTTTAAATCATAGTTCGTTAGAAGTGTTCTGCTAGGTACAGTCAGTTTCATGCGAGAGTGTATGTTTGTCGATATGTTTTCTTTGACTCTTTGCTTGGGTTGTAATATGAGGTGGACAGCTCCGGTGGGGAAAGGGATATGACGTCTGAGTTCTTGAAATGTGACTCTGTCTCTCCTTCTAACACAGACGGTTAACCCATCAATCAGGGACATTATGGCGGTATTCCAAGAGACCTCATAAAAAGGACCCTTTTGGTCTGCAACTGATTTCATGGAACTAATTTCAGCGTGATACAATGACAAGACATTTCAGTATGTCAAGGATATTTGCTGGCGACCAAGAAAAAAAAGTCACTTTATTAAAAAAAATCAAAGGAGACAGTTGTGTGCATACGGCGTGACAGCAATTCTTGAAAATATGGATTAAGAGTTTTCCGAATTGCTAATGATTATTATTAATTATTTCAACAACTGAGATTGGCTTTCATTTAATTTTAAGAAATAAACTGGCCATTAACAATTGACTGTATTTCAAAAGGAACTATTGCTTAGCAGTAGCTAAGGTGAAGATCTGTCACAAGCTACTAAATGTTTGTGAAACAACCCCATTATGAAATCTGCTAACATACAAGTGGCTGTACTCATAAATGGAATGGCTTGGCAAGTAATACAATAGGTGCGATGCATGCTCAACCTCAAAGGTTTGGCCAGGTTTGCCAGATATCTGAAACACAGCCCAGGTGATATGATTCGCTGCTCAGTGATTACAGTATTCAGTCTACATTTACCCAAGGTAATCCTCAAAATTTGGCTTGTTAGGTACTGGAGGACCAGGGTTGGGATACACTGCTCCATGGTGTCCCAGTAACCTTGGGAGGGAATACCAGAAGTGGTACACTTCACAGCTGCTGGTATTAACTCCAAAAGTCCATAAGATTCCATAAAGTGTTGCATGAGGCTGGCTGCACTCAATCCCATGGATTCCTGTGGATCAGTGGAATGACTCTGGAGAATATCTGTAACAGTCAAACTCCAATAAGACAGAGGATCAATGTATAAAAAGAATAAAAGCATAGCAAGATGTCGGCCAAGTCGTAACAGTAAGTGAGTCTCCCATCGCAAATGGGAACGGCTCAACTGGAATATATGGGGGGGGGCTTGCATGCAAATATTTTCATTGGATTAAGAGTTTTATAAAAATCCAGTAAATAACAGCAAATAAATAATCTGCAGAAAGTAAAGTGGCATCTTGAATTGCAATGAACACATTCAAAGTAAATTGTTCATTTCTCACAATAAAGAAACTAAAACTACCCTGGAGAAAAAGACCCGATTTTACCAGATCTTCCATGGTTTTATGACAGCTGCATTACACAGAGTAAAAGTAAACTATTCCACTTAGAAATTGTCAGAATCACCAGTTTCTGTGAAAATTGAACCCTAGGTCAAGACACTTTATTCATACCTCTTGTTATTCGAATATTTTAATTTCATCTGGAGAGGTGTCTCCACCAATTTGAAATAGCTGGCATGAACACTAGTCAGGCTACCAGTGGTTCCTGCATTGTCTACCTATTGTCAACATAAGACAAACCAACCGTGAATAGGTCGGAGAATGGATCAGAATAAAACTGCTGTAAGTAACGTTTGGAGATGAATGTTCTTGAAATCTGAATAAAAGGAAGTTGCCAAATATTGACCATAATCATTTTGCAGGTTACACAAAATAGCAGTAGTGTTAGGATTACAGCAGAATAATGCTTTGGAAGCGTGAAAATAATTATAATGGCAAGTTACTGTTGGAAGCCAGCAATATGCTGAACTCTGTAAGGCTGGGGTCAGACGAGCGTAGTGTTCACGTCCGTGATTGTGCCTAAAAGTACGTCCGTGATAGCATGACAGAAAGCCCATTGGAGCCTGACACATGAAGTATGTCCGCACTGAACTGCGGACGCACAACGGCCGCGGCCCACGGACGCAAGGCAGGCAAGAACGTACAACTCCTAGAACGGCCGCACAAAGTGCGCTGCGTTCGCAACGTCCGCATAGCTTTGTGTATGAGTGATGAAACGTGGTCAGACGGACTGCATTTATACGTCCAGCATTTTTCACGCACAAAATGGTTTTGATTTTTAATTTATTTTCTCTCCTCCATCCGTCAAAATATACGTCAGTGAATAAACGGACTGTGTGGCCACTACTGTGTCTTCCGTACTGACGTACGTCCGTGTGCAAGGACGTACAGTCCGTAGAAATCATGCTCGTCTGACCCTAGCCTAAAATATACGTCTTTTGTTGGTGATAAAAATGGCTTCTGGGAAGCGGTACTGGCATCCCATAATGTGATATCCTATTCTGCTTTTTTCATTAAAGCCCTAATTGATCAGGTTTCCTATTTTGTGGTCCAGTCACTATTGAATGAGCAATTTAACTTTAATTAGATGTCTAGGGTTATACAAAACTACTCGTCCTAACAACTGGCAGGGAAGAATGTCAATAACGTAGAGTTCATGAACTGTAATCCAGAGAGCTCACCAAGCCCATTATATAGTTGGCTGAAGTATATTTTCGAGCAATCACAAGATCTCATTTGTTAATGAGTGAAACAGTTGGTCTGGTGGTATAAAAAGTTGTGAAACCCAAGAACAGCGCATTAGAATTGATCTGCTGACCGTAGCTCCGAGACTGCCGCTGGTTAAGACAGCAAACAGGCACAGACATTGCACTCTATCCAGGGAAGAATTACAACCATGCAGCACCCATTTGTGCTGTCAGCATGGATTTAGTGCTCGACTGCTGAGACTAGTTGAATTTTCAACAAGCCCTTCTGCATTGAAAAAGGAGTGGGCTATGTTGTTTACATGCAACATATTTATGGTCTACAATGGTAATGGCACAATGTAGATGGTCCTACATTGACTGGTATATTTCTTGATAAACCAATGGAATTTATTGAAAACTGAGATAAAACTGTTGGTCACAGCTTGGAAATGTGACCGAAATTACAAATTTGTGTATGAAATGAAAGGCTAATTTCTGCAAACACATAGCAATTAAACTTAGAAGAAACCAGGGTGGACTGACCATTAGGAGAATAGGGCACTGCCTGAGGGCCCTGGCATAGAAGGGGCCCCCATAAGGACCCACTTAGGCTTGTTCTTTCAGCGGTGCCACATCAGCACAGATACTTGTGAATGCATAGGGAATGACAGGTCCAAAGAAGTCATTGGCCACACCGCCCTTTACAAGTCACGGAAATGACTAAGTGCTAGCTGCCATTAGGTGGGGCCCCACATTGGCAATGAACTCCTTCATGAGGAGGTCAGGCAGAGAGCCCCCTTTCATGCCAGAACCCCAAAATGGGGGGCCCGCATGATCTCCTCCGTCCCCAGTCTTTAATTCCCCCAGTACCAGTGTTATTGTAACCTTTTTTTTTAATCATGGGGACACCAGCAGTGTTTCCAGCATGGTGGAGACTCTACTCCAGGCATTTATTTCAAAACATAGGTCACTAGAATCTTTTTTGTGCAAAGAAACAAGTGTCTGAACACGAAGCACTGTCCTATGACACTGTCTCACAACTTCATCAATGTCTACATCAAACTCTTTAAAGTCTCTTGAGTTGGTACAGTTTACGCAAGGCTCACAGACCTACTATGCCACAATATTTTATAGTGTAACACTAAATATAGAAATTCTTTGACGTTCTAAACATTTTGTGCTCATCCAAGGCCATCTGGCGCACTGATATATGAAGTGCTAGGTCTGTGGCTTTGGACCCTTTTCTGGTGTCCCCAATGTGGGACATCAAAGAAATATAAACTGAATAGCATGAAAGAGGCATCCGGATTATGTTATGCGAGTAGTAATATTTAGCTCATGAGATAGGGTTTTGCGTCTTAGTGTTATCTGTCAAATTTCCCTTCCAGTTCATTAAATTATTTGCTACCTTACAATCCAAATCTCCAGCCACACATCCCACTCCCAAGGACTCCATTCAGTAATTAAGAAATGTATGCACTGGTGTGCACAGCTCAATGCATTAGGGTGTGCGCCCACTAAACATTAATTAACCGAAAACTGACTTTACACGAAGTGCATATTTTCAGTAGAAATAACAAGCCTGTAGTCAGAGATGCAGTTTTTGTGTTATTCATCTTGAACCAGAAAAAGGACATCTAAAATGTCAATGTAGGAGGTGAAAGAGGACCTCTTCAAGCAACATTAGGGTGTGCCTGGACACAACAAACACACCCCCTGTGCAAGCCTATGGGAGATGTCAATGTACCTTTATGTCAGGATCCCTAATGATAGTGAGAATAAAGACCCTGTTAAACATATTAAATCTTAATTATGACACACATGTATTGGTCTGATCCCGACGAGTACCTCTCCAGTAAGTGTCCTTGGGCAAGACACCTAACAGTACATACACACCGCCCAGGATATACTTGAAAACTAGAGAAATCTCAATGTATCCTTCCTGGTAAAATCCTTTCTCAAAAAAACCCAAAACAAAACATGCATTCATTATCCACTTACACAACACACACACACACAACTACTTTTACATATAAAGTATAAATATTTTGAAAGACAGAAGACATAATATAATGTATATGTTTTATGTGATGTGCTTTCCTTTGTAGTTACTTCTTGCAATTATTTTCAAAATCGCCAGGACTGGACTCGAGCTATAACCCCAAAATCCTTTGTAACACGCTGTGGTCACATCTTCGGGGAATTTGGTAAAAAAAACAAATTAACGTTCCAAATAATATAGCTTTTGAGTAACTTTATATAAATAAGGGTCTGGATTCCATGTCTGGTGTAAACCCAACCAGAGTTCTGGTAAACCTGCCAGAGTTCTTAAAATCTATGAAGCTACCAAGCTTACCGTAGCTGCGGTTCAGGTTTACACCAGGCTTGGAATCTAGCCCAAAATATTAACTTCTGAAACCTTCTCTCCAGCTTCCCCATTGATTTACTTTAATACCCACCAACATTGCAATGCGAAGCTGCCGCTTCATCTACGGATGTTCTCTAGGCACAGGATGAGATTCTAAAAGAGCCGAACTGACCTCCTGTTCCAATTTGTTATTTGTTATATGCTGTGAAATCCTCTTGGAAGGTAACTTGGTCCACAGGAATTATCGCTCCCTCATCTCTGACAAGCAGCTGTTCTGGGGCAGCAGTCTGATGACACCAGACATACACTGTGCGCCAAACCAGACTAAAATGTCTTATATATAATTAACCAAACATCTGTTCTACTTAATAAAGCCATTTAAAACCACTTTCACAATCTCAAAAGTAACATGAGATTGGCATTTTCCTTGTTCCTCATGAGTAAGACAATCTCATCACTGTTGAGAAAGTCATATAGCATTTGTATTCCAGGATGGTGGAACAGATTATAGGAGTTTGAATTGTTTATTTATTTATTAGTTTTTTTAACTCATGAATGCTTTACCCTTTCAAATGCAATGTAGGAAAGGGTAATCTGGTCTGCACTAAATAGGTATTGCATTGCTGTATAGAAAACAATGGGCCACATTACATTCCTAGCGTTAAAACGCAGGCGCTAGGGAGGAAAAACTGCGCCTGCAGTTTTCCCCCTTGCGCCCGCGTTTTAACGCTAGACTACATTCTGCCTGCATTGTTTGGCGTTAACCCCTGGGATACGCATGGCAGCGTTAAGCGCAGCTGCGCTCATCCTCTTAATGGAGTCCATAGGACTCCATTGAAGCAGACGCCGGCGGTCACATGACCAGCCGGATCTTGCCCGCGTAGTGATACGCAGGGGGAGACTTTCCCCCCAGTCTTTCCCTGCTCCAGCCGGGCTGAGGAGGCAGACAGATTTGCGGTCCTCGCCATGGGTCAGGAGGTGAGTATCTGTTCACTTTTTTAATTTTTTTGGCTGGTGTTAACGTATTCTGCAGAAGCGGAATCCATTAACACCAAGTCCTGGCTCTGGTTAACTTTTTGTTAACCGCGGCCGGACGTTAATCAGAGTTAGGACTTTGTAATCCTAACGCTAATTAACACTTTGCGCTCCCTATACTTAAAGTGGGGAGCACACAGTACAGTAACCTCGCGCAGAGAAGCGCAAGATACCAAATGCAAACGGGTTACTTAACCTGTTAGCGTTTGGATTGACCCGTTGACTACTTGGGCTAACATTAACGCTCACGCAAGTATGTAATGTGGCCCAATATATATATATATTTTATCTACTGAAAACAGCAGATTACAGAATCCATTGGAACACCTTCAAAAATTAAAAAGGGATTGTACGTGCAAAATAAGAAATACAATGCAGAAGTTGAAAGCCCCCTATGTAGGAAAGTAAGACTGGTGTGACCTTAAATGTATAAAGAGAGTGCATTCTCAAATCTAGAATCCTAATCACATAACTTACAAGGGTTGTGATGGAGGACAAAAAGTGAGATAAAAAGCCTCCACGCAATAATTAATTAAGTTTATTATTGCAGAATCCATTTGCACATCAAGGCAATTCAAACAACTGCATCACAGAGCTCCTGTGCTACATTCCCCATATGCAGCAAGGAATTCTGGGTAGGACATGCAAATGACATCGGTCTCACTTTTATACATCCTGGGTCTGTAATTACACAGAACCCTTAAATCAATGCCATGCCATACTAGATGGCTTTTTTTTAGCAGAGATCAGGTTTATGCAACTGTTCAAAGCCACTCCTAGGACAGCGCTGTTCCGGGTTTATTGGACCCTCAGCTCCTAGCTGATGAGATTAGAAGAGAGTCGATAAGTTGCTTGGTTGTGTGAGCAGTCTGAACTGGATGAAGTTTGGCAATACTGCAGAGGTGATTGTGGCACCTGCAATATGTGGACAGCAATTGGATGTGGGGGTTGAATGAAAGACTAGAGTCACTCTGAGGCAGCAGACCTGGACTGAGGGAAGGATAGAGATTCCGTCAACAGTTACATAGAAAAGTCAGAAATTGGAGTAGAGTTAGAGGGGGGAATAAGAAGGATTGATCTTAGACATATCGATCTTTAGGTAGTGATGGGCTATCCAGGAAGAGATACCAGACAGTCACTAACAGAGAGAACAGAGGGAGAGAGATCAGGAGTGGAGCAGTAGATCATCTGCGTATAGGTGATAAGTGAAGTCATAGCTGGTGATGTGTTTGCCCAGTGTGGTGGTAAAGAGAAAAAAAGCAGAGGACCTAGGACAGAGCCTTGAGGTAAGCCGACTGAAAGAGGCATTGAAGAGGAGGAATTGTCAGCAAGGGATACAGAGCAGGATGTACTGGAGAGGTAAGATTCTAGCCAAGAAAGGGTGGTATCGCAGTGATTAAGAGACCTGAGGGTCTTTAGTAGGAGGGGATGGTCAACTGTATCAAAGGCAGCTGAGAGGTCAAGGAGGATAAGTATAGAGTCATATCATATGGGCAAAGCTACAAAGATCTATGCTGGAGTATATGTTGCCTGCATGCAGTTATTGCTTACTTCACTGGAAGGTTTCTTGGCAGCACAAAAGTTGGCATTTGGCACCCCAGAATGTGACTGCTTGTTCACCAGAGGACACACCTGGCAGAGGATATTATCAAAATTAACTGCTATCCGATTGCAACTCACCAGGAAATAAGAAGCCCCAGGAACATGCGGAGCAGCAGGTTGGAAAACGAAAACCTTGCCTGTATGTGTCCTGCCAGGTCTTAATGCAGGAAGAGCAAAGCTAGAGGCAGGATATGACATTAAGTTATATCTCTCCCTCTCTACGTGCAGCATATCCACTGAGCACAAGATGAAGCAGCAGCAGGTACCTGGCAGTGAGCATGCAAGTAGGACTTCACAGCAAGCAAGTGGCTGGAGTTGGGTGGAGGGTGTAAACATCTCAGAAGTGGGTTGTATTGAAAAGAAAATGGGAATCCACCACTCACGCACAAATAAAAGGGCAACAGACATTTAACCCCTTAAGGACGGGAGTAATTTTACAACTTCGGCGCTGTTTCGGAAGTAGAAGTTGGCTGAGCTCATTTTGACCTTTTTTAAGTCACGAATTATTATACCACCCAGACAAATTATATATTGTTCTTTCCGGCAGACTCGGCAGATTAATAATATATCATTATTATATGTATATGTCATGCCCTGCCAAAATGCTATAACAAAAAATGTAAAAAAAGTAAAAAAATTCGAATTTTCAATAAAATTTCAATCTTCCACAGTGTGTAAAGTGTTTTTTTTTTAAATTTTATTATCCGAGGCTCTGCGGTCATATGCTATGGGGTAGATTTGTTAAAAAAATTAGAACGGGAACCCATTTTTTTTTTGGGGAGAAATTGCGTGATTTTAGCTAAACCCCCCCAAAAAAAAATCATTAGTGAAGCATCATTGTTCACATTATAATTGAAATGTGAACAATAGTGCTGCATTAAAAAAAAACACGTATTTATTTTTTATTATTTAATTTATTATTTTTATTTTTACTTTTGTTAAACTTTTATTTTACTTATAACATGGTCATGTTTGATATCATTGGAAAGGTCATGCTCTGGCCTTTCCAGCAATATCATACATGACCCCCTAGTTTCCACTGATCAGGAGATAAAGGGGTTCAGCTAGGGGGTTCCCCGGTTAACTGACATCATCGCGCATGGCGCGATGAGTCAGTTGACCGGGGGGACCCAGAGGTAGGGGCTGCCATCCAAGATGGCAGCCCCCACCGGAAATAGGCCGCGATAGGGCACAAATTAGTGCCCGGTCGCGACCTGGCAACTAAGGGGTTAACCCCCCATACATCGCTGGAAAGGTCAGGCTGTGACCCTTCCAGCGACGCTGGCCACAGCCGCCTGGTCCCCTGCGATGGGGAGATAGAGGGATCCAAAGGATCCCCCCTCCCCTTCAGGCGCTTCCCCTGCTCCGGCGGGAGGGGACGCCTGAAACTGACGTCATCGCGCCCATGGCGCGATGACGTCAGTGCGCCGGAGGAGGGATTCACACTGATCTGACTCCGCGGGAGTCAGAGCAGCATGGGAGCGACCGGAGGAGGTGAGTATTAACAGAGGGGGGCTGTAAACGCCGAGGACGTACAATTACGTCCTGCGGCGTCAAAGCCCGCCTAATGCAGGGCGTAAATGTACGTCCTGCGGCGTTAAGGGGTTAAAGAAGGTGGGAAGAGAGGAACAGATTAAAAGGGAACGGGGTTTGCAGAGATACTCATCAAGGCTTTCAGTGAAGACAGATACACATCGAAACTGAAAAGGGGAGCACAGAATTACAAAATAATGGGGAGAAAGACAAAAACTGAGTAGGTGTTTACAGGCATTCTAGGAAACAGAGCACCACAGCAATAAAACTCACAGTATTGTGTGGTATATGAGTGAATCACTGAGGTCCACAACAATAAAATTCACAGCAAAGAATAGAAATGGGGAAAAAGTGGGGTAAAGTAGTGTGGGGAAACCTGGGAGATATATAAATGAAAGAAGTGCACAGATCTAATGAAAAAAGGAAGCAGTGAAGCATGGGGGGCCTCGGGGGCGGTCACCCCAGGTGCAATTTTCTTAGAGGCTCAAAATTTCAAAAGAAATTTGAACCACTAATATTTTTGAGCAGGAATCAGCAAGGTGTCTGCTCACGGACACTGGTGTCCATGAGAGGCACTTGCACGGGCAGCTGCCAGTTTTACAGTGCCAGCAGTGACTTAGCACTCAGCGTCCGGAAGGGCAGACCAGGACAGAAAATTCTGTCCTGACTCCTCCTTAACACTGACATGAGTCACGCTGTCACGTGAAGCAATGCAGCATTATCTGATG
The DNA here is from genome assembly GCA_009667805.1 of Leptobrachium leishanense. Lineage (NCBI taxonomy): Eukaryota > Metazoa > Chordata > Amphibia > Anura > Megophryidae > Leptobrachium > Leptobrachium leishanense. Next base: position 111,173,794 of record CM019071.1, on the reverse strand, counting down.
GAACACTGACCCTGTACCGTTCTTGTCAGCCCCCCTTGAAGCCCTGTGCCAGCCCCCTGCCGCTGGCAGCCCTGCAGCCGCTTAACAGGAAGGAGGGAGGGAAGAGCATGTCCTGCAGCACATTTAAAATCTGGTTTCCACTAAGCCCCCTGGACAGCTCCCCCCGGGCCACCAGCAACTCCACACAGGTAGGCGACACTGTGTGACACCAGAGCAGCGTGACCAACACACAGTGAGGGGGTATGGGGAGAGAGTGACTGGAGGTTCAGGGAGAGAATGACTGGGAATACTGGGAGAGAGTGACAGGGGGTACTTGGATAGAGAGAGAGTGTGTGACTGGGGGTATTGGGAGAAAGTGGGGGTACTTGGAGAGAGAAAGTGACTGGTGTACTGGGATAGAGTGACTGGTGCTACTTGGAGAGCGTGACTAAGGGTACTGGGAGAGAGTGACTGGGGATACTGGGAGAGAAAGAGTGACTGGGGGTACTTGGAGAGAGAGAGAGAGTGTGACTGGGGGTACTGAGAGAAAGTGGGGGTAATGAGGGTGAGTGACTGGGGTACTGGGAGAGAGTGACTGGGGTACTGGGAGAGTGACTGGGGTACTGGGAGAGTGACTGGGGTACTAGGAGAGAAAGTGACTGGGTATTGTGTGAGTGTGGAACTATGCTAGGATATACTGGGACATGGTGACTGGTAGCAGTGGCGTAGCATGGTGGGCATGTGTGTTTAATTTTTTTATTATATCAGTATTTTGTTAAGAAACAATACATGTGTTTTTGGGGTAAAGGGGTCAATACTCTACTGGTAGAAGGGAATCAGGGTGTGTTACCGTGTCCACATGTTGGGGGGGCCGCAAGATTCTTGCCTTGCCCCGGGCGCTGACAACCCACGCTATGCCGCTGAGTTAAACCAATGAAGTCTAATGGAAGAAACAATGCATAGATAAATATCTACATATAAATATTTCAGGTCATAAAATATTTTTTCGATTCAAAGAGCAGTGGCAACTTCTATGTCCAACAGTATGAAAATACATTTAGAAATAAAATAATTACACATATAGAAAGAACATTCGATGTCAGCACTGCAATCATTACTTATTCGTGTTGCGAAGAGTTATCACTTTTACTTCAGGACATCTAATCTGACATCAATCTAGTAGGATCATTGCCTGCAGGTTAAACTTACATCCTGACGGACCTCTGGAAGTAATACGCAGGATGTACTGGTTCAGCAATTCCATGCCACTTCGTGTACATAGAGTCACCACCAGCACACTACAAATTTAAAAGCAATTATTACATGAAAAACTATGTTCTCCTTGGATTGCCACCCAAGGATAGAGATCTCTCGATTGATTTTAAGATGTTCATCAGTGCAATATTTCTTCTAAATTTTTTTATTTATTATTGTTAGATGGTAACAGAATTATAAATGAGTATGAGCATTTCCTGAGGCTAAATAACAGAAAATTTAATACCAACAGTATTTTATTTAAATGGCTATATCCATGATCCACTATGTACAGGTAGGTATGACGCTGGCTGAGGGGATTTCTGGGGTGCGTTACAGGACAGCCAGATACAAAGGACTAGGAAGCCCTTCACCCAGGTCCGGTACCAGTCCTTAAAGTGACTAGACTTAGCAATGGTTGAAAAGCGGTAGACCTATAAGGCAGGGATAGCAAAAAAGGAAGGGAAACACCAGTCCTTTAGGTAGCTGGCAAAGACAGGAAAGAAAAAGGAAAAAGCCAATAGGAGATAAGGTTTGGAACCACGCGGCAAGCTTGGCAAAGTGTGAAGGGAACACACTAGGTGAGTATAAGACCATCCGTATTACAAGCCCAGTCAATGGGATATAGAGATAGAACAAATACAGCACTTAAGGATCAGAAACAAACTGAAACCATGAAAGGGCAATGAAAAAGGGTGTCAAATCTGCTGGCTTGTCGGGGTCCAGCACGTCCACCTCCCCACCATACCAGCACTCAGCGTGTCTCTGGTCCCTGGAAAGGTCAGACGTCGGGTCCCCAATTTCTGGGCATGGTCCTCCGCCGAAGCCTGAGGTTACAGGCCCAGCTCAGGCCTCTGAACCCACATGCAGACAAGGCTTCACCAATATGGCGGCTAGTCTGCGCCGATGATGTCATTGCTGTCTCAGGCAACAGGGAGGAGCTCATAGGTATTTAAGCCCAGACTGAACATTCAGTCTCTGCTCTGCTAATGAAGCAGTTCCCATTATTCCTTCCTCCCTGTAGTTCCCCTGTGCCTAGCTATTTATATTGGTATTTAGTGTATGACCCAGATTGTGACCCAGACTACTGAGTACCTCTCCTGCCCCGAATTGTGACCGTGACCACGAGTACTGCCACGTCGCCTTGGGTTCATTCCTTACCTCACCCCGGAAACCTGACAAAGGGTTTAGAGTTTAAACACTGCTCCGTTGTTCGATTGGTCGGAGTCATCACAGGGTGCCAGGTGATGCAGGTGCATGCGCAATGACATCAGACGCCAAGCTCGCGACAGGCTGCTGCCGGCATAAAAGATGCTTGTGATGGCGGCTCGTGTTCACATGGAGAGTGGCCAGCCGAGGCAAGTACGCCAGCTCCAGGGCCGGAGGAGAGGAGTGCTGGGGTCCTCCAGCACCCGGGACTAGGGATGAGCTGTTCGGTTCGATCAGTTCGGAGTTCGCATCGAACATCGGCCGTTCGACAGTTTGCGAACTTCGAACTTTTTGGGACGTTCGCCAAAAGTTTGAAAAAAAATTTGAGAAAAGTATAAAAAATTGCTTAAAAAAATACTAAAAAATCTAGAAATAAAGAGACTCTTTACTGCAGAATATTATAAGCAACGGTTTATTAGATATTGAATTAAAACGGGAATATTTTCAACATTGAAGCCTATGGGATAAAACATTCTTGTTACTAAAACATCAGGCAGACACGGCCCTCTAATCAGGCACTGTAGAGGGCAGCCTGCAGGGGCCTCCCAAGGATCCCCTTGAGGAGCATGCGGCTGCCGGATGACAGAGCTGCGACTGTGCGGGCTAGCCGCCCGGGTGCATGTGGCAGAGACAGGCGGCGCAGGGAGGGAGCCACTGCACCTGCGGCCACGGCAGACCCCCCCACAACCAGGATCCAGGGAGCCCCCACTGACCACCAGGCTAAGGTAAGGCGACACATTTCTAAAGAAAAAAAAAAAATCCGAGTACATTTTTAAATGTCCCCGGGAACATAAAATAAAACTTTTTTTTTCTTTCTCTACCTGGCTGAATGTATTTAATTATATATATTAGATACATTCAGCCATCTACAGGGGGGTGGCATGTGGGCTTCGCGGGGTCTCAGGCAGTGGTTTGTTTTTTTTTGTGTGTATATTTTTATCAAATTTATAGGGGAAGGTAAGGCAGGTATGATATATATATATATATATATATATATACAGTTGTGTTCAAAATTATTCAACCCCCAGTGAAATTGAGTGTTTTGGCCAGTTTGACATTGATTTTGATCATTCAGTCATCTTGCTTACAATTAAATCAAAGAGGCACGTGTAGGTCAGACAAATATAACATAACATTTATAATGAAATAACCACAAATGTCTTTTCTGTGCTCACATCATTATCAGTTTTATTCAACCCCCAAGTGACATTCAATCTTAGTACTTAGTACAACATCCGTTTACAGTTATAACAGCTTTTAAACGTGAAGCATAGCTTGACACAAGTGTCTTGCAGCGATCTAGGGGTATCTTCGCCCATTCGTCATGGGCAAAAGCCTTCAGTTCAGTCACATTCTTAGGCTTGCGCACTGCAACTGCTTTCTTTAAGTCCCACCAGAGGTTCTAAATCGGATTTAAGTCAGGTGACTGCGATGGCCACTCCAAAATGTTCCAGCCTTTAATCTGAAACCATGCTCTAGTGGACTTGGAGGTATGCTTGGGATCATTGTCCTGTTGAAAGGTCCAACGTCTCCCAAGCCTCAGGTTTGTGACGGACTGCATCACATTGTCATCCAATATCTCCTGGTACTGAAGAGAATTCATGGTACCTTGCACACGCTGAAGCTTCCCTGTACCTGCAGAAGCAAAACAGCCCCAAAGCATGATTGACCCCCCGCCATGCTTCACAGTAAGCAAGGTGTTCTTTTCTTCATAGGCCTTGTTCTTCCTCCTCCAAACATAGCGTTGATCTATGGGCCCAAACAGTTCTAATTTTGTTTCATCAGTCCACAGAACACTATCTCAAAACTTCTGTGGTTTGTCCACATGACTTTTGGCATACTGCAGTCCACTCTTCTTATTCTTTGGAGACAGCAAGGGGGTGCGCCTGGGAGTTCTGATATGGAGGCCTTCATTACGCAGTGTGCGCCGTATTGTCTGAGCTGAAACTTCAGTACCCACATCTGACAAATCTTTTCTCAGTTCCTCAGCAGTCACACGGGGACTTTTCTCCACTCTACGCTTCAGGTAGCGCACAGCAGTCGAAGTCAGCATCTTCTTTCTGCCACGACCAGGTAGCGTTTCAACAGTGCCTTTGCCTTGAATTTGCGAATGATGCTTCCTATGGTCTCTCTTGGTATGTTTAACATATTTGCAATCTTCTTATAGCCATTGCCCTTCCTGTGAAGAGTAATCACCTCATCTCTTGTCTTCCTGGACCATTCTCTTGACTTCACCATGTTTGTAACCACACCAGTAAATGTCTAGAAGGAGCTGAGTATCACAGTCATTTTAAAGCTGCCTAATTGGTGCTTATTATGCTTTATTGCTGCTCCGTGACATCCACAGGTGTTTTCAATACCTGATTGAAAACACTTGAATGAACCTCTGTTCTTCAGAGTGGTAGTCTTTAAGGGGTTGAATAATTGTGTCAATGAAGAATTCACAAAAGAAACATTTACTACTGTATTACAAAACCAATTGATGTCATTTTAGTTGCATATGGTTCTTTAAAAAGTCCTTGTAGGATTTCATTCTGAATACAATTACAAATGTACACTAAATTCCCTAAAACCCTTTACAGCATTGGGGGTTGAATAATTTTGAACACAACTGTATATATAGAGAAGATATATATCTATATTCTTATAAATATATATATCCAGACTTGTATTACACACACATTTTGGCAACTAATTGCCCCCCCATTTGACTGATCCCTCCAGAAGAAATGTTGAACCCGATAGAGTAGAGAATAATATATATATTCTCTGCTCTGACGGGTTCAACATTTCTTCTGGGGGATCAGCCAAATGGGGGGGGGCACATGTAGTTGAGATTGTCCACATGCCACCCCCCATGTGCGTATGTGTATATATGGTCCGAGGACTGTGGGTGGGTGTATATATATATCTGCGTGTTGATATATACATATATATAGCTCTGCGTGTTGATATATACGTACAGTTGTGTTCAAAATTATTCAACCCCCAATGCTGTAAAGGGTTTTAGGGAATTTAGTGTACATTTGTAATTGTATTCAGAATGAAATCCTACAAGGACTTTTTAAAGAACCATATGCAACTAAAATGACATCAATTGGTTTTGTAATACAGTAGTAAATGTTTCTTTTGTGAATTCTTCATTGACGCAATTATTCAACCCCTTAAAGACTACCACTCTGAAGAACAGAGGTTCATTCAAGTGTTTTCAATCAGGTATTGAAAACACCTGTGGATGTCACGGAGCAGCAATAAAGCATAATAAGCACCAATGAGGCAGCTTTAAAATGACTGTGATACTCAGCTCCTTCTAGACATTTACTGGTGTGGTTACAAACATGGTGAAGTCAAGAGAATGGTCCAGGAAGACAAGAGAAGAGGTGATTACTCTTCACAGTAAGGGCAATGGCTATAAGAAGATTGCAAAGATGTTAAACATACCAAGAGAGACCATAGGAAGCATCATTCGCAAATTCAAGGCAAAGGGCACTGTTGTAACGCTACCTGGTCGTGGCAGAAAGAAGATGCTGACTTCGACTGCTGTGCGCTACCTGAAGCGTAGAGTGGAGAAAAGTCCCCGTGTGACTGCTGAGGAACTGAGAAAAGATTTGTCAGATGTGGGTACTGAAGTTTCAGCTCAGACAATACGGCGCACACTGCGTAATGAAGGCCTCCATGCCAGAACTCCCAGGCGCACCCCCTTGCTGTCTCCAAAGAATAAGAAGAGTCGACTGCAGTATGCCAAAAGTCATGTGGACAAACCACAGAAGTTTTGGGATAGTGTTCTGTGGACTGATGAAACAAAATTAGAACTGTTTGGGCCTATGGATCAACGTTATGTTTGGAGGAGGAAGAACACGGCCTATGAAGAAAAGAACACCTTGCCTACCGTGAAGCATGGCGGGGGGTCAATCATGCTTTGGGGCTGTTTTGCTTCTGCAGGTACAGGGAAGCTTCAGCGTGTGCAAGGTACCATGAATTCTCTTCAGTACCAGGAGATATTGGATGACAATGTGATGCAGTCTGTCACAAACCTGAGGCTTGGGAGACGTTGGACCTTTCAACAGGACAATGATCCCAAGCATACCTCCAAGTCCACTAGAGCATGGTTGCAGATTAAAGGCTGGAACATTTTGGAGTGGCCATCGCAGTCACCTGACTTAAATCCGATTGACAACCTCTGGTGGGACTTAAAGAAAGCAGTTGCAGTGCGCAAGCCTAAGAATGTGACTGAACTGGAGGCTTTTGCCCATGACGAATGGGCGAAGATACCCGTAGATCGCTGCAAGACACTTGTGTCAAGCTATGCTTCACGTTTAAAAGCTGTTATAACTGTTAAAGGATGTTGTACTAAGTACTAAGATTGAATGTCACTTGGGGGTTGAATAAAACTGATAATGATGTGAGCACAGAAAAGACATTTGTGGTTATTTCATTATAAATGTTATGTTATATTTGTCTGACCTACACGTGCCTCTTTGATTTAATTGTAAGCAAGATGACTGAATGATCAAAATCAATGTCAAACTGGCCAAAACACTCAATTTCAGTGGGGGTTGAATAATTTTGAACACAACTATATATGTCTGTGTGTGGTATCAATGCATCCCTACTCTATACACAGTGCTCCGTGTCCTATAATATATATGATCAGGGGTTACCTTTTTTTTATATTTTTATACTATTCCTATTAAATTAACAGTAATTTTTGATGTATTTTATTCGGTAGAAACTTTTTTTTGCCTATAGAACATGTGCTTTGTGAAAATAAAACGGTTTTGTGTGTACATTTTAATTTAGTTAGTGGATTCCTGTCCAGTGCGGTGAGAAGCAAACGTAATGTAGTGTAGACATGCTGCGAGGCGGAGCGGAGTGGAGTCAAGCCTGCAAAATGTTTGCTTCGCTACGCTGTGCGTCGCTACACGCTCAGTGTATCTCAGCCTTTATACTTGGTACTGACCATGCTTGTTCTGAGGACCCGATCTGTTGCCGACTTTGCCTGCTATTTGACTATTCTCTCTGTGTATTCCCTGCCTGTTCTGTTTGCTTCTTGTTGCTACTGGTGTGCGCCGATTCTCACCATATACAGTAGAGCAGTACAAGTGCCTAAACATTGCTGACCCGGTTTTGTTATAGCTGCTGATGTAACTGAATAGATCGGGGATCTCTTCTGCATTACCAAAACCTCCACCACTGCACTCTTCCTCAATACCTCAGAGGGGTTACAGTGTGAAGGCACTTGCTGCCACCAAAGGCAAAATATTTGGGTGCACTGCCACTGACACCTATACCAGATTCATATCATTTTAATATTGGACCACAGGGTCCAACCCTGCACTCTTCCACAATACCACAGAGGGGTTGCGGTGTGACGGCACTGTTGCTGACACTAAAGGCCCAATTTTAAAGCACCTATTGTTACTTTCATCCAAAGCCTGCATAAGTATCACCATAATTTAGCCCAAAAAAATCACAAAATTTGTTCTGCGTGTCCTAAAACGTCTCTTTTCATACAGACTGCTGCCCCAAGCAGTTGTTTATGAATAGATTAAAGGAAAACCATTTACCGTCATTTGAAACGTCATTTTTTTGTTTTTAAATGTTTCTATACATCCTACAAATCCGCCACTTCACGGGCAGGTTATGGGGACCTCCTAGCACGATATTTGAAGGAATTTTTCGTTTTTATTTTAACCTTTATTTCATGGAAAACTCACTGTTCCTTTAAAAACATTTTTTTTTAACTTTTTGTTCTTGTTTCCTGTCCCCCAGGGCACTACCCGGACCCCCATACACCTTTTATGGCAAATATCTTGCATATATGCCCTCTTGGAGGGCACTCTAAAATTCGATCTTTCGAGTCCCATTGACTTGCATTGAGTTCGGTTCGTGTTCGCGTTCGAACTCGAACTTTTGAAATTGTTCGAGTTCGAATGTGAACCGAACACGGGGGTGTTTGGCTCATCACTACCCGGGATGTCTGACTGAGGTCTGACAGTAGGTAGGATTCTCCTTGTATCCATTTAGTTATATAAAAGGAGTTCTCAGTTCATTGTCCTAGTGTCTCTTTAAAAAAAGGGTGATCATATTTGTTCCATACATGAACAGGTCTACGTGGTCTTCACATTCATTAATTAAAAACCACATCTCCATTCTGGCACTTTGGTTGGAGACCTCAAAGGGACTTAGAGGGGATTCATGTATTATATTGGCATTTCAAGTAGTTATCTCACAAAATAACTCAGTTAAAGGGGTATTAGTGACTATTAAGGAAGGCATTTTCGCATTGTAAATCATGTTTTGTTTTTTCTGTCTACAAGGAGTAATTACTATTCTTCAGGAGCCTGTAGTTTACAATCCCCATTGTCAGCCACAGTTGGGAATTTTCTGAAGCTTTGGAGAAATGCAAGAATAATGTAAAAGTTAATGTCATTATTTGGCAAATAGTTTAAAAGATTTAAAGTGAATCATACTTTAGTTTGGTAGCCGATAGGATGTATTTAGTGTGCACACTGTAATCAAACACTACACATTATGCCTATAATCACAGGTACACTTATTTGTGCTTATTCCCACAGGGCACTTGCTTAGATTACCTTAAAGAATGCAAGTTCATGATGTCAAATGATGTAATTATATATATTTACATACTATTCTTTTTATGTACGTCTTACACTCCTACGCTTTATAGAAACATCCGCTTTCTTGAAAAACAGGTTGATATGTTTTGGCATTTAATTTTATGGCTCAGGTGTTAAATCATTAGGATAGCACTGGTTTGTATAAATTATTTGACAGGAGTTTACATCTTTCAGTTTTACCACTTTTAGGTGAGCAACTGCTGATGTGTGTACTTGGAATATCCTAACCATTAATAATTCCATTTTCTCACAAACATCCTGCTGGTAATCCGTACCCAAGGCTATTTAAATATATTTTTTTTTCGCAGTTGTGGAACAATGTGGTTTATGGTTACTCATCTGGTGTTGTCATGCAGTTCGTATCAACATAGAGGTCATTCCCCTTCATATACATAACAACTATATACTCTGGGTCTTGATGGCTTTGGTGATACATTAAATAAATAAAAAAATTCTTCTACAGTGATCCCTGTACTAAACTGTGCCGGCTGGGTGGAGTAGAGGCAACACCACCGCTCTATAACCGTGGAGAGAGATTGTGGAGTCACAGGTTCAATCCCGGCAAGAGCACCTCTCCAGTAAGTGTCCGTGGGCAAGACACCTAACAGTACATACTCGCAACCCAGGACATACTTGAAAATGAGAGAAACCTCAATGTATCCTTCCTGGTAAAATCCTTTCTAAAAAAATAAATAAATAAAATTCACCATTTGCTTACTGACCAATAAGACAAGTTGTGGCAGACATGAGGCTTTGCCAGACGTTCGCGGAGGTCCTGAAGACAGCCTTAAAAACGTTAAAGAAAGACCATCGTCAACTTGGAGGATTTCTTCTTCAGGTAAAAGTCCCTAGAGCAGGGGTCTCAAACTCAAATTACACGAGGGCCACTGGACAAGTTTTCATATCCCATCGGAGCTGCATGCAAAATTTCACGTCTCCTCTATGCAGTCATGGTTCAATGTTTCCTGAAATGCCACTTGCTTTTAGCGTACTCCAAATTTGTATCTCATATTACTGGACAGAATCTTTTACGTCTTTTACCATGATCAACTTGGTCCCTCACCTATGAAGGGACACCATGAACAATCTCTAGTGAAAACACCCTGGAGAGAATACGTTTCTACTTAATACCCCTTGGGCGGTGAATAACGATTCCTTTTATGGTTATTTGGTGTGGCCCATCGTTTCCGTGAAAGCCTGAAGTGAATACTTCCCATTTCTCCTCCCACAAACTAGCTTTACATAGGGCCATTTTTCTGTGGCCTTCTGTGTGACCCCTTTCGGCAACCATCCTCCACAGAGGTTTATTATGCTTTTTTCATCCATTCTTCTTCTCTCAAATCCCTTTTCCTGCTTCTCTCTAGCTGCATGAACAAATAGTTACTCGTCTTTTTGCCAAGACTGGAGGAGAGTGAGCAAGATGGCTCCAGGGCTAAAGTACAAGGTTGTTGTTTTTTTGTTCTGTTTTTATTTTAACAGAGATTTTTATTAGTTTTTCAAAACATAAAATGATCCAGAATGTGAATAAGAATTGGTGAGGACTGCGAGATACAACTCACTGAAACATCCGCAAGGCATACAGATTATAAAACGTAATGTATAAGTGATAGTGATGGACATTGATCGAAACAGTAATCAGACACAACCAGACTAAGCAGACGGATGAGCCGTGGACTAGTAATACCATTGACGAAAAGGTTGATCCATCTTACCCTGTGCTTGATACAACATGTCTTCGATGGAGCGGATGTGTTCCACCTCGTTAAGCCTTTCCCGAATCGAAGGGGTCGTGGCTTTCCAATACCCTGGAATCACAGCCTTAGCAGTGTTCAATAACCTTATACCCAGGGATTTTTCATATGTCGAGGGGCTAGTATGGTGGAGTAGCATCTGTGTTGGGGCAAAAATCGGGAGGGCCGCGGAGACTATGCCAAGTGTATCATGCACCTGACCTCAAAAAGGTTGGAGCAGGACCACCACATGTGAATCCTGTCAGCACGAGGTGACCCACATCTCCAGCAAGATCTGTCCAAGCCCTCAACAAAAGTAAACAATAAGGCAGAAGTTCTGTACAACTAGAAAGCAGCTGAAAGTGGTCTCTTGGGTTTGGGATGCGAGGGAGCAAAAAGCGGTGAGAACAAAAACAATATCCTATTGTACCTTGGTTAAGGACAGTTGGTGGTCAGTCTCCTACTTGGATACAAAGGCGGGTGGGAGGCACCAGAATTTAAGCATTGTAAAATATCATACAGAAGTGAAATACCATGTGCATGGCACATGCATAGAGTTTAAAAAGAGGTGAGAGGGCGTGTGTACTTATCTAAAGGTGCCAGGGAGCATAGGTGATGCATAAAGCTGAGAAAAAGCATAAGGTTAAACAGTTATTTTCTCCACGGAAGTAGTGCATGGCACTAACAAAGGCTTGGGAAGGGTGGATTGAATCAACCTCAGGAGAAACAGGTTGTCAGAGATTGTCACGGATCCCTCTGATTACCAAAATAGTGGTCCCTTTTCGCAGACCGCTCTCTACCCTTCCGATCCTTGAATGGTCGGCAAAACTAGAAAGACAATTAACCAGACAATAGATAGACAAGAGGTAACACCAGACAGAGGTACAGAATAGGGTATTGTCACGAATCCTTCTGACTACCAAGATAGTGATCCCTTTATGTGGATCGCTCTCTACCCTTCCGATCCTTGAATGGTCGGCAAAACTAGATAGACAATTAACCAGGTAATAGATAAACAAAGGGAAACACCAGACAGGGGTACAGACCAGAGTATACGTTCTCCCTAGGACCTTAGTTATAGCAGAGGAAATCTGATGTGTGCTTAGGGTGCCACATAGACTGACCTCGGTACCAACGTTAAGGGCAGAACCAAGAGCAGAGTAAATGCCAATACCAGGGGTTATACACAGAATGGTTTGTTTGCCAATGCCAGGGGTCATACACAGGAGGGTTCGTTTGCCAATGCCAAGGGTCATACACAGGAGGGTTCGTTTGCCAATGCCAAGGGTCATACACAGGAGGGTTCGTTTGCCAATGCCAAGGGTCATACACAGGAGGGTTCGTTTGCCAATGCCAAGGGTCATACACAGGAGGGTTCGTTTGTCAGAAGCAAGGTTAGATACAGAAATCGCCAAAATACACAAGAGCTCTGCGGGAAGTGAATACCACGTCAGGGCACCGGCATGGTAGTGAGACTGGGCTTTAAACCCGGCGGGTCCGCGTCATAACGCCAGGCCCCGCCCCTCGGCGTCCCACGTGAGCGCACCCGGTAGCGTTCATCATTCGGCGCCTGGCCAGCGAGCAGCGAGGAATCTGCTGCCAGGCGCCCCAGGCCCTGACCAGCCGTGACAGAGATATGATGAGAGTCTGAAACTGTGGCCTTTCAACCCATTTCCGCTGAAAGAAAAGGACACAAACCAAAAACTGCATCCATTTTTTACGCAGGCTAACACATTCTAACCTTTGCTGACCTAGGTCCCTATTCGAACATAGATGCCAACGAGCCAGCAATATCCAGATTTGTGTGGAATGATACAAAAATTTAAGAGCCAAAAGGTACAATTGTAGATGGATACCTAGCCCCTATATCCTGGACCCCCAGGGTCATATGCAAGAAGTGAATGTCAACAGGGTCGGATTAAGATTGTTCCTTGAACCCAGGACATACTTGAAAACGAGAGAAATCTCAATGTAACCTTCCTGGTAAAATCCTTTATAAATAAATAAAATAAATAAATAAAGATCTCTATGGGCCTGGAGATGAAGATTTTGGTGGGCTTTCTTTTTGGAATTTAGTGAAATGACAACGTATTTTAGGTTTGTTTGATATTGCAGATACAGTACATCTAACCAGGCAGATACTGTGTGAGGACATTTTCATTCAGATTTCAATCATTTACAGCTTGTAAAATAATTTTTTCACATTTTATCATCCACACAATTGTGGTTATATATTCTATGGGGAATTCTTGTTAAAAAAAAATTAAATGGGAACCTGTTACTGCATTGTTCTGAGAAAATATACAATTTTAACCAAAAAATTTAATATTTCCCTTGTGTTTCGGAGGATGGAGTTTTATAAATAATTTGACTATCAGGGTTATTCAAAGAGAATCGAAAAGCTACCGCACGTTCAGTGACTTTTCGTTCTCTTCAATTCGGTGCGATTTGGCGATCCCATTTCGACGACCCTGCGGTGTATTCAGCAAGCACCACAGGGCCGTCGTAGTGCAGGGAAAAGTCGCCTCAAACCCGACGAACACTCACCTCAAAACCCGGCGAACGCACACCGAACCCCGCAAAACCCTGCCGAACATGCCGGAGAAACCCGAGCAGAAGCCGATCAGACCGCAGAGCAGCTGCCGGAAAAGCCCGACACCACAGACCAATGGAGTGAAAACAAAACAAAACAGTATGCTTGAATGTTTGAAAAGTGAAACGCTGTTTGCAAAGAAACTACAGAACGAAAATGTCTGAAATTTACATATAAGATCCAATGAATGATACTAAAAAGGGTTGTTACAGGAAAAAGAAAAAACGATTTAAAAAAAAAAAAAAAACGGGAAAAATTTTTTTCAAACAAATCTCGAAAAATGCCTAAAAGATCCTAAAAAAAATCTAAAAATAAAGAGACTTTTTACTGCAGAATAAAATAATAAACAGTTTATTAGATATTGATTTAAAACGGGAATATTTTTAACACTGAAGCCTATGGGATTTGCCTGAATAAATCTGTCGAATGAAACCACCGAATAGCAGGGAATTTCGGCAACTTTTCACTGCTGGTTTGTGTTCTCTGAATAGACGACGCATTGCTTCTTTATGGGGATTTCACTTCCCTCAAACAGGCAACGAACAGCCACCGTATGTGCAGGCAATTCGCCAACATTTGGCGAGCTGCCTGCTCTCTGGATAGCCGAATGGCCAGGAACAGGCCCGGATTAAGATCTCTATGGGCCTGGAGCTCAAGATTTTGGTGGGCTTTTTTTGTAATTTAGTGAAATGAAAACATATTTTTGGTTATTTAATAGTGCAGATACGGGTATATCTAACCAGGCAGATACTGTGTGATTAATTTTTCATTCAGATTTCAATCATTTAAAGAGTGTAATTTTTTTTCCCCATTTTATCATCCAAACCTTTGTGGTTATATACTCTATAGGACACTCGTGATAAAATAATGGGACCTGTTACTGCATTTTTCTGAGAAAATATACAATTTTAACCAAATAATGGAAAAAAAAAAGGAATTATTTCCCTTGGGTTTTGGAACATGTTTTTTAAAGAATAATATGATTATGTAGAGAAAACTGACCTTGCTCCCAGCGTGGGAAATTAGAGGGTGAGTAATGGCAGTGGTATTGCCCATTTTATATGTGACAAATGGACAATGCCATCGCTTTGGAACTAAAAATAAATAAAAAATTTATTTATTTTCTTTTAGATTTTACATGGGCAGGTTTGGTATTAATGCAAAGGCCAGACTCTGCCCTGTCCAATGACACCTCACTTGACCTTGTGAGGTGTAAAGATTAGTGACGCAGGGGTCCAAAGTTCCCCACAGTGCTCTTCGCTGCAGTGCGGCGGTTTAGGTTTTTGATGTAACAATTCGTAACAATGGATTGTACCATCACCCATCACCTCCACACTTGTTGGTGACATGAGAAATGTGATGGTTAGTTAGTGCAGCATCATTATTTACTTTATAATTGAAAAGTGAAAAAATATGGAAAGAAAAAGAAAAAGTAAATATTTATTATTTATTATTACTTAAAACCTGGTCATGTTTGGTATCATTGGAAAGGCCATGCTCTGGCCTTTCCAGTGGTTCCTCAATTGACCCTATAGCTGGAGTTGGAGATACATGGGTCCAAATGCAGACATAGTTATATTTTCTCTGGGCCTATTCTGAGGCATGGGCCTGGAGCTGCTGCTCCATCTGCCCTTATGTTATTCCGGCCCTGGCCAAGAAAGGTACGCTGAATTTCACTGTTTGGTTACCTTTCGGCCACAATTCGGAGCTCTTTGAATAACCCTGTATGTATAAAATTCTGACCTTGCTCCCAGCATGGGAAATGAGAAGGTGAGTAATGGCAGTGGTATTGCTCAATTTATACATGACAAATGGACAATGCTATCGCTTTGGAACTAAAAATATATATTTTTTGTTTTCTTTTAGAGTATACATGGTTTGTGAGGTGTAAAGATTAAAAGATTAGAGATGCAGGGTTCCGAAGTCTCCCCCCCTAGTGCTCTTCGCTGCAGTGCGGTGGTTTAAGTTTCTGATGTAACAATTCATAATAACGGATTGTGCCATCGCCTCAACACTTGTTGGTGACATGAGAAATGAGATGGTGAGTTAGTGCAGCTTCGTTGTTCACTTTATGATTGAAGAGTGAAAAATATTGCGGTGTTAAAAACATGTTTGGTATCATTGCAAAGGTCATGCCCTGGCCTT